>JARCFY010000010.1:9042148-9642148 GCA_029233225.1 Lepidodactylus listeri
GGGAACAAATCAGGATAAGCTTGCTGTGTAACCACAGCCAGTCTACCTTCCCAGCCTGGATCCGACCGAGGGCAGCTGAGATCCACCAAGCTACGAGCACATGACGTTGGAGTCATGTGACAGGAGGAAGAGGAGGAGCCAGATGCTCTGAGCCCGCCTGTGCTAAAGGGGAGCGCTCTCCCCTGAGGAGTGACCTCACCTTGGGGTTTGAATGCTTCTCTCTGCAGGCGCGCAAAGGGAGGTGCAGGGCATGACGCCTCTGCTCTCCAGCAGGTCCTTCCAAAAAGCAACAACAAACAAAATGGTGGCTCTAAGGGGGGCTCACAACCCAGGTGGTGAGGCTCTGCAACACACCTGACCCTTAAATCACCCCTCCCCTGTTTAGACAGGAGAACGGATTTTTTACCCAAGGCAAGGAATGTTATTTAGCACACGCACACAACGGTCAAAACCCTACAGGATTTGAAATGTAATCCTCAAACTATTTAATGACTCGAGATCACAGAACCATCCCAACAAAGGTACCTCGGTGAGTGACACTGCTCCAGAGCACCGAACTGCCCTAGTTAAAAAAATTTTTAAATAATCTTCAAAACACACCCAGTGGAAACAATGAACTTCAATTCGCGGGCTCCTCACCAATTACTCGTTCCACACAAAGACTCCCACGCCCGACATTATTGCAATGAAATGTCACTTCAATAGAGAGATCTGTAATTAATGTTTAAGTGGTTTTTGGGTCAAGAACATACTTGTCAGCTTTGAACTGGAGGCTCCGCCAAAGGCGTCCAGACAAAGATCAGTCACTTTTTGCTGAAGTTCAGCTTTTGCTTCATACCAGGCAGCCTTAAGGAAGTTTATAATGATTCACAGGATATCCTTATGACTCCAAGTTCTATTGCACGTAACTTCTTTACATACATTCAGATTTCGTTCCGGATGAATGGGTGTTAACAGAACATACTGAAAGAGCGGTTCTCAACCTTTCGTATTCTACATCTTGCCAGTCAACCCTATCACAGGATCTGTGTCCCTCCATGACAGAGACAAAAAGTACGCTTTTTCAGAGATTAGATTGGAGAATAGATTGATTTATGGAGGATAAATCTAGAGATGAGAAGGCCCAGAAAAAGAACTGGAAAAATTGGGGGGGCAGCAGCGTTTTTATCCCAGTTTTTTTCCCAAAGCTGTTTTTTTCTGGGAAAATAGAAAAAATGGATTATGGAAAACTTTCTTTTGGAATGGTAAATAACATGTTTGTGACAAGGTGGTTCATATATTTAATCCTTGAATATTATTCCTAAAAACTATGTAACGTGAAGACTTTTATGTAAGACTACGTAAAGTAGCAAATCATTGTAATTCCTATACACTGAGGATAAGCAAATGCTGGGATAAAATTCCAATACTGAGAAAATATAGAGGATACAATTTGGTTTCTATTGGGGATTTTTGCCTGCTTTCATAAACTGGCCAAAGAGGTCCCTTATAGTTCAGGTATTCTCTACATTTCAGGACATCATAGTTCCATTTGTAACAAAAAATAAAATTTAAAAAAAATTGTTATTTTCTCAATATGCTGTACTTTTAATATATGAAACATGATACATTTATGCCAAGTCAATTTATGCACACCGCATTTTATGTTCCAAAAATAACAAAGTGATTTTCAATCTGTAAAGGGTACTAATATTGCATTTTCCCTGAAAATTTCCGTTTTTGTTTTCTGGCGGGGAAATGTTTTTCTTCCCATGGCTTCAAAATTTCAGGAAATTTTACATCTCTAGATAAGTCTATCAGTGGCTACTAACCATGGTGACTGAGGGGAACCTTCACATTCAGAGGCACTATGAATCCCAGAGCCAGGAGGCAACATCAGGGGAAGGCCTTGGCCTCTCTGCCCTGTTGCTGACCCTCCAGGGGAATTGGTTGGCCACTAGATCAAAGATGGGTAGCTGGCCACTGTGTGAGACAGGATGATGGACTAGATGGACCACTGGTCTGATCCAGTAGGGCTCTTCTGATGTCCTTAGGAAGGCCTCAGCCTCTCTGCCCTGTTGTTGGCCCTGCAGAGGAACTGGCTGGCCCCTGTGTGAGACAGGATGCTGGACTAGATGGACCACTGGTCTGATCCAGCAGGGCACTTCTGATGTTCTTAGGAAGGCCTCGGCCTCTCTCCCCTGTTGTTGGCCCTCCAGAGGAACTGGCTGGCCACTGTGTGAGACAGGATGATGGACTAGATGGACCACTGGTCTGATCCAGTAGGGCTCTTCTGATGTCCTTAGGAAGGCCTCGGCCTCTCTGTTATGTTGCAGGCCCTCCAGAGGAGATGACTGGCCTCTGCATGAGACAGGATGCTGGACTACATGGACTATTTGGTCTGATCGAGCAGGACTCTTATGTTCTCATGTTCACAGGCATTCTGTTGCTAATGCTGGCATGGTGAAAGGTCACAGCTGGGGCATGTAGGGTCACAGGAGACAGCCCTTGTAGGTGGGCACAGGGATTGAGGGACAGAGAATTCTTAGTTCCGGAGGACAGTCATGTTGGTCTGAAGTAGAACCCCTAGATTAGTCCAGTAGCGCCTTAGATTTTCGGGGTACAAGCTTTTGAGAGGGTGTTGCAAAGAAAGCTTAGGGTACAAGCTTTCAAGAGAATGTTTAGCGAGGGGATCATTCCTGCTTGTATTTGATGAAGGGAGCTATAACTCTTGACAGCTCATCCCCTGAAAATCTTGTTGAAATAGTCTCTAAGGCACTACAGGACTCAAATCTAACAAATACTTACTCATTGTTATGAAGCCCTGCGCCCCACCTAGACTTCTTCCGCACCCTAACACATCATCGAGAAGCACTATATTCAAGCATCAACACAACAACCTAACGCCGGCATCTTCGGACCGTACAAAGAAATGTTATTTTATTCCCGCCCCCTTTTTCATCAGAATTTGACCATAATGCTGCTTACCAATTTGACGTCGATACTCGTCGCTTTGGCATCCAGGGAGTTTTCCACCAGCTCTTTAACCACACTGACAACCGATGTGATGACCTGTGAGCTGGAAAGAATTCGGACTGTGTCTGCGGGCAACTGCTTCATTTTGAGGGCCTGGTATAAACAGGTGGGGGAAGGGAAATTCAAATTAAATTAAATTTTAAATTTTGAAAAAGCATGACTGAGGCAATAAATGGTTTCTAAATCCTCAGCTAATCCCTTTATAGCCGCCACAGAGGTGAACGTGGTCAGATACAACTATCTCCCCTCTCCACTTCATCCTCACAACAACCCCCCTGTGAGGTAGGTTAGGCTGAGGACCAGTGATGAACCAAGTCACCAAAGGAGCTTCCGTTGCAAAGTGGGGGATTCGAACCCAGGCCTTATATTTTTTAAAAAATTACACTGATAATTTTTAACAGTATCTGACCAGATCAACTGTACTTCACAACAGGTCTATTTGATAAAGGAATGCTTTAGGCCATTTTGAACAAAGGGCAGTCTTTAGGGGTATTATTTCAGGTTGGGGGGGGGGGAGTATGAAGGAAGGAAGGATGAAGGAAGGATAAGGTATGAATGAAGATAACCACACTCCAAATAATCCACTTTCCACACTCCAAATAATCCAGCCACAGACTTGATAATAATAACAAATAAAACAAAATCCAAAATTAATACGGCTAAGTAGTTTTGTAGAATGTGTACGGAGTAGTTACCTTTTCAAATCTACTTCAGCACTGCAATCTGATACACCTGGGGTTCCCAGCATGGTTCTATGGGTACCACAGCACCCACCGGCACCTTTTCTGAAGACCGCCATGTTTTTAGGAAGTGGGTAGTGCAGATTTTTTAAAATGTTACTTGGACAGCAGCGCAAGGATCTACACTGCGTTACTGAACAAGTCGTGGCAATCGTTTTGTGGTTGGCTCCGCCCCCTATGGCAGCCATTTTGTTGCTGCGCCTTCCATGCCGTTTCAGAAATCCAAATTTGCCCACAGGCTCAAAATGGTTGGAGACCACTGTGGTATACCTTTATGTAGAAATAAGCTCTTCTGGATATAATGAGGACTAACAGCACAACCACGTAAGATGCTGGAGTGCCGTCACTGGATTTCCAGGTATCTTTACTTTTCCTTAGATAAGTAGGGCAACTCTAATCAGAGCTGGGATACTGGGGCAGGGAGATTAACTCTTTTTTCTTTCATTCCCATTTCCCCCCCTGAAAGAAAGTGGACATCCCTTTCCTCAAGCTACTGGAGCAGGAAGGGGAGGGGGGGGAAGAGATACAATACAGTTGCCTTGTCTTTTTCCCTACCGGGAATTCCTAACAGCAATTCAGGAAGGTTGTTTTCTTCCAAGAAGCACCATGGGAAAGAGGGAAGTGTTTAAATATATGTCCGGGTGCCACACACCCTAGCCCAGACGGTTTCCTCTCCCACGACTGCTTTTAAAGAAAATTAAAGACGTCTGGAGATCCAGTCATAATTGACTGGCCTAGTTACACCTTACTAATACATAAATAGTAGTCAGATTAGGCTGTGAAAACTGAAAACTGCTGTGATGACAAGTTAGGCCCTAGAAAACTTTATTTTTAATTTATTTAATTCATTTGTATCTCACCGTTCTCCACAGCGGGGACCCAGTACATAGTTCTCCTCTCCTCCATTTTGCCCTCACAACAAACCTGTGAGGTAGGCTAGGCTGAGAGTGTGTGACTGGGCCAAGGTCACCCAGCAAGCTTCCATGGAACGAGCAGGCGAACATCGACCTCTTTCCCTAGACCTTCCCTATTTAGTCTGGGCTAACTCGTACCTGTGAACGGCCTAACTGTGCCACTGCAAATACAGCATCCTAACGCTGTAGAGGACAGCAGTCTAGCGGTTGGAGTGCTGGACCCGAGTCCGCCCTCAAGCTTGATGGGGGACCCTGGGCCACTCACTCTCTTGCTTACCCTAACCCCCCTCTCAGGGTTGTTGTGAGGTTCAAACCATGTACACCTTCCTCAGTTCCTTGGAAGAAGGGCAGGCTAAACATTCACTCAGGAAACAACATGGCAGCTCTATAGAAGCTCACCACCCGCAGGAGGAGCTCTGCTTGCTGAGATGGCCAGTGGTAGAAGAGCTAGCTTCGAGTCCAGCAATGCCTTAGAAACCAACAAAATTTGGAGAGTATGCGCTTTCCAGAGACAAACCTCCCTTTTTCAGATACCACAGAGTCATCTGTGACCCTTCCAGGGGTCCCAACCATGTCTGCCAACTCTGGATTAAGAAATTTCTGGAGATTTAGGGGCAGACTCTGAAAAAGGCTGGAGTTTGGGAAGGAAGCTCTGTAGGGATGCGATGGCGTGGAATCCACCCTCTAAAGGAGCCATTTTCTCCAGGGAAACTGACATCTGTAGTCTGGAGATGAGCTGTGATTCCGGAGGAGGCTGGCAACCTTGTCCCAACCCACAGGCTGAAGACCACTGGAAACCAACCACGGGGAGATGTTTTTTCCTATATTTAGGGCATTGCTTGTAAACAACTGCGGTGGTTCAGAGGTTAAGATGCTGAGCTGCAGACCGGAAAGTCAGTAGTTCGGCAGTTCGAAACCCGAGTGCTGTGTGAAGGAGTGAGCTCCTGTTTCCGGCCCCGGCTCCTGACAACCTAGCAGTTCAAAAGCAAGAAATTGCAAGTAGATAAATAGGTACCGCTTCGATGGGAAGGTAACAGTGTTCAGTGCGCTTCGGCGTTTAGCCATGCCGGCCACATGACCATGGGAAAAGTCTTCAGACAGCTTCGGCTTGGAAAGAGAGATGAGCACCGCCCCTGAGCAAGGGAAACCTTTACTTTTACTTCTTTGTAAACAACGCACTGGTGCCTCTTGACATTACACATTTTATAGGGTTATCGGCTCTGGATTGTGAAGTTCGTGGGGGGGCGGAACCTGGGAAGATGGGGTTTGGGGAGGGGAGAGACCACAGGGGGTACAATGGCCACACTTTCACACATATTGTGCCGCACCTAGGAGGCTCCCCATCTACTTGCGCTCTCTCTTCCTTCATCCCTCCCCCTCCCTCCATCTATTTGCTTCCTTTGTTTTTCTCTCTCTCTCTCTTTCCACCTCTTTCATCCTTTCTTTCCACCTCTCTCTCTCTCTCTCAAACACATAAATACCATTAGCAAACAAACAAATATCATTAAACAAATAAACATCATTATCAATATCTGTTCCCCCCCCCTTTGTTTTTATTTCTGGCAGTCTCATTTAATGTTAATGAAAAGCAAATCTGCATATTTTCCAATAAAAACGTGTGCATGATGGAAGAAGAAGAGATTGGATTTATATCCCACCCTTCACTCGCTTGGAGTCTCGAGAGTGGCTTACGAACTCCTGTCCCTTCCCCACCCCACAACAGACACCCTGTGAGGTAGGTGGGGCTGAGAGAGCTCTGACAGAAACTGCTCCTTTTCAAGAACAGCTGTGCCAGAACTACAGCTTGCCCAAGGTCATCCAGCAGGTGCAAATGGAGGCGTGGGGAATCAAACCCAGTTCTCCCAGATTAGAATCCGCGCACTTAACCACTACACCAAACTGGCTCTCTTGTTCATGTCTTGTGACTCTTAAACATCTGATGTTTGTTCTGTGTGGCTCTTACATTAAGCAAGTTTGGCCACACCTGCCCTAGAGTCCACCCTCCAAAGCAGCCATTTTCTCCAGGGGAGCTGATCTCTGTCAGCTGGAGCTCAGTTGTAAAAGTGAGAGCTCTCCAGACCCCACCTGGAGGCTGGCAACCCAATCACCATAGAGTCCCCCTTCCAAAGCAGCCATTTTCTCCAGGGGAGCTGACTTCTGTTGCTGGGAGATTAGTTCCTACTTTGTGAGCTACTAGCCTAAATTCGTTTGCTCTGGAGCCATCCTCCCTGAGCCACGACAAAAATGTGTGAGCTGGAAGCTAAAAAAAACTGTGACCTGGCTCACACTAACTCAGCTTAGAGGGAACACTGGACAGCACGGCACCAAATAAACCCTTGTTAGCCGCTCAGGCACCGCCAAGCAATCTCTCTCTATAATAATGCTCTTTTGGGGCGGCAACATTCGATGTGCGCGGGGAGGGGTGGGGGGCGCTGCTGTCTTTCTAGCGCCGGTTGTTGTATTGTCCCTAGAGCAGTTTTTGCTTCTAGTACTATTATCATCATCATGGCTGTGTGCATCACTATCATTATTATTAAGGGTTTTGTTTGCCGCACAGGAGGAAAGCCTGCGGCTCTCGGGGGCGCCTGCTCCTCCAGTCCCCGCCCCAGGTGCGCCGTTTTCCCGCGGGGACTCTGGAGCCGACGTGCCGCAAGGCTCTCGCGTGCCAGCTGCAATTAAAACAGGGCCACGTTCCGCCCAGCCGCCGGAACTCCCCCGGGCCAGGCTGGGCCGCTTCCTCCTCCTTCTCCTCCGCCCGGGGCTCTGTTTACGCGCGAGTCGCCCAGCCCCAGCCCGCCCCCCACGTGGCCCGGGTAGGCCTATCCGGCGGCCGGGCTCCAGCCCAGCCCGGCTCTGCGCTCCGCTCCGCAGGTCCGGCCTTACCTGCTCCGGGCCAGGCGTCCGCACGTGGAGAGGTCCCCGGGGCAGCGCGCGCGCACGGGGAGCGGCCACCCTTGGCACGCACCGGGAAGGCGCGGCGAGGAGGAGGAGGAGGAGGAGGCGGCCGTGGGCGGGGCCGAGCGGGGGCCAATCGCCTGCGTGGGTCGCCTGGCTTCGCCACATTCCGCGGCGGCTGGAGCCGGAGTCGTCGGGTCGGGGCTGGAGCCGGAGCGGCGCCTCCGCGGCGGGTGAGCGACGGGGGCGCACGGACGAGGGCGCAAGCGAAGCAGGCGAGCATGGCTAGCGCCCGGGCGGTGCTGCTCGGGAGCAAACGCCTTTGCGTGCAAACATCAATGGAGCCTGGCGGCCGGGACTCCTCGGTGGAGGAAAGCTGCCCGCGGGAGGCGTCGCCGAGCGCGCCGTTTTGGGATTGCTGGTGGCGACGTTGGTGGCTGGTGGCTGCGCCCCGGCGGCTCCCGCGGCGCCCCGCTCCTTTGCCTCTCTCGGGAAGGGGGGGGGGAGCGCGCACAAAGGGCGCCCGATCCCCAGGCGCGCGTCCTTCTCAGCGCGCCCGCCCGCCCGCCTCCAGGTCCGGCCTTGCCTGCTCGCGTGGCCTGGTTTTTTGGGGGGATCCAGCAGGCAGGGCTCGGGGGGGGGGGTTGCCCTCCGTCGTGGCCCGCGGGGATAGTGGCCCTTGCGGCCTCCGCGGACATGGGAGGGCAGAAGGGGTGCCCGCCTCCAAGGCGAGCCTGGAGTGCTCCTGCTGTCACAGCCGAGCTCCAGGCGGCAGAGATCCCGGGAGGAAATGGCAGCTTTGGAAGGTGGACTTTGTGGCGCCGCATCCGGCTTCCCCCGGATCTCCAGGAATTCCCCAAGGCCGAGTTGGCAACCCTAGCCAAGTGTGGGGTACAAGCCAAGAGCTGGTGGCTGCCTCCTTCATTCAGTCCGGGGGTGATGTTTAGAAACGGGTTGAAGAGGGGCCGGAAATCCGTGGCAGAGCCTCTGCTTGGCACCCAGAAGGTCCCAGGTTCAATCCCCGGCACCTCCAGTTAAAAGGACCAGGCAGGAGGTGAGGTAAAAGACCTCAGCCTGAGACCCTGGAGAGCTACAGCCAGTCTGAGTGGACAATACTGACCTTGAGGGACCAAGGGTCTGAGTCAGTAGAAGGCAGCTTCATGTGTTTGAAAGGGGAAGGGCATGGCTTAATGGGAGAGCATCTGTTTGGCATGCAGAAGGTCCCAGGTTCAATCCCCGGCATCTCCAGTTAAAAAGGACCAGGCAGGAGGGGATGGGAAAGACCTCAGCCTGAGACCCTGGAGAGCTGCTGCCAGTCAGAGTAGACAATAATGACCTTGATGGACCAACGGTCTGATTCACTATAAGGCTTTCATGTGTGCTCTCATGAGTTTGAGGAGGGGCCATGGCTCAGTGGCAGAGCAACTGCTTGGCATGCAGAAGGTCCCCGGTTCAATCCCTGGCATCTCCAGTTAAAAGACCAGGCAGTGGGTGATGTGAATGAACTCCGTCTGAGACTTTGGAGGGCCGCTGCCAGTCTGAGTAGACAATACTGACTTTGATGGACAGACAGTCTGATTCAGTACAAGGCAGCTTCCTACGACAACTCCTCTGGAATAATTACAATTACAAGCACCACCAATTGGGTTAGGTGGGTTGACAGCCACTTAATTGAACAGTGCCTTCAGTGCGCGTGGCCGGCTGAGCGTGTTTGGGTGAGAGGTGTCCTCCCTTCCCTCGTGGAGTCTGGTGGCATGTTTTGTTGTCCTACTTGGGAATCTGTGCAGAGTGATCCCGCGGGGTGGGCGTGGGTGCCTAGGTGTTGAAGGGATGAATCCAGAGGCTCCAAAGGCAGTGGCCTCAGTTGACGGAGTGGCTTGTAGCCAGTACAATGGGGAATGGGGGGCAGGGATTGTTTTACGTGTTAAAAACTGGGGTGGATTTTTGCAAAATCCCCTAAGTCCAGCATCAATTGCCGATGTCGGTTATATTGATCCTGAAAGTGTGAGTGGGACATCCCCACCACCACCACCAAATTGCAAAAATTCATTGCCACAGGAGGTGGTGGCGACTACAAGCATGGATGGCTTCAAGAGAAAATTAGATAAACATATGGAGCAGAGGTCCATCAGTGGCTATTAGCCACAAGGTATAGATAGGAACTCTCAATTTGGTGTAGTGGTTAAGTGCGCGGACTCTCAATTTGGGAGAACCGGGTTTGATTCCCCACTCCTCCACTTGCACCTGGCTGGATGACCTTGGGCAAGCCATAGCCCTGTACCAGCTGTTCCCTCAAGGACAGCTTGGGAAAGAGCTCTCTCAGCCCCACCTACCTCACAGGGTGTCTGGACCGGGGGGGGGGGGACAACAGTGGGAGGGCTTCTAGTGTCCTGGCCCCACTGGTGGACCTCCTGAGGGCACCTGATGTTTTTTGCCACTGTGTGAAACAGAGTGTTGGACTAGATGGGCCACTGGCCTGATCCAACATTGGCTTCTCTGATGTTCTTAAAACTGTTGAGCCTGATTTTAAGAATATGCAACTAATTTTTCAAACACAAAGGCTGGCAGATCACGCCCCTTTTCTTGTGGTGGTTCTTTATTTCCGTACCTAGGAAATGCACCTTTTCACAAAGCAGCTGTTTTGCTGATTGTTAAAATTTCGGCTGTACTGACGCTAACAATTGATTTTACGCTAGACTTAATTAAAACGCTCCGTGGACCGGTTCAGCCTGATATTTTTAAGAGCGATATATTTGAGGGGTGGACCCTCTGTTGTGTTTTTATGCTCCCCTTTTGAGGACTCTGGGCTGTTCTCTTTCACAGTCTAAACTGCTCTGGTGAGGGGAGGAATGGAAAGCCATTGCTTCTGCAGACGAACCCTCTTCCCCAAAATCCCCTGAGCTGTGTTAGAGTCAGGTGGGGAGCCGTGTTGGTCTGAAGCAGTAGAACAAAGGTTTGAGTCCAGTGGCATCTCTAAGACCCACAAAGCACACGAAAGCTTATACCTTGAATAAAACTTCGTGGGTCCTAAAGGTGCCACTGGACATAAACCTTGTTCAGAGCTGTGTTAGAGATGGGTGTAGTGGTTTGGTGTAGTGGTTAGGAGCGTGGGCTCTAATCTGGGAGAACCGGGTTTGATTCCCCACTCCATATGCAGCTGCTGGAGAGACCTTGGGTCAGTCACAAGTTCTCTCAGAGCTGTTCTCGAGAGAGAGAGATAGCTCTCTCAGCCCCACCTACCTCCCAGGGTGTCTGTTGTGGGGAGGGGAAGGGAAAGGAGACTGTAAACCGCTCTGAGACTCCTTCAGGTAGTGAAGTGCAGGGTATAAATCCAATCTCTTCTTCTCTGTGGACAGTAAGAGGTCCCATGTCTAATGGCCAACGACTATTTGAAAAGTTGCTTTGGTGGAAGTTAATTTGTTAATTTCTGGCTCCAGAGCCTTTTAGCAGTATTGTTGGCTTGCCTTGAAGACAAATAAAAATTAATAACGGCCTCCCGGAATCGCCAAGTGCTGTCTTGCGTGTCAAGATTCAACCTATGGGAGAGCTGCCACCACGCCAGGGGAGAAGGGGCGGGCCTACTTTGCAAATGAGGAGATCCGGTAACCATGCAAGACCAAACCAGAAACTGGAGGGGGGGGGGAGAGAGAATTTGAAGGCCTTCGGTCGGTTCCATTCTGCTGGGGGTGGGTGGTGAGGATGGGGATCCTCTTAGCCTCTTGCGCGTTCTCTGTAATCGCCGGGGAATGTGCTGGATTGATTCTGCCTCTTTGACGCCGGTTTTCTTTTGCAGTGTGGCTTTCCAGGTTCCGAAATGAACGTCGGGGTGGCCCACAGCGAGGTGAACCCCAACACCAGGGTGATGAACAGCCGCGGGATGTGGCTCACCTATGCGCTGGGCGTGGGCTTGCTCCATGTGGTTCTCCTCAGCATTCCTTTCTTCAGTGTTCCGGTCGCGTGGACCTTGACCAACGTCATTCACAACTTGGTGAGTGACTTACCTTCCGACGCAGCTGTGGGCTCGCTCTGGTTGGCTGGGGACTGAGGGGCAAGGGAAGGCGGCATGTCCAGCAAACAGTTTAGTCAGCGGAAGCACCGGCTCTTGAGTTCGGCCAGAACGAAAGACGTGTTTTCATCTTCGGGAAGAAAGGAGTAATAGGAGGCTAGCCCCCTCTTGGCAGATCTCAGAAACTAAGACCCAGGTTAGTCCTTGGATGGGAGGCCACCAAGGAAGTCCAGGGTTGCTATGCAGAGGCGAACCAGCTCTGTATGTTTTTGGCCCTGACTTGGATAGCCTAGATCAGGGGTGGGCAAACTGTGGCTCTTTCACATATATTATGTGGCTCCCGGCAGGGCGGCTGGGGAAGCTAAATATCATTAGCAATCAAATATCGTTGGACAAATTAATATCATTACCAATATCTGCTTTTACCCCTTTTGTTATTATTTTTGGCAGTCTCATTTAATGTTAATAAAAAGCAAATTTGCTTATTTTCCAATAAAAGCAGGTAATATTTGTTCATGTCTTGCGACTCTCAAACGTCTGATGTTTATTCTGTGCGGCTCTTACCTTAAAGTTTGGCCACCCCTGCTCTAGGTGGCTCTTACGCTGAGCAAGTTTGGCCACCCCTGGCCTAGATCATCAGATCTCGGAAGCTAAGCAGGGTTGCCCCAGGTTAGTACTTAGATGGGAGGCTACCAAGGAAGTCAAAAGGTTGCTGTGCAGAGGCAGGCAGTGGCGAAACCACCTCTGTATGTTTCTTGACCTGACTTGGGTGGCCTACGGTAGCCTGATCCCATCCGATCTCGGAAGCTAAGCAGGGTCGGTCTTGATTAATACTTGGATGGGAGACTACCAAGGAAGTCAGAGGTTGCTATGCAGAGGCAGGCAGTGGCAAAACCACCTCTGTATGTTTCTTGACCTGACCTGGGTGGCCTAAGGTAGCCTGATCTCATCCGATCTCGGAAGCTAAGCAGGGTCAGTCCTGATTAATACTTGGATGGGAGACCACCAAGGAAGGTCCAGGGTTGCTGTGCAGAGGCAGGCAATGGCTCTGTTCGGCTCTTGCCTTGAAAACTCTATGGGGTTCGCTATAATTTGGCTGTGGCTTGACGGCACCTTCTACCACTAATATGGAGGTGCTGGCCCTTTGAAGAAGGAGTTGTTGTTGTTGTTTGGGCTACACTCTGCCTCCTTCCTTCCCCAGTCATCTCGTACAAGGAATCTAGTCATCTAGTCCAACCAGGTAGTTTGCTCGCTTCTGTCGGAACTTACTCTTCCCCAGCGGCTGCCCTGGGCATACACGTGGCTGCCAGGAATATCTCTTTATTTTTTGGGTCAGGTGGGTCAGTGCTCCCCCTAAGCTGTGGAGTCTTGTGAGCAAAAATTCTACTTGGGGAGGCAACTGGCATTAAAGTGGTGAGCGAACGATCAAATCAGTTTGCTCTGGAGCCCTCCTTCCTGAGCTAAGGCCAAAAATGTGTGAGCCGGCTCACCCTAACTCAGCTTAGAGGGGGCACTGGTTGCCATGCCGGTCTGAAGCAATGGAACAAAATCTGAGTCCGGTGGCACCTTTAAGACCAGCGAAGTTTACTTTTGGGTATAGGCTTTCGTGTGCACGCACACTTCTTTCAGATACATTAAAACTGACTTCCTCAAGCCTTACAAATCGGTGGGGGGGAGGGAGTTATTTTCCAGGAAGGGTTAGATAGAGTTAAGATGCATAAGTAAATGAGCAATAAGTATAGCTAAGATTGGATTAAAATAACCCATGGATAGCGGCAAATTAGCATACAAACAAGAGGCGGGGACCCGTGATACTCGGGGGGGGGGGAGGATTTCTAAAGGCTGAAGCCCCAGGTAAGTCCTCTCCTCCCCCCCGATTCTTCCTCCAGAGAACAGGTCTACCTGCCCCAGTCCACTTCCTCCGGAGGCCAGGTCTACCCAGCCCTTCCCACTATATTGGTAGACCTGTTCTCCACAGGCCAGGTCTACCAATATAGTGGCAAGGGCTGGGTAGACCTGGCCTCCGGAGGTCTACCTGCCGATTTCTCTCCCTGCCCCCGGTTTTCCTGGCGTAGGTCCAGCGATTTCTCTTCCCCCCGCCCCCACCCACCCGCCAGTGACGGCGAGGCCCGGCGGCTTCCAGCCAGGCCTTGCCATCTCCCCCCCAGCTCTTTCCCCCACCCCACCCCCCAGCGACGGCGAGGCCCGGCAAGGGCTTCTCCACCCGCCGCCAGCAGCAGCTGCAGCCACGGATATCCCCCCCAAAGTTTTTTTTACTTTTCAGATTTTTCTGCACATGGGGGAAGTCTTCCCCGTACGTAGGAAAATCTCCCTGTCCCCCCCCCCCCCCGCACAGATTTAGATATCCGCACAGGGGTGGCCACTTGGGAATTAGATATATAGATAAAAGAGTTAATCAACAGATGTGAGACGGCGTACAAATAAAAGAGTTGATAAACAGTGTGAGAACTACATTTTGAGTCCAGTGGCACCTTTGAAAGCAACAGAGTTTAATTCTGGGTATGAGCAAGAACTGATCTGATTCAGCCAAGCTCTTCTTATGTTCATATGACCCCTAATCCCACGTCATTGGGAAATAAGCTTCTTTGTTGTCGGTGCCGGAGGGGGACTGCTGAAACAGGTGGAGACTCTCGTAGTCCCTTAAAGGATAACAAAATTGATGGATCATAACAACTCACTTTGTTAGATGCGTGAAGTGTTATTTTCTGTTGGCAGAAAGAGATGTGTGCAGGTATAGATACTATGTCTATGAAGCAGAAGTCCCAGCCTTTGGAGCCTGTGGGTGCCTTCGGAATTCTGACATAGGGTGGTGGGCACCATCAGAAAACAGCCGATGCAGGAGGACCACAAAGCGTTAGGGACTGGGGTTGTTCATTAACTCTTAATAGTAACAACCCAACATTTCAGGAAGCATCTCTGTTTAACAGGATGCCTTGTAATCTGCACAGCCAATCGGAGGTCCTGGTGGGCAAACGCCCTACCTAGCCCCTCCCACTTTCCAGAAGTGTTTGGCGGGCGCCACTGTCGGCAGACACCATCCCATCAAAATATGCACATGGGGTGGGTGTGACTCTCCAGCTGGTGATGGATTGGCAGAGTCGCGATGAATGGTGCTGGCATTCAGTTACAGATCTCACGTATCCAAGCTCGACTGGGTAGGAAATAAGAGTGGGTAGCTTCCTCTTGTTTTACCAACACATCAGGAACTGGGCACTTGGCTGTTTACACTCTAAAACGACTGGACCTATGAGTGAAGGCATTCCCCTACCTGCCCCTACACTGGGTCCAGCTGTACCCCTGTATGTTCCCTGTATCTCTGCCAACAAAGGGTTAAGTGATAAAAGGCAGTAGCCCAGCAGTATATGTAAACAAGAACAAAATGCATGTGCCCAGACTTAACACCAAACGTCAGTGATTTAATAAATATATAGATACGACCAGTGTTCCCTCTAAGCTGAGTCAGTGTGAGCTAGCTCACAGTTTTTTTAGCCTCCGGCTCACACATTTTTGTCTTAGCTCAGGAAGGAGGGCTGCAGAGCAAACTGATTTATGCAGCAGCCAAATGGTTCGCTCACAACTGTAATGCCAGTTAGTTCACAAAGCGGAATTTTTGCTCGCAAGACTCCATGGCTTAGAGGGAGCATTGGATATGACATATATAATACGCAAAAACAAATTTTCCTATGGCACAATGGCTAGACAGGTAGGAATTCATGGGTAAAGTTAGTCACAGGTCGAAATCCACGGACGAATTTTTCCCAAAAGCGATTTGTAATGATAAATTCAAAAACGTCCTTGAATTATAAGGATGTAGTCGTGTCTCTAGGGCTGCAGTGGGTCAAGTGGTTAAGACGCTGAACTGCAGACCAGAGGGTTGATAGATCGGCAGTTCAAGATCCGAGTGCTGCATGACAGAGTGAGCTCCCATCTCTGGTCCAAGCTTCTGCCAACCTAGCATTTTGAAAGCAAGAAATTGCAAGTAGATAAATAGGTACTGCTTTGGTGGGAAGGTAACAGCATTCTGTGCGCCTCGGTGTCTAGTCATGCCGGCCACATGACCATGAAAACATCTTTGGACAGCGCTGGCTCTTCGGCTTAGAAACGGAGATGAGCACTGCAGCCCTAGAGTCGGATTCGACTGGCTTTTGAGCAAGGGAAACCTTTACCTAGTAGTGTCTCTACCAGCTGACTTGATGGACCCCTGGTTATAAATCCGTTTCAGAGATTTTTTTCAAGAATTGTGCTGGATTCAACATTTCACAGATACATGTAGACATCCATAAAGTGTATTCCGTTAACAGCAGTCTTCAGTGATTCCCAATGGAGAATCAATCATTTCTTGGAACCTCCCTTCGAAATTCTGAAGCATTTCACCACTGTGCCATTTTCATTAGAGGGTGCACTGATTTCCAGTCACCAGCGCACAGATTTTCATCTCCGCGCGGGAGGGCCGAGGAGTGGGTTTGGAGAAGGCAGGCGCTTAGAGGGAATGTCCGTATTCATTTCATAGTCAGAGAAGGAGGAGCTCATCCAGGCTGGCCCCAGGCAAAGGAACTCAGGGGCTTGTCTCCCTGATGAGATGGTACCAGTGGAGTCGAAATAGCTGTGCAAGTAACTTCCATGGCTACAGCAAAAGTCAGAAAGCCTGATTTTCACCATTGCTCCAAAGGGATGCATCAGGGAGTGGCGTTCACTTGCAAATAACTTTCATGGCACTACATGGTAATGAGGCGAGCTTTTATCTCTCAGAGTTGTGGTAGCAAAAATGGCTTTTTATTACGATGCTTGCAGTAAGTGCTTTGGAGTATTTCCGTCCCAATTTATTTCATTTGTTTATTATTTCCATTTATATCCCGCCTTGTCGGACGAGCTGGCTCAAGGCGGAGTACAAAGATTAAAATATAGTAAAACGATACAGTATTAAAACACAAGTATTAATAAACAGTATAAATAGTGGCGGCATTCAGGTTACAAATTCGATGGTGAAAGGCAACATCCAATGGTGCAGCATGAGCCAGAAGATGTCCCTATGGCATGTTCATCAGTGGCGGCTCCTAATCGAAAGCCTGGTGAAAGAGCTCTGTTTTACAGGCCCTGCAGAACTGTTCGAGGTCCTGCAGGGCCCTGATGTCTTCCAGGAGCTAGTTCCACCAATATGGAGCCGCCACTGAGAAGGCCCTGGTTCTGGTAATGGCCAGTTTGGCGTCTTTCAGACTAGGGAGAGTCAGACGATGTTGTGACCCTGACCTCAGTGCTCACTGGGGCACATATGGAGAAAGGCATTCCTGAATTATGTATTCAGATATTTATTTATTTAGAAAATTTATATGCCATCTCTCCAGAAAACCCACTCAAAGTGGCTTACAAAACAATGCGACACAGCCGTAAAACTGCACAGTCATTACAATTAACAAATGACTGTAAACATGGCCATTAAAAAAATTAAGCAGAGCACAAAACAGTATAAAACATCAAGCAGGCTAAAATGATTCTCTTTTTTTTTTTTTAAAAAAGTCCTCAGGCTAGAAGCAGGCTGGTACTAAATTTTTTTTTTAATCTGACTCCTTTTTTAACTGGTACTAAAATTTTTTTTTAATCTGACTCCTTACCTCAAGCGCAGTTTGAACAATATCAAGAAGCTACGAGGTACGTTAAGTGGATGACACGAGCCGTCTTTTTTTTCAATCTCAGGTGTTTTTAAGATAAAATGTTGGCAGCAGATGAAGTGGATGGTCGAATTGGAGTTCTATGGGAAAGTTACAGGGAGGAACAAGAAATCTGGAGATCCAATCTCACCCTCAAAATCTTCCTCTCCAGGATTCTGTAGCTTGAGCTTTCTTCCTTTAAGGAAAACTTACCTGCTGCCAAATGCTGATGTTCCCTGGAGATCTTATCAGGCTGTTTTTTAATCTGGTGCTTAATTTATAAAGTCACTTGCCCTGAAATTAGCACACAGCATAATGAAGATGTTGAACAGATGCCAAGAACCAAACAGGAATAACAAGCTTAGGTTGCCATTTGTTTCGGTTTAATTCTGGAGGGAAACATAGCGAAGGAAATAAATAGGCCCCAATTGGAGACTGATGAGCCAATGTATCCTTAACTGTGGAATGCTGAGAGTAATTAACTGAGACCCTGCCATTACGCTCAGCATTCCACAGTTCAGGATACAGCTGCTCCTCAGTCTCCAATTGGGACATACTTATTTGTCTCACGGAGTAGAATTTTTGGCTCATGAAGCAGAATTTTTCTCTCAGCACATTCTGCAGCTTAGAGGGAACATTGGAGCGCCCACGTTTTGCCAATTGAAAGACAACTTCAGAGTCTTCATCATTTTGGTTTAATTGGGTGATGGATCAGAATATGAGTTTTGTGGGTCGGAATGGGAGTCACGGTCCAATCTTGATGCAGGCATAAGATCCGTGCTTACGTTTGGGGCTTACTCGGGGAGGTGTTTCTGACTGCTGCCTTCATACTTGAGGGATTAAAGGTTGCCGTTTCTGTACGAGTCAAATGTAGTAAGTAGCACTGTATCATCATCATTCTTATATACACATATACATAGGCATATATGTATACACAAACAGAGAGAGACATGCATAGCTATCTATCTGTAGCCATATAAATATAGGCATAAATTTCTTGGTGTTGCTGGTATATTCTAACAGCAGTGTGTGGCCCCATCTGAGGATACTTAAATCCAGAGATTGGAGCCCTGAATGGACAAGTCGCATCTTTCAGCAGACCTGACAGAAATGCCTCAGGTTTGTGGAAACATCTAAAATCTTAAAAAAATAAAATACGTTGTGCAGGTGTGTGTGTTTTTTTTAAAAAAAACAACAACCCCAAAACAATAAAAGGAGAAACTGTAGCTTTAATAATCTGATGCCTTCAGTGGCTGCTGCTAGGCAACCACAACAGTTATGAAGATAAAATGGAGGAGAGAAGAATAGGTCCCCATTGTAGAGAAAGGCACAATATAAATGAAATAAGTAAATAATAATATAGTTGAAAGTTGGGGGACAGAGAAACAGTAGGTTGCTCAGTGGGGGGGGGGAGAGAAGGAAGCAGGGAAAGGTGAGGATATGGGGGCCGTCAGGGGGAGGGAAAGAGTGGGGGGCTACAGGGGAAAGTATGGTGTCCTCTGCAAACCTTGCAGATTCCCCACTCAGCACAACTGGGCCCAGCTCGGCCGGCAACACACAACTTGACTTGTTTTCCTAGAAAGCAGCTGCCCAGGGGAGGGAAGGATGAAAAACTGAACGCAGGGGGGCAGAGAAAGATAGATTGGCTGGAGGGGGTGGGAAGAAGAAAAGGAAACATGAAAATGGAGGAGGCTGTGGAGACTTTTAGGCAAGAGAAATAAGAGATAGCGAGGGAGAGATAGTAAGCCACGCTGAGTCTCCTTTGGGTAGTGAAGGATAGGGTATAAATCCAATCTCTCTTCTTCTTCTTCCTCAAGGTTACCCGTGCACAAGAAGCCAGACCTTTGTAAAATAGATGAAGGTTTCTTAAATACTTTAAGAAATAAGATACCACTAGGGAACACAGTCTCTGTAACCGTGCAGCAAGAAAATGAGAAAAGCTAATGCTTCGGTACCTGGTATTAGACAGCACACCTTTTAGAATATCCGAGTCCCAAGCTAGAGGCTCGAGCACTGTCTACGTAGCAATCCGTCGTGATGAAGCTTAGCATCGTCAGAGCCACTACCCAGTCGAATCATAAAGTTTGCATGGCTTCCCTCTTGTCTAGGACTTAATTGTAGTCTTTGGCCACCTGGCAGCAGGTGGTCTCGCCGAACCCAATCAGGGCGCTTGCTTGACGGAACCCTCCGGAAGACGATGACATCCACTCCTGCTTCTCCCCCTCCCACCCGGTTACACAGCTGAACACAGGTTCTCACCATTAGCCAATTACTATATTTTTGAATCCAGCCTTGCGGGAGGTAAAGATGGTGTGGGCAGAGAGGCCCAGTTACGAACACCTGCGAGCCAGACCAGGCCTGCTAATATTCACATTGACCCTTTGAGGAAATCAGGGTGCTTTGCCTCACACACGTATAACTTGAGACGCGGGTGGGAGGGTCCACATGTGAGTTGGCAGGGATGGACACACAGATGGGCCGTTGGGGCTCCAGGTCTCTACCCGGAACCCCCAAAACCAGAACCGACCCAGTGTAATAATGAATATGCATATATTGCTCACTTTCTTTTTCCTTTTTCCAAGGGGATGTATGTCTTCTTGCATGCAGTAAAAGGAACCCCTTTTGAAACGCCAGACCAAGGGAAAGCTCGGCTGCTGACGCACTGGGAGCAATTAGACTACGGCGTGCAGTTTACGTCTTCACGAAAATTCTTCACGATCTCTCCAATAATTCTGTAGGTTTGATTTGAAGTTCTACCGTGGCAGTACTTGCGAAAAAGAGAGGGTTGTTTTTTTGAACTGTAATGTTTGATGCAACTAATCAGGGTTCCACAGGACGTTATTTGGGACATACAGATTATGTTTTACTGTAATTGCTTTGCCAGTTGTGAGACAGCTTGTGCGAAATACATTTTTTACATTGTTATTATTCCTGCTAATAGAAGAGTGAACTGCATCTCAGTAACCCTGTCAGTTTGGGGGAGTGTAAAAATCCCACAGATGGGGGGAGAGGCATTTTGCAAAACTCGAATCTCAATGAACGAATGGTGCTGGAAAGTAGAAAAGAGCAAGAGTCCAGTAACACCTGAAAGACTGACAAAATTTGTGGCAGGGTAGGAGCTATCGTGAGTCACTGCTCACTTCTTCAGATACAGCTAGAATGTGAGTCCACCTGTCCTTATATCTTAGAGAGTGGAGTGATTTCCGATGCTGAATGTCATTAGGAGGCAAATGACAATAGCTGGCAATAGCAGGGTGATTGGATTAGGTGTGATATGGGTTTCCGGCCGGAGGAATGGAGGTCTGACACGCTTTGCAAATGCGCAAGGCGGACAGCGGCTCTTCCTGACAGCTTGGGTGGATTAATCCACCTGACGCAACCTCACACAGGTAGTGTGAGGACCAGCAAGCAATATAATCCAGGTTTGAGCAACCTCGGTGAAGGGAAAGTCTCGGAGGAGACTTTTCCGACACCTTGAGCACTGCAGCCGAAGAGGATTCTTGCGAGTATCTCTAAGGAGCCGAGCTGAGCTGAAAAATTCAGCATAAAACCTCCAATTCCCCTGATTCCTTAACAGAGAAGACAAAGTTTAAACGTTGGGACCACATCTGAAGCGAAGTAACAACAAAAGGTAACGGAAAAAAGTTTTTTGCCTTACCACCGCCGCGTTTTGAAAGACGAAAAGCAGATCGGGTGAAGCAATAGACTGCTGTTGATTGGATGAGAGCAGTTTTGAAGCGCTAAAAAACCGAATTTGAACTTAAAAAGCCAAAAAAACAAGTTGTTTAACATTCCTGCGGTTAAGAAGAGTCGGGAGGGGAAGCCAAGCATCGCGAGATTAAGACGTGAGGACTGAATCAGGAAGTGACGGCTAGAAGAGCAGACAAGAAGGGAAAAGGAGAAGAACCGGAAGAAGGTAAAGGGGACTCTAAATACTGCCAGACCAGAAAGGGGACTCTAAATACTGCCGGACCAGAAAGACCATAACAGGAAGTGACGTGCAGAGAGCAGACAAGTAAATAAAAGGAAGGGACAAAAGGAAACTACGGCAAGCCAGAAGCAAGGTAAAAAGACTATAACCTTTGACATTAACCATAGAGAAGTCGCGCCCGCCATTTTGGATTTATAAAATTTTTAAACTGCAATATCTCAAAGATTATATAACTTAGAAGGCTGAAACCAACATAATTTGACTTGGCAAGATTAGCTTGTTTGAATGCACTAATTGGTGTTTGATTTGGAAAACAAGATAAAATCGATCTTTTTTAAAGAGGCAAAACGGACCGCGGACTAAGATCGAGAGCAGCTACATGGTCCTCTCCTACAATGGCAGCAAAAAAAGAAAAAGAGCTACTAGCCGTTATGGAAGCAATGGAAAAGAAAATGTTAGACGCTATAGGAGAGGTAAATGTTAAAATGAATAATATAGCGGCTCAAGCAGATAAAAATTTCATGGAATTAAAAGCAGAATTTCAAAAATTATCCACAAGAACACAAGATATAGAAACTAAAGTAAAAGAACTGGGAAAAAGCACCCATAAGACAATGAGAGAGAACGAGAGGATGGAAAAGATGATGCACTATAAAGATATGCAAAATCATTTGAGATTTCGAGGGATCGAGGAAAAATTGAATGAGGACGTTTTTACAAGAATGCAAGAAGCAATAGCAGATTTTTTACAAGAACAGGAAGAAGTTGTTAAAGAACACATGGATCTTGTTTATAGAGTTAATTCTACATATGCAAGAGACAAAAACATTCCAAGAGATGTGGTTGTCCAATTTACAATGAAAAGAACAAAAGAACAAATCTACAGGAAGTGCTTTACTGACCCTTTTGTAATAGATGGAAAGAAAATCATAGTAATGAAAGAATTGCCTAGAGCAATACTGCAAGAAAGGAAAAAATTCAAGCGTCTGACGGATAAACTGAAGGAGAAAAAAATCAGATTTCGTTGGGAAATACCTCAAGGACTAAGCTTTTATTATGGCAACTCCAGAGTAGTGATTAAAAGCATAGAAGAAATGTATGCATTCCTGGGAGAGAATAAAGATGATTTTGGAGATATTTAAGAATATATCAAAATGGATTACAAAATACTTACATGGAATGTAAATGGACTAAATTCACCCCAAAAACGTAGAATGGTAGGTCATTGGTTGGAAAAACAAAAATGTAATATAATTTGTTTGCAAGAAGCTCATCTTAAAAAACAAGACCATAAATATTTAATAAGGAAAAAATTGGGAGAAGAATTTTATTCTTTAGCAAGCAACAAAAAAAATGGTGTTGTAACATATGTCAAAAAAGATTTGGAACCTAAAGTAATATTTAAAGACAAAGATGGAAGATATTTAGCTATTGAAATTTTACTGCAAGGATTGAAAACTTTGATTGTGAACATTTATGCTCCGAATGGAGCTAAGGAAAAAATTTTTAAAGAACTTCAAATGGAATTGGACAATGTAAACTATGATCAAATTATGATGTTAGGGGACTTCAATGGAACTGTAGATAATAAACTAGACAGGCGCTCTAAAAGAAAGGATGAGACGTTAGGGAAGCTTCCAAAAAATTTTTTTGAACTGATAAAACAAGAAAAGTTGGAAGATATTTGGAGGAAAGCTAACCCACAAGGAAAAGATTTTACCTTTTACTCTAACAGACATGACTCACATTCAAGAATTGACATGATTTGGATGACTACTAACCTAACCTTTAAGACAAGAAAAGTGGAAATTTTACCCAGAATAATCTCAGATCACAATCCGTGTTTATGGACAGCTGGGCAGATTAAAAAACAAAAGAGATGGAGAATAAACGAGGACTTATTAGATAATCAAGAAATAATTAAAAAATTACTTGAAGAAACAGACCTATACTTCCAAGTAAACATGCAGAAAGAAGTTAAAATTCAAACCGTATGGGATGCATATAAAGCAGTGATGAGAGGACTTTTGATATCGCTAAATGCTAAAGATAATAAAAAGAAAAAAGAGCAATATGAAAATATTCTACAAGCCATTAAAACAAAGGAAGAAGAACTGAAGAAAAAACCAGGGAAAAAGAAACTGCAAAAGGAAATTTGGATGCTACAAGACCAAGCAAAAGCCATTTTGAACCAAGAGATGTACTGGAACTTAAAAAAACTTCAACAAAAAGCATTTGAAGGTGCAAATAAACCTGGAAAATACTTAGCATGGATTAGGTGTGATATGTAGAGGGGTAGTTGGCGTGGAGAAATCAGCATTGGTAATGAGGCAGGAAACCTAGAACTCGATTAAGACCAGGCGGATGCATTGCCTTGAGCTAAAAAGATTCATAATATTGTGCAAGCTTCACATTTGAAGCCTACCATTTTAATAGCACCGTGTCAGGTTCTGAAATATTTTGCATTTCTTACTGCATCTTGTTCTTATGTCTTGTACGTAATATCACAGATTACTCCCTTCTGCAAACAGGATTATTTCTATTCATTTGTTACAAATAGCCTGCTAAAGTAGTATTTCCACAGCCCAAATTAACACTTTAAAAATACAACCGTTGTATAGCTGGTGTTGTACTGGTACTGCCAGAAGGTATGGATAGGAACTCTCAATCTGGGGCAAGTGATGCTCTGTATTCTTGGTGCCGGGGGGGGGAAGGGCTACAGTGGGAGGGCTTCTAGTGTCCTGGCCCCACTGGTGGACCTTCTGAGGGCACCTAGTATTTTTGGCCACTGTATGACAGAGTGTTGGACTGGATGGGCCACTGGCCTGATCCAACATTGGCTTCTTCTCATGTTCTTCTGGACTTAAAATCCAGCTAATAGTATCTTCGTTAAAAACAAAACAAAACAACAGAATACCACTAATGAGAGACATGCAAACTGCTTAACAGCCGCATTGTTATGTTCTCTAGCCAGAATGGCAAAAAGGACCAAAATTCTTGGTCCTTAAACAGTGTTGATAACTTGGATCCTAAAGGGACTATAACTGCCAGTGCAGCGTTGTGAAACGGGGCGTTTAGAGTAAATAGGTAGCGGGCTGGTTTGATGGCATCCTGGAACTTCTGCTTTTCCTGCTTCTCGACAGTTGAGAAGGAGAATCCTGTATTTGCTCTGAATCTAAGCAGTTGCATAAATGAAGATTAAGTTAGATTTCCTCCGCCATCAGTTTGCTGGCTTGAACTAGTGCAGAACCGCCCAGCGGACTCTAAAGCTGAGTCGGATTTCCTCATAGGCTTGTTAAAGCAAGTTTCTAAGGCTCTCGGGTAGTAAACATACAGCCTTGGCAATCCACAGAGTATCAACAGTCAGACTTGGAAACAAGCAAAACAACCCTCTAGAACAGGGGTCCCCAATACTGTGCCCGTGGGCATCATGGCGCCCGCCAAGTGTTTTTGGGAAAGTGGGCGGGGCCATGTAGGGAATGTTTTGTAACGTCGACGTTCCTTGGGGGATGTATTTTTCTTGAAGCCGCCTTGGCTGCTTGAGCCAGTTTGGTGTATTGGTTAGGAGTGCGGACTCTAATCTGGGAAAACTGGTTTTGATTCCCCACTCCTCCTCCACATGCAGCTGCTGGTGTGACCCTGGGTCAGTCACAAGTTCTCTCAGAGCTGTTCTCTCAAGGGCAGTCCTCGAGAGAGCTCTTTCAGCCCCACCTGCCTCCCAGGGTGTCTGTTGTGGGAAGGGGAGGGGAAAGGAGATTGTAAGCTGCTCTGAGGCTCCTTCGGGTAGAGAAAGGCGGGGAATAGATCCAATCTCCTCCTCCTCTTCAGTAACCAATAAGATTGTTAAGATAGGATAAAAATGTTAATATATTATGGGAAAACGGTAGAATTTTTTAAAAATTATTTTCTCAAAAAAAAAAAAGAGGTGGGATACAGAAGGGAAAAGGGGGTGGGGAAAAATATAAATTCATCAGGTTTGTCAAGTAATATGAGTTGGTAGAATGTTGAGTAGGTTGGTATAGTGGTTTTGAAAGTCATAACTTTCCTAAACATTCAGGTATTTGAATCAAGGGTTTTCCTTTATATTTGCAAAAAATGCCCTTAATACTATGTTTTGTTAATTTTACTTTTTATTTTTCCCCTTACCCCTTCTTTATTCTGTATTCCCTCAAAAAGTTCAAAATAATAATAAAAAAATGTAAGTCAGTATTGTCTACTCCAGGGGTGGCCAACCTTGCTTAACGTAAGAGCCACACAGAATAAACGTAAGAGCCACATAGAGATGTCTGAGAGCCGCAAGACAGGAACAAATATCACACACACGTTTTCATTTTTAAAAATATGCAGATTTGCTTTTTATTAACGTTAAATGGGACTGCCAAAAATAAAAACAAATGAGGAAAACCAGTTATAAGAAAGAGAGAGAGAGAAACTAGGAAAGCAAATAGATGGGAGGGAGGAGGGAAGGAAGGAAGGGAGAAAGAGAGAAAAAGCATGCCTCCCCTTTGCTTCCCCAGCCGCCCTGCCAGGAGCCGCACAATATGTGTGAAAGAGCCGCATGTGGCTCCCGAGCCACAGGTTGGCCACCCCTGGTCTACTCAGACTGGCAGCGGCTCTCCAGGGTCTTAAGCAGAGGTCTTTCCACGTCACCTGTTGCCAGGTCCTGTTAACGGGAGACGCCAGGGATTGAACCTGGGACCTTCTGCATGCCAAGCAGATGCTCTACTACCGAGCCACAGGGCCTCCTCCTGAACCATTGCTCTGTTAATGGCTTACTTGGTGATCCCTTGACCTGAACTCCAGTCCTAGCTACCTGTCTTCATTCTGCCTTTCTGTTTCCACAGGTATTTCCTGGCAAGCTTCTACACAAAATACGACCCGACGCACTTCATCCTGAACACAGCTTCGCTCTTGAGCGTGCTCATCCCCAAACTGCCACAGTTGCATGGCGTCAGGATCTTTGGCATCAACAAATATTAAGTGAAGAAGATCTGCCACGGAAGTGAAATCTGACCCAAGCTTGCATGGCCACTGTTTGCCTTGGAAGAAGACACTGTTTGCGGCGTCCACTCGTCTAGCAACCTGCAAGGGGACTTCCTTCTCTGAAGACGTAAATGCTATCCTTTGAGAACTGCGTGGGAGAGAAACGGTCTTTCTGGAGACAGCCCGCTTTGGAGCGTGGGCTTTGGATGAGGAGTTGGGCAGGCCTAGCTCTACTGACCAGATATACATACCCAGCTACCTTAAGCGATTTGCAGAAAGGGGCATGAATAATGTGACGGAGACACAAATGTGGTACTACCGTGTGCATTTGGGATAACGGAAAATACCCCAGTTCTCTGTTTAAGAGGTTGGCATGCTCTAAATGTTGTACAGTAGCCAGTTATTGTTTCTTGGGTGTGTTTTTGTGTGACTCAGTGATATCGTGGCTCAAAATGCCTTATTTATTCTCGTGACCTTGTAATCACAGTTTCTCTAGCTTGAGATGCCAAGCCTCAGAAGACTGGGACATCGGCTTCCGGGCCTTTCTTCCGTAGAAAAACCGATATATTTCTGGCTCATTTTGCAGACATAGCTGATTACTCCGATACATTTGCGATACCTGCAAATGATGACTTTTATCTTTTCAAAGTGAAAGCGGGTTTCTTTCTGTTCTAGAGTTGGGCCTTGTAAAGCCCACTTGGGAGAAAAGTGAGGTTTCAGCTTCAGAAACCAGGGAGAACTGCTGGTTAATCGAATTAACTTTCTCTACTTAGTTGGCTGACAAAATACCTAGTATTTCTGTGAGTAGGAATGTTGTTTTTTGGGAGAAATGTGATCCGTTGCTGTGCTTAGAATTTTTGAGCGATAGGAGGCTCTAATACCAAGCAGATTGTCTTGTGTAGTCACATCCTAAGAATAATAAATCTAATAAATTTATGGTGCAGTCCCAAACAGATTTACACCTCCCTAAATCCATTGATGGGCTCAGAAGGGTGTAACTCTGCTTAGAATGGTGACAATCTCTTATTTTCCCCCACCCTGGTCTTTTGCATTGTATTTGGAGTGGCGAACTTCTATGCATTCCCTTAACTCCCTTCTTAAGAGCTGAGCTGGGTTAGTGGGAGATTCGGTTTTGAAAACCTGGAAACTACTTTGCCCTATGAAGAGTCCTGGTTTGAGAGCTAGGTACTGCAGTTGTACCGAGTGCAAGAAAAGTTGGTGTGGCAAGGAGACGGTGTGGGAACCGGTGGTTTTGCCTGACCACAGAAAGAGGCTGGTGGTTTCTTCTCTTGGGAAAAAAAGCGCAACTGACAAGCTTGGATCTGGAAACGGAAGGAGGAAACCTGAGAGTCTCTGCCCACCGTTAATTTGGAATTCAGACCAGTATTGATGTGTGTACCCAAAGTAATAATTGGCCCCTTTCAAGAAACAATACTCTGGTTTGTTAGCCTAGCTCTCTGGGGGGAAATGTCCTTTTGAACGATGTCCGTGTTTTTGTATTAATAAAACAAATGACTTTGAGACTGGGCAATTGTGTCAATGTAGTGCTTTGTTAAGTGAAGTTCACTGCACCAGAATTGGCTCTACGCACTAACAAACAGCTGGTATGCTTTTGCAAATAGAATTATTGGCTGCATTGTTTGAAAGAGTACATAAATATGTTTGGTAAAGCTCTTTGAGAAAATTGTGGAAGTTGTTCATACAGGAGGCTTTTCTTTCCTCTCTAGTCTGACATTTTTTCCTCTAAGCCTACTGTGTGGTTTTTTTCGATTTTTTAAAAAATGGCCCTGGTAGCCTGCGATTAATTTGTTTTTAAAAGGAATTCATGAAAGCTTCACTTCGCTTCACAGCAGAATAGCGGTATTGAACCTTTCCCGTAGAGGTAACTGGGGCAACTCAGCTTCTCTGTCACACTCTGTGATTTCTTGTGAAATCCATCTCTGCCAAGGAATTTTAGTTACCTTTAATAATGGAATGCAGGTTTAAGGTCGTTATTAATGACTATGATTAGTGAGCCCAAGGTTGGCTAATCACATTCTTAATTAAATTACTATATTTCAAAATCAGCGGCACCTTTAAGACCAAAAAAGTTTTATTCAAGGTATGAGCTTTCGTGTTCACGCACGCTTCTTCAGACACAATGACATGGAAGTGACCAGTCATTGTACCTGAAGAAGTGTGCATGCACACAAAAGCTTTCATCTTGAATGAAACTTTGTTGGTCTTAAAGGTGCTGCTGGACTCAAACTTTGTTCTGTTGCTTCAGACCAACACGGCTACTGACATGATTCTATATTTCAAAGTGTTCCTGATCCTGCTAACCAAAATCTTGTCTATGACCTATGATCTCTTAGCGCAGTTGGCCAGTCAAGGGTTGATACCATGATTATCTCTCTGAATGTATGATTTGTTTTCCTTTTTTCCCTGTCAGGAAAGTACATCTGTACTCGAAATGAGGAAGAGTGCATTATGTTTGGGAGAAGAATGGATGAATGCATTTCAGAATAATAGGCTCTTGACCTCATTCCTTTCTCTTATCTATAAAAACGGAACTTTGTGTCAGTTTGGTGTGCCAACTCAGAAGGGAGGTCTCCTCTTTCTCTCTGACTGGCATTGAGAATGATAATTCTTAAATAAAAACTGTATGCGCTGTCAGAAGAAAAGCCTTGAGTAAGTTTCCCTCTCCCAGACTGAATTTGAAAAGGGGTTGTGCTGGATTTTAGCAAAATCCCCTAACAATCTCCCTTCTACCATGTGAGAGGAAACGTACAAATAAACCCATAAAAATTATATATATTCATTGGCTGCGCAGATCAAATCCAAACCAATTCAATGAATTCATAACTGGATTTTTAAAAAATTTGCGAAATGTATGTATTTGTGGATTTATTCCCCCTTTTTGCAAATCAATAAAACAGCCATGTACTTTCTCACAGAATTCCTAGACATCATTTCCAGAAAAAGCATTCATTATAATGTCGAAACTGTTAGACACAATCAGTGTCCCTAGCTGTGTTTTCCCAGCCCAATTTGAGAAAAACACACAGCTGTCCTGTAGAGAGGAAAACACGAAAAAATATTTATTAATTAATAAAGGAAGAGTACAGATATTAAAGTTTTGAACCCCTGAATACCCAACAGACTCTTCGAGTGTCACAAAGGGTGCCATAGAATTTTATACTCACGATGACACACACAAACAAAACAAGATTATTGGTTCCATCAAACAACAGCACTCTGACCTAACAGATCTCGGATTGGCGGAAAACCTTTTGGGCCGGGCTTTCCCAAGTAAAGATGTTTCTTTTTTTAGCTAAACAATGGGCCTTCTTCCCAGGCTATGAAGCTCTAAAAAGTATCTATTGTAGCTGATGTAGGTACAGAGTGGTGATGGCCTTCATTTAACTAGGCTAACTGACATCAGAAACATGCGCAGTTGTAGCTGGGGATGTAGCCATGTTAAATGTCTTAACAGCACAACAAGACAGAAGTCCAGTGGCAGCTCAGACTGGCAAAATTTAATTCATGAATTTACTTCTGCTTGAATAAGTTTTGTTAAGTCTTTAAGGCACCGGCTCTGGACTTGTGTTTCCTTTTGCTCCTGAGAATACAAAAAGAGCATGAACCAAACCCGGGCAGATACTGGCATCTCTGTCTTCATAAAAGGGTTTATTTATAATAGCTTTATTATAGATTCGGGTGGGCAGCCGTATTGGTCTGAAGGAGCAGAACAAAGTTTTGAGTCCAGTGGCACCTTTAAGACCAATAAAGTTTAATTCTGGGTATAAGCTGCTGTGTGCATGCACATTTCTTAAGATACATTCAGGTGGGGGTCATCGGGTTGTTCTGAGGCAGCAGAACAAAATTTTGAGTCCCGTGGCACCTTTAAGACCAACAAAGTTTAATTCTGGGTATAAGCTTCTGTGTGCATGCACACTTCTTCAGATACATTCAGATGGGGTCACCATGTTAGCCCGAGGCAGCAGAATTGTTATGTTCTATGCTTGAACTCTAACGCTGCCACGTGCTCCGTTAATGGTGACCGCCACACGGTCCGAGTACACAGCCAAGAAAGCGGCCTGAGCTTGAGGCCAGGAAACAATAGCCCACTAGGATCCTGGATATCCCCCTATCAGAGGCTTAGAATATTCAAATGTACCAATTAGAGTCTCTGGCGGGAATGGTGTCCTATCATGCTGTATGGGCGAGGTCGGGGGCGAGGCTTCTGTGTGCGTATAAGCAGACCCCTGGCCCACAGTAGGCATCCTTGAGCCGAACCATCTAATAAAAGAGCTGTGCTCGAAATCACTCCACTAGCCTCCCGACTCCAGCACTTTTCAAGAACCAAGTTTTGAGTCCAGTGGCACCTTTAAGACTAATGAAGCAATAAGAAAAATTAATAATTATGCTGAATAGAACTCTGCATATTGCTTAGTAAGTTAGAAGCTTTGAGACGCAAAGTTTAATTCTGGGTATACGCTTTAGTGTGCACGCACACTTCTTTAGATACATTCAGACGGGGTTGCCGTGTTAGTCTGAGGCAGCAGAACAAAGTTTTGAGTCCAGCGTCACCTTTAAGACCAACCAAGTTTAATTCTGGGTATCAGCTTTCGTGCGCATGCACATTTCTTCACATGCATTCAGGTGGGGTCATCGGGTTGGTCTGAAGCAGCAGAACAAAACTTTGAGTCCCGTGGCACCTTTAAGACCAACAAAGTTTAATTCTGGGTATAAGCTTCTGTGTGCATGCACACTTCTTCAGATACATTCAGATGGGGTCACCATGTTAGCCCGAGGCAGCAGAACTGTTATGTTCTATGCTTGAACTCTAACGCTGCCACGTGCTCCATTAATGGTGACCGCCACACGGTCCGAGTACACGGCCAGGAAAGCGGCCTGAGCTTGAGGCCAGGAAACAATAGCCCACTAGGATCCTGGATATCCCCCTATCAGAGGCTTAGAATATTCAAATGTACCAATTAGAGTCTCTGGTGGGAATGGTGTCCTATCATGCTGTATGGGCGAGGTCGGGGGCGAGGCTTCTGTGTGCGTATAAGCAGACCCCTGGCCCACAGTAGGCATCCTTGAGCCGAACCATCTAATAAAAGAGCTGTGCTCGAAATCACTCCACTAGCCTCCCAACTCCAGCACTTTTCAAGAACCAAGTTTTGAGTCCAGTGGCACCTTTAAGACTAATGAAGCAATAAGAAAAATTAATAATTATGCTGAATAGAACTCTGCATATTGCTTAGTAAGTTAGAAGCTTTGAGACGCAAAGTTTAATTCTGGGTATACGCTTTAGTGTGCACGCACACTTCTTTAGATACATTCAGACGGGGTTGCCGCGTTAGTCTGAGGCAGCAGAACAAAGTTTTGAGTCCAGCGTCACCTTTAAGACCAACCAAGTTTAATTCTGGGTATCAGCTTTCGTGCGCATGCACATTTCTTCACATGCATTCAGGTGGGGTCATCGGGTTGGTCTGAAGCAGCAGAACAAAACTTTGAGTCCCGTGGCACCTTTAAGACCAACAAAGTTTAATTCTGGGTATAAGCTTCTGTGTGCATGCACACTTCTTCAGATACATTCAGATGGGGTCACCATGTTAGCCCGAGGCAGCAGAACTGTTATGTTCTATGCTTGAACTCTAACGCTGCCACGTGCTCCGTTAATGGTGACCGCCACACGGTCCGAGTACACGGCCAGGAAAGCGGCCTGAGCTTGAGGCCAGGAAACAATAGCCCACTAGGATCCTGGATATCCCCCTATCAGAGGCTTAGAATATTCAAATGTACCAATTAGAGTCTCTGGTGGGAATGGTGTCCTATCATGCTGTATGGGCGAGGTCGGGGGCGAGGCTTCTGTGTGCGTATAAGCAGACCCCTGGCCCACAGTAGGCATCCTTGAGCCGAACCATCTAATAAAAGAGCTGTGCTCGAAATCACTCCACCAGCCTCCCGACTCCAGCACTTTTCAAGAACCAAGTTTTGAGTCCAGTGGCACCTTTAAGACTAATGAAGCAATAAGAAAAATTAATAATTATGCTGAATAGAACTCTGCATATTGCTTAGCAAGTTAGAAGCTTTGAAACGCAAAGTTTAATTCTGGGTATACGCTTTAGTGTGCAAGCACACTTCTTTAGATACATTCTTTTTGAGTCCAGCGTCACCTTTAAGACCACCCAAGTTTAATTCTGGGTATCAGCTTTCGTGCGCATGCACATTTCTTCACATGCATTCAGGTGGGGTCATCGGGTTGGCCTGAAGCAGCAGAACAAAACTTTTTGAGTCCCGTGACACCTTTAAGACCAACCAAGTTCAATTCTGGGCATCATCAGCTCACCTGTGCACGAACTGAGCATGCACTAGAAGCATGCATGCACTTAAAAGCTTCTACCCAGAATTAAACTTCGTTGGTCTCTGGACTCAAAACTTTGTCCCAACTGTTCATTACGACAAGTGTTCTTTTATAATAACTATAACAACAAAGCACGGATTCCACTGGGAGGGAGAAACGCGTTCTCGGCCCTGCTCAGTATCCAGCCAGGGACAGGGAGAGCCACCGTCGCAAGGTTGAGGGCGGTGTCGACAGAGGGGAACGGAAGCGCTGGGGGCCATCTTGGATAAGGGCACAGGGCGCGCGTCGATCCAACATGGCTTCCCCGCGGCCGTCACGCCCCGCCTCCTCTTTGCGCCGCTCCACCCCATCACAAATCCGATTGGCTCGTCCTCGCATACGTAACACCCCCCCCCCCCCGCCCGGCTGTTCGACTGCGCGCGAGCCCGGCTTGCTCTTCCCCCCCTCCCGCCAGTTTAACCGGGGCGCGAAAGAGGCGGTTGGTTTTAACGTCGCCTGGTGGGCGGGGCCACGCGTGACAGGTAACGGAAAAGGTGGGGGGAGGGAGGGGACTAATTGCGCGCGCGCGGGGGCGAAGGTCTCTGGAACTTTCTCTGGCTCTTGAGGGGATCGACGTCTGTGGAGAGTTCAGCTTCGTTGTTGAACCAAACTCAATATAATATAGATATATATAAATAGTAATATAGCTATATATAGGTTGTTGAACCAAACTACGTATAATATAATTTAGTCTGCCTCCTAAATCAAAGCGCCCGCGCCCTGGGTAATAAACAAATACCCTTTTCTGCCCGGGATTCTCAAGTAGCGCTGTGAGCGGTGCAGAATCACTTCAGTTTAAATTTTAAGCCCCATTGCAATGGATAGTAACTGCATAGGGTTGCACGGTGAGCATCACCAGAAATTTGGTCAGGGAAAGGATCTTAGTATATCGGGTTCACATTGAGCAAAATGATGTATACTCTCTTAAGGGGAGGAAGAAGAAAAAGAGATTGATTTTTGTATACTGAGCTTTACTACCTGAAGGAGTCCCAGAGCGGCTTACGGTCGCCTTCCTCTCCCTATGAAAGGCATCGTGAGAGACAGGTGGGGCTGAGCGAGCTCTGAGAACTGTGACTGACCCAAGGTCACCCAGCGGGCTGCACGTGGAGGAGTGGGGAATCAAACCCGGCTCTCCAGATCAGAGCCCACCTTTCTTAACCATTACACCAAACTGGCCCAACTGTGTTCAGTGGAGATAGATCAAGATGGGTAGTCATGTTAGTCTGTCTGAAGCAGCAGCGGAAGAGAAGAGATTGGATTTATATCCCACTTTAAACTATCCAAAGGAGTCTCAGAGTGGCTTATAATCTCCTTTCCCTTCCCCTCCCCACAACAGACACCCTGTGAGGTAGGTGGGGCTGAGAGAGCTCTTTGGAGGACTGCCCTTGAGAGAGCAGCTCTGAGAGAATTCAAGATACAGTGACAGATGGACTCACATTTGAGCTGTGTCTGAAGAAGTGAGCAGTGACTCACAAAAGCTCATCCCCTGCTACAAATTTTGTCTTCACAGTGCTACTGGACTCTTGCTCTTTTCTACTATGTTCAGTGGAAGTTTCTCACAGTTCTCATGATTGCAACCTTAAAATTTTCAGATCTGGGGTTAGCTTCTGAATGAATGTAATATTTAGTCAGACTGAAAGAAACTGAAATGGCTGGAGAAGATAATTAGGGCCTAAAAAGGATCCTCCTTAGTTATGAATAAATCTGCTAGTATATGAAAGAAGGTAACATGTGAGTGGATATCGGAGTTGAAACCAACAGTGGGGCTAGCCATTTAACTTGCAGTATTGATTTATGGTGCAACCTCATTTGGACTAATGCCTGCAGTTCTGGTCACTGCATCTCATAAATAATATTGCAGAGCTGGAAAAAGTACTGCAGAAGGCTACCAAGATGATTAAGGAGTTGGAGCACCTTTCCTATAAATAAAGGCTGAAGAGAATGGGAATTTTGGTTTCGAAAAGAGACTAAGGGGGGACACGATAGAGTTTTGTAAAATTATGCATGGGATACAGAGGGTGGACAGAAAGAACTTTTTATCTCACAAAATACTAGAAGTCGTAGGCCCCCAATGAAGTTGATGGGCAGTAGGTTCAGGAATGACAAAAAATCCACAAGCATGGATTCGTTTAGATAGGGTTGCCATGGCTCAGTTTTGACTCAACAGCATGTTCTTCTTAGATTCATGGAGGTCCAGTCCATCAGTGGCTATGAGCCATAATGACTAAAGGAAGTCTTCACTTTCAGAGGCAGTCAACCTCTGGACACTTGTCAGGAGGCACCTTCAGGGAATTGCCTTGGCCTCTAATTTGTTTGGCCTTCCACAGCATTAGGTTGGCCAGAATGCTGGACTAGATAGACCACTGGCCTGATCCCACAGGGCTCTTCTTGTGTTCTGGAAAGCTCCTGCTGGGCATTTGCCCTGAAGGACCACTGATGACTGGGAAAAAGCTGAGCTAATTTGTCCCATCCAGCTTTTTCTTGGGCCACAGTGACAGTGACATAATGATAGATATCTATTAGGTAAGCCTATTTTCAGTGTGAAAGCCAATGGTAAACCTCATCTGATAATCTATTTCTGTAAAACCCAACGATGAGCCAATCCAAAATGAAAAAAGATGGGAACACTATACTGAAGAACTATTGACTGGTTGATTCAAAGACTGATTCAAAGAAGAATCTTTTAAAGAAAAACATGCAGTTTTAGAAAGTGAAGTGAAAGCTGTACTGAAAGCGTTGGAGAGAAACAAATCACGAGCAGATGGGAAAGCAGTATAGCTATTCCAAACCACAGAAATGGAGTACATTAAAATTTTAACAAGAATATGCCAGCAAATATGGAAAACAAAACAGTGGCCCACGGATTGGAAAGGTTCAAAAGGAGACCTCAAAGACTGCAATAACTATTGACCCATCAACATTCGTTTCTCATGCAAGTAAAGTGATGCTCAAAATCCTACAACAAATACTTTTACTGTATATGAAACAAGAAATGACAGATGTTCAGGCTGGTTTCAGAAAATGGACCTCCTGATGGCACGTGGTATTTTTGGCCACTGTGTGACAGTGTTGGGCTGGATGGCCATTGGACTGATCCAACATTGGCTTCTCTTATGTTCTTAAAATGAAAAGGCACTAGAAATCATACTGCAAATTTATATTGGTTACTGGAGCTTACAGGAGAATTTCAGAAGAAAATCAGCTTGTGCTTCATAGATTACAAAAAAGCTTTTGGCTGTGTAGATCATGAAAAGTTATGGTTGGTTTTAAGAGAAATGGATGTGCCACAACATCTGATTGTTTTGATGCATAGCCTGTACTCTGGGCAAGAGTTTACTGTTAGGACAGGAAATGGAGAAAGAGGATGGTTTCCAGTTAGCAAAGGTGTCAGACAAGGATGTATTTTGTCTTCCTGTCATTTTACTCTACATGCAGAACATATCATAAGGAAAGATGGATTAGATTTAGATGAAAGTGGGGTGAAAATTGGTGGATGGAACATTAACAGTTTGACATATGCAAATGACACCACATTACTGGCAGAAGACTTGAAATGACTACTGATGAAGGTTAAAGTAGAAAGTGCCAGAGCAGGATTACAGTTGAACACCAAGAAGACAAAAGTAAGGACTGCTGGGGAATTACACAACTTTAAGGTTGATGATAAAGAAATTGAAATTGTTGGAGATTTTTTTATTCCTTGGCTCCATTGTCAAACAAAAGGGAGACGAGCAAGAGTCCAGTAGCATCTTAAAGACTAACAAAATTTGTGGCAAGGTATGAGCTTTTATGAGTCACTGCTCACTTCTTTAGATACCAAAAGGGAGACTGCAGCTAAGCAATCAGAAAGAGCTTGAAACTGGGAAGGGCAACCATGAAGGAGCTAAAAAAGAGTCTTAAGTGTAGGGATGTGTTGTGGTGATCAAGATAAAGATAATTCATGCTGTATTATTCCTCATTACTATGTACAGATGTGAAAGTTGGACAATGCAGAAATCTAACAGGATGAAAGTTGATTCCTTTGAAATGTGGTGTCGGAGGAGAGTTTTACAGATACCGTGGACTGCCAAAAAAGATAAATAAGTGGGTTCTAGATCAAATGGAGCCTGAACTCTCCCTAGAAGCGAAAATGACTAAATTGAGGCTCTTGTGCTTTGGTCACATTATGAGAAGACAAGAGTCGCAGGAAAACACAGTAATGCTAGGTAAAGAAGGCAGCAGGAAAAGAGGCAGACCAACATGAGATATATTGACTTGATCAACAAAGCCATGGCCCTCAGTTTGCAAGACCTGGGCAAAATTGTTAATGACGGTGTTTTGGAAGTCATTAATTTATTGCAGGGGTCCCAAAAGGTGCTTTTGGGTGCCATGTTGCCTGACGACACCTTTTCTGGCACCTACCGACTGTTTTTAGAAAGTGGGCATAGCCAAGTAGGGCCATTGCCTGGCAGGGCTTCTGACTTGTATTGGGGATCTGATTGGCTGTGCAGGTTAAAATAATATTGTTTCAGCGCAAGCTGCCACCATAGTGTTTGTTTTATTTTCTCTCTCCTCTTTTCTGGCACATTTTTTAAAAATTACTCTTCTTGTCCGCTCTATTTGGATTTCCTGTGTGTGTCTGACTTTCCCCCTGCAGTGGCCATTTTGTGGTTGTGCCCACCACCGTGTGTGACTGGCCCAGCTTCCAAAATAAAGTGGATATTCAAACCCGGATCCTAGTCTGACACTCCAATCACACTATACCACACTGACTCTTTGTTGCTGTTCACTGTCGAATCTGTCCCTTCGCGACTCCACGGACCACATCACGCCAGGACCTCCTTGTCCTCCACTACCCTCCGGAGCCCGCTCAGCTCCATGCTCGTTGCCTCGGTAACACTGTCTAACCATCTCATCCTTTGCCACCCCTTCTTCGTTGACCTTCAGTCTTTCCCAGCATCGGGGTCTTCTCCAGTGAGTGCTCCCTTCTCATTTGGTGGCCAAAGTATTTGAGCTTCAGCTTCAGGACCCGGCCTTCCAGGGAACAGTCAGGGTTGATTTCTTTTAAGATTGACTGATTTGATCTCCTTGCAGTCCAAGGGACTCTCAAGAGTCTTCTCCAGCATCATAATTTGAAAACATCTATTCTTTGGCGCTCCTTATGGTTCAACTCTCACGGCCATACCTTACTCCTGGGAATACCATTGCTTTGACCATATGGACTTTTGTTGGCAAGGTGATGTCTCTGCTTTTTATTATGCCGTCTGGGTTTGTCATCGCTTTCCTCCCAAGGAGCAGGTGTCTTTTAATTTCATGGCTGCAGTCACCGTCTGCAGTGATCTTGGATCCCAGGAATGTGAAGTTTTTCCTGGCAATCTTAATTCCGGCTTGTGATTCACCGAGGCCGGCATTTCGCACGATGTACTCTGCATATAAATTAAAAATAAGCAGGGTGACAACAAAGCTCCCTCTAAGCTGTGAAGTCATGTGAACAAAAATTCTACTTTGTGAGCTACTGGAATTAAAGTTGTGAGCGAGCCATTTGGCTGTTGCATAAATTAGTTTGCTCTGGAGCCATCCTTCCTGAGCGAAGACAAAAATGTGTAAGCCGGAAAAAACTGGGAGCTAGCTCACACTGACTCAGCTTAGAGGGAACACTGGGTAACAATATACATCCTTGGCATACTCCTTTTCCTATGCTAAACCAATCAGTTGTTCCATATCCGGTTCTAACTGTCGCTTCTTGACCCTTATACAGGTTTCTCAGGAGACATGTGAAGTGGTCCGGTACTCCCATCTCTTTAAGGATTTGCCAGAGTTTGTTGTGATCCGCACAATCAAAGGCTTTAGCATAGTTCAAAAATATCTATACATAACAGAATTTGAAGGGTGTACGTTTTTGTGCTTCTAGAAACACCACATCAACTAGCTTCGATCATATTCAGGTGGCTAGTCATGTTGGTCCAAAGCAACAGAAAATAGTTTGAGTCCAGTGGCACATGGCACCTTTAAGACCAACAAAGTCTAATTCAGGGTATAAACTTGTTCCCAGAATTATTGTATTTATTTATTTACTTACTTTATACGCTGCCCTCCCCACAAGCAGGCTCAGGGCGGCTTACATTGGTTAGTAACTATTAAAATCTTCGTTGGTCTTAAAGGTGCCACCGGGCTCAGACCTTGGTCTGTGGCTTCAGTTATGTGTACCGTGAAATGTAAACAGGTTGTAAATCAACGTACTAACGTAACTTGAAAGTTTGCATTCTTCCTCATCAACCAAAGTAGGTTCAGTGAAGAATTATTTTCCTTCAGATCATAACATGCCTTGCGTTGTCACTCTTACAGGAGCTTAAAGGGAGTCATTACCTCATTCTCAAGTGAGAGATAATGGGGTGAACTTTCTACCTCCAACATACACAACCTTTGGCTCTCCTCCACATCACATGGTGGATGAAGTTCCTTAGCTAGGGCCTAATCAGCAGAAACCGTGCCCATTGAACTACATAGAAGACTGATTTCCAACAGAGTGTGAATTAGACAAAAAGGGAACCCCTCAGAGCTGTACAGATTTTTACAAATAGCACAAATATCTTCACTGGGGGTGCAGTCACACGGTCCTTTTGATTGGGTTTCACCACTGTTTCCTCGCGGAATTACATTCGCTGATCAGACAGGCCGATCCGCCTCCCGCACCGAAGCTGGCTCACGCCCGTAATGCTCCCAGGTCCCTAGTGCGTTTTCTGACCCTGGGAAAATCAAGTATTTTCCTGTGATTTGTACTTTAATTCCGCATTTTCGCCTTCTGAACATTTCCAAAGCCCTTTTTTGATGCAGGGGGAGGGGAGGGGAGGGGAGGAGCTGGCTGAACCCGGAGAGCAGCAAGTCTCTCTTGTTTGCGCGCCAAGCAGGCGACATGCTCTGCTAGAGTCATAAAAGCGAACATGGCTTTTTAACGGTGTTGGAGCCACCGCGGCCACTCAGGAGAGACGAGTTGTGTCCCCCCCCCCTTTTGCCTGGCGGGCCCTTCCAACAAATGGATCACCGGGAAAGTGAAGTGCGGGGCCAGCTGGCCGGGAGACAGGCACTCCGAGGGGGGCTGCGCTTTCTGGCCGTGTTTTTTGGGGGGCCCCAGCGGATTTGGCCATGCGCATCTGCACATGCGCGAAGCACTTTAAAAAAAATTTTCATGGCGTGTTGCCCATACAGCGGCGCGGCTATCTGAACACTGCACCCGCAGTGGTTGAGGTTTGGGGGTGATCATACACCCCCATCCCGGATTTAAAAAACCTGATAGCAGTTCTGCGGGACATATCTCGCAGTTTCCTTGCCATGTGACCACGGTGTGTGTGACTTGAGGGTAAGCTACAGCAGCCATTTTGTGGCTGGCTCCGCCTCCTGCGGCAGCCGTTTTATAGCTGCGCCCACCACCCCATGTCAGAATGACAAAGGGGCTGTAGGCTCAAAAAGGTTGGGGACCCCAGCTCTAAAAGAACTGCATTGCTAAGCAGTACCATTATTGCTGTGGCTCCCAAGAGATCTGTAGAATTCAATTTGTAACTTGTTGGCCAGGGCTTTTTGGGTGTGCAACAATGCCTGAGCTTAATTTGCACCTTTTCAAAAAAACATTTCCCTCCTGAGCTATGAAATATCAACCTCTAGAAGTCATTGTTTGGTGCTCTTGTTCGTATGTACTGTTTTCACAGCCAAATCCAGTAGTTTGTTTCCTTCAGAATGCTGGAAGAAATTTCCTTTAGAGCCCCCCGCAGTATTGTTCGTTCATATAGAGCAGTGAAAGAAATGCGGCCCTATCAGTTCTGCAGTCATTCTGGAGGCATAAGAGATTCAAAACAAAACATGTAGAGCAGGGTTCCGCCTCCCCCCACATTCTCCACATTCTGCACGTTCAGCATAGCGCACTAGAAGCAAAACAGTATGAGTCACAGGAAGTTGGTTTCCAAGATCCAGATCAGATGCCTCAAGAAAAGGGTGCTCCCGAAGAGCATAAGGTCACATCTTGAATAACTAGAAATTATATTCTGTCAATTTCATTGTCTTTCTTTGGAATTTGTAAATGGTAAGCAAGTAGGGTTACCGGCCTCCAGGCGGGGCCTGGGGATCTCCCGCTTTTAGAACTGATCCCCAGCCGACAGAGATCAGCTCCCCTGGAGAAAATGGCTGCTTTGAAGGGTGGACTCTATGGCGCTGTACCCTGCTGAGGCCCCTTCCCAAACCCCGCCCTCTGCTGGCTCCACCCCCAGAGTCTCCAGGTATTTCCCAACACAGAGTCTCCAGGTATTTTCCCAACACAGACCTGGCAACTCTGTAAGCAAGGGAAAACCCTATTGGAATCCAATGTACACACAGGGACAAAGCTGACTTAACAGGTACAGGTATCGAAAAATGGGAAACAGTTGTGGGGTGTAAACTCTGTTGTCACACACTGAGGCTTGTAAGAATGGGCCTACCTCTGCTCCCCACCCACCCCCCACCCCCCGCTGGTGGCCGGGGGGGTGGGGACCTGGCACCCCTACTCTGACTCCAGCTCCAGGGGACAGAAAGCAGCTGCGTGCTGTCCTCGGGTGCCAACCAGAGACGAAGAGGGGATGATGGTCTCGGGGGCTGTTCGTATGAGAAACACGGAATTAAACAATGGAACAGGTGATGCTGCATGGAAGGTAATAATGCCCGTGTGTTCTTTCTAACTGTGTGTGTCTGTTTCTTAGGAGGCTACGAAATGTGAATCTGGAATTGGGAAGCTGTAAAAGGGAAAAACCAGAGAGCTATCCTGACACCATGATTTTAAAACAGGTAAAAAATAGTGATTATCCTTGCTGTGGGATTAAGAGACCATGTCCTTTTGCTTCCAGGTGCTTAGCCAATTCCTTTTTATCTCAAAACTGTTATACTGGAGGAGAAAAGGAAACAGTTTTCCTATCAGTTCTCAAGAGGATTAGAGTAAAGGACCCTCCAGGCAATACTATCAATTTTATTTATGGTTCACAATTATAATGCTGCCCCCCCCCCCCCCCCCGGTCCCAGTTCCCACCATCTCTCATAGCAGCGGTGTGGGGGGGTGGGGAAATAAAAATTAAAAAGTGTGCTGACTGTAAGATCATATCAGAAGTGGCAAAGGTTTTACCACAGATTCCTAGAGCTGTGCTTGGATACTTCCAGTAAGAATTTCTGGTAAGGCTGTGTTTAAAAAAAAATTCTCCTGCAACGCTGCCCCCTCCAACCTGTTTTTGGAGCTTTACCAGGTATGCTCGTTATGATCACCCTGACCTGACATGGTTGCTCCTTTCCAGTGGAAGGAGATCTGCTTGTCAAACTGCTTTCTGCAAGAGGCTGCTTTGAAGGAGAGAACGGCAGGGGAAATCCACTCCCTGCATGACATATATGTGAATTGCGTATATTGCTTTCCATTGTTCATAAAGAAGAGAAGAAGAAGAGAAAAGATTGGATTTATACCCCACCCTTCACTACCCAAGGGAGTCTCAGAGCGGTTTACAATCTCCTTTCCCCTCCCCTCCCCACAACAGACACCCTGTGAGGTAGGTGGGGCTGAGAGAGCTCTCTTGAGAACTGCCCTTGAGAGAACAGCTCTGAAAGAACTTATGACTGACCCAAGTTCACACCAGCAGCTGCATGTGGAGGAGTGGGGAATCAAACCCGGTTCTCCCAGATTAGAGTCCGCGCACTTAACCATGACACAAAACTGGCACTTCTTAACAGTGTCATGCTGTGCCTGGGTCCCTTTCCTCCTTCAAGAGGAGATGAGTTTATAATGTTTATGGTGCCTCTCCAGAGACCCGCTTGAGGTGGCTAGCGAGATAAAAAGGATGCATTAGCGAGAGCATGAAGTCACAGGTCAGTTAAAAAACAGCAAAAAGGTATTTAATAGACATTAAAAACAGCAGAAAGAGCATAAAAACAGAAAGAGCAACAGTAATCATGAAACGCTGATGATGATAAAATGGTGGTAGAACTGCCCTCTAGAAGGCAAGCCATAAGACAAACAGCTAACAAAAGATGGACTAGAAAAAGGGTGTCGAATTCGTTTGTTATGAAGGCTGGATCTGACATAAATGTCACTTTGTCGGGCCGGGCCGTGTCTGCCATAAAATGTAATGCCGGGTACCGGAGATACAAACTGTATAAAGGACAGCCGTGGTAAACTCTGAGTTGGTGTGTCCTCACTGCAAGGCCCCATGGGCTGGGAGGGGGGGTCCAAAAGAAAACCCATGTGGGTGGACTAGACCCAGTGGTGCAGCACTGGGCGGACGCTCCCACGCTGCTTGACTGCTGCAGACGAGATTGTTCCACCATGCTGAAGCCACAATCAGAGTGGCTCTGCCCACTTCCGCCCCCCCCCCCCCCCCCCCGCAGACTCCTGTTGGCCTCCCTTGCACTAGTTGCTCGCGGGCTGCATAAGAGCTCTGGACGGGCCGGTTCCAGCCTCCGGGCCTTATGTTTGACACCCCTGGACTAGGACTTCAGTTAAAAGTCTGGCTAGAAGGAAATGTTTTGTCCTGGCACCTAAATGATATTAGAGTAGGTTCCGGGCAAGCCTGAAGTGGGAGGTATTCCAAAGGTGAGGCACCACCACTGAAAAAGCCCTGTCTCTAGCTGCTGCTCACCTCACCTCTGTGCACTGTGGGGAAAAGAGCAGAACGTGAACTGAGGCTCTGAACTAGTGGGCTGAACAGTGCAGGAGAAGACAGTCTTCCGGGTAACCTGGCCCCTAACCCTCTTAGAGCCTTAGAGATAAAGATCAGCTCTGAATTTATTTTGGAACTAACAGTCTTTGGGAAGGAAGGAAATAGACTGGACTGGTGAAGTTTTGAGCATCGCTTATTATTTCTGTTTGATAGTGCTATCTAGACTGTAACTCTTTTCTTTTTTACAGTTGCTTTCCAGGCATGCCTATCTGCAAAAATATTCACCCGCAAGTGCTGTTGGAACAGCAATTTCAAAATCTGCTAAATATTGCCGGGGTAACGATTTGAGAAGGGTTGCCTGTCAGTGTGGCAAATGCTTTTCTACCAAAATAGTTCTAGGGATTGAAACCAGTTGCGATGATACCGGGGCCGCCGTGATGGATGAAATGGGCAACATTTTGGGCGAAGCGCTGCATTCTCAAGGCGAGGTGCATTTGAAGTAAGTCGCTCTGAGTGAAGTTAGTTTCCGATGCTGTTCGGGTTGAAAAAATGAGGAGTCTTGTGGCATAGGGGAAACAAACACTAAGTATGTCTTATTCTGGCAAAAGCATGTTTTATGCAGTGTTCCCTCTAAGCTGAGTTGGTGTGAGCTAGCTCACAGTTTTTTAGTCTCCGGCTCACACATTTTTGTCTAGCTCAGGAAGGATGGCTCCAGAGCAAACTGATTTATGCAGTAGCCAGATTGCTTGCTCACAGCTTTAACGCCAGTAGCTCACAAAGTAGAATTTTTGCTCACAAGACTCCACAGCTTAGAGGGAGCATTGGTTTTAGGCCTGTAAAAGTTTGCGCTAGAGTAAAACTCTCTCAGGTGCTGTAAGACTTCTGTTTACTTTTGCTGCAGTTCTGGAGGCAATGAGAGTAGGGAGGCCAGCCTCCAGGCGGGATCTGGGGATCCCCCAGAATGGAATTACAGCTCATCTCCGGACTACAGAGATCAATTTCCCTGGAGAAAATGGATGCTTTTGAGGGTGAACTCTATGGCATCATACCCCACTGAAGTCCCTGTCCTCCCCAGGCTCCACCCCCAAATTTTTCGAAGTTTCTCAGTGTGGATCTGGCAACCCTACTCCCTTATCCCCCCCCTCACAACACTAAATGAGATGTGGAGGGGCTTGTTAACCCCCCCCCCCTCCTTCTTGTTTGGGCTCAGCCAGTTGGGATGGATGAGATGGTGGGGCCCACTCCACACAAAACTGCAAGATCTCCTCAAGGAGCAAATGATAAGAGTCAGTCGTCCTCAACATTTTGATTCCATTTGAGTTCATATTATCTGTTCAGTAAACCTAATTTGCACCGTGAAGATAGTTTCAGGAGGGTAGCTGGTCTGCAGAAGAAGAGCTATATTTGAGTCCTGGAGCACCTTAGACAGAGTCCTGGAGCATCTTAGAGCACTTTACGAGCTTTCGAGAATCAGAGCTCGTTTAGTGAGAAGGGACACAGAGGGCGTCAGATACCTGACAAAGGGAGCTCTCTCTCTCAAAAGCTTATACCCCCAAAATCTTGTTGGTTTCTAAGGTGCTACTGGACTCTATTCTGATTTTTCTAATTTACACAAGACAGGGCAGTGAATAGTCTGAACTTTCTGAGACCCTAAGGGTAGCCATGTATCACTGCTGTAGAACAAGGGGAAAAGAATGTGATTTCTGAATGTGGTTTCTGACACTTTCTCCTTGATAGATAGATATATATTGACAGCTGTCACTGTGCCTTCAAAAGTTTAATCATAACAGGTCCAGATCCTGGTATGTAACCGAGAAGCTTCTGATTAGAGAAACTTATAGCAGAATGTATGTATTTAATAATTGCATTTTTGGTATAAGAAGCCAAAAGTATTATTAAAAACCTCTGCAGATGGAATTAGGATGCAATAGAAGTGGAATGCACAAGATGCAAGGACGCCGAGGGCAAGTTTAATGTGATTCATAACCCCTTATCAACAAGCCCTCCATATGGAGGTCAGGAAGGAACCCACTGTTCTCTAATGTTCCCATTGTCCTGGAAACCAGATAAGTGAATGCAACCACTGACATAACTGACCAGTATAAGGAGAGACCAATAGTAAGGCTTTAAGTCAAATTATGCTTGTATGATGTTAACCGCCTGGTACCAATTAAAGATCCTTTAATGTGCAAACTATATATGATGTCATTTGGGGTATGAGACCTTCTGCCCTTCCTGGTTATGAGAGGATACAGCGTTGGAATTGCTGGAGTGTAAGGCACTCATCAGCCCTGTATTCCCTGTTATGAATTCATCAAACAGATGTTCATCTGACTCGTTGGACTCAGACTGTGTGATTCCAATTCAGCCAGGGGGTCACACAGGGCACAGATTTGTCCATCACTCCTGAGATACCTCTTCAGAAAAGAGTAGAACGGCTTCAGTTTGGTTCTGTAAATGTCCAACGGATCCCAGTTTCACAGTATTAGCAACCTTTCAGTGATGCCACAAGTCGTCCAGTGACTGAAAAACTTCCATGATGTGCCACACAATCCTTATTGATCTGCAACTGATGCGCAATCTCATTGCCTCAGACTGGCAGGGGCCCATCGAATCAAGAGCATCTAGAGGACTGAATTTGCAGAACAGCCCCAAAAACAGAGGCTGGGGAAAGGATGGATACCATTCAGGGCATTTGCTTCCTTGTCTGTATTTTTTTTAACAGGGCCAAAGAACAATAAGGCCAATATTAAGTACATGATTGTTTCTAATTAGAACAGGTGGAATTATTCCTCCCGTGGCACAGCAGCTTCACCAGGAAAATATCATGCGGATAGTACAACAAGCACTCTCTGCCAGTGGTGTTGGTGTGGACGACCTCTCCGCCGTGGCAACCACGGTGAAGCCTGGACTCGCCTTAAGCCTTGGCGTCGGGTTAGGCTATAGCTTAGAACTGGTGGAGAGGCACAAGAAGCCCTTTATCCCCATCCATCACATGGAGGCTCATGCACTGACCATTAGGGCAACCAACCAAGTAGAGTTTCCATTCTTAGTGCTTTTGCTCTCCGGGGGTCACTGCATGCTCGCGGTAGCACGAGGCGTTTCAGATTTTCTTCTCCTTGGACAAACAGTGGACATTGCGCCGGGGGACATGTTGGATAAGGTAATTCTTTTAACATGAGTAATCTGTCAGGAATACCAGTTTGTATTATTTACAGCATTCCTTTTTGCAAGCATTGCAGCATTCTGTTTGCGAGCTACCTTGGTGGCCCTTGTAAGGGCAGAAAGGTGGCATATATATTCATGGTGCAAAAATTTATTTATTTATTTGTTGAATTTATACCCCACCCTTCCCACGGGCAGGCTCAGGCAGGTAACATCAAAGTTAATAAACATTAAAAACCAATTATTACAATAAATGCTTAAGCCCTGAATTGTGAGACTCCCGTTTATTACTGTTAGACCAGGGGTCTCCAACCTTTTTGAGCTGGTGGCCACCCTTGGCATTCTGAGATAGTGTGGTAGGCACAACCACAAAGTATTTGCCACAAAATGGCTGCTGCAGGAGGCGGAGCCAGCCACAAAATGGCTGCCACAGCTTTATCTCAGTCACACAGTGAAGAAGACCCTTATGCTATGGTGGCAGCTGCTGCTAAAGCAACTTTAAAAAAAAAATGGCGTAGACAATCAGATTTCCAGTGGCCCCACCCACTTTCTAAAAACACTTGATGGGTATCAGGAAAGGTTGGTGTACACACAACCCATCTGCACCAATATATTCCAAATCTGTATGTGTTTGGGCACCAGTGTTAGGATACATGGTAACATAAACTTCCATTAAATCAAACATACCACAGATGGTTATACCTATAAAATACAATCAACCCAGAATAATGTAAAATATACACAGCAAACTACAAATAGACACACATATAAGAGGAAAACCCACATAAATAACTACTATAATTGTTACATCACTTAATACAATAATCTAATAAACCACAAAGAGAAAAGCTATCTATATGCATCATCAGAATGGATTAAAGTATAATACATGACGCTTATACAGGTATAGGTTATATGCCATATGTCTTATGTTAACCCACATAGTCTGCCAATCATTACCTGTAGTACATTGTTTTAATGCTTATATCGTATTGCTACATATTTATTATATATATAACATTGTAATGTTTGTAATTAATTCAATAAAAAAAATTAAAAATCAGGACTAGGCTAGAACAGTGAAGGGTACCTTTATGCCCTGTCTCATTGGCTAATTAGTAGGTAGGTTAGTGAATCCAAAAGGGAAGGAAGGAAGGGATAGAGAGAGAGAAAGAGGGAGGGAAGGCTGGAAGGAAGGGAGAGAGAGAAAGAGGGAAGGAAGGAAGGAAGGTAGGTAGGTGTGTGTTGGTGGAGCCCTACGTTAGATTTTTTTTGCCCCTGTGGCTTTGTAGTATGTTTCTTTAATTTCTGGTCGGTTTGTTTTTTAGGTAGCCAGAAGGCTTTCTTTACAACAGCACCCAGAGTGCTGTGGTTTGAGCGGTGGGAAAGCGATAGAGCACATGGCCCAACGAGGAAATAAACTGCGCTATGGACTCAGAGTTCCCATGGAGCGACACTTGAATTGCAACTTTTCCTTTGCTGGGCTTCAGAACAATGTCAACAGAGTGATTATGCAAGAGGAAAAGGAAGAAGGTATTCCTTCCCCCCAAAAAAGTGGAGTAGTCCAGGCTGTGCTGGGCGATCTGCTCACAGAATTGGAAAATCCATTTTGATCCTGATTTCCGCAGGCCTTCAGCAAGGGCAGCTCCTGTCCTGCATCTCGGACCTGGCTTCGGCAGTTCAGCACACAGTTGCAGTTCACATCGCCAAGCGGACCCACCGAGCCGTTCTCTTCTGCGTACGGAACAGCATCTTACCGCCAGACAACGCGACTCTAGTAAGTGTGTTTTCCTCATAGTTCCTTATCTCAAATTCCAACTGTATAATTAGAAGCCATCCAATTGTCTTTTTTTTAAATCAGTTGTACATTTAGTTCCAAGAAGTGATGGCTTGAACACCTTGGTCCAAGCTACAATAATCCTTTACTAACTAATGTGAAAGAAATTAGATACACCTAAGCGCAGGAGTCCAAGGCGGTGCACTCATCTTGCATCCAGCCATGGACAAGCAGAAACGTAAACATACTTAGCGCTGTTTCGCTTGTGCAAGAAAGCATCTAGCACTTTCTTCCCTAGAGATTATAGTGCCGAGAAATGGGTTGTTCAGCATCTTGCACAAGCAAAAACACAATTAAGATTTTTGACTTCACGCAAGTAACTGCCAGCATCTTTTTCTGCTTTAAAATGTGACCCTGTTCTCCATGTCATGGTGACAGGGTTGCCACGTCCTCCCGAGCCACTGTGTGGAATGGTAGGGCAAGTCCTGGAGATTTAGCAGTGCAACCTGGAAAGGAAAGGGATCTCAGTGGGGGACAATGCCCTAGAGCCTACCCTCCAAAGCAGCCATTGTCTCCAGGGGAACTGACCTCTGTCATCTGGAGCTGTAATTCCGGGGGATCTGCACATCCCACCTGGAGGCTGGCATCCCTACATATGATGAGCATTGGCTGATTCTGAAATCATTATCAAGGGGTGGCAATTCTGTATTTAAGTTTCTTTCTTGCGTCACCGCGAGATCGCAAAATGCTTCGTCTGACACCGTTCTTTCCCCCCAACGCTGGCTCCAGGTGGTCTCTGGAGGTGTGGCAAGCAATCAGTCTATCCGCAAAACTCTGCAGATCGTGACAGATGCCACTGGGTTCTCTTTACTGTGCCCGCCTCCCAGGCTGTGCACCGACAACGGCGTCATGATTGCGTGGTAAGCAAGGATCCGTTTCTCCTTGCAATGATTGTCAAGGCTGACCCTTCCCTTGGTGTGGTAATGTAACCGAGCTTGATGCACAAATCTGTGCCTGCGTGATCCCTTGGCCAAATTGGAATCACACAGTCAAAGTCCAATGAGTTAGATGAGTACCTGTTTAATGAATTCAAAACAGCAATTTGGTGTAGAGCCAGTTTGATGTAGTGGTTAAGTGCGCAGACTCTAATCTGGGAGAACCGGGTTTGATTCCCCACTCCTCCACTTGCACCTGACTGGATGACCTTGGGCAAGCCATAGCTCTGTACCAGCTGTTCTCTCAGGGACAGCTTGGGAAAGAGCTCTCTCAGCCCCACCTACCTCACAGGGTGTCTGTTGTGGGGAGGGGAAGGGAAAGGAGTTTGTAAGCCGCTCTGAGACTCCAAGTGAGTGAAGGGCGGGATATAAATCCAACCTCCTCTTCTCCTTCAATTCCAAAGCTGTATCCTCCCATAACCAGGAAGGGCACATATAGTTTACACATTAAAGGGTCTTTAATTGGTACCAGGCAGTTAACATCATACAAGCATAATTTGACTTTAAGCCTTACTATTGGTCTCTCCTTATACTGGTCAGTTATGCCAGTGGTTGCCTTCTCTTATCTGGTTTCCAGGACAATGGAAACATTAGAGAACAGTGGGTTACTTTCTGAGCTGCATATGGCTTGTTGATAAGGGGTTATGAATCACATTAAACTTGCCCTCGGCGTCCTTGCGTGTTGCGCATTCCATTTCTATTGCATCTAATTCCAGTTTGGTGTAGTGGTTAAGTGCACAGACTCTAATCTGGGAGAACCGGGTTTGATTCCCCACTCCTCCACTTGCAGCTGCTGGATGACCTTGGGCAAGCCACAGCTCTGTACCAGCTGTTCTTTCAAGGACAGTTGTCTCAGAGCTTTCTCAGCCCCACCTACCTGACAGTGTCTGTTGTGGGGAGGGGAAGGGAAGGAGGTTGTAAGCTACTCTTGAGTGACAGGCAGGATATAAATCCAGTCTCCTCTTCCTGCAAATTAGCAGGCCTGGGAGATTAGCTTGGCTAGTAACCACTGATGGGGAGGGGGGGCTGACACCTGCACTGAAGTCACAGTATAGCAAAGTGAAAGTTTAGCTGGAATTTTCCGATAGCCACTTTCCCGACACTGTTCTCCACATTTACAACACAGCATGGAATGGCAACACACACTTTCCGCATAGGAAACCCTGCACAGATACCTCCATGTGTGACATGTCTATATTTTGCTACCTATTTTGGTCTTGTTTGGCATACCCCCAATAATTTTTATTGGCCCTCCTCCCTGGATTTAGTGTTAGGTGTGTTTGTGCATTTATGTTTTTATCAAATTATTTTACTTATACATTATTTTAATGCTGTCTTACTGTCGAAATGAGTTCCCTGCCATGGGAACTCAGTACCAGTATGTCTTTTTCACGTAAGATACGAGTCTATCTTGAGTGCCTACCATTTTCTGCAGGGAAATAATGAATGTCTAGAGTCTAGACAATTCATTGTCTGCCCCGTAAAAGCTTAGAGGAGGCTTCTGGCTCAAACCACTGTATACTTTTAAAGGATATTATGTAGGAGAGCTGGAAATAACCTCTTTGCAAAATCCCTGGAGAGCTTGACTGTAGTTCTTCACCGAAAGAGGGATTAACACATGGAATTCACTGCCACAGGAGGTGGCGGCGGCTACAAGCATGGATGGCTTCAAGAGGGGATTGGATAAAGATATGGAGCAGAGGTCCATCAGTGGCTATTAGCTACAAGGTATAGATAGGAACTCTCAGTCTGGGGCAAGGGATGCTCTGTATTCTTGGTGCTTGATGGGGGGGGGGCAACAGTAGGAGGGCTTCTAGTGTCCTGGCCCCACTGCTGGACCTCCTGAGGGCACCTGGTGTTTTTGGCCACTGTGTGACAGAGTGTTGGACTGGATGGGCCACTGGCCTGATCCAGCATTGGCTTCTCTCTTATGTTCTTATAGTAATGCGTTATGACATTATTTATTTATTTGCACGAATATCCCTCCTTTAGGAATGGCATTGAAAGGCTGCGTGCCGGACTGGGTGTCCTATATAGCACCGAAGGCGTAAGATATGAACCAAAGTAAGTATCATACTTGCTCTGACCTGGCTAGCCCCGGCTAGCCCGATCTCGTCAGATCATGGCAGCGAAGCCAGGTCGGCCCTGGCTAATATTCGGATGGGAGACCTGCAAGGAATACCAGGGTCGCGATGCAGAGGCAGGCCATGGCAACCCCCCGTCTGAATGCCTCTTGCCTTGAAAACCCCACGGGGTCGCCATAAGTCAGCTGTAACTTGATGGCACTTTTTACTACCTCAAGTAACATAGAGACCTAATTTTCCCTCAGTTTTGCATACTTTATCATCTGTTTTGGCGCTCAGGGTTATGAAAAAGCCCCCCCCCCCCCAAGTGGGACATAGCGGCACAAAATATGTGGATCCTTGCCCATTTTGCTGAGGGTCTTCGGGGGCAAAATGCCATACGGTGTGAAGAAAGGGGTGTAGTAATGAGAGGGAATTGGAGGAAACCACGCCCTCTTCTTGTGGCCGTGCAAGTTCTACAGAACAAACTTTCCTCTAGTACAAGGGGGTGGGGTTTCATCAGATTCCTTGTCCTGTCTGCCCCCCCCATCCCATGTGGCACTCCATCTCTCAGGATGCCCCACCCCTTAGCACTGGCTTTTCAGTGGCCACGGGTTCCAAGCAATTTCCAAGCAGTAAAAAAAAGTGCAGAAAAGGACAACTAGGATGATAAAAGGGTTGGAACACTTTCCCTATGATGAAAGGTTAAAGCGCTTGGGGCTCTATCGCTTGGAGAAAGGATGGCTGAGGAGTGACATGATTGAGGTTTATAAAGATTATGGATGGGATAGAGCAGGTAGAGAAAGAAGTCCTTTTCTCCCTTTCTCACAATACAAGAACTCGTGGGCTCTCCGTGAAATTGCTGAGCAGTTGGGTTAGAACAGATAAAAAGGAAGTCCTTCTTCACCCAACCACAAAACGGCTGCCACGGGAGGCAGAGCCAGCCACAAAATGGTTGCTTCAAGAGGTGGAGCCTCACCCAGAGAGGAAGCCCAAGTGCAGGGGAGAAGAGGGGTAATAAAATTTTCTGCTGGAAAGAGGGATGAGATATAACAAAAGAAACATTGTGATGGCAGCTGCCACCGAAACAACGTGATTTGAATCTGTGCAGCCAATCAGATCTTTGTTGGCAATTCAGAAACCCTGCTGGGTAAGAGCCTTACCGGGAGCCACCCACTTTCTAAGAATACTTAGTGGGCATCATAAAAACAGCAACCTGAAAGGTATGAATCATAAATAGTAGTATAATAATGCTATACTGCCACTGTTTTGCAAATAGCGATGTTAAGTTTGGATTTCTGTGTGCACAACAGTCCTTGCATCAACATAAATGCCAAAACCAGAACAACTCCTTGCAGTTTGCTTGCACGAAGTGAAACTGATTGTGGGAGTAGGCCTAATCAGGTCTACTCAAAAGTAATCCCCATTTTGTTTAGTGGAGCTTACTCCCGGGAAAGTGTTCTTAGGACTGTACACTATACCCTCATTATCTTTGCTGTCGGCACAAGACTTGGCACAAATTATTTCCTCCAATGCCGTTTAAATGAAATGAAGTCATGTCAACCACCAGTTGTACAATTCATTGTTCCATATGCCCACTGATTTTTTCCCGGTTAAAAATTAATATTAAAGTGCTGTGTGTGTCTGTTGCACAAGTGGAACTGCATGAAGTCCTTTTCCTTTCCTCTCACTTATCTCTGGATCCAACCCATTGTTTTGAGTATGACAGTCCAGTTTTTATGGGATTGAGGATAAAAGACTGATAGAATTGAGGTACTGGGTTACTTCCCCCATCCCCAATTGCCTGTGTAGAACGTGCAGGAATTAAGCACGCATGTTCCCTCTAAGCTGAGTTAGTGCGAGCTAGCTCACAGTTTCTTGGCCTCTGACTCACATATTTTTGTCTTAGCACAAGAAGGATGGCTCCAGAGCAAACTAATTTATGTAGTAGCCAAATGGCTCGCTCACAACTTTAATGCCAGCAGCTCACAAAGTAGAATTTTTGCTCTCAATACTCCACAGCTTAGAGGGAGCATCGCTTGTGACATGGGCTTATTGATTTGCATAACCCTGAATTTGTAACACGATCAGAATATTGTGAAATAAGAAACAATGATGAAAGGTTATTATTTTTCTAACTTTCATTTCAGGGCTCCTCTCGGAACGGCTATCTCGGAGCAAGTCGAAAAAGCCGCCATCCGAGTGCCGGAACTAAATCTGACAATGTGATCGATGACAGCTTTCAAATATCTGTGAAAAGGGGGTGTCATTGCCATCAAAATGTGGCCTCTCTTTGTTGAGGATGCCACACCGGTTGCCTTTATGCTGACGCATTCACATACGCTACTCTGTCGCTGGTGGCCTGGGCCTCAGAATCAATGAAGCCCAGATGTGACGTGGTTTCTGAAATCACTATTTTCCTTTAGTTGTCATCCAGATTTTTCCCCCCCCTTTTAAAGGGTGGAATGTAAAAGAAGCCCATATAGGTGTGTAGCAGAGGGGATTTCATAAGTTTGTAAGTTTGTAAACCATTTTATGGTATTTTATGGTTGGTAGCCGCCTTGAGCCAGCTTGCTGGATAGGCGGGATAAAAATGTAATAAATAAAATAAGGCGCAACATGAGATTCTGCCCTCTACACAACTTTTTGAATTGTAGGGGACCTTCCCTTCTTTTCATCTTGCCATCCTAGAGTAAGAAAAGGAGAAAGAGAGGTCTGTATGCCGTGTTCCCTCTAAGCTGGGCGCATGAGTGGCTGCTCATGAACACAGGAAGACCCGCTCAGAAGCAAACTGGAGTCTTGCACTGCCCATTTTAAGATTACAGCAGTTACATTCTGCTCAGGATGTGAACTGCTTTGCTCGGGGGGTGGGTTTATTGAGTGAAATTGGTGTAATACATTTTCTGCCCTGGCCTGGATGACCCAGGCTAGCCCAATCGTTAGCCTGACTGCTCTTTTATGTTATAAATATTTGGGGAATATTAGCTCTTAATAATCAGCAGTAGGCATTAAGGAATGTGCCCCTTTTTATGCAGAGACTGCTGCCTCTTCCAGACAAACCAAGAAATTGACCAGGAGACTGTTATCAGTGTAAAAAGGTTTTCTTTTATTTAGAGAATAAAAGGTAGTTTATTCAAGTGTTACCGAAACGTTCACACATTCATACAGTTTTAGGAAGTCAGAATAAAAGGGACATTTGCATTATTAGGAAATCATTGACATTTTATATTTACCTGCGTAGAGAGAGTCAGTGTATTCCTGCTGGAGAAATAAGATGAGTTTATAGGGAATTTGGGGGGGGGGGGGTTGTGGATTAGGAGCCATGTCAGAGCATGGGGGAGAGAGAGGGAGGGGGGGCGATGCAAGAAAGAGCAGGCGATGTAAAGAGAAAGATATGGTGCTGGGAACTTTCCTTTATTTGGGCGGTGGGAGAGGTTTCTGGGGGCAGGCTTAGCCAGATGCCTGTCTTGAGACCACCCCTTAGAGAGTCCACCCACTAGCTCTTGTCCAGTGGAAGAGAGGCTAGGAGGAGTGGTCAGCATTTGATTCTACCTGATGGTCAGAGAGATACCCAGGGCCGGAAGCTGACATCATCGGCTAGCAGCATTGCCTTTTAGGTGAAGGTAGGACCTTTTGGCGGCCAAAACTGGTTCTTCCAGGAAATGTCCTGCTGTCTTCGCATTTCTGTGAGAAAATCCTTTGTTGTACCAAAGGGATACTGTGATGGTGTCTTGTGAAGACAAGTCTCTGGTTAAAAAGCCAAGATGGCTATTTCCTGTGTAAGTCTCTCTGTGTTGGGAGAAACCTCCTGGCCTGGAGGTGGCAATCTCAGAAAATGGTACTTTAAACCTCTGCTGGAAGCGTTTGCAGTCATTTTCCTTCTGGTTACCCCGTCCAAGAGTCCATCCCACACAGTCAGCAAAATAGTTCACTCATTTACGCTTATAGATCCCTATAAAAGTTCAGAAAGCATCGTGCTGGCTTACACAATCTCATCAGATCTTGGAAGCTAAGCAGGTTTGGCCCTGCTTAGTATTTGGATGGGAGACCACCAAGGAAGTCTAGGGTCGCTACACAGAGGCAGGCAGTGGCAAACCAGCTCTCAACATCTCTTGCCTTGGAATATGTACAGGGTCTCACCATAAATTGGTTGCAACTTGATGGCACTTTCCGCCAGCAGTACGTTCCACCACTGTTGAGACATGAATGGATGATAGGAGAACACTTTAGATGTCAGAATGGACTCGAACTGAAGACAATGCAGACTTACGATAGAGACGATATATGATAAAGATAGTTCTAGGCCTGTGATCCTCACCTTGCGGGTTGCAGAGAGCCGTGTCACCAAATGACCGTCAACCAAAAGAGCCACATTTATTTCCATTGCTAGCTGAAGGGATGAACCTCAGAGGGGTTGATAGCTTATCTCTTCCTCCGAGCCGTGGCAGTTCCAAGGTGGGAACCACCTCGCCAACCAGGCAAGAGTCCTGCCACACTGGGCAACAGTGCTCAGAAGAACCACAGGCGACTCCCAAGCCACTAAGGGAGCATCCCTGCTCTACCCTTTTCACATGCTCTTATGGATAAATAAAACTGGTATTTCCCAAAGAGGATAACTGAAGGAACTTGAGTGGAAGTAAAACAAGGGGCGAGATATTAGGCAGCATGCATATAGGGGGTAGGAGGCTGGATCCAAGCCCTGGGGTGGATCCAGAGTTGACCTCCTGTGAATGGAAGACTCATTGTCACCTTGGGATCCACCCCGGAAGCTGCCACTAGAAACACGAAGCTCCAGGATTGCCCGACCAGTTTGATTTAAACGGATTGTCACCTTGAAGAACAAGGGAGGAGGAGGAATGGTTGGGAAGTCTTTCATTAAAAAAGAATTACTGATTCTCTCTGACTCCTGTCAACACTGTGGTGGGTGGATGACAAAGGGATTTTGTTGGGTATGTAGATGAGCTTAAAGAATACCAATGAGCAGAAGGGGTTGAATAAAACCAGTGGGAGGGAAGAACGGATGGATAACTGTGTTTTACTGAAGTTCCCACTGCGGCAAATCCCTCTGGATGTCGCAAGTTGCATATTAAAATCCATCACTGAGTCTCAAGAGCTGTACAGGGGACGATGCTCTTCTAGGGCTTCCAGAATACGAAGGAACAACTCTTCCCAGGCAGTCCTCCACTTCCACGGTTCCTTCTTCCCGTGCTTCTGGACTTCCGGCTTCGTCACTTGCCACTTCAGTGTTCAGTTCCTCAGTCAAACCGCCAGAAGCGGTGTGGGGACAGAATATATGGATGCTTCCCCTGATCCCAATTGCTGCTTTTCCCAGTAAGACCATTTCTGCAGCAGTGAAATTCCCCACGATGACATTTTAAAAACTGCATTACGTGAAATTTCCTGCTCTAGATTTTTTCTCCCCAGGCACAAACTCGAAGTTTTCTCCTCCTTACCCTGCGTTTACAGAATCCCCCGTTTTAGCAAGTTCGGAAAACACAGGGTAAGAGGGAGAAAACTTCAGGTTTGCGCCTGGTGAGGAAAAATCTGCTGCCGAAAATTTCACACGACATGTAGTTTTAAAAACGTCAATGCAGGGGGATTTCACTGCAGTGCAAATGGTCTGAGAACCATCAGGTTTTTAACTCATTGAAAACTGACCTAAGAAAAAGAGAAATCAATGTTGGATCAGGCCAATGGCCCATTCAGTCCAACATTCTGTCACACAGTGGCCAAAAACACCAGGTGCCCTCAGGAGGTCCACCAGTGGGGCCAGGAGGACACTAGAAGCCCTCCCACTGTTGCCCCCCCCATCAAGCACCAGGAATACAGAGCATCACTTGCCCCAAACATAAGAACATAAGAGAAGACAATGTTGGATAATGCCAGAGGCCCATCCAGTCCAACACTCCGTCACACAGTGGCCAAAAACACCAGGTGCCCTCAGGAGGTCCACCAGTGGGGCCAGGACACTAGAAGCCCCTCCCACTGTCCCCCCCCCCCCATCAAGCACCAAGAATATAGAGCATCACTTGCCCCAGACTGAGAGTTCCTATCTATACCTTGTGGCTAATAGCCACTGATGGACCTCTGCTCCATATGCTTCAAGTAGGGTTACCAGATGTCCTCTGTATAGAGGAAACGTCTTCTCTTTTTTTTATGTCCATCCTCTTTTGGGCTTGTTTTAAAAATATAGATGAAAATGTCCTCTTTTGGGGTTGGATGGTTAGGAATACTCCTAGTTAGTAGCACGTATCACAGTTTAAACAGTCGGGTATTTAAAATGAGATTTGTCATTATTGATCACTTGTTTGAAGTAGTCAGTCGGGAAATATGTCCTCTTTTTTGCTTTTCCAAATACAGTGGGCACTCATGCATGCTAAAGAATGCAGTTTCAATCCACTTGGACAAGAGGGAGGATGTTCACAAATGATCCCCTCCCAAGTGTTGAATACACTAGGTACAGCACTGATTATAGTCCAACACATTTAAACCCAATCAGACCTTCTCCAGGCGAAAGGAACTTCCCGAGACACAATACTAGCTCGCTTTTAGACAACAACTCAAACATTTACTTGTGAAATTGTGATGGGGCCTCCACTGGGAGTTCTGATGGACAAACTTTTGTCTAGAGATCGAAAGGTGCGGCCCTATTGGTTTGTCTTGTTTATTATTTGTAACACGTTGGCAAAATAAAAATGGATAGATATGGACAGATAGTAACTGGGTAGGAATACATGATACTACTCAGTGACTCCAGTCATTGTCCAAGTTCTGCAGAATAGCAGAATTGGATCCTGCTGTTCACCACCACACGAGGTAAACCTATGAATTCCTGCAGTTATCCATGTTGTCAGCCATTTTAACATGCTGGGAACAGACTATCCAGAGATTTGGAGATGCTGATGAGACCCAGCTCTCGTTCATCAAACCCAGGAGCAGCAGTGCCGTTCCTGAACCCGTGTTTGGTGGCCATAAATAAGATGGATGAAAACGGAGACAGAAATTATGAGGTCCGGAAGCTGTCTTGACACACAGAAGCTGATATTTAGACACCAGTGTTTAAAGGCACGATCAGTGCTTTTATTTCCTACGGTGGCACCAGATCCTTACTTTAATAATAGACGGGCACTCTCTTTCCATCATTGCACAAACCTGCTATGGACAGAGTGGTTTAAACTGTAGATTAAGGGTCAGAACAGCTGCTTCGGTCCTCTGTGGCTGCCGTGCTTAAGATTTCTTTCCGGACATGTTGCACCGGAGGGCGCTGATGTCCACGATTCTGGGTCGTACGACTTGAATGAGGTCGGAGGGTGTGGTGTGGGGGGCCTGATAGTGCCCCGAGGCAGGAATGCGGGGCTTCTCTGGGGTTCTGAATCTTCCCATGAGGTGAGTGGTCGTGGGGACTAGAAAGAGGGAATCCTTCGGATGAAACCTGGATTTGTAGACTTTGACACCACTGACCCGTGATTTATCTGCAGAATGGAGGGGAGAAAATTATTTCAGAGACATGAAGCTCCCCTAATAGAGTGAATCAGAGCATCTGTCCATCAAGGTCTGGATTGTCTACTCAGACTGGCAGCAGCTCTCCAGGGTCTCAGGCAGAGGTCTTTCCCATCACCTCCTGCCTGGTCCCTTTAACTGGAGATGCCGGGGATTGAACCGGGGACCTTCTGCATGCCAAGCAGATGCTCTACCCCTGAGCCTTGGGCAGGGGGCCCAAGGCTCAGGGGTAGAGCATCTGCTTGGCATGCAGAAGGGAGGGGCCCTTATACTGAATCTGACCCTTGGTCCATCAAGATCAGTGCTGGAGGAGGAGGAGGAGATTGGATTTATACCCCGCCCTTCGCTACCCAAAGGAGTCTCAGAGCAGCTGACAATCTTCTTTCCCCTCCCCTCCCCAGAACAGACACCCTGTGATGTAGGTGGGGCTGAGAAAGCTCTGAGAGAACTGCTCACAAGAGAACAGCTGTGCCAGAGCTATGACTTGCCCAAGGTCATCCAGCCAGGTGCAAGTGGAGGAATGGGGAATCAAACCCAGTTCTCCCAGATTAGAGTCCGCGCACTTAACCACTACACCAAACTGGCAGCAGCTCCCCAGGTTTTCTGGCAGAGGTCCTTCCCATCACCTACTACCACTATCTTGACCGGAGATACCTCGGATTGAACATGGGACCTTCTGCATGCCAAGCAGATGCTCTGCCCCTGAGCCATGGGCCATCCCCAGCAAATGACCCCGCCTTATACTGAATCAGACCCTTGGTCCATCAAGGTCAGTCTTGTCTACTCAGACTGGGAGTGGCTCTCCAAGGGCTCAAGACAGAGGTCTTTCACATCACCTCCTGCCTGGTCCTTTGAACTGGAGATGCCAGGGACTGAACCTGGGACCTTCTGCATGCCAAGCAGATGCTCTACCCCTGAGCCATAGAGCAGGAAGTTCACTCCTTCACTACTCAAAAAACGGATGATGGAACGCCGCTCCTCTTTAGTGCATGTTGCAAGTGGGGCGGCCATCTTTACGCACTGCTACTGTGATGGGCGTGTTGCTTATCTGCACTGTGCTGCCATCTGTTGGACATTCCTTACGTCGTTGGTAAAAATACTACCAACTTACAGACAATGGGGTGGTGTTCCCTCTAAGCTGAGTGAGTGTGAGCTAGCTCACAGTTTTTTAGCCTCTGGCTCGAGCCTTTTTGTCTCAGCTCAGGAAGGGTGGCTCCAGAGCAAATGAATTTAGGCAGCAGCCAAATCGCTCGCTCACCACTTTAATGCCGCTAGCTCACAAAGTAGAATTTTTGCTCACAAGACTCCACAGCTCAGAGGGAGCCCCGAATGGTGCGGGGTTTCTAAATGTTATCACCTTCTTAAAGTTTTCATTTGACCTCACCCTCGTACTGTGTATCGCTTGCTGAAACTAGGATCCTGCGATGGAAATTCTGCATCATTTAATGTCGTGTTAACTCTTAGGCTTTGCTTGTTTTTAGACATTTGGTTGGTTCTAGAACTGAAAAGTATTGGAGTCGGGAGTCCATGGAACAGTGAAACAGCTAGATCTTTATTGCTGGTCCGGATGAAGCATACAACCCAGGGCTCCGAGCCCTCCTTTTATGCTGGTCAGGGATAATCCCCTGACCTCGCCCAACTGGCCTGATAGGCGAATATCAGTCTATTTACATCTCATAGGTTCCCTGGGAGAAACCTAGGTACATGAGTGGTGGCCGGTTCGAATCCACCTGGCCTTTGTTCTACCTGGCTGAAGCTCAGGTAGTTTCTTGGCCATGTGCTCTGGCCACATGGCGGTCGCCATTACTGGAGCACATGGCGACCGCATGGTCAATACATAACAAGAACCCAAATCCAATTTCATTATTTACTGAATGTCTCATCCTATTGATTGCGTTGGCTCACTCCGCGTAATCCGTCTCGAGCCCATGTGAGAAAGGCGGAGTGCAAATAACATAAATAAAAAATAATAAAACATTGCTTTGGGCTCACAGCATTTTAAGGCTCTTTCAATTCTGGCTTGTATTTGAAGTGGCGACATTCAACCTTTTAGCTGAGTAATACATACATAAGGGTGGGATAAAAGAACACAAATGTAACAGTGCCATCCTAAGCAGGTCTACTCTACTCAGTGGGGCTTACTCCCAGGAAAGTGTTATTAGGGTTGCACTGTAAACATTGGGGATAGGAGCAGTGTTCCCTTTAAGCTGAGTTAATGTGAGCCAGCTCATTGAATTTTAGCCTCCGGCTATTTTTTGTCCTAGCTCAGGAAAGAGGGCTCCAGAGCAAACTAAGGTGTGCAGCAGCCAAATCGCTCACTCACAACTTTAATGCCAGTAGCTCACAAAGTAGAATTTTTGCTCACAAGACTCCACAGCTTAGCGGGAACATTGGATAGGAGCTTCAGTTTTGGATGAAGTCTAAGAACGCTGCTACCAAAATGCCTACTTAAAACAAGCAGGTTGTGTCTAACCTACAGGAAGCTAAGCTGTTGGAACCCGTGAGACAAATACTTCCTTGTACAGAAAAGTTCCACTGATTTTTTTTGGCCCTCTGAAGGCAGCACAGCTCGGGAACTGCACACACCAGTCAGGGCTGTGTATCCTGTTCCCCTTGCTGGAAAAGGACCAACAGCATGGGATTCAAAGAAGTGTGAAGTTGCTTCCCCTCGCACACGTAGGAAGTTTTCACCTGTAGCCTTCCCATGAAGGTCAGGGGTGCTCTTCATCTCTAACTCCATGAAGGGCTGCCTCTGGACAGAACATCGACTACATGCTCACCCAAGCCCAGAGATCTGTAACCAGTGACTGATCGCTTATTTGACCTTTTGATCAGATGGTACGCATCTTCAGAAACAGATGTGCCGCCCAGCGGAGCCAGTGGGATTTAAGCATGCTTATATTTGGGCTTTTCTGCATTCTTATTTTCCTGGCTTATGTGTTCCTGTGGCTTCGGGGCTGCTGTTTTTTTCCTTTTCTGTGTGTGTTTTGCTCCCTCTAGTGGCCAAAAGGCTATTCCATGGCTTTATGTCCGGGATATCTCCCTGCACATTTTAAATGGCAGGTTTTTATGCCGGACGTAGAGCAATGTAATATCGAATCGAACACTAGAGGGCGCAAAATATGGGCAGAACCGAAACAAAACCCTGAAGCAAATGCACCAGCGAGGAAAATGAGAAAGCGGAAAAGCACTTCCTTTGCCCTTTGCATGTAATTGATTAGAGGGGTTTGGTGTAAGCACGGCATCCTGTGCAGTGGAATAGCTATCAGGACAATCCTCATTTGGAGACGTCTAAGGGGTTTACATGGACACGATTTACCTTGTATGTGTACTGGAATAGCAGGTGGGCCTCCATTTATCTCCAAACTGAAAATTCAAAGGAAATGTTAAGAACTTAGATGATGATGATGATGATTTATTTATTTTTATTTATTTATTATTCATATTTATATCCTGCCTTGCCAGGCAAGCTGGCTCAAGGCGGCTAACAGGTTAAAATATCAAGACAATAAATAATTGGTTAAAACAGCATAATTACTAATAAAATCACAGATAAAACATACTGATGATGGCAGCAGTTCAGATCATAGCCCAAAATGGGTGCGGCACCCCATAGCTCCCAGGCCAGAAGAGGTTCCACTGGCCCGTCCATCAGTGGCAGCTCCTAATCGAAGGCCTGGTGGAAGAGCTCCGTTTTACAGGCCCTGCAGAACTGTAAAAGGTCCTGCAGGGCTCTGGTGTCTTCCGGGAGCTCATTCCACCAGTGTGGAGCCACCACTGGAAAGGCCCTGGCTCTGGTGGTCGCCAGCCATGCTTCTTTCAGACCAGAGAGAGTCAGGCAACGTTGTGAGCCTGACCTCAGTGCTCTCAGGGGCACACATGGGGAAAGGCGGTCCCTCAGGTAGGCAGGCCCCTGACCATATAGGGCTTAATTAATTAGATTTGTGAATCGCCCCGTCCCTGAGTACACAGGGCTCTGGGCAATTTACAACAAGTAAAAAACATACAAAAATACAGATTAAAATCAACAATCAATCATAGTTACACAATCTTCAGAAGGCATCCACAATCCAATTAAAAAACCCACTCTGGACTGTTCCTCCATCTCATGGGCAGGCTTCAGTGAAGAGCTTCATCCAACACTCTGTGTCACACAGTGGCCAAAACCCAGGGGCCATTAGGAGGTCCACCAGCAGGGGCAGAAGACCAGAAGCCCTCCCACTGCTGCCCCCCAAGGACCAAGAATACAGAGCATCACTGCCCCAGACATAAGAACATAAGAGAAGCCGTGTTGGATCAGGCCAACGGCCCCTCTAGTCCAACATTCTGGCTGTGTTCACACTGGAGTGCTGGAGCCTGCTGGAGCGGCTGCAAACGGCTTGTTCTATAAAAATCACGATCACACTCACCTCTCCTCGAGCTGCCCTCAAGCGGCTCCCCCGCGTTCACACTAACGACAGGGGGGGGAGGGATTTCGGGTCTTTTAAAAAAAAATTTCGCCACTTATGTATGCGCACATGCGCTCATCCACATAGATGAGAGAAATCTCTTTGCGCATGTGCATTCCGATCCGGCTGAATCACTGTTTCCTTCTACCAGTAGAAATCGGGTTGAGATTTCAACCCGAAAATAGCCTCATCGTGATCGCAAACTCATGTACTCAGTAGAACTACCCTCCATTTGAACATCTGAACTTTTAACATATGTTCATATGTGTGCTCATGCGATCATCGCTAAAGTAAAAAAAAAATGGCGGACGCAAAGCGGAAGCCAGAGGCTTCCGCAGGGAGGGGAGGGGGGTTACTCGGGAGTGCTTCGGAGATGGCTCCTCGTTCACACAGCTCCAAATGCGGCTGCAGCCAGAAGACGACAGCTGAGACCAGCAGGGGAAGCTGGTCTCGGATTTCAGACGGTTTTTCATACGGTAAGCGACGCCTGTGGACGGGAGCCAGCTGTTACAATGTAGACGTGCAGATCTGAGCCGGCTGCAGCCGGCCCAAATCTGCCAGTGTGAACGCAGCCTCTGTGTCACACAGTGGCCAAAACGCAGGGGCCATCAGGAGGTCCACCAGCAGGGCCAGAACTCCAGAAGCCCTCCCACTGTTGCAGCCCCAACACCAAGAATACAGAGCATCACTGCCCCAGACATAAGAATATAAGAGAAGCCGTGTTGGATCAGGCCAATGGCCCATCGAGTCCAACACTCTGTGTCACACAGTGGCCAAAACCCAGGCGCCGTCAGGAGGTCCACCAGCAGGGCCAGAACCCCACAAGCCCTCCCACTTTTGCTCCCCCAAGCACCAAGAATACAGAGCATCACTCCCCCAGACATAAGAACATAAGAGAAGCCGTGTTGGATCAGGCCAATGGCCCATCGAGTCCAACCCTCTGTGTCACACAGTGGCCAAAACCCAGGGGCCATCAGGAGTCCCTCCAGCAGGGCCAGAACTCCAGAACTTTCACTGGAACTTGCATGAGGCACATACTTTTTTCTTTTCTTTTTCTGTGCGGTCAACTTGCAGCTGATTTATGGTGACCCTGTGCAGTTTTCAAGGCAAGAGATACACAGAGGTGGTTTGTCATTGTCTGCCTCTGCATAGCAACCCTGGACTTCTTCGGTGGTCTCCCATCCAAATACTAACCACGTCTGACCCTGCTTAGCTTCTGAGATCAGGCCAGCCTGGGCGATCCAGGTCAAGGCAAGAGACGTTCAGAGATGGTTTGCCATTGCCTGCCTCTGCGTAGCAACCCTGGACTTCCTTGGTGGTCTCCCATCCAAATACTGACCAGGGCCAATCCTGTTCAGCTTCCAAGATCAGGCTAGCCTGGGCTGTCCAGGTCAAGGCAAGAGACATTCAGAGGTGGTTAGGAACTGCCTGCCTCTGGACTTCCTTGGTGGTCTCCCATCCAAATACTAACCAGGACCGACCCTGCTTAGCTTCTGAGAGCTTACAAGATTGGACTAGCCTGGGCCATCTGAGTCAGGGCATGCTGCATGCTACTGAAAACAAATCTCCAAAATTTTCAACATTCCAGAAGTTACACACACAGCTGTCTAACCCACCCACCCCAAAAAAAAACCCCTCTCACGTCGAGAAGCAAGGCTCCTGATGCTACCTGAGAGATGGAAGCCCAACTTTTTTCTGTCTTCTGAATTCTTTCACAAACTCTGGGTTGATTCTTGCATCTCTGCTGAGGTTCTTTATCAGTCCCTTGAACAGTTTGGGCTTATTCCTGCATTGCACTAACAGATGGCGGTAGGCAGTCCGGTTATACGTCAAGTATCCCAGGGCACACGCCATGGAGATGCAAACCTGGAATGGAGAAACACCCGCCCTTGAGAGGGGCTTATAGCCAGAGGTCCGTTGGAGCGGGAGCGCACAGGAGCGCAGCTCCAGGAGTGAGGAGCCCAGGGGGCGGGCACATGACCAAGCCCCACCCCCTCCTCGGCTTCCCCAAGCAGTGCAGAGGCGCAGCGCCCCGGGGAAAGCCCTGCTAGGGTCTTTATTGTTTTTAATGTTTTGTTTTAATATTGATAATTTTATCATTGTTCCTTTTATGACTGTGTGCTGCTTTTCCAGAGACTTGCTCAAGGTGGCATAGAAATTTTCTAAGTATACCATTTTTTATCTGGGCACATGGCACATAAGTACTGGAGAAATTTCACCAACCCTTCAGCAGCTTCCACCCCATCAGTTTGGTGTAGTGGTCAGGAGTTGGACACTAATCTGGGAGAACCGGGTCTGATTCCCCACTCCTCCACATGCAGCTGCTGGTGTGACCTCGGGCCAGTCACAAGTTCTCTCAGAGCTGTTCTCTCATGAGCAGTTCTCAAAAGACCTCTCTCAGCCCCACCTATCTCACAGGGTGTCTTGTTGTGGGGAGGGGAAGGGGAAGGGATGGGTGGTGCACATGTCCTGGGTATCTCAAGGCTACTTGAAACCTGGTGGTTTCAAGGGAGCAGGAAGAGAATGAGGGTCTGTTCTTTACGCTTATTTTTATTGCACAAAGTATTGGATGGGGAAGGGAATGGAGGAAGAGCAGGTCAGTTTCACTCACCTGTGGAGTGGAGCCTGAGGGGTGGGTGTTGCCTTCTGACACACTTCCGGCACGTTAGGGGGTGTGGCATATGCAAATGAGTTATGCAAATGAGTTATGCTAAAGAGCTCCTGCACCTCTTTTTCTACGAAATGACCCCTGCTTATAGCTGACTTAGGTCAGAATCGCAAAAGGTACACCGAGCGAAGGAAAGATTGTGTCGGGAACTGTGATTTGGCCCTCCTGAACCTGACTTGATGAAAGTCTAGGTAATTAAAACAGTAGTTTCCAATAGTCAAGAAAGGCAGAGAACAATGCCCCTTTCTGCACTCTCCTTTTAATCCATGTTCATCACAGGGTCCTCCAAACAATTCTGCACTACAATTGAATTCAACATACTTTTTATTCCGCTCCCCTCCCCACCCCGGTTCTATCAGAGGCGTCGACTTTTAAAATCCCCAGGGGGGTGTGGGGGCTCTTGTGTGTGCACACACGCTTCGCGCACGCTGGGACCATGTCCCCGCCGCCCCACCCCCCGACTGGCCAAGCCTGGCCACTCCTGCCTCCGTGGGGCCAGCTGGGCAACTGCCCAGCGTGCCAGGCCAGTCCCGGGGGGGGAGGCGGCGGCAGCAGCAGCCGGCAGGCAGGCAAACGAGGTGGCAGCCCGCACCTGTTGGCACAAGTGCCATATCCCCGCCGCCCCCACCCCCGCCTGCTCCTGCCTCCGTTCCTCCGTCCAGCACGCTGGGCATTTGCCCAGCTGGTTCCTGGATGGAGGGAGGGAGGAACGGAGCAGGGGGAGAGGCGGTGGCGGCGGCAGCCAGCCAGCCAGCCGGCCTGGGCGCTCCCTTTTCCCGGGGGTGGCTCAAGCCCCCCCCCCCCGTAGTTTACGCCTATGGGTTCTATACTAAAAATGAGTTCAGCCTTCTTTTTATTCTGGGTTCCCCCCCCATTCCGCATCACCTCACCTCCCTTCGGTGGTCAGCCCAGTTTCAGCCTGCTGTTGCCCGGGACTTTTTGGATGCTGTTTTGCAGCAGACTTAGGTCCTTTCCGCATTTGCCTGCCACTCCAGATTTTCTCTGTGTTCGAGTCGAGGTAACTTAAGGCCATGGCAAAACAGCATCCAAATAACCTGGGGCGACAGCAGGCTGAGACCAGACTGACCACTGAAGAGAGGGAATGTAGTCAGAGTGGGGGGGGGAAACCCGGAATAAAAAGGAGGTTGAACTCAATTTTAGTGCGGAATGGAAAAAAACCTGGATTTTAGTGCAGAATGGGGGGGGGGGGAAACCTGGACATTTTCTGCGCAGATGGGGCCCCTCGCTCTTGCATTTGTATTCCTCTGCCACTTTCTCTAATTTCTGCAGATCTATTTGCAGTCTGAGGAGGAAAAAGGCAGGTTTGATTTCCTACTCCTCCACGTACAGCCAGCTGGGTGACCTTGGGTCAGTCACAGTTCTCTCAGAGCTGTTCTCTCAAAAGCAGTCCTCAAAAGACCTCTCTCGGCCCCACCTACCTTACTGGGTGTCTGTTGTGGGGAGAGGAAGGGAAGGAGATTGTAAGCTGCTCTGAGTCTCCAAATGAAGGGCAGGGTATAAATCCAACTCTTCTTCTTCTCTATGGTAATCTCCTAGAGCGACCCATAAATGACAACGGTAGCTCTAAGCATCATCATAAACTCTATGGTAAGTTCATGGTGATTCCTAGAGTTTCCCTTGTCACTTCTGGGTAGCTCTAGTAATCGCCAGAAACTCCAGGGTCACAACTTCCTGTAGGTAGATGAGGCCTTATTTTTCTTTTAAATTTTTTTACCCCAGGATGATCCCGCCCCTGTTTGGCCCCAGTTTCTGCCCTCTAATCAACAAATCACTGGAAGGCAAGGGTCACAATCACCTGGTGGCCCCTCCCAATACGTGGGCAAATGGGAACTATATATATATATATTATGCAGCATAGAAATCTAGCATATTCCCACATTTCTTTGAGCATATGAACATTCCCTACTTTACAAAAATGAAACCTAGAAGGGTAGGGTATAGGGCTGCCAGCCTCCAGGTGGGGCCTGGGGATCTCCTGCTTTTACAACTGATCTCCAGCTGACAGATCAGCTCCCCTGGAGAAAATGGCTGCTTTGAAGGGTGGACTCTATGGCATTGTACCATGCTGAGGCCCCTCCCCTCCCCAAACCCCACCTTCTCCCGGCTCCTTTTCCAACCCGGACTTGGCAACCCTACTAGGGTAGCACCTTGCAAAGAAGAGGAAGAAGAGGAGGAAGAGAGACTGGATTTATCCCCCGCCCTTCACTTGGAATCTCAGAGCGGCTTACAAACTCCTTTTCATTTCCCCTCCCCACAACAGACACCCTGTGAGGTAGGTGGGGCTGAGAGAGCTCAGACAGAAACGGCTCTTTTTCAAGAACAGCTGTGCCAGAACTACAGCTTGTTCAAGGTCATCCAGCAGCTGCAAGTGGACACGGGGACGATCAAACCCAGTTCTCCCAGATCAGAGTCCATGCCCTTAACCACTACACCAAACTGGATCTGTCTACGCAAGAGAAATTCATAATGTGTCAAAAACTCCTTAACTCATAGCATGACCACAATCAGGATGAGAAACAGCACAGGTTTTTAAAAATGTTCAGTGTGCTTTTAAACGGCACTGTTGACTGAGGTGTTTTGGATTAACGAATGGGAATGATTGTGTGCACGCAGTCTTATATCCGTACTCTTTTATTTTTTTAACTTTAATGCTATTTTTATGTGCTAAGTGCAAATGCTTCCATACAGTCTAACTGGGCTGCTTGACTAAGAAAATTAAACCTCATGATTAAAAGGAAAACGAACTGCAAAACCAAAGACTCCCCCCCCCCCCCCCCAAAAAAAAGACTCACCTCTTCTTCCTTTGCATACAAATGATAACAAAGGCGCTGAATGGTCCCCAGGCTGGTGATGGCTTCAGGGATGCCAGCTCTCGTGTGTGCCAGACTAGCCAATAACTTTCCTATAGAGAAACAGATAAGATCGATAACAGAATTTGTAACACACATATAATATGACCTATTTCAACGAATTATAGTTTTTATCAGCGACTTCTGTTTTAACATTTTAGATCTTTTAGATTTGATTATTTTGATTGTCAATTTCGATTGCCTATTTCGTGTCCTGGGGCGGATGCTGTGTGCCCATGTTTGAGGGCTGACTTGTTTTGGCTGAGCTTAAGACCTTTGGTCATGGAAGCTAATGAAAGAAAGAAAGAAAGATAAGATTTTGGGAGACCCAGGTTTGGACCCCCACTCTACCACGGAATCACGCTGGGCGACCTTGGGCCAGTCACACACACTCGGCTAACCTACCTCACTGGGTTGTTGCAAAGATAAAATGGAGAGAGGCAGTGTTCCCTCTAAGCTGAGTGAGTGTGAGCTAGCTCACCTTTTTTTAGCCTCCGGCTCACACATTTTTGTCTCAGCTCAGGAGGGATGGCTCCAGAGCAAACTGATTTATGCAGTAGCCAAAATGCTCGCTCACAACTTTAATGCCAGTAGCTCACAAAGTAGAATTTTTGCTCACACGACTCCACAGCTTAGAGGGAACATTGGAGCGAGGAGGACAGTAAGCCACTTTTGGTCCGCATTTGGGAAGTAATACAGGATGCAAATGAAGTAAATAAATAAATACACACGTCAGGGTGAATTGCTCTAGCATATCTTCTCCTGAACACTTTAGTCTTCTATGTGCAAGGACTGGTTTTGTATGGAAGAACACTGTCACCTGTCTGAAGTCACCGGCAGTCTGAAGTGATACACTCCAGAAACGTGGGTTTTATCATCTCAGAACTGAGCATAAATCCCCGTGGAACCATTATTTTATTTTTATTTTTAAAATTTTATTTATTTGATTTATATACCGCCCTCCCCCGCGAACACGCTCAGGGTGGTTTACATCAGTCATAACGAATACCAATAAAACAACTATTAAAATACCAATCTGAAACAAGAAAACCATACAATACATTTTAACAAGTTAAGCCAGTCAGATTATTTAAAATTCAGCAGTAGGTACCCCGGTGTCTGTTTGGATCCAGGCCACTGAAGGGGAGATAGACAGGAGGGAAGAGGGACATAGGATTGCCAGGTCCCCCGGGCGGGCAGGGAAACCCCCGCTTGATGGGTCCATTACCCGCTGGCCCAGATCGGGCCGCTGGGGGGAACCCCACCCCCAAATCGCCAGGATCGCGGAATGTGCCCAGCGTGATAATGTCACCCGCTCTATCATTCGAGGGAAAACTCTATGGTTTCCCCTCGAATGATAGTGGTCCTGCCCCAACATGCCCGACGCAATGACGTCACTTCCGGGTGACGTCACTGCGACGCACGTGCCGAAGAACTCCCAGACACAGCCAGGACTCCTCCCGCTGCAACGAAGGTAGGATTTGGCAACCCTAGAGGGACATCTGCCACTTCGACCAAAGGACTGGTTGGAAGAGCTCCGTCTTGCTGGCCCTGCGGAACTGCAACAGATTCCGCAGGACTCGGATCTCATACGGGGGCTCATTCCACCAGGCAGGGGCCGGCATCACACTGCTTTCGGTGAGATTTAGTCAGAACTAATTTCTACTGGATCAGGCCCTGGTCTCAGGCTGAGCCTCAAGTCCTTTCTCCTACTATAAAAAGACAAAGAAAAAGCCATATTTTTAAAAATCCTACATGGTCTGGGACCAACATACCTGGAGCACCACTGGCTCACTTATGAACCTCCCCAACCACTATGGACATTTTCAAAGGCTTCGGGTGACCCTGCCTTCTGAGTAGGGCTGCCAGCCTCCAGGTGGGGCCTGGGGATCTCCCGCTTTTACAACTCATCTCCAGCTGACAGAGATCAGCTCCCCTGGAGAAAATGGCTGCCTTGAAGGGTGGACTCTATGGCATTGTACTATGCTGAGGCCCCTCCTCTCCCCAAACCTTGCCCTCTCCTGGCTCCACCCCCAAAGTCTCCAGGTATTTTCCAACCCAGACTTGGCAACCCTACTTCTGAGGTTAGCAGGGTCGCCAGCTCTGGGTTGGGAAATACCTGGAGATTTTGGGGGGTGGAGCCTGGGGAGCGTGGGATTTGGGGAGGGGAGGGACCCCAGCAGGTGCAATGACAAGGCATCCACCCTCCAAAGCAGCCATTTTCTCCAGAGGAACTGATCTTGGCAAACCTAGAGACTGGGCAGGTGGCAACTATAGGGAGGGCCTTCTCAGTCGTGTGGCACCAAAACTTTGGAACTCCCTCCCCAGGGAGACTCACGTGTCCTTTTCGGTTGCCACCTTCTGCCAGCAGGTGAAGGCTTTCATTTGGTCTGGCATTCCCTCAGCGATCCCAGTGTTTCAACTGCTGTTTTTATGTTTTCATATGTCTAGTTTAGCTTTGGTTTTAATCGTTTTCATGACGTGTACTTTAGTTGTTAAGATGTGTTTTCGCTTCTCATAGAACCATCGAGTTGGAAGGGACCTCCAGGCACCTCTAGTCCAACCCCTGGCACAATGCAGGGAATTCACAAATCTGTATTGTAAATCTGTTAGCCGCCTTGAGGGCAGAAAGGCAAGGCATCAATTTTTGTAAATAAATAAATAGAACAATCGCAAGCCCCATTACACTCTTGTATTAAGAGTGTTCATTACACACTATTCCATGCTGAATGAAGACATCTGCTCCTTCATATTCCTTACCTGTTAACACCAGAGTACTGGCCTCTTCTGAACACAGGAGGTCCACCAGAATAGAAACTCCTCGTGCCGACAAACTCACCTGGTCCTTATCGACAATAATTCTAGCCAGTACAACAATCTGAAATCAAAGAGGCATTTTAACGCAACACATGAATTAGTCGTCTTGCGTTACTGGACTTCTTGTGTTTCTTACTTTCCAACATATGTAAATCTTGCCAGATTTTTGTTCCTATACTATACAAAAGATTTTTTTTAATGGGACAGAACATAAGAGCATAAGAGAAGCCATGTTGGATCGGGCCAATGGCCCATCCAGTCCAACACTCTGTATCAAACAGTGGCCAAAACCCAAGTGCCATCAGGAGATCCACCAGTGGGGCCAGAACTCCAGAAGCTCTGCCACTGTTGCCCCCAAGCAGCAAGAATACAGAACATCACTGCCCCAGACATAAGAACCTAAGAGAAGCCATGCTAGATCAGGCCAATGGCTTATCCAGTCCAACATTCTGTGTCACACAGTGGCCAAAACCCAGGTTCTATCAAGGGGTCCAACAGAAGTCCAGAAACCCTCCCACTGTTCCCCCCCAAGCATGAAGAATGCAGAGCATCAATGCCCCAGACAGAGTTCACTGCGCCAGACATAGTAGCTCAACTGTTGAAGGATCAGAGAGAGAGAAATATATTTGTGCTGCCTAAAGTTGCCCTGACCTAAACAGCCCAGACCAGGTCTCATTTAATAGCAGGAGCTCCTTTGCATATTACGCCACACACCCCTAATGCAGCCAATTCTCCAAGAGCTTACAGAGCTCTTCTTACAGGCTACTGTAAGCTCTTGGAGGATTGGCTACATCAGGGGTGTGTGGCCTAATATGCAAAGGAGCTCCTGCTACGAAATGAGCCCTGGCCCAGACTAGAACAATCTCATCAGATCTCAGAAGCTAAGCAGGGTTAGCCCTAGCTAGTATTTGTATGGGAGACCTCCAAGGAATACCAGGGTCTTGACACAGAGGCAGGCACTGGCAAACGACTTCTGAACGTCTCTTGCCTTGAAAACCCTACAGGGTCATCGTAAGTCAGCTGTGACTTGAGGGCAACAGAAACAACGACAAAGTTGCATATAAAACATTTGAAGAAGTGCACAGAAGAACCACTTGTTGTTTAAGCAGTGCTAATTTTGAAGAATTTCCCTACGGCAGAAATGGTCTAAGGGCAGAGACTATAGGATGTTAATGGGCAGTAGATTCAGGATGAACAAAAGGAAGTACTTCTTTACTCAAGGAGTGGTTAAAACGTGGAACTCAGTGCCAGAGGATAAGCTTCAAAAGGAGGCTCGACAGATTCATGAAGTCTATCAGTGGCTACTAAGCCATGGTGACTAACGGGAACCTCCACATTCAGAGGCAGTAAACTTTTTAATACAGTACTAGGAGGAGACAGCAGGGGAAGGCCTCAGCCCCTCTGCCCTGTTGTTAACCCTCTAGCATAAATGGCTGGCCAGTGGCATAAATGGCTGGCCACTGGCCACTGTGTGAGGCAGGATGTTAGACAAGATGGAGGGTGTTCAAAAATGATCCCCTCCCAAGCGTTGAATACACTAGGTACAGCACTGATTATAGTCCAACATATTTAAATCCAGTAGGACCTTCTCCAGGCAGAAGGAACTTCCTGAGACAGAATACCATCTCACTTTTAGACAACAACTCAAACATTTACTTGTGAAATTATGATGGGGCCTCCATTGGGAGTTCTGATGGACAAACTTTTGTCTAGAGATTGAAGGGTGCGGCCCTATTGGTTTGTCTTGTTTATTATTTGTAACACGTTGGCAGAATAAAAATGGATTGATGTGGACAGATAGTAACTGGTAAGGAATTCGTGGTACTACTCAGCGACTCCGATCACTGCCCAGGTTCCACGGAAGAGTAGAATTGGATCCTGCTGTTCACCACCACATGAGGTAAACCTGTGAATTCCTGCAGTTATCCATGTTGGTCAGCCATTTTAACATGCTGGGAACAGACTATCCAGAGATTTGGATACGCAGATGAGACCCAGCTCTGTCGTTCATCAAACCCAGGAGCAGCAGTGCTGTTCCTGAACCCGTGTTTGGTGGCCACAATAAAAATGAATGAAAACGAAGACAGAAGTTATGAGGACTGGAAGCTCTCTTGACCTAGGGGGAGGGAAATCTACCTATGAAGGACAAGATTATTTATTTATTTACAAAGTTATACCCTACTTTTCTGCCCTTAAAAGGGCTGCCACAGGGGCTCACAATTTAGAACATACAGGATAAAATCACATTATAAAACCATTAAGAAAACCCAACCCTCTCCCAAACATAGAGCTTTGGGGTGCAGACTCTGTGGTATACCATGGAGTCTAGGAGAAACTGAAGTCCTAGAGTGACATTACATCTCCACTGAAGCTTCATTCCCTTCCCTTCCCAAAATTCCGACTTCAGGAATCTCCCAAACCAGAGTGGGCCACCCTAGCATCATGTCTTGATTTTGTACCTGAAAAGCGGCCATTGCTTTCTCTGTCTCTACTGCTGATTCCAGATAAGGTTCAAATATAGACAGTGATATTGGACCAGTCTCCAGTATCAAAAACTGTTGGGCGGGGTTATTATACGCAAAAAGAGTGATGGCGTAGCCGGCCCGTAAACGGATATCCTTAAAACAATCAGAGGAGCATATGAATATTCTTGACAAAGCACACAAGAAGTTCCTTTAAAAATGTACGGGGAAAACCCCAGCATTTAATTAATTACATGCTATTTAGAGGCAGAGCCCTAGAAGTCTACATAAGAAGAAGAGAGGAGATAGGATTTCTACCCGGCCCTTCACTACCCAGTCTGGTGTAGAGAGCCAGTCTGGTGTAGTGGTTAAGTGCGCGTATTCTAATCTGGGAGAACCGGGTTTGATTCCCCACTCCTCCACTTGCACCTGGCTGGATGACCTTGGGCAAGCCATAGCCCTGTACCAGCTGTTCCCTCAAGGACAGCTTGGGAAAGAGCTCTCTCAGCCCCACCTACCTCACAGGGTGTCTGTTGTGGGGAGGGGAAGGGAAAGGAGTTTGTAAGCCGCACTGAGACTCTTAAGTGAGTGAAGGGCGGGATATAAATCCAATCTCTTCTCTTCTCTTCTTCTTCTCTTCTACCCGAAGGAGTCTCAGAGCGGCTTGCAATCTCCTTTCCCTTCCCCTCCCTACAACAGACACCCTGTGAGCAAAGCTCCCTCTAAGCTGTGGAGTCTTGTGAGCAAAAATTCTTTGTGAGCTACTGATGTTAAACTTGTGAGCGAGCAATTTGGCTACTGCATCAATTCGTTTGCTCTGGAGCCATCCTTCCTGAGCGAAGACAAAAATGTGTGAGCCGGAGGCTAAAAAAACTGTGAGCTAGCTCGCACTCACTCAGCTTAGAGGGAACACTGCCTGTGAGGCAGGTGGGGCTGAGAGAGTTCTTTCTAGAATGGCTGATGGGAGAACAGCTCTGAGAGAACTTGTGACCAGTGTTCCCTCTAAGCTGAGTTAGTCGGCGGAGCTCAGCTCCGGGAGTTGAGGCCAGCCCCCCCCCCCCACGGGGGAATGCCTGCTTATGTCATGGATGCAGCAAAATGACCCCGTCCCCTGGAAAGGTCCTTGTTCCTCTGACCAGCCTTCTGAAGGCTTCAGCCACCAGCCACCACTGAAGCTATCCTCCCAGAATAGTGGTATTTCTGAGGCTTGGATTAGTAGCGGTCCCCTCTCTGCCAGCTTCCTTCCTTCCTTCCTTCCTTCCTTCCTTCCTTCCTTCCTTCCTTCCTTCCTTCCTTCCTTCCTTCCTTTCTGTCTGTCTTCCTTCCTCCCTCTCTCCCTCCCTCTCTACTGCCTGCCTTTCTTGCCTTCTGACATACTTCCGGTGATGTCAGGTGGTGTAGCATATGCAAATAAGTTATGCTAATGAGTTATGCTAATGAGCTCCTGCACCTCTTTTTCTATGAAATGACCCCTGGGTGAGGCTGAGGGAGCTCTGAGACAACTGTCCTTAAGAGAACGGCTGGTACAGAGCTATATTTTGCCAAAGGTCATCCAGCAGGTGCAAGTGGAGGAGTGGGGAATCAAACCCGGTTCTACCAGATTAAAGTCCACACTCCCAGCCACTACACCAGACTGGCTCTTCCCACTCCCTGTGGTGGAGAGGGCCAGCCTGGGATTAACCATAAAGCAAAATAAGCAGGTGCTTACTGCACCAATTTGGGGGGGGGGGGGGGTAACCAAAAGGGATTTGTATTGCTGATTGCAATTTAGTATCAAATATTTATTTATTTCATTTTATTTTATGAGATTTGTACCCCGCCCTCCCCACATAGCAGGTTGAGGGGGGGATTCCATCACAGATCATAATACAAACAGTTAAAAACAATTAGAACACACAAATTAAAATCCAACTACACCTAATTCCTATATTGAAAACCAGTGTCTCAGTGGGTGAGATCGACTACAAATGATGACACATAGGGTTGCCGGGTCCCCCGGGGGGGGGGTGCCCACTTGATGAGCTCCTTACCCGCCAGTCCAGATCCGGCTGCCAAGGGGAACCCCACCCCCAAAGTGCATGCCCGGCGTGATGACATCACTTCCGGGTGATGACATTGTGGCACGCGTGCCAAGCACACACCCTGAAGATGTCCTGGACTGTAGTCTGACACATGTGCTTGGGCTGATAATGTGAACCCTTTGTATGTGTATGCTGCCCCTTAGATTCTAACGGAGGGAGCCCCGTTTGCATGTTCAAAAGAGCATGTATGTCATGCATGGGAAGAAGAAGAAGAGGAGGAGGAGGAGGAGGAGATTGGATTTATACCCCGCCCTTCACTACCCAAAGGAGTCAGAGCGGCTTAGAGTCTCCTTTCCCTCCCCTCCCCACAACAGACACCCTGTGAGGTACGTGGGGCTGAGAGAGCTCTCTTAAGGACCGCCCTTGAGAGAACAGCTCTGAGAGAACTTGTGACTGACTCAAGGTCACACCAGCAGCTGCATGTGAAGGAGTGGGGAATCAAACCCAGTTCTCCCAGATTAGAGTCCGCACTCTTAACCGCTACACCAACCTGGCTCTCATATGGGGACGGAATATGGGGGACGGGATGGAAACTGAAGGGCTCTCTGTGCAACTCATACTTCCATCTCCCGTGAATGTTTGCACTAAAATTTTAAGACCACAGAAGTTGTATGAAGAACGTCTCGTATGTTATCTTAAATGAGCAAAGGAGTCCCGCAACATACTCCGGTAAACCCGCTACCTTGTCTGTTGAGTAAAGAAGACGAAGGACGTCGGAATAGCAGAAACCTTCGTGATCTTGTAACACCACCTGGAGGCGGCTGTTCTTCAAGACGATACAAGCCAACGAAACGGCAATTTCAACCTGCCCGTTGAGTCGAAGGGAAACACAAAATAAGAAACAGGATGGGTAGCCGTGTTAGTCTGTCTGTAGCGACAGAAAAGAGCAAGAGTCCAGTAGAACCTTAAAGGCTAACAATATTTGTGGCAGGCGTGGAGCTTTCGTGAGTCTGAAGAAGTGAGCAGTGACCCAGGAAAGCTCCTCCCCTGCTGCCATGAATGTTGTTAGCCTCTCAGGCGCTCCTGGACTCTTGCTCTCTTCTACTACAAAATAAGAAAAAAGAGAAAACAAAATTTTAATGCATGACGTGCGGCAGAAGATGGAAAGGTTGACCTTTAAGAAAGCTGATGCTTTAACTTGGTGTCTAGCAACGAGGAAAGCATACAGTGCTCTCTGCCTCAGTGTGTGTGCTGTCGGGGTGTGTGTGTTGTCAAGTGGCAGAAGCCCTGTGATAAAATGACAATTATATTTAATAACTCTTATAAACATCAATTATATTTAATGACAATTATATTTAACAACTCTTATAAACATCAATTATTTTACTTTATTTTTACTAAAAAGTCCAACATCCTTATCTTCATTTAATAACTCTTATGTGCATCAATTATTTGGCAAAAAAGACAAAAAGTCTAACATCCTCATCTTCATTTAATAACTCTTATGTGCATCAATTATTTGGCAAAATAAGTCATAACTTAAAGTTGGAACTTAAAGTAAGTTATAGGACATAGATTATTCATTATCTTAAAGATTATAGAATAACATTCCATTCAGCTTCATGTTCCTCTCAATAATTATGTTTGTTCTAGGATTGTAGTGGAAGCAGTAGCTATTATGAAAATCAGAAGATATGAAGAGAACTAAAAAGAACTTAGGCTGAAAAACTTTGAAGGAAATATAATAGAAGCCAAGCTGCACCTAGAGGCTGACACCTTTTACTCTGTGTAAAGTTACTCCTGAGGAAGATTGGTGAAATGACTGTATAACCGGGTGGTCACTGACTTGTTTTGCCAAATAATTGATGCACATAAGAGTTATTAAATGAAGATAAGGCTGTTGGACTTTTTAGTAAAAATAAAGTAAAATAATTGATGTTTATAAGAGTTATTAAATATAATTGTCATTAAATATAATTGATGTTTATAAGAGTTATTAAATATAATTGTCATTTTATCACAGGGCTTGTTTGTTTGTCAAGTGGCAGCTGACATAGGGGAAGGAACCGCGTAGGCGTAGGGTTTTCAAGTTAAGAGACGTTCGGAGGTGGGTTTGCCATTGCTTTCCTCTGTATATCGAACCTGGTACTCCTCGGGGGTCTCCCATCCAAATACTGACCAGGGCCAACCTCGCTGAGCTTCCAAGATCTGACAAGATCGGGCGAGCCTGGGCCAGCCAGGTCAAAGCGCTCCCTGCCTTGCTGAACAAAGCTTGAGTCCAGTGGCAAGAAGGAGAAGAAGGAGAAAAAGGAGAAGGAGAAGAGGAAGAGGAAGAAAAAGAAGAAGAGAAGAAGAGATTGGATTTATATCCCGCCCTTCACTCACTTAAGAGTCTCAGAGCGGCTTACAAACTCCTTTCCCTTCCCCTCCCCACAACAGACACCCTGTGAGGTGGGTGGGGCTGAGAGAGCTCTTTCCCAAGCTGTCCTTGAGGGAACAGCTGGTACAGAGCTATGGCTTGCCCAAGGTCATCCAGCCAGGTGCAAGTGGAGGAGTGGGGAATCAAACCCGGTTCTCCCAGATTAGAGTCCGTGCACTTAACCACTACACCAGACTGGCTCTCTACACCAGACTGGCTCACCAGACTGAAGGAGAGGAGGCGGAGGAGGAAGGTGGATTTATACCCCGCATAACTATGTTGCATAATTGTATGATTGTACTGTAGTATGGATATAAGCCATTATGCTCCTCTCTGTGCTTGACCTCTGAAGAAGGCCTACACAGGCCGAAACACATCAGGTCAAGTCCATTGGCCCTTGTGTGCTAAATTCTGGTATTTTTACATGAGGCGTGATTGGGCCCTAATATATGTTTTTTAATTCTTTGTTAATAAATACATCTATCTTTTTATACTATACACATTAAGTTTTGTATTGTTGGCCCTCCATTCTGTTTGACTTACCTTTTCGGGTAAGTTTGGTGTAGTGGTTAAGTGTGTGGACTCTAATCTGGGAGGACCGCGTTTGATTCCCCACGCCTCCAGTTGCAGCTGCGGGTGTGACCTTGGCCAGTCACAAGTTATCTTAGAGCTGTTCTCTCAAGGGCAGTTCTTGAGAGAGCTCTCTCAGCCCCACCTACCTCACAGGGTGTCTGTTGTGGGAGGGGAAGGGAAAGGAGTTTGTAAGCCGCTCTGAGACTCCGAGTGAAGGGCGGGGTATAAATCCAATCTCTTCTTCTTCTTCTTCTTCTTGATCCCAGGTTTTAGGGTTAAGTCCCCCCCCCCTCTTTTTTAACCCTAGAAGAGTCCCAGCATCAACCATGCCCAAGTTAATTAGAAACTAAATTCTTGGAAAGAACTTCTTTGGTTTGGGATTAGATATTACTGCAGACATCGGCTGCCGTCGCCAAGCGCAGTGTCTTGATGTCTGGTCCTCTTTCTCTAACCTCTGGTGTAAGCCATTAAGGCCCAATTAACACCTCCCCTCTGAAGTAGTTTGACTGCTGTCTTTTCCCAAGCTCATTTCACGCTGGGGGTCTGAAGAGTACTAAGCAACAGCATTTGTTTAAAGCAGTATAATGCTAGCTTGACCACAGGAGGGCAATTAATGAAGGTAAACAATAATTTATAAACTAGAACAAGTATGGTTTGAAACTAGAAACAGGTATAGACAGGTTTTTTTTAAAAACTAGAATGATTCTAGTGGGAAAGTCCGATGTAAATTTGACCTAAATACCACAATATCATTAGGCCACGAGTTTGCTCCCCTAGCGTTCGGCATCATTGGCTGCTGACAGAGTCACATGATGTGGAAGATCTCCCTTGATGTTGGGGGAAGGAATGAGAAGTGGAGATGCCGTATTTGGCATCAGCCCCGTGTCTGTTGCGAAACCTCATTCCGTTCTTCTGGGAAGTGGAAGGCACACAATAAAATTAACATTGCCTACCACTTCTAGGAAATGAGCAGCCATATTTTTTCAAATCTACTTTAAACCTGGTTGGCTGTTCGTAAACAACTAGCTTCTATCACACTTTGTCAAGAAGCATCCTTTTTATCTTGTGAGTTGGAACAGAAGAATTACTGGAAACCCTCCACAAAAGTGTCTTAAAAGTGTTCAAGAAGAAGAAGAGAAGAGATTGGATTTATACCCTGCCCTTCACTCGGAGTGTCAGAGTGGCTTACAATCTCCTTTCCCTTCCCCTCCCCACAACAGACACCCTGTGAGGTCGGCGGGAGAGCTATTTCGCGAACTGCTCGTGAGAGAATAGCTCTGAGAGAACTGTGGCTTGTCCATGGTCATCCAATAGCTGCATGTGGAGGCGTGGAGAATCAAACCCAGTTCTCTCAGATTAGAGTCTGCACACTTAACCACTAGGATTGCCAGTCTTTAGGTGGGGCCTGGAGACCTCCCAGAATCACAACGACCCTCCAGACAACCCAGCTCAGTTCCCCTGGAGAAAATGGCTGCTTTAGAGGGTGGATTCTGGGGCATTATACCTGGCTGAGTTCTCTTCCGTCTCCAAACTCCACCTTCCACAGGCTCCATCCCTCCAAATCTCCAGGAACTTCCAAACACAGAGTTGGCAACCCAATCTCTGAGACCACAAGTCAACGCCCACCTTTATCTGAAGAGAATGATGAGTCTGAAGTAAATTCACCAGTATTGGCAAGGCCCCTTCTTCCACTACGTTTTCTTGACTGACTGGATTGCTGATGATCGCTTCCCCTGGAAGGGCCGTCGTGTGAGGCACAGAGCGTCATCCCGCGTAACAAACACAGACCCATAAGAGAGAGGAAAAAAAAGAAAAGTCATGTCGGCACAAGCAAACTGCATAACTGTCAGTGTCCTTAACGTTTAGGGCCAAAATACACAGGCAGCGACAGGCCCGTAGCCACAGTGGTGCAAAGAGGGGCGGAGCCCCATCAATAATTTGCCGTGCCCCCTTCAAACAGCGTTACAGGTTGGCGTGAAATCTGTCACACGTCTTTCAGGTGTAAATTTTCTTCGTAAGAAAGGAAGGAGTTGAGGTAAAACGTATGAATCCTGTCATAAATCTTCCAAGGGTGAATTCTCTATGCAGTTGGCTAGAACAGAATTAGCAGTCAGCAGGGCTGAAGAGTCCTGATTTTAAAAGCCTGCAGGGGTGTTGGATGGGCCCATAGGTGTAAACTACGGGGGGGCTCGAGGGCTCGGGCCACCCCCGAAATTTCCCAGGGGGGACTGAGCCCCCCACGGCGAAACAGAGCGCCTGCTGCCGCCTCTCCCCCCCGCCTCCCCGGGCCCTTCCTAGGCCTGCTGGACCACCGCCAGAGCCTCTTTCTTCCCTCGCCCGGCTCCCCTGTACCCATTCCTCCCTCCCTCCTTCCCTCTCCCTCCCGGGGCTCTGGGCAAATGCCCAACATGATAACATCACCCGGCTATCACATTGGACATTCACCCGGAGCCCCAGGAGGGAAAGGAAAGGAAAGGAAAGGAGGGAAGAGTGGCCAGGCGGGGGGGAAGAGAAGTGGCGGCAGCATCGTTTCAGAGCGCGTGTGCATGAGCCCTCGCCCCCCCAGATTTCAAAACCTGACACCCCTGGATGGACCCTGGGGAGGCTGGGGTTTGGGGAGGACAGGGACCTCACCAGGGTATAATGCCACAGAGCCCACCTTCCAAAGTGGCCATTTTCTTTAGGGGGAAATGATCTCTTGTCACCTGGAGATCTCCAGCCACCACCTGGAGGTTGGCAACTCTACACATGGGTTGAACAGCAGGTCTGACCAAAATTGGTCCCTCAGAGCATTTCAAAATGACTTCAAAATGGCAGCCGTGTCCTTGGGGCAGACAGGAGAGATACCCTAATGTCTAGTTTGGCCCTGAGCGAAACATGTGCTCCAGACTATTAGCGCTAATCTAGGAAGGGTCCCCTTAAAATGTGGCTTTACTAGATTTGTGGGTTTACTTTGCCAACTTCCAGGTGGGACCTGGAGATCTCCTGGAATTAAAACTGATCTCCAGACCTCAGAGATCAGTTTCCCTGGAGAAGACAGCTGCTTTTGAAGGTGGGCTGTATGATATTATACCCCGCTGAAGTCCCTCCCCTTTGCATATCCTGCTTTCCCCAGGCGCCACCCCCAAATCTCCATATTTCCCACCTCAGAGTTGGCAACCTGACAGATTTAGGCTGCTTCTGCATGTAATGTATCGTTTGGGGTTGGAGCCAGTCTAATTTCTACCAGTTCCTTCTTGTGGCTGCAGATTCCCAGTTTGCCCCTCGAGCCTTTGCTGTCCCCCAGAAGCCTTTGCTGTCCCCCAGAAGCCTTTGCTGTCCCCCAGAATCAACACTTCAGGGAGATCAGGGGGCTGCTGCAGAAGGCAGGAAAGTTGTGTTCCACTGACAAAAGGGCCTTCCAATAGTGGAAAACCTAGTCTGGATCCAGCCCACAAGGACAGCAAAGAGACACTGAAGGAGACACTGTGAGGATAGGATAGCGGTCCCCAATAGGGTTGCCAAGTCCGGGTTGGAAACTACTGGGAGACTTTGGGGGTGGAGCCGGGAGAGGGCGGGGTTTGGGGAGGGGAGGGGCCTCAGCATGGTACAATGCCATAGAGGCCACCCTTCAAAGCAGCCATTTTCTCCAGGGGAACTGATCTCTGTCAGCTGGAGATCAGTTGTAAAAGCGGGAGATCCCCAGGCCCCACCTGGAGGCTGGCAACCCTAGTCCCCAACGTGGGTCCCACCACAGCACAAGAATCTTCACTGTGTGACTGAAGGTAAGCTGCGGAAGACATTTTTGAGGGTGGCTCCACCTCCTGCAGCAGCCATTTTGTGGCTGGGCCCACCATGCATTTCCAGAAGTCCAAAGATGCCTGCAGGCTCAAAAGGTTTGGGGACCCCTGGGATAGCATTTGGTGGAGAAAGTGATTCATGGGATACAGTGCTAAAAGGCTGGCCATTGCCATGGGAACCAGTTTCAGGTGGACTTTGTGTGGTTGCTTGTTCTGTGTGCATCTTCCCCAAAGACAACAACTCCTATTGGTTAGACAGTGTTAACTCTTCAGACTTCATAAAGGCTTATCAGTTGTCAAGCCCTGCCAGCAAAAACGGTGGTACCCTTATGTGAAGTTCTTCGGGGACCTGATCTCTGTAGTCTGGAGAGATCGATTGTAGGCTGGCTCAGTGGATCACCTGGAGGTTAGCAGCTTTACATCACCAGGAGGAAGTTCCTCCAGCCTTCATCCAATTTAAGTGATTCTTCCTCCAATGGTAGCATTGTCAGGTCCTGCAGGGGATTGGGGAGGGGACTGGAGCAGCAGGGAGGCCCATCTGATGTGCAGCAACGTGTCTATATCACTGACTACGTGACCCGGAAGTGACGTCATCACTTCTGGGACGTCAGGACCAAAAACTCGATGATAAATTTGGCTTCTACCATAGAGTTTTTGCCCAAATATCAGAGTGTCACCCTGACATCCCGGATGTGATGACGTCACTTCCGGGTCAGGGGGGCAGTGATGTAGACATGTTGCCGCAGCACATTGGATGGCTCTCCCTCATTTTCACGGTAAGTTCCCCCCTCCAACCAGCTGACTGGTGGCAGGGCAGTGGGGGACCCCTGCCTCCATTGGGGGCAAGGGGCTACAGTAGCACCCTAGAGACGAAGAAGACTTCCAGGGTATGAGTTTTTGAGAGGCAAAGCTTTGTGCATCGAGAGCGCTTCTACCCCGAAAATCTTGTTGGTCTCTAAGGTGCTACTGGACTAGAATCTAGCTTTTCTACTGCAAACCGACATGGCCGCCCTCTGAAACTACCCTCCAAAATGTTCCAGCCACTTCATTTGGAGGAGGGCTTCTTAGACCGGAGGAAGACTTTGGACTTCACTCAGTGGGTTGGTGGGACACAAGCCAACGTTTCCAAAGTGCCTGCGTCCCTTGCACCCCAAAATCTCATCATTCTTTCCGTAACCATTAGGCAACACCGAAGAGGCTACTGACCCACACACATGGTCCCCAACGCTCGGATGATACTCAGCAGGGTTCCCTCGGCTATCCGCGAGCTCCTCAGCAGACGAACTAACGGGGCAATCCCATTCCCTTTGCATATTTGGTTTTGATGCATCTGGCTGTCCTTGCTAAGAGCGATGACGGCTTCACCTCCTTCCGAGACAACCGAGAGAACATGTAAGAACATAAGAGAAGCCAAGCTGGATCGGGCCAATGATCCATCCAGTCCAACACGTATTTGAGAGCCTGTTGTGTCTTGTTGGATGTTGGCCGGCTGGTTGGTTTTGCAGAATCATATCCTTCCCCCAGAAAAAGAGATGCCTTACTTATTTAAAAAAAAAATTCCACCCAATTAGGGTCCCCAGTCCTACCAAGGTGGCACACATAAAAAATTAAAATATGAACAATTAAAAACATTAGAATGACAGAACAAATAAAAACACTTAAATAAAACAACATCAGAACCAGCAAACAGAGCCAGGAACTGTTAATGGGGGCATGCCAAAAGGCGGGGGGAGGTCTTTACCCGCTGTCGGAAGACACTGATAGAAAAAGACAGACCAATCTCCTCGGGGCGGGGGGGAGTTCCCAAGTTTCGGGGCCACGGCCAAGAAGGCCTTTTCTTGGGTTGCCACCCACCTAGCCTCAGACAGTGGGAGCAACCGAAACATGACTAGAATGAACCTTGTGGTCGCAGGCCGTACCTGGCTTTAAAGGTCAATACCAGCCGCTTGAATTGGGCCAGGGATCAAATGGGGAACCAGTGTAGATACAACAAGACTGGAGTGAGATGTCCTGCAATGCACCCCAGTCAACACTCTGGCCACAGCATTCTGTACCAACTGCAGCTTCGGGACAGTCTTCAAGGGCAGGCCCCCACAGAGACTTACTGACACAGCCTGACCTGGATGACCCAGGCCAGCCCGATCTTGTCCGATCTTGAAGCTAAGCAGGGTCGAATGTGGTCAATACTTGGAGGGGAGACTTCCTCGGAATGCCGGGGACATGACGCAGAGGCGGGCAATGGCAAACCACCTCTGAAACATCTCTTGCCTCAAAACCAAGTCTAGCTCACCACCTAGCGATGCAGAACGCTAAAAGAGCTCGAACTTCTGGCTGCCAGGCGATCTCCTGGCTATTCTGCACGCAGTGCCATACGACAATTATTAATTATCATGACTCACCGACACACTGCATTTTGTCTGAGGGCGAGAGAAGCATATCTATAATGAGGTTGTATCCGATCTGCTCTGCCATGTATTTCTGTTGCTTCAGGGTTTGCCCCGCCAGTGCCCAGAGAGTTATAGCACCTTGCTCCTTAACTTTCAGCTGAAAAGCCTGGAGATGGGACCAAAACAAAAACAAAAAAACCTTTTGCCATAAGGTTTGCAATGGAACAGAGTGGCAGAGTTCCACTTCCTTATCCCCGGACACGCTTAACGTCAAAGGATGCAGGTTTTCCATTTATTTATTTAGTTAGTTCGATTTGTATCCCACCGTCCCTGCCAACGTCCCCAACGCGATGACGTCACTTCCGGGTGACGTCATTACGCTGGGGAAGTCATCCTGACTGGACAACTTCGGGGGTGGGGTTCCCCCCGCCGGCCGAATGCTGGCTGGCGGATTGGGAACCCCTGTAGCGGGGGATCCCCTGCCCCCCGGGCTGACTTGGAAGCCCTACCATAGAGTTTTTGGGCGATTGCCAGAGCGTCGCCCTGGCAACGCCCCCAACGTGATGATGTCACTTCCAGGTGACATCATTGCGACGCGCGCGCCGGGGAAGCTCCCGGACCCAGGAGGACTCCCCCCCGCCGGTAAGTCACAAGGACTTGGCAACCCTACCCTGATGTCTTATGGCCGCTCATTCCACCAGTGTGGAGCCGCCACTGAAAAGGCCCTGGCCCTGGTCACCATCAGCTCAATAACTTGTAAATTCAAATGGGCAGCACAGAGGGAAGCAGAAGAGGTACTCATACTCGCCTTCAGGAGCTTCAAAAGGAACTTGGTCACGGACCTGGCCAGAAACCTCATCTGGATGTAAGTGTTCTTTTCGCAGAGCGTCTGGATGGCCATGGCGCCTTTCACCTGCACGCTGATCTTCCTTCCCCTGAGAAGCTCCACAAGGGGACTGATCACGTGCGCTTCCACGATGGCATTCTGCAGCTTCGTATTCCCCCGCGCAAGTTCAGCGATGGCTGCGGAAGCCACAGCCAACAGAACATCTAGAGGCAGGAAAAAAGCATCGGAGTGGTATGAAATCAGCCACATTTTACTGGCTTTTAAAAAAGAAAGGAAAAGAGGCGATGTAACGTTCAAGAGGGAAATGAAGTTTTCAATCTATATACTAAAAACTCACGAACTTTTAAATGTTTTAAAAAGAATTTTGTCAAAGAGGTTTCGGAACTCTGTTCTGGCATGTTTCCCCAGAAAAAAAGCCCTGATTGTGACATATTTTCAGGGTTATTTTTGGGCAGGAACGCACAGGAACAGAGTTCCGGCTGGCTTCCGAGTTGGCCACGCATACAGCCTCTTCCCCCCCCCCCCCCGGGTTCCCCAGGCTCCTCGCTGTTGGAGAAATGAGTATGAAAGACAAGACCTGGGATTTCAGTCATTACAGGGTTAACCTATGCAACTTGTTGTGTTTCTTAGTTTAACCTGGAAGTGCCTGCCAGCTGGCCAATTAACTCTAAGCCCGGGAAACCTAAAGGTGTACTGTTTTGCTAATTGGTCAATGAGATCAGGTGTTTCCTTTCAGGGGTCAAGAAGAAGGAGAGATCCTCCATTGTAATCTCAGTCACTCTGTAGTAGGATGTCTTAGTGTGCAGATGCAGTGCAATGCTGCTCAGGAAGCATGTTTTGTTTATTTGTAGCTAATCCCGTTTCCCTTTTTCCTTTAGTAATAAAGTTTCTTTTAAACTAAAAGAAGCAATCTCTTCTTTCCACAAAAACCAAGATCCATTACTCTGAATTTTCTTGAATATTGGACAAAAGTCCTAACACTCGCAAGCCGTGGGGCACCCGGGGAAGCCTCCTCCCCCTCGGGTTCCCTAGGCGCCTTGCAAGCCGCGGGGCGCCTGGGGAAGCCAAACCAATCCAGGGAGGGCAGGCAGTTTAAACTGCCTCCCCTCCTCGGGTTCCCCCGGCACCCTGCAGCTGCGAGGCGTCTGGGGAAGCCAATCCAGAACCTGCCTTCCTTCCCTTGGGTTCCCCAGGTGCCCCACAAGCTGCGGGGCACCTGGGGAACCCAAGGAGGGGAGGGAGCGGCGCTGTCAGGGGTGTGGCCTAATATGCTAATAAATTTCTGCTGTTGGCTGTGGCCTGTTATGCTAATGAGTTCCTGCAGGGCTTTTTCTACAAAAAAAAAAAAAAAAGCCCTGCCTATTTTTATATCCAAGCTAGGGACAAAAAAGGGGAGCAAACTTAACACTGAAACCTGGGATCAAGAACCTAACGAGGTAAGTCGAACAGAGTAGAGGGCCAACAATTAGAACTGAATATATATGATATAAAAAGACATGTATTTATTTATTTATTTATTTGTTTATATGGACTTCTATCCCGCCTAGCCAGCACAAAGCGGCCATTTATTAGCAAATAATTAAAAAACATATAAAGGCCTAATTACACCTCATACCAAAATACCAAAATCAAACACACAAGGGCCAGTAGATTAGACCTGACACGTTTTGGCCTGTTCGGGCCTCCTTTCTCTAAACAGGCCAAAACGCATTAGGTCTAGTCCAGGGGTCCTCAAACTTTTAAAACAGAGGGCCAGTTCACTGTCCCTCAGACCGTTGGAGGGCCGGACTCTAGTTTAAAAAAAAAAACGATGAACAAATTCCTATGCACACGGCACAGATCTTATTTTGAAGTAAAAACAAAACAAAATGGGAACAAATACAATATTCAAAATGAAGAACAAGTAAAGTTCAATCAACAAACTTACCAGTATTTCAGTGGGAACTATGGGCCTGCTTTTGGCTAACGAGATGGTCAATGTCCGCTTCCATATTTGTCATGCTAGTCGTAACAAGTGATGCGAGTGTGCATCAGTTAGTCTAGATCTGGTTGGAGATTTCAGATGTTATTTTGCGGGTAGGGAAGGCGCACCGGGGGGGGGGGGGGGGGTGCGCGCAAGCAAGGCACCCTTGACGGGGCTGTTTTCTCTCCCTCTCCGAAGAAACAAAGAACTCGGCATCCTCACAAACTTTTTAAGGCAGCAAGCCCCCAGCTGCTTCTCCCTGAAACTCCACTACTGCAGGCATCATGATGGGAAAGAGAAACCTCTCTCTCTCTCTCTCTCCCCCCGATTCCCAGCAGCACAAAAAGCCTCGAAAAAGACCCCCGCCCGGCTCTTGGGACTGGCGCAGGTCTCCTAGCCGGCTGAGAGGCCTCTCAGCCGGCTAGGAGACTTGGGGCCAGCCGGAGCGCCTGCCACCCCACACTTACCCTCTTCCAGACTTCCTTTTGCTTCCTCCTGGCTGACTGGAAGCAGGGGGGCGGGGCTTTGTCATGTGGTCCGGGACGAGTCGGCTGCAATTTTTCCACTGCTTTGTGTGCTGCTGGGAATTGGAGGACAGGCAGCGGCACACCCGGCGGGCCAGAAAAATGCCCCCGGCGGGCCGCATGTGGCCCCCAGGCCATAGTTTGAGGACCCCTGGTCTAGTCTATCGGCCCTTGTGTGTTTGATTTTGGTATTTTTGTATGAGGTGCAATTGGGCCCTTATATGTTTTTAAATTCTTTATTAATAAATACATGTATTTTTATATTATATATATTAAGTTTTAATTGTTGGCGTTCTACTCTGTTCGACTTACGTCTTCGTATTTATATATTCATCCATTCATGCATTCACAATTCTTTTTATAAAACCTTCCTCTCCTGGGTTTTCCCATACGTAGGTTTGCCAATTCCATGTTGGGAAATTCCTAGTGATTGGGGAGCGTGGGGGGGTATAGGGAGGGGAGAGTATAATACTAAAGAATCTCCCCTCCAAAGCAGCCATTTTGGCCAGGGGAACGGTTCTCTATCGTCTGGAGATCTGCTATAATTCTGGAAGATCTCCAGGCCCCACCTGGAGGCTGGCATCCCTACCAAACATATTCACAATGCAGATTGCAACCAACCAGTTACAGATGAATACATTAATAAAACACAGTGTAGATGAGCAAAACAATTCATCAAGTTACAGATTAGGCTCATCAGCAGGTGATTAATTCACTGGCTACGGATTAGTTCCCCCACATCCCAACAAGAAATCAGATCTTTATCAGCAAATGAGCACAGTTACAATATATAATCCAGTAACACCAATTTTATTCATCAAAAGCATTGGCGGTAAATTAGGTGACCCAAATTGGTTAACTTAATGAATCCACATCCCTGAAAGGACACGGAACAGTTTAACGAACAATAGCCCATTCCAATCTTATGCAGAGTCGCCCCATTCTAAGCCCGTTGGTTTCGACAGGTTTAGAGTGGAGTCTAATTTGAGATTTGCAGGTGACACCACAATATTGGCAGAACACAGTGAAGACTTGAAACGACTACTGATGAAGGTTAAAGCAGAAAGTGCCAAAGCATCCTGCTCAACATAAAGAAGACAAAGGATCAAGAAGATGCAGGGGAAATCGGGGGGGAGATGCGGGTCAAAATGCGGCCGCACAGCAAATATTTTATATTATTTTATTTTTATTTATTTATTTATTTATATTTTTGTGCCCCGCCCTCCCCGCGAGGAATAGAGGGAAATTGGGCAGTACAACCAGGGGAAACGGGAGACCGAGGGCGGAACAACTGCTTTTGCGGAATCAGTCCGAGACTGGGAAGGGCAGCCATGAAGGAGCTAGAAAAGATCCTTAACTGTAAGAATGTGTCGCTGGCGACAAAGGTCAAGTTAATTCATGCCGTACTATTCCCCATTACTATGTATGGGGGGGAAAGTTGGACAATGCAGAAAGCTGACAGGAAGAAAGTGGATTCATTTGAAATGTGGTGTCGGAGGAGTTTTATGGATACCGGAGGAGTTTTACGGAAACCACGAAAAAGGCAAATAAATGGGTTCTAGATCATATCAAGTCTGAATTCTACTTTTGTCCCCACTACTGCTCCCAAGGGACTGCCCTGCTCCACCGAGGGGCCCGTTGAATATAGCAGGAGAGGGAAGTTAGAACGTTCCACTCCACCAAAGTCCACAGATGGTCCAACGGACCCTAACTTATATTTAGGAGAATTCGTATCCCACTTTTCATGGTCAAAGGCCTTCTCAAAGCAGCACACAGAAAGCATTTAACATTACAGTGCAATATCAACTGCGCGTTATACAGCTTGAAGTCTCATAGGAGGCTGAGCCAGTTTAGTAATAAATCCAACTGGAGTCCCAAGAGTTGTCCACAGATGCTTGCCGGACTGTGCTGTTCTGTTTCATTTTCTTTACCCGAGTCCGATGACAAGAACTGAACCAGCGGTTTGATGCCCCTGCATTCTTTCACTTTCAACTGATTCGTTTTGTTGTTGATGCACAAAACCCGGATGCAGTTGATGACGTTCACGAGCAGGTCTTCAATCTCATAGTGCAACCGATTGACAAGGGCTGGAATGGCACCCTAGAGGAAAAACACAGAAATCTATGGATAGCACCAAAAGAAGTAGCAATGAGTATTCGTGCCAAATATTTGTGCGAAATATTTGTGCTGCTGGATAGGGAATGCTGGTTTCCCTGTTAATCAAAGTTAACAAACCAGCACGTTTAGATTCTCCTTCCTTTCTGCTTCCTTGACTTCAGTACTAAGCTGCAGACCAGAAGGTCGGTAGCTCGGCAGTTCGAGATCCGAGTGCTGCGTGACGGAGTGAGCTCCTGTCTCTGGCCCCAGCTCCTACCAACCTAGCAGTTCGAAAGCAAGAAATTGCAAGTAGATAAATAGGTACTGCTTTGGTGGGAAGGTAACAGCATTCTGTGTGCCTCGGCGTCTAGTCATGCCAGCCACATGAGAAAACGTCTTCGGACAGCACTGGCTCTTCGGCTTGGAAATGGAGATGAGCACCGCAAGCTAGAGTCGAATTCGACTGGCTTTTGAGCAAGGGAAACCTTTACCTTTTTAATATGGCTATAAAGGTGAACCAGGGTTCATTTTTAACCAGGTTTGGGACCATAGTTTTGATGTGTGATTCAGATCCAGGGCTAAGAGAAGCCTTATTTCTCCTTAACAACAGGTCAGTTGCAGGGAGGTGAATATCCCCTCAAGAAGGGAAAGCGACAGCAGAGGAGTGTAAGTTCTTATGGCTGGCTCTGGGCTTCTTAGCCATGGTTATCTCTTAAGCCTTTTGAAGGTCCTTCAAGCCTTTTGAAGGCATGCCCAGCGGCCTCCCTCAACCCACAGTTCCAATGTGGGCATGACCAATAGCACCACCTGGGCATCCCCTTCCCCACCCCAAGGGTGGGGCTTTCCAACAGCCAATTGTCAGACAGCTGGCTGTCAAACCAATTGCAAGTGTTTTGTTCTAGAATTTGGAATATATATATTTACGCAACCAATTTAAACTCTTTTAAATATGCTGGTTTCTTACAAAGAACTTGTAGAAAGGAGTCTTGGCATTTTCACAAAACTGTAAACTACTGTTTTATCGTTTATTGTTTCATCTATTGTTTCATCTGTAACTTGTTACCTGTATTATTATTTATCATTTATTTGTTACCTGTACTAATTTTACTATTTATTGTATATTTTCAGTCTATTTCATGTTTGAAATATGATGTACACCACCCTGAGCCCTCCGCGGGAGGGCGGTTTATAAATATAATGAATAAATAAAATAAAATAAATATCAGGGAGTCAGGGCCCAGAGGTTGCCATGGGAGCAAACCAGGAGCAAGCCAAGGAAACACAGATTCCCTCTTTGCATTCTTCTCCCTTTCTTGGAGTGAATTCCTCCTACGGTTGCCAATCTCCTGGTACGGTCTGGGGTTCTCCCAGAATTACATCTGATTTCCAGATTACAGGGATCTATTCTCCTGGAGAGAACAGCAGTTTCAGAGAGCGTACTCTGTGGCAGGGGTGACCAAACTGTGGCTCGGGAGCCGCATGCGGCTCTTTCACACATATTGTGCGGCTCCCAGCAGGGCGGCTGGGGAAGCTAAATATCATTGGACAAATAAATATCCTTATCAATATCTGCTTTTACAATTTTTGTTATTATTTTTGGCAGTCTCGTTTAATGTTAATAAAAAGCAAATCTGCACATTTCCCAGTACAAACGTGTAATACGTATTTGTTCATGTCTTGCAGCTCTCGAACATCTGACGTTTATTGTATGTGGCTCTTATGTTAAGAAAGTCTGGCTACCCCTGCTCTATGGTGTACCATAAATTCTAAATGAAATTGCTCTCCAATTCCCTTCCTTCACAGACACAGCCCTGAAATCTCCAGGAATCCCCCAGGCCAGAGCTGGCAATCCTAATTCTCCAGTCTAAAAGCCAGTCTGGTAAAGTGGTTAAGTGTGTGGATTCTAATCTGGGAGAACCGGGTTTGATTCCCCACTCCTCCAGTTGCACCTGCTGGGTGACCTTGGGCAAGCCATAGTTCTGGCACAGCTATTCTTGAAAAAGAGCATTTCTGTCAGAGCTTTCTCAGCCCCACCTACCTCACAGGATGTCTGTTGTGGAAAGGGAAAGGGGTTTGTAAGCTGCTCTGAGACTCCCTTGGGTAGTAAAGGGCGGGGTATAAATCCAATCTCTTCTCTTCTTCTTCTTCCTGACTAACCCAGGCTAGCCCAATCTTGTTAGATCTCAGAAGCTAAGCAGGGTTGGCTCTGGTCAGTATTTGGATGTGAGACCTCCAAGGAAATCCAGGGTTGTGACGCAAAGGCGGGCCATGGCAAACCATCTCTGAACATCTCTTGCCTCGAAAACCCTGCAGGGTCACTGTGAGGCAGATGCGACTCGACAGCAATTTCCACCAATGTGCACCAAAGGTTGCCAAGTCCATATGCCGGGGGTATCTACTTTGGAATGCTCGCGAAAAGAGAATTCAAAAGCGAACACATTTCCTTTTTTTTGTTGTTCCCATCAGGGCCCTTTTCTTTGGAAAAAGAGGTGCTGGAACTCTCAAGAGGGAAACGAAGTTTTCAATCTGTACACTGAAAACTCATGAACTTCTAAACCTTTTAAAAAGAATTTTGTTCAAGAGGTTCCGGAACTCTGTTCCAGTGAGTTCCCCCAGGAAAAAAGCCCTGGTTCTTGTCCATTTTGAAAGAGGGGAATCTGGGACAGGAACACATACATGCGTGCGTACACACACACAATAGAAGGTGTTTGGGGGCACGAGGCTTACCAGTTCAGCAACAACGGTCTGATTATTATCCAGCTGAGCAATGTCATGTAAAACGACCGCACAGCGGGATAGCAGCTCTGGTTCGTCGCTGGCCAACAACTTAATCAGCACCGCGACACCTTCTGATTCGACGAAGGCTCTAGCGATGGGGTCATGGGTGGTGATGTTGATCAGCACCCCCATAGTGATGCATTCCAGCTTGACCGACTGGCTTTTCAACAAGTTGATGAGTGAGGGGATGGTCCCTGCAAGGAAGAAAGACAGAAAGGGTCCAATGGAAGAGCCTAAAATGTGGACCCGCCTTATACGGAATCAGACATTTTGGTCCATCCAGTCAGTCTTGTCTACTCAGACTGGCAGCCGATTTCCAGGGTCTCAGGCGGAGGTCTTTCACAACTCCTCCTACCTGCTCCTTTTAACTGGAGATGCTGGGGACTGAACCTGGGACCTCCTGCATGCTGAGCAGAGGCTCTACCACTGAGCCGTCACAGTCCCTCCCCAAACTTGGACCTATTTCACACAAGCCGCTGCTCCGCCCCAGCTCTTCCCTTTCCCCTGATTGCATGCGTCAATTTCCCACGATGAGCTATGCGGCTGCATTTTGACCCGCAGCTTCACTTGATTTCCCCCACGTCTTCTAGATCCTCAAAAAACAGGATCATGAAGATGTGGGGGAAACTGGGCGATGCTGCGGGTCAAAATGCGGCCACACGGCACATAATGGGAAACTGACGTGTGCAATCGGGGGAAAGGGAAGAGCCAGGGCGGAGCAGTGTGGCTTGTGTGAAATCGGTCCTTGTCCCACACTGGCTTCAAAAGACAGCACTCTGCTGCGATAGCTTCAAGGTTCCCATTTGCTTACAACAGTGATCCTCATTCAGAGGTTCGAGAGCCACCTGTGGCTCCTCTAAGCACCATTCCCCAGTGTGAGACTTGCTGCATATTTCGGGAAAGCAGGCAAGACCCTTGTCTTGCCAGGGCTTGTGGTTGGCGTGGGGCTGCCACCTTGAAACAAGCATCACCAGAGGAACAGGTAACCCACAAGCCTCACTGAGGTGCAGGCCTCATGCCAGAGATGGAAATAAATGTGGCCCTTTTGGCTATTCAGAATCGCAGATGTGGCTCTCCACAAGTCATGGAGTGAGTACCACTGGCTTAGGCCCTTTCCGCACTCTCCTTTTAATCCATGTTCCCTAAGCGTCCTCCAAGCAATTCTGCACTAAAATCTAATTCAATTGTCTTTTTATTCTATCCACCCCGCCCTCCGTTCTGCACTAAAATCAAATTCAACCTTTTTTTAATTCCGTTTCCCCCCCCCCATTCTGCCTTGCGTTACCTCCCTGCAGTGGTCGGCCCAGTTTCAGCCTGCTGTTGCCCCAGGTTATTTGGATGCTGTTTTGGAGTGGCGGGCAAATGTGGAAAGGACCTTGGAAGAGCTCATCATGGAAGTTATAAGTGTGGGGAGCTGCACAAAAGGCCCCAGAGGTAGAGAAAATACAAAATAATAACAAACAGGGGTTGGGTCCCATTTCCTATGAGGAAAGACTGAAGAGACTGGAGGGCTGTAGTCTTTTCCGCATTTACCTGCCACTCCGGGGTTGTGGTCACATGTACCAGATAAAGCGGGGGGGGGGGGGAGTGAGGCTATTTCCTTTGGAGGAATTTGACCCGCAGTTGCGAGATCACACCTCCCTTTTGAAGCTGCGGGCACAGCCTGTCAGTGTGTGATCAGACACAACTGTGGGATAGTCGTGGGGGTTCTTTTTGCTGTTTGTTTCCCATGCACTTAACCAAGGAATCGATGATTTGCACCTCCATACTGAGGGCTCCCTGTGGAGTTTGTACATACTGAGCAGGGGGGGAAACAATGGCATGGAGTTAGGATGGCCTGATCAGAGCATCCCGACAGCATGAGAGCATGCTGGAGTGATCAGACAGGGGAAAGTCTGCCCGTGGCCCGTCACAACCCATTTAACTTGGGTCTGCCTGGGCTGAGGGACCTCCACGAACCAAGTGGAGAGGGTGAAACTGGGCAAAATTGTCCCACAGCTCTTCTGAGTTTACCCAATACTCTCTCCTCATTATAGCCTCTGCAGCCATCAGCTGCTGGTGGAAATTTTTTTACTCTGGATCTACCCCGTTTCTTTCCTTGTTCACAAAATGGCTTCCTCTGGCATCAGCAGCCTATAGAATCAAAGGCACCATACAGGTACCTTGCGGGTCTCACCTGCGTCCAAAATGAACTTCCAGTAGTGGTCTTTGGCGAGACAAAGAACTTCTAAACACCGTACCGCCATTTCTCTCCTCGTATATTCGATACAGTCTAGCATCCCTATTGAAAGAATTTTAAAAAGTAAAACTGAAGGCGCTCGCTGGTTGTATCCAAAAATTGTCCTCCAACAGTGTCCTTAGGAATTATCCATCTGACCAACCTGAAGGAGTCCAGCACTCTATAGTTTTGCCTAGAGTGACCTCTAGTGGAGTGATTCACTCACTGCGGGTGCTTCACCCGTGGAAGTTTATGGTGCATCTGATTATGCATCTGATTACACAGGGAAGCCACTGAAATTCATAAACATGAACACAATTTCAACAGGAAAGAAGAGAGTTTAAAAATAAATAGGGCATGGTTTCTTGTCCTGAAAAACACAAAATGCTCTATGTCTTACAACCAGTGTTCCCTCTAAGCTGAGATAGTGTGAGCTAGCTCAGTTTTTTAGCCTCTGGCTCACACATTTTTGTCTGAGCTCAGGAAGGACGGCTCCAGAGCAAACTAATTTATGCAGCAGCTCAATCACTCACTCACAACTTTAATACCAGCAGCTCCCAAAGTAGAATTTTTGCTCACAAGACTCCACAGCTTAGAGGGAGCATTGCACAGCACTACAGATAAGATTAGAATTTCAGCAATCCATATGCAAAAGAACCTCCTCAGGAAAGCTCCTCCATTAGCAGGTCACAGCCTGGGAAACTCCTACAAGAGAATGACTCAGCCCTACCCAACCTTCCTGAATAGATATAAATTATCTGCCTGCCATTTTTCTTCCCACACTGACACACAGAGTACTCCATCTTTCTGTGTTATGCCTCTGAGGACACCAGTCACAACTGCTGGCAAAACATCAGGTTCTACAATGCCAAGACCACGGCCATACAGCTCAGAAAATCTACAACAACTAACTGTTGATTTTATGTTTTGTTATTTATTGCTGAATAATCAATGATTGCTTTACTGAATGTTGTAGGATGCCCTGAGCCCACTTGCAGGGTAGGGCAAGATACAAATAGAAATCAATCAATCAATCTTCTTACCAAGCAGAAAATATACTGGCTTACCAACAAGAGTCGTCCATACTGGGAGATCAGGGATATCCAGTTCAATCAGATGCTTCAGGACTTCAGTATGAAAGTTCAGCACCGCCAAATGAATCATGTTGTTTCCTTCACTGTCATTTTTGAGCCAGTTGACACGGAGAGAAAACAAGTACTGAATCGTATCTAATGCTCCAGACGTAGCTGCAAGCAAAAGCGGGGTGGAGTGAAATCTGTCGGAGAGAAAGAGGGGGAGGTATTGTGGAGCTTGATCCTGCCTTCCCCATGTCTCTCTACATTCACCCAGGGCACCAAGAATCCTTGGGTCGGGTTTGCCTATTCAACATCAAGTCATGTCTGACTTATAGCAACCCAGTACAGTTTTCAAGGCAAGAGATGTTCAGAGGTGGTTAGCCATTGCCTGCCTCTGTGTCATGACCCTGCTATTCCTTGGAGGAATCCCATCCAAATACTGACCAGGGCTGACCCTGCTTAGCTTTTGAGCTCTGACGAGAGTAAGCTAGAATGAGCTATCCGTGTCAGGGCCAACCAACCATCCAAAAAACCCCTGAAGGATAGCCAGTATTTTGTTTTGCCCTTTTCCCATCACTTTTTTGAATCCAACCACCCTTTTCCTTTTCTCTCTCTCTCACGTTTATAATAAACCTTTTAATAATGACATTGATTGGCTTTGCTTAGAACAATTTACTTCTCTGGGATATTTCTCTGAATCTCTTCCCTACATACTAGTCTACACGGGCACTACATAGTTGGTTATGAGGTATTTCCTAGGTTTTCTACCCTGGCACTTTGTTTTTGCTCTCGCACTGTGCTAGAAGCATACCTTCTCAGCAGGTCAGTCTAGATGGTCTCAGGAGATCCCTGAGTAGTGGCACCTGGTTACCAGGGTGCTTCCCAGGGAACCCTTAGTCTATAGGAGTTTCCCAACAAGGAAAGGTGCTATTCCCCCCCTTCTTTAAGAACATAAGGGACCAGTGGTCCATCTAGTCCAGCATCCTGTCTCACACAGTGGCCAACCAGTTCCTTTGGAGGGCCAACAACAGGGCAGAGAGGCCAAGGCCTTCCTAAGAACCTAAGAAGAGCCCAGCTGGATCAGACCAGTAATCCATCTAGTCCAGGATCCTTAATATTTTTAATATTGGCCCTATATTAGACTTCTTTCTTACCCTTGTGGTTCTTGAGTCAGGTTTCTGGGTCAAGTTTATTTCCCCCTCCTTGTGTCTCACACAGGGGCCAACCAGTTCCTCTGGAGGGTCAACAACAGGGCAAAGAGGCTGAGGCCTTCCTAAGAACATCAGAAGAGCCCAGTTGGATCAGACCAGTAGTCCATCTAGTCCAGCATCCCATCTCACACAGGAGCCAGCCAGTTCCTCTGGAGGGCCAGCAACAGGGCAGAGAGCCCGAGGCCTTCCCTGATGTTGCCTTTTGGCAATGGGATTCATTGGCTGACCAACTCTGAACATGGAGATTCCCTTTAGTCATCATGGCCAGTAGCCGCTGATAGACCTCTCCTCCATGAATCTATCTAATCCCCTTTCAAAGCTGTCTATGCCTGCGGCCATCACTTCTTTCCGCAGTAGCGGCCTACTGGGAATCCAGCTTCAACCGCTGTCCCCACACCCCACCCATACACACTAAATTCTTGGTGCATATACATTCAATACATATATACATATATGTATCAATTATGCCTGTCATAGCACGCTTCAGAAAGGTGCCTTTGCCAGTCCACTTTTTTTTTTGCTTAAATTCTCCAAGGAAAGGGCCCCACAGGACACTCCACCCCTTCCCACTCACTCCGCCCGTGTTTCTGCCTCCAGGAGGTCTGGGCTCTTCCGGTACAGAACGGTGAAGCAGGCAATGTTGTCGTAATAGGCGGCAAAATGGATGGGCATCCACCCTCGGTTGTCGGGCATCCTGTAATCGGCTTTGAGAGCCAGTAGGAAATGAAGAGACTCGAGGGAGCCAGACTGGGCTGCCAAGTGCAAAGCGGCGGGGCCCATATCTAATTGAGGAGACACAAGAGAGTCAGGCACAAACAAAAGACCGGGCGCCCCCCATACGCTTGCAAAAATCAAAGGCAAGGCCTCCATCGAGTCAGACAGTCGTTTCCTCGTTCGACGTCCGTGTTCTAGTCACACCCTGCTTCTCACATGAGCACGGGACGGAGAGAGTGCATAGAGGGGCGTGTTGGCCAAAAGGATGGACATCTGAGGCAGCCAATCAGCATGGCTGACCCATCCCTCACGATTCTATTGGTGGGGGAAAGCTACGTCTCCGAGGGGATGGAGTTCCCCAGGTCTCTGTAGTTCCCCCCAATGAAAATTCAGCCTGGGTGGCCAGCCAAGGATCTTCTCATGGGGCGATGCCTCCTCTTGCTCCTCGCCTGTCTCTTGCTGGTGATGTCAGGGCTAATGGGGAATGCCTAGTGTCCTAAGCTGTTTGTCATATGTGCACCCTCAAGGAACAGGTCCCAGAACTGTAGCTACGGTGGGGCATTTGGGGGCTCTGCCCCCTTAATTAAAAGCACCACCCCACAAATAGCCATGTTAGAAACCTTATTTTTGAGGAGAGACCCCCCCCCCCCAAGTGGCCAAGGTGACAGCAACATGGCTTGCCCCCTTGGGCTTTCCTCTCCCTCCCACTGTGGAATTTTTTTTGGGGGGGTGGCATCATAGGACCCGGGAAAAGACAACTCAGAGGGCATTTACCATATTTTTCGCTCCATAAGATGCACCTGACCATAAGACGCACCCAGCTCCGCTCGGTGCCATGGCTTGGGAAAGGTGAGGGGGGTTTAAGACGCACACACTTCCCCCCACACACACTTTTTTGGGGAGAAAAAGTGAGTCTTATAGAGCAAAAAATACGGTAATTGCCTTCATAAAGCATTTAATTGTCTTTTTGAGTTGCCTTCCAAAGGGCAAGAAGGATTAGAAGGGCCCTCAAGAGTGGCACCTTCAGTACATCTCCCACAATCCCCCTTTCTGCTAGCCCAGCCCTGCTGGAGACCACTGAGGTCACGGTGAGTCTTCCAAAAGCATTCCCAGGAGCCTTTGGGAAACAGGCACATTAATTCAATGGCCTCGGTGGTCTCCAGCAGGACTGGGCTAGCAGAAAGGGGGATTGTGGGAGACGTACTGAAGGTGCCACTCTTGAGGGCCCTTCTAATCCTTCTTGCCCTTTGGAAGGCAACTCAAAAAGACAATTAAAGGCCCTCTGAGCTGTTTCCCTCCAGGAACTGAAGGGCTCGCTGCCCTGTCCCTCGAAAGGAAGGGCCAGAAACAGGCCCGGAGCCTCCCCCTTTAAAGACAGGCGTTCAGATTAATTTAATTAACTGTAACTTAACAGCCCCCTTAAAAATTTAAATGCTCCACAATCAAATAAATCCTGGCTATGGGCCTGGCTGGTCCTATGCGTGGCAGGGTTCAAGATGCGGCTTCTACTTGGTGTTTCATCGCCGCTCGGCCTGCTGCTGGTTAAAGGGCAGGCGTTGGGCTAATAAGCCCCTTCCAGGCAACACCCATCTCCATACCTCCCATTTGCCAAACATGCCCTTCCCCAGTGAGCTATAGGGGGAGAGGTGAAATATCCTTTGTGGCTCAGTGGCAGAGCAGCTGCTTGACATGCAGGAGGTCCCAGGTTCAATCCCCAGCATCTCCAGTTAGAAGGACCAGGTAGGAGGTGATGGGAAAGACCCTGGCTCAGTGGTAGAGCATTCTGCTTGGCACGCAGAAGGTCCCAGGTTCAATCCCCAGCATCTCCAGTTAGAAGGACCAGATAGGAGGTGATGGGAAAGACCCTGGCTCAGTGGTAGAGCATTCTGCTTGGCATGCAGAAGGTCCCAGGTTCAATCCCCAGCATCTCCAGTTAGAGGGACCAGGCAGGAGGTGATGGGGAAGACCCTGGCTTAGTGGAAGAACCTCTGCTTGGCACGCAGAAGGTCCCAGGTTCAATCCACAGCATCTCCAGGTAGAAGGAGCAGGCAGGAGGTGATGGGAAAGACCCTGGCTCACTGGAGGAGCCTCTGTTTGGCACGCAGAAGGTCCCAGGTTCAATCCCCGGCATCTCCAGTAAGAAGGACCAGGCAGAACATGATGGGAAATACCTCCGTCTGTGACCCTGGAGAGCAGCTGCCAGTCCGAGTAGACAATACTGATCTTGAGAGACTAACAGTCTGATTCAGTATAAGGCAGCCTCATGTGTGTCTGTGTGCTGAAAGTGCAGTTGTGTGTTCCCTTTGTGTTGCCGCCCCAATGTCTGTATTCCTCCAGCAAAGGGTCGTGGGCAGGACATGGTCCGTGCAGCTCTCTGCAGTGCCTGAGCTCCAGGGCTTTCCTAGGCGTTGTGGGGCCAGCAACTCTTTCCTCCTGGTGTTTGCCTCTGGGGGAGGGCAGTGTGACATCCAGGGCCTGTGGCTGCACTGATGGGCAACGGTTGGCTGTGCCAGTGTGTGCCACTACCAGGAATGTCACTCGCGCACTGCTTCTTAATTGGCTGCTGAGGACTCTGGCATGCTTGCTATGAGGGGAGCACTCACTAAGTTGTTTGGACTTTGTGGAAGGGGGGTTCTTTCTCTTCCCCTCTGCTGAATGGGCAGGGGGTGCCGGGTGGGAGCACCCATGCTGTATGGCAGAGCCCTGCTGGCATAGCTGTGCTGGCATAGGGCAGCAACCTGTCTAGAATGAGTACGGTTTAATGGTCTGGACAACGTTTAAAGAAGGTAACCCTGGATTTAGTCGCAACTCACAACTTCTGTCTCCGTCCTTTTCTGGGACGTTCATTGATCCTGGAACTAAACAAATGTATTATTTGAGACCGTTTTTTGTTTAGAAACATAGATGTAGGCAAAACACAGTCGTCTTCATTTTGCCAGCTTGGTGCAGTGGTTAAGTGCGCGGACTCTAATCTGGGAGAACCAGGTTTGATTCCCCACTCCTCTACTTGCAGCTGCTGGGTGACCTTGGGCAAGCCATAGCGCTGTACCAGCTGTTCCCTCAAGGACAGCTTGGGAAAGAGCTCTCTCAGCCCCACCTACCTCACAGGGTGTCTGTTGTGGGGAGGGGAAGGGAAAAGGAGTCTGTAAACCGCTCTGAGACTCCAAGTGAGTGAAGGGCAGGATATAAATCCAATCTCTTCTCTTCTTCTTCATTTGAGCAATACATAACATTGATTCGGCGAGACACACGGGCTATCTGTATACTATCAGTGACTTGTGGCTCCCTATCTGCAGATAGCTAAATCCACAGATCGAGGCCACGTGGACACTAAAGAGATTTTCCTGCACACTTGCAGGACCCCACCAGGTTTGCAGAAAAATCTTTAATCTTCAAAAAAATTACACAGGCGGGTTTAAACTCCCCCCCCCCCAGTAAAACCTACCACTGGCCATTGGAGGAGGCCAGGATCTGTGCTGGGTTCAGCAGCAGCGCCCCGGGGGGCTCTGTGTTGGGCCCACTACCTGTGGTCGCATGGCAGTCGCATAGCCCAGGTAGCTGTGTTGGGTTCATCAGCGGCTGCAAAGCCCAGGGAGAGCATGGGGGCTCCACACAGAGCCCAGGAGCAGCTGCCAGGAGCCCAGGGACCGTGCTGGGCTTGGCAAGAGAGCGGGGAGGTGGAATTCCCTCCATGAGTTTCAGGGGCTCCCACTCGTAAACAAAGAATATTGTGATTCAGAGAGTATAAATAAAATTTGGCCAGCTCACTAAAGTGTTATAATATAAACACTATCTTGATTAGTTGCCCATACAGATACCAACAAAAATTTATGAACATGGTCCTATCATCATAAAGAAGAAGAGATTGGATTTATACCCCGCCCTTCACTACCCAAGGGAGTCTCAGAGCAGCTAACAAATTCTCTTCCCTTCCCCCTTCCCACAACAGACACCCTGTGAGGTAGGTGGGGCTGGGAGAGCTCTGACAGAAACTGCCCTTTTTCAAGGACAGCTGTGCCAGAACTATGGCTTGCCCAAGGTCATCCAGCCAGGTGCAAGTGGAGGAGTGGGGAATCAAACCCGGTTCTCCCAGATTAGAGTCCGTGCACTTAACTACTTCACCAACTGGCTCTTAACCACTACACCAAACTACACAATAATAGTAACAATGATTCCATAATTCTTCAAAATACAAATACCAGTACCACATAGATTGTTCAGAATACCTCACAGAAAACATAAGGAGAAATTCTCTCTATAGCCTTCCAGAAAATTATTAAAATAGTTCAACATTCCATACATTTATTTGAAATATCAGAAGTTTTTTAATGTTGTTTAAGGTAAGGTAGAGGTTTCCCTTCCTCGAAAGCCAGTCGAACCTGACTCTAGGGGGCGGTGCTCATCTCCGTTTCCAAGCCGAAGAGCCAGCACTGTCTGAAGACTTCTTCTGTGGTCATGTGGCTGGCATGACTAAACACCGAGGTGCACAGAATGCTGTTCCCTTCCCACCAAAGCAGTACCTATTTATCTACTTGCAATTTCTTGCTTTCGAACTGCTAGGCTGGCAGGAGCTAGGGCCAGAGACGGGAGCTCACTCCGTCACACGGCACTCGGGTCTCGAACTGCCGAGGTACCGATCTTCCGGTCTGCAGCTCAGCGTCTCAGCCACCCCTAATGTTGTTTATTGATGACTTAATAAGCAATAAATTTCCCCAAACAGAAATCAACCAATCTTTTGGAGCCAGAGGATCTGGGTTTATGTATTATTAATTTATGACCAGCCCAAACATACAGCATATGATATCCTGCACAGCAGTATAATAGTAAACATAATCATTTCATAAATGAGAAAATCATATTACTCTTATCACAATGCCTATGTTATCATAATATCCCAAGTTTGATCTCAGCACAAGAGAAATTACAATTCATTTATTCATTTATTCAAAGACATCTAAATAGCACAAAGGCTTTTAGACAAAATAATAGAACAAGAATTGAAGAACATGAGAAAAGGAACATCCAGCACTTTAGGAAAAAGTAAATATTGAATATGTAATTTAAAATATAAAATTAAAATTAACATAATCACAGAACCCCTGCATATTTAACTAGGCACAGAGTTAATGGTAGTTGCTCGATTTTTTAGTGCAACTGCCAGAGAGATGTGATTTTCATTTCCAGACAGAATATTAAGTTAGTGATAGTCCTTGAAATGGCTCGGTAAAGTTACAAGAAGGGGACTTATTGGAGAAGCTCTGAAACTACCATCAAATTTGCAAGTGACAAAAAATTGTGTCAGGGTTTCGGGTACCTCAAGACTGTGAGAACAAATCCTTTGATTAAAATCTTCCAAAAAGATCAGAAACTGGCACTGAAACAGGCCAGGGAGAAGAGATGGCGATAAGAGGGAACCTAGATGCTTATTGCCAATAAATGGTCTTGAAGAAGTAAATCCTGGGTACAATGGAGAACAGGTTTATTTGGCATCTGATGAAAGATTGGTCTAATAGTTCCAGTTGTTTTTTTATTAGAATAAAAGCTCTATCAAAGCCTAATTCAGACACGCCAGAGAGGGAAAACCTTAGTCCTGCTATTTTAGAATCCAGAAATTGGCACCATGGGTTTACTAAGGATTCGGTGCACGACCAAAGCAAAAGGAGAGGGAGGGACTCAGAAAAGTGCGAGAATAGTCTAAACTTTGGGGCAGCGAACCAAGCAGAGGTCGCAAACTGTTTCATGCCAGTTTCAAGGCGGATTGAAGAAAAAAACGTACAGTACATTTTGAGACAATCCCTATATTCACCTGATATGAAGCATAGTGTTTGATGATATTGTCTATCTAGCCCTCAACTGTTTCTACTGTTTCATTGTTTTATGGACTATATGCCATAAGCCACCCTGAGTCCACTTCTGGGATAGGGTGGGGATTACATTGAAATAATATTTTATTCATTCATTCATTCATTCGGCTGCTATCCCACCCTCCCTGCCGAGGCAGACTCAGGGCAGCTTACATCAGAAGATAAATACATTAAAGCAGAATATTAATCAATAAAACTCAAACATTAAAACAGAATATTTATTCGATAAAACTCATAATAGTAACGGTTCATAATCCTAAACAAAAAACGGATAAAATTGCTGATAAAGTGCTGGCAATGAATGTATCTTGCTAGGCCACGACGGTATAATCATAAAGTGCGACCGCAGGTAATGTCCAACATATCACAGGCCTTAGTTGTTACTGATGTTACTGAGTTATTGATGGTGGCTCCTAATCAGAGGCATAATGACAATGATAATAATATCATATTTGACCAGGTACGATTTTCTAGAGCAAAACTGTAAAAATGTACTAAGCCTAATAATTCACAAAGTGGTTTCTTTTATACTGGGCTTAATTCTACATTGACTAAAGTCCTAACAGCTACAGCTTTTCTCTCAGGCCTACAGGAAATGATCCAAGCTATCTTGAGGGGAAGCCGATTCTAAAGTACAGAGCCTGTGACATGCGGTCCATAATATTACGACCCTGACTATTCCTGGAACTGTGACAGCTATCTTTGTTTTATACTGTGTGTTGAAAAAAAATGTAAGGGACAACAAATTATTTATAACTTACCAGTTCTGAAGCCCTTTGTATCTCCTTTCTGAAAACGCTTCCCTAAAACAAAATATACGTATGTGTTAGCTATTACACCTATTTGCGTTGGCTACATAATGATCTAAGGCAGGGGTGGGCAAACTTGTTCAGCGTAAGAGCCACCTAGAACAGGGGTGACCAAACTTGCTTAATGTAAGAGCTGCATAGAATAAACATCAAATGTTTGAGAGCCATAAGACATGAACAAATATTACCTGCTTTTATTGGAAAATAAGCAAATTTGCTTTTTATTAACATTAAATGAGACTGCCAAAAATAATAACAAAAGGGGTAAAAGCAGATATTGATAATGATATTAATTTGTCCAATGATATTTGTTTGCTAATTATATTTAGCTTCCCCAGCCGCCCTGCTGGGAGCCACATAATATATGTGAAAGAGCCACATGCGGCTCCCGAGCCACAGTTTGCCCACCCCTGATCTAAGGGCTTTTCCACATGCTCGCTGACCCCTGATTTTCTAGGCAATTGATGCAGAAGGAATGGAATCAGTTTGGGAACGATTGTTCTGCACATCCACCCTCCCTCTGCATTTTCAGTTGTGGAGTCAGTTTATTTTCTTCTGCGTGTGCCTTAAATAATCAGGATTTTCAAGGGAGGGTGCTTCCATCGTTGGTGGCATCACAGCACCCCTTATTTTTTATTTTTTTTGCACATGCTTATATCGATATATCAATATCATGGCTACATTTCTTTTAAAAGAAAGGCATTAAAGGACCTATATATCAGTAGTAGTGATAGGTCAAGCAGGTTTTCTGAATTCCCAGCTTTCCTTTAAAAAAAAAAGTAAGTTTCTAATTTCTTCCCTTGCAGAGATATAAGGAAAAAGGCATATATCTGTAAGCGAAGGCACTAATGGCTTACTTTTTAAAAAAAGGAAAGCTGGGAATTCAACACATCTGCTTGACCTACCCTTACAATGGTACATCAACAATATTTCAGTGCTGCTTGAATAAAAATGGAAACTGATGATTCAATGAATTAATATGAACTCAGACTGTAAATAGAGCAAAATAAGGCATCTCATACATTTCAGAGAAGAGAAACGAATCAGAGAGTACTCATGTAGCCCCATCTAATGGTTACAGAGAGACTAGTGAATAAGCAAAGGCTTTTCTCCATTCCCATTTTTCTCCCTTGTGCGTTCCTGCTGCTTCAGGGGGATTTTCTGTTCCACATGTGTTGGGCTCCCTCTAGTGGCAGATTCAATACTACGTCGATATACGTCCAGCATAAAAACCTGCAATTTAAATCTGCAGGGAGGTATACCGAACGTAGATCAATACAATATTGAATCCACCACTAGAGGGAGCAAAACACATGCGGAATAGGAAACAACTCCCAAAGCGATGGGAAACACACAAGCAAAGGAAATAAGAAAGCCGGCAAGCCCCAAGACATGGCACAAACACAACAGTGGAGATATTTTCTCCTTCCATGTTTCTGTGTCCCTGTCAGGGCTCATTTCATAGCAGGAGCTCCTTTGCATATTAGGCTACACACCCCTGATGTAGCCAATCCTCCAAGAGCTTACAGTAGCCCCGGTAAGAAGAGCTCTGTAAGCTCTTGGGAGGATTGGCTATGTTAGGGGTGTGTGGCCTAATATGCAAAGGAGCTCCTGCTATGAAATGAGCCCTGGTCCCTATGTTGACCTTTTTCAATGCCCCACTGTTCACAACCACGGGAAGAAAGAGTGAGTGTTGTGACTGTCACATCCTGGCAGACAGTATTTCTTACCTAGGCTATATGGTACGTGGCGCCTCTGACTGAGAGTCAAACTATATTTCATCAGTTGACAGATGATTGCCACGCGGTTGTGGATGGCAGCGTGGTGTATCAGAGCATAACCATGGTCGTCTGTTAGACCCAGACTGGAGAGTGACGTCTTACGACAGAACGTAAGGAAAATAGCGGCTAACCCTCTTTCAGCCGCAGATTTCATACCAAATGGAAGACTCTAAAACCACATAAGAGAAATAACAAATTGAACAAAGAACAGTGATTTCTGACAGCCAGCCAACAGTGACACGGGTACTGTTTTTATTCAAGGCGATGTATGTTCGGGGCTAAAATAACTAGCTTTACCCACTCCCACCCCGCAAGCAAATCCTGAAATCTGAAACCAGTATCGATTATGCAGATGTCCTGGTTTTGCTAACTGGGTGGCACTGGAGCGCCACTCCGAGCCCAGGAAATCTATTTCTGCCATTTCGTGGGCTTTTGGGATTTCAGCAGACATCTGTCATGCGCTTTCAAGGGTATCTTCAGAACTGAGTGAATTTCGAAGGACTATTTTTAACAAACGGATGCTGAAATTCTGTACCTGTACTTCTCTGGGACAGGTACAGAATTGCAGCATCCCTTTTTTTTTTTTAGAACACCCTGCTCTGGTGCCCTGACAGGGATGGCCCAGGCTAGCCCGATCTTGTCAGATTTCGGAAGCTGAGCAGGGTCAGCTCTGGACAGCCCTTGGATGGGAGACCACCAAGGAAGTCCAGGGTTGCTACACAAAGGCAGGCGATAGCAAACCACTTCTGAACGTCTCTTGCCTATGGGGTCTCTTGCCTACCTCGCTTGCCCACGGGGGTCACCTTTGATTGACTGCAACTTGACAGCACTTTACACAAACACACACACACACTTTTCTGGTGTTTGTGCGGGCTTATGGCCCTCTGTATTCTCTGCAAAAAAGCATTGTTTACCCCACTCACAAGCAACTAAAAAGTGGTTGCTAACGCCATCCGTTTCTTATTCGAGACTAAGCTTTGATGCAGTGGTTTAGTAGTACATACTGCGTTAATCGTCAGCTCGCAAAGCCAGGCTCACCAGGAGAAAAATCGGACATCTGCTCTAGGCGAGGCTTTTTAGGAACAGCAGTCTTGCCGCAACAACAGATGGACGGCCCGGCGGTAGTGGATGCAATGGTGGGGGGGGAGCCACGATACTTGTGGGGGGGGCAGTGACTGGAGGGGGGAAATAAAGTTAAGAGGGGGAAGGGATCCCCCGAGAGTATCGTGGGTCCCCAGTTGCCTAACCTAAAGCTTACCCTCTGACAGCGACCAATCAGATGTTTCAAGGGAAACCACATGCTTCTGCTCCACAGCAACAACAGGAAAAAAAGGGAAAGATGGAGAACCCACAAAGCATTCTTCAGACTTGCATGTGCGTCAAGAGATGACTTGCATGTGTGGATAGGAGGGAGCCGCAGATTCATCACCACAGGTGCTTAAACAGATCTTACTTCCAGTGCTCCCTCTAGGCTGATTTATTGTGAGCTAGCTCCCAGTTCTTTAGAGCCTCCGGCTCGCACATTTTTGTCTTGGCTCAAAAAGGATGGCTCCAGAGCAAACCAATTTATGCAGGTAGCCCGATCGCTCGCTCACAACTTTAATGCCGGTGGCTCACAAAGTAGAATTTTTGCTCGCAAGGCTCCAGAGCTGAGAGGGAGCCCTGGCTACTTCTCCCACTTGGAAGCTGGACTCTGGTCTGGCATCCAAACTGGAGCATGTTGCTTTTTTTTTTGGAATATCCAGACAATGCTGTTCCTTAACTGTCCGCTTTCCAGTCCCCCCCCCCCTCATTTTGATGCAAACTTTCCCAAACCTGGTTTCATATAATCTCACTTGGGGGAGGGGGAACACAGTGAAAACTGCCTTTGCATGCCGCATGGATGGGACAGTGTGCATTCTTAAGGCCCCACCCGAATCGGTGCCATTCCTTCCCCTCAGAGCCACTGTTTCCAGCCTGTACCGTTGGAAGGCTTTTGTGCTGGAAAACTGGTGATTGTTAGATCGCTATAAAGCAACAACATCACAAAGACCTAATCCCACAATCTATTCGCTCCTCTGAATTACCAGCTTTCATTTTTAAAAAAAGCCTCTAGCCCAGGAGATTCCAACGTGATACCCCTGGGTACCATCGTGCCCTCTGACGCCTTTTCTGGTGCCCACCAAATGTTTTCTGAAAGTGTGTAGGACCGGGCGGGACTTCTGCACAGTGTCGCTTCTGACTGGCGGCTGGTGACCCAATTGGCTGTGCAAATTAAAATAATGTTTCCGTGCCAGCTACCACCATGGCACTGGATTTACTCTCTCTCATTCCTCTTTCCCAGTGTTATCTTTTTTATTACTCCCCTTATCCCCTGCGCTTCGGCTTCCTTTGTGTGTGGCTCCAATTCCCACGGCAGCCATTTTGTGGCCAACTCCACCTCCCATGGTGGCCATTTTGTGGTTGTGCCCACCATCTTGTGTCAGAATTCGAAAGGTGCTTGCGAGCTCCACAAGTCTGGGGACCCCTGCTGTAGCTCTTTTCTCCGCAACGGCTAGAGACTGACTTCATTTATACAGTTATTACACCATCGTGATCTATCAGTTGCTGATAGATAAAAAGCCCTCCTGTGGCATAGGAAGTAAATGATGGCCTGAGGAAGATGAGGCATCAGAGCTGTGAGGAAAACTGCCATGTGGTACTTCATTTGCCACTGCAAATTTTTCTGCTCTGTGGAGAATCATCACCACACAGAAGCGGCCAGACTTTGGGAGCAAAAGGTAAAGGTTTCCCTTGCTCAACAGCCAGTCGAATCTGACTGTAGGGGGCGGTGCTCATATCTATTTCCAAGCCGAAGAGCCAGCACTGTCCGAAGACTTTTTTTGTGGTCATGCAGCTGGCATGACTAAATGCCAAGGCGCACGGAATGTTGTTACCTTCCCACCGAAGCGGTACCTATTTATCTACCTGCAATTTCTTGCTTAAGAACTGCTACGTTGGCCGGAGCTGGGGCCAGAGACGGGAGCTCACTCCATCACGCGGCACTCGGGTCTCGAACTGCCAAACTACCGACCTTGCAGCTCAGCGTCTTAACCTCTGAGCCGCCGCAGCCCAAATCCTCAAGAAAAGCAACCCAACCCTAATATACCTTGCACTTAATAGCTTTCTTGTAGCCAAATTTTTTCTTGAATTGCTCCATGGCTTGAATATCAGTCAGCGGGAGTCTTTTTGGTTTAAGTGTGCTTATGAGTTCATTGATCGCTCCCCACCACTGGGTCTTGAAAAGCAGATAGAAAGGTTCGAGTTCGAGGGAGATCACGTAGTAGCTGGAACAAAACAGAAAGAGGAAAAAAACACATGCACACACCAGAATATTTTTTTTAAAAAAACATCCCATTACAACCTATTCTTCATGATGTGCTCAGATCACTCCCACACAATATATGAGATGCCAAACAAAAAATGCAAACTCATAGTCAAGCATGGGGCACCCACCAAACCTGATTTTGTTCCCTGGTTTCATGGGACAGTAAGACCCCAGATTGGGCGGGGACGACGACTGTCAAGCACCTCAGCAAATGGCAGAAGATTTTGAGGAGAGGGTAGAGTTTGGGGAGGATGTGATGCTACTTTTAGAGTACACTGTTAGAAATTTCCCCGTTCTCTGTGGTAAATACCATAGATACAGGGCTATTTTGGGGCAGGAACGCACAGGAACGGAGTTCCAGCTGGCTTCCAAGTTGGCCACGCCTACAGCCTCCCCCCCCCCTTGCGCCTCACAAGCCACGGGGCGCCTGGAGAAGCCAAGCCGATCCAGGGAGGGAAGGCAGTTTAAACTGCCTCCCTTCCCTCGGATTCCCCATGCGCCCCACAAACTGTGGGGCACCTGGGAAAGCCGATCCTGGGAGGGAGCTGTGCTGTCAGGGGAGTGGCCTAATATGCTAATGAGCTCCTGCTGCTTGGTGTGGCCTATTATGCTAATGAGTTCCTGCTGGGCTTTTTCTACCAAAAAAGCCCTGCATAGATACATGGGGAAATATCTAGAGCAGCATTCCTACGTAGGCCATTTTCTAAAAGGAAGGACTTCTTCACCCAAAGAGCGATGAACACGTGGAATTCCCTGCCACAGGAGGTGGCGGCGGCCACAAGCATGGACGGCTTCCAGAGGGAATTGGAGAAACATCTGGAGCAGAGGTCCATCGGTGGCTATTAGCCACGAGGTATAGCTAGGATCTCTCCGTCTGGGGCAAGTGATGCTCTGCATTCTTGGTGCTTGACGGGGGCAACAGTGGGAGGGCTTCTAGTGTCCTGGTTCTGCTGCTGGACCTCCTGAGGGCACCTGGTGTTTTGGGCCACTGTGTGACAGAGTGTTGGACTGGATGGGCCACTGGCCTGACCCAACATTGGCTTCTCTTATGTTCTGACTATTTTTTTCTCCTGCTTCACAGTTTCTCAAGGATGGGGGACTGGGCACAAGGGTGGGCAAATGGAAAGCTTATTGTCAAACTATATAGCAATGCCAGTAGGCAGCATTCAGCAAACTAGGCCGGCTTTTTAGATCCCGTCGACCAGAGTTCCCCAGTGTGGGTCTGCTGACATACTTCCTGGCGCTGGCCAAGTGTTTTTAGGAAGCAGATGCGGCCAGGTGGGGCTTTCGCCCTTCAAGGCTTCTGATTGGCCACTGGAAGTTTGGTTAGAAGTGCAGGTTTTTAAATGCTGCTTTGGCATCAGCTTCCGCCACGGCACAGAGATCTTCATTGTGCGACGGAAGGTACACCGTGGTGGCCATTTTATGCCTGGCTCCACCCCCTGCGGCAGCCATTTTGTGGCAGCCATTCTGTGGCTGTGTGCAGCACGCTGTTTCAGAACTGGACAGGTGTCCACAGGCTCAAAAAGGCTAAGGACACCTGCTGCAGACCATGGGATTTGGGTTGCCAGGTTCCCCCTTAGCCACGGATGGGGGTTAGACTTGCCAGATCCAGGTTGGGAAACTACTGTAGATTTGGGGGGTGGAACCTCAGGAGGACAGGGACCTCAGTGGGGCACAATGCCACAGAGCCCACCCTCCAAAGCATCCCTTTTCTCCAGAGGAACTGATCTCTGTAGTCTGGAGATGAGATGTAATTCCAGGGGATCCCCAGGTCCCCCCTGGAGGCTGGCAACTCTGTGGAATAAACAATACTGCCCTTTAAATTTGATCTAGAAACTAGAAGCATACGCGTTTCTCTGGTTTACCGATCTAGAACCTAGGCATTGAAAGTGCAGCCAATTAAAAGCAGAAGTTAGATAGACTAGAACGAGCGGGCAGGTGTAAACGACTGGGACACAGGGAGCCATAGGAAACACAAGCCCTGCCTTGTTTTATATCACGTGGGATTCCGTCTGGAGTCCTTTAGCACAAGATGGTAAGGACAGATAATTTGGCTTACAGATCCCCAGCAAAACCGAATTTTGCATTTGAAAACCTGTACCAGATTTTCACCATCCATAATAATGTTTTTCTTGGAACGGTTGGTATTTCAAATGCTTTTTAAAAAACGTGCAAGTAGGGGTTACAGTCTGGGCCACATACGGAAGTATCTGGGTAGATGGGAAGAGCTCTTTGGAACCCAGCTTTGAACAGTGTTCAGCAAACTGTCCTGCAATGGAACAGGAAAAAAAAATTCTGTGTGGGCTTTACCTCTTGCCGTCAAAATCCATCACCGGGATTGGATAATGCTCTCTATAGGGCACATCTGGGTCCAGCAGCTGGGTGATATGGTTGGTTGCGCAGGAGTACAGATCATCATAGGCAGCCTACAACAAGACACATAAAACTGGCCATATTAATGCTTAGAAAATATTTATATTAGCTGTGCCACAATCAAGGCCACGTTCACCCAATACCAGCAAGTCCCTTTTTAGTAACGTCTGCATCCCTAGCGTGAATGTGGCACTTGAAAATCACAAGCAATCACAGTTATTTATGGCTACTGTTATTTTACAGTTAATGAAATAGAGACGAAGAAGAAGAGGAGGAAGAGACTGGATTTATACCCATCCTTCACTTGTAGTCTCAGAGCGGCTTTCAAACTCCTTTCCCTTCCCCTCCCCACAACAGACACCCTGTGAGGTAGGTGGGGCGGAGAGAGCTCTTGCGAGAACAGCTGGTACAGAGCTATGGCTTGGCCAAGGTCATCCAGCAGGTGCAAGTGGAGGAGTGGGGAATCAAACCCGGTTCTCCCAGATTAGAGTCCGCGCAGTTAACCACGACACCAAACTGGCAAAGGGGGAGATAATTTCTGAGGAAGTTCTACTATGAATAACTTCTGAGGAAGATCCACTGTGAAATGTTATATCTAGATGCTCATCAGTTTACTACAACTTATTATAGCAGTTGGTGTACAATATCACAAGGGTGGGGCTATTCTAAATTTTGTGATACAGGATCACATTATTAGGTAAAAGTAAAGGTTTCCCTTCCTCGAAAGCCAGTCGAATTCGATTCTAGGGGGCAGTGCTCATCTCCGTTTCCAAGCCGAAGAGCCAGTGCGGTCCGAAGACTTCTCCCATGGTTATGTGGCCAGCATGACTAGTTGTGATATTTTTCTGTTATGTAAGGGCCATTTGTATTTTTATTAACTATAAAACACAGTACCTATAAATCACAGTGATTGCTTATCATTAGGTTTTTACACTGTGTTCTTGGTTTGTTTCTCTTGAAAATCACATGAATCTAGGGTTGTCAGGCAACCAGTGGGATGGTTGGGAGGGGGGAGCAGTGTCCCTGGAGAAAATTTTTTAAAAGAACTTCTGACCATAGAGTTCCTAATGATTCCCAGTGGTATCCAGAAGTCAAAAGGGTAGCTCTAACCATCTGGGGTAAGATTACCATAGAGTTTCCAGCAATTGCTAGAGCTACCCTCATCACTTCCTGTGCCCACCACTCTGTGTCGAAATCCCAAAGGTGCCCATTAGACTAAAAAAGGATGAGGACCCCTCCTCTAAACTATCAGAGGAACTGTGTACATGGGCCAGAAGGCCCTGCAAAATTTATTCCCACAGCAGAAAACAAGCCACGATTCGCTGTCACTTCTGAACATAGTGTGAAACCACTGTAAACCAGAGAAGAAACAAAAGCCTATTCAGAGACCAATTTAGGGACATCATGGTGTCTTACACAATATTTACAGAAGTGTGTAATGGGAATATGTCAGCACATCATGACTGGGCTCAACGCTCCCTCTAAGCTGTGGAGTCCTGTGAGCAAAAATTTCTACTTTGTGAGCTCCTGGCATTAAAAGTTGTGAGTGAGCGATTTGGCTGCTGCAGAAATTAGTTTGCTCTGGAGCCACCCTTCCTGAGCTGAGACAAAAATGTGTGTGAGCCGGAGGCTAAAAAACTGCGAGCTGGCTCACACTAACTCAGCTTAGAGGGAACACTGACTGGGATCTACCGCTGCCAGCTCTGGGTTAGGAAATACCTGGAGATTTGGGGAGTGGAACCTGTGGAGAGCGGGACTTGGGGCGGGGAGGGACCTCAGCAAGGCATAATGCCATCCAGTCCACCCTCCAGAGCAGCCATTTTCTCCAGGGGGAACTGGGCTTGGTTGTCTAGAGATCAAATGTAATAGCGGAAGGTCTCCAGGCGCTACCTTAGGGTTGCCAAGTCTTACCTTTTGTTTAGCCGGGGGGAGTTCTTGCCGGCCCGGGAGTCTTTTGGTGTGCGCGCAAAGCATGCGCGCGGCGCGACGACATCACCCGGAAGTGACGTCATCGCATTGGGCATGTTGGGGCGGGACCTCTGTCATTCAAGGGGAAACTATAGTTTTCCCTCGAATTATAGAGCGTCCCCCCAAAAACCTCTGGGTGGCGTCATCACGCCAGGCACGTCATCACGGCCCGGCAATTTGGGGGTGGGGTTCCCCCCGGCGGCCCAATCTGGGCCAGCGGGGAATGGACCAATCGAGCGGGGGTTTCCTGCCCCCCTGGGGGGACTTGGCAACCCTATGCTATCTGATGACTGACGACCCTCCTGAGATCCAAGAAGGGCATTTTAAGTGCACTCAGGTGCTTGGCTGTGTCCAAGGGGCTCTTGATTTTTTCTTCTTTGAACTGTAGACAGACAGACACAGAGTCATGCCATATCCACCGTCTGCTTTTAAAAAATTCTGTTTCTATTAACAGTTTGTTGTGTGCAACAGGAAACGGGGGCTTTACCAGTAGAGAAACACAAACCCAAATTTCCTTCAGAGGCATGGAAACAGCCGTGCATTTACCAAATGGCCAGCAAAGGTGACCTTTCTGCTTTACCCTTCTTGCAGTTACGAAAAGGATTACACGAAGACTACAGCTTCTTTCCAAAAGAGTGTGGATGGTTACCATATAAGATTCACTTTTTCCCATCGACGTACAGGCGTCCATGCTAAATTATTGCAAAACACGGAATAAATACCTTAATCTCACTGGAGATATCTTCCACGGAAGGCGTGCCAACGTCAAACTCAATGCCACCATGGAGATGGAAATACTGGTTCTGAGCATAGGTGAAATGCTGGCACTTAAAATCGGAACCAAGCAAAATGGGGGGAAGCTCACGTTCGGTTTTCACTTTGTCATCTACCAAAAAAGAAAAGAAAAAAGAAGGAAAACAGGGTTTCCTTTTACAATAGGCAGGAGATTGCTAATCACTTCCCTTTGCTGTAGTTGAACAGCACCTATTAATGAAGCTGCTTATTCCATTGAAATGATGTACATATAATTTAAGACGCAGTTAAATATATATAGATTTCCCCCTAATTTTTAATCACAAGAAAAGGAGGAGAAGGAGAAGGAGAAGAAGGAGAAGAAGAAGAAGAAGAAGAAGAAGAGGAGGAGGAGATTGGATTTATATCCCGCCCTTCACTCACTTGTCGTCTCAGAGCGACTTACAAACTCCTTTCCCTTCCCCTCCCCACAACAGACACCCTGTGAGGAAGGTGGGGCTGAGAGAGCTCTGAGACAACTGTCCTTGAGAGAACAGCTCTGACAGAACTCTGGCTTGCCCAAGGTCATCCAGCAGGTGCAAGTGGAGGAGTGGGGAAATCAAACCCGGTTCTCCCAGATTAGAGTCCGCGCACTTAACCACTACACCAGACTGGCAAAGAAGAAGAAGAAGAAGAGGAGGAGGAGGAGAAGCAGGAGGAGGAGGAGGAGAAGAAGATCAGATTTATACCCTGCCCTTCATTCGGAGTCTCAGAGCAGCTTGCAAACTCCTTTCCCTTCCCCTCCCCACAACAGACACCCTGTGAGCAGTGTTCCCTCTAAGCTGAGTTAGTGTGAGCTAGCTCACAATTTTTTAGCCTCCGGCTCACACATTTTTGTTCTAGCTCAGGAAGGAAGGCTCCAGAGCAAACTAATTTATGCAGCAGCCAAATTGTTCACTCACAACGTTAATGCCAGTAGCTCACAAAGTAGAATTTTTGCTCACAAGATTCCACAGCTTAGAGGGAACATTGCCTGTGAGGTAGGTGGGGCTGAGAGAGCTCTGAGAGAACTGCTCTTTTCCAGGTCAGCTCTGACAGAATTATGGCTTGCCCAAGGTCATCCAGCACGTGCAAATGGAGGAGTGGGGACTCAAACCCGGCTCTCCCAGATTAGAGTCCGCGCACTCCTATAAAGTTTCCGTGATTCCTAGAGCGTCCCAGGATGTCACTTCCGGTTATCGCTAAAGGGGATGACAGCATGCCAGCAACTGGAGAGTGACAAACAGTATTTCTGGCAGGTCTTCCATTATGGTGGAAGGCCTGGAAATAGGGTGGCCAACTCCAGATTGGGAAATTCCCAGAGATTTGGTTGGTGGAACCTGGGGAGGGTGGGATTTGGGGAGAGAAGAGACTGCAGCAGGGTATAATGCCATACAGACCACCCTCCCAGGCAGCCATTGTCTAATAAGAACATAAGAGAAGCCAGTGTTGGGTGAGGCCACATGGCCCATCCAGTCCAACACTCTATCACACAGTGGCGAAAAATACCAGGTGCCATCAGGAGGTCCACCAGTGGAGCCAGGACACTAGAAACCCTCCCACTGTTATCTATGGTCTGGCTTAGAAGATGCTTAGAAAATTTTTCTGAAATCTTTTCAGATATCTATGGTCTGGAGTAAAATTTATATACTTTTTGGGCTCCGCTCTGTTTGCAGTGGAGAATGTGCTTCAGGAGGACGTGGACCCATGGGGATGGGCAGGCAGAAGCATAAAAATGAATACCCAGTTTCATTGAGACGTTTTCTGCACTAATGGGTCTCCCCACTCCTGCATTTGCATTTGTCCGCCACTTTCGCTCGTTTCCACAGAGGTATTTGCAGTCCGAGGTGCAAAAACGCAGTTCGTCCTCTCTTGCAGCACAGCATCAGACTTCCCTGTTTCCAGGAATTCCCTTGCTGCGCCACAAGAGGGAGCAAACTGCATTTTTGCTCCTCGGACTGCAAATACCTCTGCAGAAACGGACAAAAGTGGCGGAGGAATACAAATGCAGGAGCGAGGAGACCCATTTGTGCGGAAAATATCTCAGCCTGGTATTTGCTTTTAAGTATTCACTGCAACTTGCATGCGATGAATTTAATCACTAATTGCAACTGAGCTCTGGGTATGTGCAAAATGCTTAGCTTCGAAGAACTAACAAGAGTGGGCTAGCCCGGGCCATCCAGATGCAGAAGTATTACTATTAATACTGCGACGCAGTGTGACATCACAAGATCCCCCCCCCCCCCCACGATGCCATAGTGACAAACAAAGATGACATTCCTGTAATCTCACTAGCCATAGTTAGTTTGATTGAATTTTGGTACCATGTAATGCCTTAAACTAAGGGGAACAATGCTGGAGAGGGTTAAGCCCTCCTAAAAAGTCAGAAAGCTAAAGTGGGGCCACTATCCTCCGTGTTATTATGATATATCTCATGCTTACCTGCTGAAGGATTACAAAAGCTTAGCCTTTTATACTAAGAAACAAACCCTGTGTCTGCCTGTTTGACACCACAGAGCTCAGCGTATTGTTGCGTGGTTCTGCTCTCCCCCATTTTACCCTCAAAACAACCCTGCGAGGCAGGCTAGGTTGCAAGTGTGTCCCTTCTGCAAGGGAGTGAGAACCAGAGGGTAATGCATTGTTTTTAAGACAGCGGCTGGCACAAATCAAATAAAAAAAAAAAATTACCTTGATCTTGTTCACGGATTTAAGGAAACCCGACTCCCCCTATGCAGAACATAACCCTTACCTGAGTATGGCTGAAGAAGTCGATTCAAATTGGGGATTTTGTTTTTTCTTTTCAAGGTGATCATGAATGGAATGAGGAAGCTCATCAGTTTGAAGTACACGATATTCTTCCGGATCTCAGCTTTCCTCTCGAGGTATTTCTTGATCAGCTTTTGCTGGAGCGCTAGCCGCTGCTGCAACCTCTGGTACCCGGCTGTGTCCAAGCGGTCATCGGTCGTCCTGATGGCGTTGGAAAGGGTGTACGTCGCCTCAAACTTGAACACATTGTCGTTCTGCTGAACCTCAACAGTGGCAAAAGTCAGTTTCAGCAAGATGGAGTCCGCAAACTGCATAAAGAAGCCTTTTTCCTCTGCGCTGTCAGGGTCATATGTTGGATCTTCGTTCAAATTTTCGTCGTAGATTCCTTTAAAATCTGGGTCTCTTGAAGTATCAGTTAGACCTACATTATACACGGGCACATTAAAGATCTATCAATATATGACAACACAACAAACATGTTAAGAGTCAGATATTTCCTGTCATACGTGGGTTTACCATATACTGTAGGTCTCAATACGCGCTATTAGAACCAGTTTGGTGTAGTGGTTAAGTGCGCGGACTCTAAACTGGGAGAACGACTAGTCGTTGAGGGGAATTGAAGTTTTGGCGGGAAATATCTGCCAGACAGTTGAGGAGCTACAGGGGTCTGGCTGAAACTTCCCTGTAAGTTTATATTAGCACACAGCAAAACTGACATGTTCAGTGATCATGCATGATGTTCTACGACATCAGGGGTCCTCAACCTTTATGAGCCTGCAAGTATCTTTGGAATTCTGACACAGGTTGGAGGGCATAGCTACAAAATGGTTGCCACGGTAGGTGGAGCCAACACCAAATATCAGGCAGTGAGGTTTTGTATAACTTTAATAGTAACTTTTTAACATTTCAGGTAGGAGCTCTGCTTAACAAGATGGCTTTTTAAAATGAACATATTGTTCATTTTCTTGCTTCCACAAAGCTTACTTTCAGTCACAGACAGAGAACATCTTTGTGCTGTGCTGGCAGCTGCTGCTAAAGCAAATTTTTTTTTTTAATATGCACTGACAATCAGATCTTTAATGGCCAATCAGAATCCTTGCTGGGCAAAAGCCCACCCACTTTCTAAAAACCACTTGGCCAGCACCAGGAAACGTGTTTACAGGTGTCATGGCACCCACAATAGAAGAAGAAGAAGAAGAAGAAGAGATTAGATTTATACCCCGCCCTTCACTCACTTGGAGTCTCAGAGCGGCTTACAAACTCCTTTCCCTTCCCCTCCCCACAACAGACACCCTGTGAGGTAGGTGAGGCTGAGAGAGCTTTTTCCCAAGCTGCCCTTGAGGGAACAGCTGGTACAGAGCTATGGCTTGCCCAAGGTCATCCAGCCAGGTGCAAGTGGAGGAGTGGGGAATCAAACCCGGTTCTCCCAGATTAGAGTCCGCGCACTTAACCACTACACCAAACTGGCTCTCTAGACTGGCTCAATAGAGTTGCCAGGTCTCACCATCTGTCTGGCAGGGGACTCCTGGCTCCTCTCCTGCAGTCTTCTGCCAGTAGTGATGCCATCACATTAGGGCCAGTGCACGGTGACACTCTAGCATTCAAGGCAAAAACTCTATGGTAACCATAGAGTTCTTCCCCTGGATGCTAGAGCAACACCATGCAATGGCCCCAGCATGATGACGTCATTAGTGGTGATGTCATCGTGTTGGCCCAGGATGCTGATGTTCGGGGGTGGGGCTTCCCCACTGGCCAGCTGGTTGGCAGCAGACTAAAATGGATGGCAACCCTAACCCATGGGAACCAAATTGGGAACCCCTGTTCTACGTGATTTTTGCAGACGTCCCTCTACAGCGAAGTGTTTCCCATGTATAAAATGCATCAACACTTGACTCCATCCTCACAACTGTTCTTACCTGCTGAACAAAACTCTGCACAGGCTGTTTTCTCAGTCTGGGGGAACCCATCCGCATCAATGTCCATGCTAGAACGCCACAGTTCAGAGAATCTCACACGTTTCTCTTTGGGCATGTACGCCCCGTGCCATAAAGCCTTCAGCACGTAGTCGATGCTGATCAACATCTGGCCAATTCTCGTATCGTAGTATGCTGGAGGAAGCGAACAGGAAGTGCTCTGGTCGTAATTGGCATCTAAACTGATGGAGGGGATTTGGTTCAGGCAATAGACCCCAACGGCCAACTCCCGGACAATCTGGTGGATCTCCTTCGCGTCCAGATCGATTCCCGGCTCCACTGGTGTGAGCAAGATCACTGTGGGGACACTGACGCTTCTCATCTGAGTCATGAGCCCACTGGGGAACTCCAAGGGATGGCGTAGGTCGTCTCTGGAGGACAACCAGCTGCAGAAAGAAGAGGTGAGTAACTCCTGGAGCTCGCTCCGCTCGTACTTCTCAAAGAAGGCGCTGGCGTTCCTCTGGGCGGCTAAGTGCGCTAAGTAGGCCGCCTCGTCGGCTTGATCATTCCTAGGTAGCGGCTTCTTGATTGGCTTCAACATCCCTCCGCCCTCTTCCGTTCGGTCGTTTCAAAATACAGCTTTTTAGGAAGAAAAAATATTCCATGAATTTACCGCCTTACTGGTCTTTTTGAAACCTTTCCTATAAGGCCATCTGACCGCAGTGCTAATTCTGTGAACTTGGGCAGGTCATGAAAGGGAGGGCAGGGAGGGTTGCCTCAGTGCTTAGTTCTTGTGGCCCTTTCTTACACGCCCAGGGAAATGCTGGTCGCCACTTTGGGGTCAGAAAGGAATTTTCCTCGAGGCCGGTTTGGCCAGGGATCCTGGAGGGGTTTTCGCCCTCTTCTGAGCTTAAACTGACCCGCTGAAGTGGGGAAGGCTCTCCCCACCCTCTTATGTATTCTTGAACACACAAAGCTGCCTTATACTGAATCAGACCCTTGGTCTATCTAGCTCAGTATTGTCTACTCAGACCAGCAGTGGCTCTTCACGGTCTCAGGTGAAGGTCTTCCACATCCCTTCCCGCCTAATGCTTTTAAACGGAGATGCCGGGGATTGAACCTGGGACCCTCTATATGCCAAGTAGGGGCTCTACCACTGAGCTACAACCCCTCCTACATACAAAGCAGCTAAAGGCTTCAACGGGGCCGGTCATCTAGCTAGGTCACCCAGGCAACTGGTAGAGGCACCGTAAGGAGGAATGGGACCAATGTTCCACTGTGTCTCCACTCACTCCCACTCATGAGCAGCTCAGGACAAATGTACAGTCTACAAGGGTTTTCACATGAAGCTGCCTTATACCGAATCAGACAATCAGCGCTTAGTTCTCGTCAGGGGTCATTCCGTAGAAAAAGAGGTGCAGGAGCTCATTAGCATAACTCATTTGCATAACTCATTTGCATATGCCACACCCCCTAACATACCGGAAGTGTGTCAGAAGGCAACACCCACCCCTCAGGCTCCACTCCACAGGTGAGTGAAACTGACCTGCCCTTCCTCCATTCCCTTCCCCATCCAATACTTTGTGCAATTAAAATAATCGTAAAGAACACACCCTCATTCTCTTCCTGCTCCCTTGAAACCACCAGGTTTCAAGTAGACTTGAGATACCCAGGACATGCGCACCACCCATCCCTTCCCCTTCCCCTCCCCTCCCCACAACAAGACACCCTGTGAGGTAGGTGGGGCTGAGAGAGGTCTTTTGAGAACTGCTCATGAGAGAACAGCTCTGAGAGAACTTGTGACTGGCCCAAGGTCACACCAGCAGCTGCATGTGGAGGAGTGGGGAATCAAACCCAATTCTCCCAGATTAGAGTCCAACTCCTGACCACTACACCAAACTGATGGGGTGGAAGCTGCTGACGGGTTGGTGAAATTTCTCCAGTACTTATGTGCCGCGTGCCCAGATACAAAATGGTATACTTAGAAAATGTATATGTCACCTTGAGCAAGTCTCTGGAAAAGCAGCACACAGTCATAAAAGGGACAATGATAAAATTATCAATATTAAAACCAAACATTAAAAACAATAAAGACCCTAGCAGGGCTTTCCCCGGGGCGCTGCGCCTCTGCACTGCTCGGGGAAGCCGAGGAGGGGGCGGGGCTTGGTCATGTGCCCGCCCCCTGGGCTCCTCACTCCCGGAGCTGCGCTCCTGTGCCCTCCCGCTCCAACAGACCCCTGGTTCTCGTGGCCATTTCTTACACGCCCAGGGAAATGCTGATCACCACTTTGGGGTCAGGAAGCAATTGTTCTCCTGACCAGTTTGGCCAGCGATCCTGGAGGGGTTTTTTTTTGCCATCTTCTGGCCATGGAGCAGGGGTCCCTGGGGGTGGGGTGGTGGTTGTGAATGTCCTGTATTGTGCAGGGGGTTGGACTGGATGACCCTGGAGTTCCCTTCCAGCTCTTTGATTCTATGATTCTAATCATAGGTCAGTATTGTCTACCGAGACTGGCAGGGCCTCACTCGGGTCTCAGGCTGAGGGTCTTTCATGTCACCCCTCTACCTGATTCTTTTTAACTGGAGATACTGGGGATTGAACCTGGGACCTTCTACACGCCAAGCAGATGCTCTACAACTGAGTCACAGACCCATGAGGCACCTGGTCTCAGCTTTCGGGCCTATGCCGCCTCTAGCTGGGTCCAAACCAATACCTTCAATCGGCCCTGGGCGTTAGGGTCAATCATCTATGCTCCTGAAGGTCCACCCTCATTGTGTCTTTAGAGTTATGGGTGCGACAAACCGAAGTATTACCAGAGAGGTAATGTGAGCCAGTTTGGTGTAGTGGTTAAGTGCGTGGACTCTAATCTGGGAGAACCGGGTTTGATTCCCCACTCCTCCACTTGCACCTGGCTGGATGACCTTGGGCAAGCCATAGCTCTGTACCAGCTGTTCCCTCAAGGACAGCTTGGGAAAGAGCTCTCTCAGCCCCACCTACCTCACAGGGTGTCTGTTGTGGGGAGGGGAAGGGAAAAGGAGTTTGTAAGCCGCTCTGAGACTCCCTTGGAGAGTGGAGGGTGAGGTATAAATCCAATCTCTTCTTCTTCTTCTTCTTCTTCTTCTTCTCTCAAAAGATGAGTGCCCAGCAACAAAAAGTACCACCACTACATTTAAGTCGCATTATCTAAAAACCAGTGCATACGTATACCACCACCATCTACTGCTTCCACCCTGAGGGTTAGGGAACACTCACTTTGCACCTCCACCAGACTTGCCTACTGAAAGCCAGGAGATTGGAACCTAGTTGTTGTTGCTATGGTGGTCCTAGAACAATGAGGGAGTCCCAACTATGAGGAAGTCTGAAAGGTAGGGAGACTGTAGATGGGTTGGTCTCCCACCCTTAAAATGGCGGTTTCCGACCTTTCTGGTAGCCCCCACTAAGTTCACACAAAGAGCTGGCTCATCCAGAAACAGAACACGGTACAGTGCTCAGTATTATTTTAACATGAAAGCATTTCTGAAACATTCTGCTAGGTGTGCTCTACCATGGTCTCAGACTAAGACTGTATTGACATGTTGTTTCAGAAAAAGTGATTCCCCCACGTACACCACTGGTATTGCTACAATATGGTTCACACAGGGAAAACCATTAAGCCTTTTGTCACATCTCAAAGGGACTGCTGAGGAAGAAGAACCTAAGAAGAGCCCTGCTGGATCAGACCAGTGGTCCATCTAGTCCAGCATCCTGCCTTACACAGTGGTCGAAGTAATAGAAGCAACAGCCGAGAAACAGACACTACGTATAATAATAAGGTAAGTATTTCAAAATTATACAATCACGTATACAATTAAGACAATAACAATACATGCCCCATCAGGGGTAAGAATCAACAAAACCCAGCCAGCAACAAAGATTCCAGACTATTGTTCTCCGTTTCATGGAATAGACTTCTTCAAAGGCCTCTGATTGTTGTATTCTCCATTATTTCATTAGAGTGGCGTAACCAACCAATATTTCCCCGCGCTATCCAGTGTATATTCTCAAGACCTATATTAATAACGACGGGCCTCAATCAATCTTCACAGTATTTAATACAAGTTGAGTTGAACTGTGCAGATTGATTGAGGCCCGTCGTTATTAATTTAGGTCTTGAGAATATACACTGGATAGCGCGGGGAAATATTGGTTGGTTACGCCACTCTAATGAAATAATGGAGAATACAACAATCAGAGGCCTTTGAAGAAGTCTATTCCACGATACGGAGAACGGAATCTTCATTGCTGGCTGCTTTTGTTGATTCTTACCCCCTATGGGGCGTGTATTGTTACTACCTTAATTGTATATGTGATTGAATCATTTTTAAATACTTACCTTATTATTATATGTAGTGTCTGTTTCTCGGCTGTTACTTCTATTACTTTGTATGCAGCTGGGAAGTCTCCTGTTGTTACTCACACAGTGACCAACCAGTTCCTCTGGAGGGCCAACAACAGGGCAGAGAGGCCGAGGCCCTCCCAAGAACATGAGAAGAGCCCTGTTGGTTCAGACCAGTGGTCCATCTAGTCCAGCCTCCTGTCTCACACAGTGGCCAACTAGTTCCTCTGGAGGGCCAACAACAGGGCAGAGAGACCGAGGCCCTCCCAAGAACATAAGCCCTGCTGTATCAGACCAGTGGTCCATCTGTTCCAGCATCCTGTCTCACACAGTGGCCAACCAGTTCCTCTGGAGGACCAACAACAGGGCAAAGAGACTGAGGCCCTCCCAAGAACATGAGAAGAGCCCTGTTGGTTCAGACCAGTGGTCCATTTAGTCCAGCATCCCGTCTCACACAGTGGCCAGCCAGTTCCTCTGGAGGACCAACAACAGGGCAGAGAGGCCAAGAGCTTCCCCTGATGTTGCCTCCTGGCTCTGGGATTCAGAGGATTTGCCCAGGCAGATCCAGGGTATGGGTGCATCAGATACTTGTCTATAGAAGTATGTATATTCGTATGTCAGAACAAGCAGAAATTATTAATGTATTAAAACATTTATATCCCACGTTTCCTCATGGTTCAGGGTGGCTTACAGTAAGTTCAATACATTTTCAGCCAACCCCAAAAGTTAGCCCCAAACCCCCCCCCCCCCAAAGATATCTGCAGTTCAAACCCACTCAAGAGGCCTGGCAAACAGGCAGGCCTTGCAGCACCCCCTGAAGATCTCCCAGGATGGGGACTTCTCATCTCTTCAGGGGGCCTATTCCTTAGCACAGGCCTTGCAGTGCCTCCTGAAGATCTCCCTGCAGGGCCCCCCCTCACCTCTTCAGGAAGCCTATTCCACAGGGCTGGAGCCCCACTGGAAAAGGCCCAGGCTCTGGTCTATGCCCAGACGGGCCACCCTAAGTTGTGGGATAGCCAACAAATGGCTGCCTAACAACTGTAGTTGGCACACAGGGCTATAAGTAAAGAGAAAGTCCTTCAAATAAGGATTTTAATGTTCAGAACTGGTCACGTTGCTCTAGGATCTTCGTGGCTCCTTTGGCTGCGATGAACTTACACATCTCTTTAAAATGTTACGTTTACGTGTTAAGAACAGACAAACTCTGAGGTAAAAAAAAACCCCTTTATTTCACAGATGACAAAAAACAACACAGGCCCAATTCGGTCGAAATCAGTCGCAAATGCCTTTGACATCCCTTTGTTGTCAAGGGTATTCTAGTGACCTTGGGGCCAGAAGAATGTGCCGCCCTTTTCATCCTTCCGCAATCTGGCAGAGCTCAGACAGGCGGAGGGCCTGAAGGTCGAGATACCCCTTGGAGACGAACCAGAGAGATGGGAGGAAGAGCCTGTGGCTACCACATATGGACCCATTAGACACGCTTAGGCCACGGCTAGTTGGCCTGGGCTGTAAATGTCAACACTCCCTCAGCAGGGCTGGGACACAGAGGAACGCCATAGGAACAGGGACTCAGCTAGATGGACAACTATGCAAACCAGGCCAAGATCTCAAAATGGCGGCCAGACAGGAACTGGGGTTGGGGTCGGGACACGATGACAACTGAGATCCCGGAGAAGAGCCCAGGAGCCCAGGCTGTGCTGGGCTACGTTGTAACTTACCACCATGGAATAATCTGGAAACGTGGTTGCAAGATGGCCATGTCTCCTTTCTCCTCAAAATTCAAAAGTCTGTCTAACCCATCGCACCGGGTTGTTCTGCCGCCCCCCCTTTCCCATGCCCCTTGGCACCGTCCCATGAGGGAACTTCCACACAGCTTTTGGACCTACTTAAGTAACAGAAACACCTTCTGAAGCCAGTGGGGTTGCCTCTCAAGTCAAGAACGCAAATCCTTCTCCTCAGCTGTTAATGAAGTTTCCAGAAAACTCTCCGCTGTGTAGTTCGGCTTGTTTTCAAAGCGGCTTCGAGCCCCGTGCGGAGAAATCCTCTACCGCGCCCAACTGGAGTCGCACGCATTTGTCTGACGCCCTTTCACCGCCGCTTTCCAGCTTTGCAATCCTGGAACCAAACTGCATGGCCCTCTTGGGGAGGACCGACGAGGCCGTTAGGCCGAGCGCCGCAGCCGCCAGCCGCAAGAGCAGTTTCTCTCCGATGCCCCGAGGGAGAGTCAAGTCTGCTTTTTCCCACACGGGGAGGGAGTTCAGGAAAGACACAACCGCTTCATCAAGGAACGGGAACCTGAAATGGCAAACGACACCAAGTGCCATTGTTAGTTTTTAAGACAAAGTCAAAAACAACTCTGATAATTACTTTATTCTCAGAATAAGTGTGGTTTCTTAAATTGTGTGCGTGCGTTCTGAAGAGGAAGAGTGTGATAAGAGCCCCCAAATGTTGAAGGTAAGAGAGCCAGAGGGCTGTAGTGGTCAAGAGAAGAAAAGGGAAGGGTATGAAGGCTATGATTTCTAACAAAGAGGAAGTCACTGTTTAACGCAGATGATAAATCACAAACAACGTAATAGCCCAACAGGGTCTATATGTGTAATGAACAACCCGACAGGGTCTACAAGCAAAACATAGAGGTCTCTCATATACAGAATATCTTCAAACACAGACACATAATCTTCAGACGGAGGATCCTTCGTTTCGTCAAGAGCTTCCTCAGCTTGAACCCCTTCAGAACAAGAAATCCAATTTCTATTACATTCAAAGAAGACTATTCGAAAAGTAAGAGCACTGATGGGCAACTGATCCAAAAGGGACACAGCCTCACATAGTCGGCACGCTGTATAAGAGAGACCTATATGTTTTGCTTGGAGACCCTGTCGGGTTGTTCATTACACATATAGACCCTGTTGGGCTATTACATTGTTTGTGATTTCTTATCTGCGTTGAACAGCGACTTTCTCTTTGGTTTGTACGTTACTGTGGTTATCGCTGTATTGTGTATTGTGGCTATGTGGCTACTGGTGGTGGCGAGGCAATGCCATTGCTTCAAAATGGAAAGCCAAGGCAGCACCAACTGTAGAACTATGGTTCGATAACCTACGGGCACAATTTGTGATGGGAAAGATTGCTGATGGCCTAAACCCTTCACTCCTGTGATGATACAAACAGCACCTTTGTACTTACCTGGCTCCCGATACTGCAATATTTAGCTGAGAATGAGATTATTTCCATTCTAATGTACACTATCAGGACTGAATTCATTTCTGAGTGTATGGTTGTTAACTGTCTCATGAGGGGGTTATGATCTGGCTTAATGCCCTTAATAGTATGAATATTTGACGTACCTTCCTATCACCATATATGTGTTCTTACTTCTTTCCTTCGCCTGTTTTTTTCATGACGATAACATGTATTTTTGCATTATATTTAATAAATTTTAATTATTCTTATTTAAAAAAAGAGTTGGAAAGAGCGAGAGTCTAGTAGCACCTTAAAGACTAACAAAATTTGGGGCAGGGGAGGAGCTTTCATGAGTCACTGCTCACTTCTTCAGACGCAGCTCGACTGTCGAGTCCATCCGTCCTTCTGTCTTGGAGAGTGGAAAGATTTCAGACGCCGAATGACAACAGCACTCCACTCTTCAAGATATAAGGACAGATGGACTCCCATTCAAGCTGTATCTGAAGAAGTGAGCCGTGACTCACGAAAGCTCCTCCGTCACAAAACTTGTCAGTCTTTAAGGTGCTCCTGGACTCTTGCTCTTTTTTGCTGCTACAGACACTCTAGTAACATGGCTAACCATCTTGGTTAAGAGCGTCAGACTAGTACCTTGGAGACGCAGGTTCAAATCTCCACATGGAAGCCCACTGGGATTGGGCCAGTCAGACTCTCTTTGCCTAACCTACTTCACAGGGTTGTTGTGACAATAAAATGGAGGAGGTAGGAATGACATAAGCCACTTTTGGATCTCCACTGGGGTGAAAGCCAGGGTAGGAATTAATTAAATTAAATTAATTAAAATAAATAGCACATCCAAAAGTTGAACATAAGAACATAAGAGAAGCCAATGTTGGATCAGGTCAGTCAGTGGCCCATCCAGTCCAACACTCTGTGTCACACAGTGGCCAAAAACACCAGGTACCCTCAGGAGGTCCAGCAGTGGGGCCAGAACACTGGAAGCCCTCCTACTGTTGCCCCCCCCCCCCAAGCACCAAGAATACAGAGCATCACTTGCCCCAGACTGAGAGCTCCTATCTATACTTTGTGGCTAATAGCCACTGATAGACCTCTGCTCCATATACTTATCCAATTCCCCGTTGAAGCCGTCCATGCTTGTAGCCACCAAAACCTCCTGTGGCAGTGAATTCCATGTGTTCATCACTCTTTGGGTGAAGAAAGACTTCCTTTTATCTGTTCTAACCCGACTGCTCAGCAATTTCATGGAGTGCCCACGAGTTGTTGTATTGTGAGAAAGGGAGAAAAGTACCTCTTCCTCTACCTGCTCTATCCAGGGCAACCTTTCCACTTGCACTTGAGCTCCGGTGTGAGCAGAAACGCAAGAAAAAGACCAGGATGGCTGCTTCTGCTAAGTCACCTGTTTTTCCACTTATGCAACCTCGTGTGCAATCAGTTTCTTGGTACTGTAACATAAAAGGAGCAAGACCCTCAAGTTGTACAAGCAGAACTGCACAGAATCCATTTATGTTTCCACCTACGCATCACTGGATCCAAGCCACCCTTTGGTACAGATGTAAGTGTCCTCAAGTCACAAATGACATATGGCCATCCCAGCCAGGGGCTTTCAAGGCGAGGAAGAAGCAGAGGTGGTTGGGTATTGCCTTCCTCTGCAGAGTCTTCCTTGGTGGTCTCCCATCCAAGTACCCATCCTGCTTAGCTTCTGAGTTATGAGAAGCCGAGGTGGCTGGCCATTGCCTTCCTCTGCAGAGCGTGGTCCCCCATCCAAGTACCGACCCTGCTTAGCTTCCAAGATCTGAGAAGCGGAGGTGGTTGGCCATTGCCTTCCTCTGCAGAGCCTTCTTTGGTGGTCCCCCATCCAAGTACTGACCTCCCAACAAGGGGCTTTTAAGGCAAAGGAGAAGCAGAGGTGGTTGGCCATTGCCTTCCTCTGCAGAGCCTTCCTTGGTGGTCCCCCATCCAAGTACCGACCCTGCTTAGCTTCCGAGATCTGAGCAGCCATGGTGGTTGGCCACTGCCTTCTTCTGCAGAGCCTTCCTTGGTGGTCTCCCAAGGGCAGACTCTGCTTAGCTTCTGAGATCTGACGAGATCGGGCTATGCAATGCCACCTTCACTCCCCACCCGTGTGGCCTCAGAATAAAACGAAGAGAATTTCGACTTGAACACTACCCACACCCCAAGGGATTTCCAGCAGCGTGCATCCTTTACCTGGCTTCTTTGCCGTGATCTCCGATCACTCTGTCGTCTCGGCCGAGGTTTCGAGAAGAAATACGGCCCAGCTCCATCCTCAGTTCCTCGTTCAAGCCCTCGAAACCGTGTCTTTCAAAGCAAGCGCGGTGTCGGGAATAACCGGCAAGCTGTTCGTCGGCTCCGATTCCCGTCAGCACAACCTACCGTGGAATTCAAACAGGTGCCGTCTTAGCACTTGCTCAGTTAAAACCTGGATTATCCCCCCCTTCCAAATACGGTTCAAGGCAGACGGAAACCACGCCTATTTTATTTTATGCAGCCAGTGTTGACTTTAGGATGTCCTGTTCCAGATGCGTGTAAAATAAAAATCTCTTGAAGACTAAAAAATGAGCTTAAACTGACACACAGAATTGGAAAAGGCCACCCCCTTCCATGTATCCTTGAACACACAAAGCTACCTTATACTGAATCAGACCATTGGTCCATCAAGGGCTGAGGACAGACTGGCAATCTGAAGCGGAGGCAAAGCGGAGGGAACTGGAGCGGGGGGAAAAACCCACGGAGCTGGCCGTTCACACTGGCCAGAGCAATGCGGATCAGCAGCGATACGGAGCGTTCAGACTGCCACGGAGCGTTCAGACTGCCGCATAGCCAGCGCGCGTGGCTTGCGCGCGCCGCTGCACTTTTTTTTGTTTTCCTTTGATGTTTTTCGCATGTGCGCACATGCGCACATGCGCACAACTTTTTGCCGGTGCGTTCACACTTCCTCCGGATGCCTCCCGCTTCTTCCAGTTCACACTGTTTGGAAGCGGGAGGCATGCGGAGGAAGGCCCCTGAACACCGGGAAAAACCGGTGTCCGGGTAAAGCGGAAGGAAAGCGACTGGGAGACGGGTAAGTACGCAATGGAGCCGACGGACAGATGCGCATGTCTGAACGTGCTCCTTTCCTCCGTTTGCGAAGCGTGCCTGCCCCGCTTTAGATTGCCAGTCTGTCCTCAGCCAAGGTCTGCATTGTCTATTCAGACTGGCAGCGACTCTCCAGGGTCTCAGGCTGAGGTCTTTCCCATCACCTCGTGCCTGGTCCTTTTACCTGGAGATGCCGGGGATTGAACCTGGGACCTTCTGCATGCGAAGCAAAGGCTCTGTCACTGACCCATGGCCACCTCCCCAATTTCAGGGACACTTGAGCCCCAGGAATAGAATTCCAGGGGGCTGAAGCAGGAAGGGGGAGGCGTGGAAGGCCTGCTCAGTCAGCATGCAAACGACACTCGGGACTGAACTCAATAAAAATTATTTACAGGTTTGTCAAAACGTACATGCCCTTAACATACGCTTCAAGCAGCTCTCTGCTTGCTTTTCTTGGCAAGCTAGTCCAAGGCTCCATACCAGGGGTGGGCAAACTGTGGCTCGGGAGCCACATACGGCTCTTTCACACATATTGTGCGGCTCTGTCACATATAGTGTGCGGCAGAGGGGCTGGGAAAGCAAAGGGGAGGCATCCCTCCCCAATTGGTCTTCCCTTCCCCAGCCAGTGTTCCCCTCCCTGGGAAGGCCTGAGGCTTGGGGAGGGGGGAGAAAGCAACTTTAACTTCAGATGCGTTCTCAAAGCATGCCCCTCCAAGCCTAGAAATATCATTGGACAAATAAATATCATTATCAATATCCATTTTTAAGAAGATGAAGAGACTGCATTTATACCCCACCCTTCACTACCCAAAGGAGTCTCAGAGCAGCTTACAATCTCCTTTCCCTTCTCCTCCCCACAACAGACACCCTGTGAGGTAGGTGGGGCTGAGAGAGCTCTGACAGAAACTGCTCTTTTTCAAGAACAGCTCTGACAGAACTATGGCTTGCAGAAGGTCATCCAGCAGCTGCATGTGAAGGAGTGGGGAATCAAACCCGGTTCTCCCAGATTAGAGTCCGCGCACTTAACCACTACACCAAACTGGCTTTTTCACCCCTTGTTTTTATTTTTGGCAGTCTCATTTAACGTTAATAAAAAGCAAACTTGCATATTTTCCGATAAAAACGTGTGTGTAATGTTTGCTCATGTCTTGCAGCCCTCAAACACATCTGATGTTTATTCCATGTGGCTCTTACGTTAAGCAAGTTCGGCCACCCCTGCTCCATACCTTTGCAGGACTTTTATATGGTCTTGTCTCTTCCTGGTGAGTAACCAAACCTTCTCCTCTGGAGGCGAACCATACGGCACAACCGATGCTGTCATCCAGAACCGTGTCCAGAGGGTAAACCAAGTGGCTTATCCGCTGCTCTCTCGTGGCTTTCAATTCCTCGAGGGTAATATTGATCTCCACAAAAATCCAAGACCTGGAAGGACTCAACGATTTAAGTTCTTCCAGTCCTGCCCTGCCAGTGACTCTGTCGGGCACATTAAAGCAGGACAAAAGATCGTCGGCTGCCGCATCGGCATTGTTCAGGCGTTCTGAACGAGGCGACCGTCTTTTCTCCTTGTTACGTTGCCAAGTGGAACTGCCTCGTCCGACTTGATGGGGATCGGCAAAGGCCACGTTGAGGAGATCGATGGGTTCGTCTGAAGGGATGTGTCTATCAGCCAAGCTTGCTAGGAGGATGGAATCGATGCCCCCGGAAAACAATATGGCAACGTGGGGCGGCCTTTTTCCTCCTAACTGGTTCATATCTCTAACCACATACAAAACTCGCTTCTTTACCGCACCACTCAAAACACCAATGAACTGGTGAACCAGCTGCTTCTTCAGAGGCTCTGCAAGAAATCTCCGAAGAATTCCAACATCGGCTACACCGTTGGCGAAATCGGAGAAACGGAACTCCCCCGGCCCTTCAAGAACCTTCATGTTTAAAGGAATGACAGGTGTGACCAATGAGTAGCATTTGTTCACTTCAAGAGACACGAAACTTGGAAAATCTTTCAAAACCAGATTTTGGGCCCCGATGGTTGCATCTTCAGTGCTTTTCTCACTGGAAGAACCCTGCCACGGATGCAATGTTAAAACCACACCTTGGGATGTGGGACAGACCCGGAGATCCAGGTTGAAGATTCCAGCCGCCGGAACTTCTTGCCACGGGTTATCTGTTTCGGGAATCGCACTCACAGAAGAGAGAGCGAGGGCGCTGTCACGGTCCTCGCTAAACTGCCACAACAGGCTGCGACGGCCAAAGTAATCTCTTCCAAACCATAAACAGTGTCTGGATGCCTCATAGAACACAAACGACCACGGACCCCGAACAGAAGACAAGACCGACAGAACGTCCAATTTGTTTCCACACGAACAAAGATGGCGGAACAGGACTCGAGCGTCATTCTCTTCAGCCTCAACATGGATTCCGCCGAAGATTTCTCCGTTCCAAAGGAAGACATTTCCAGTCACAGGATCTTCCAGGGGCTGAGGCGTTATTAGGCCCCTTAAGTGAAGGACGTGGCCAGAAAATAAGCATTGATACGGCGGACGGAGGACGGATTTGATCAACTGCTGGCTGCAGTCTGGCCCTCTTCGTCTGAGACTGCATAAGATTCCCTCTTTCAAGAGCCAACTGTCAGGAGCACGACAGGACAGGCTGACGAAGCAACAAATGCCACACATCGCAAAACTCTTGATCGGTTTATCTATTTCTTGATTTTGGCTTTCTCCAAATTTTCCATTTCCTGGTATGCCTTCCTCAGTTCATCTAACGCATCTATGTAGAGAAGGGGGGGGGACGAAACATCTCAGTATATTAGCAAAACTGTTATCAAGATATTTTAAGCAGAGGAGATTGGATTTATACCCCGCTGTTCACTACCCGAAGGGGTCTCAGAGCTGGTTACAATCTACTTCCCCCCGCCCCCAACAGACGCCCTGTGAGGTAAGTGGGGCTGAGAGAGCTCTCCCGAGAACTGCTTGTGAGAGATCAGCTCTGAGAGAATTTGTAATTGACCCAAGGTCGCACCAGCAGCTGCATGTGGAGGAGTGGGGAATCAAACCTGGTTCTCCCAGATTAGAGTCCGCGCCATCACTACAGTATCATTTAGCACAAATATCAGCAACCACAGAATGTATGACATCAGCACAGAACATGTGGATTCCCCCACCCCCCAAAAGGAACAACTAAAATCAGGCAAACTGCACACCCAATACACTGATAAATAAGTATATTATAACATTATAAAGAGTAAATAAATAAGTCTTGAAATAAATAATAACAAATAGTAAAATTGTATAATAAATAAGTCAGTCTCGCAAACATACTTCTACTCTCTGAGAGCGTCTGGGTCCGGTCCACTAGGAAACATACGTAGCTATTGGGCTGCTGTTTGTATACTTTCTGCAAAACAAGAAGAAATAAGGCTGAAATACCTTCCTTCAAGAACAATTAAAGTCAACTCAGACAAAAATATCTGGCTGTATTAGAACTGCATAATTTGCTGATACAAAAATGTGTGAACCGGAGGTTAAAAACTCACACTAGCCAGCTCACACTAACTCAGCTTAGAGGGAACACTGCTTACAATCTCCTTTCCCTTCCGCTCCCCAGAACAGACACCCTGTGAGGTAGGCAGGGCTGAGGGAGAGAGAACAGCTCTGAGAGAACTAGTGACTGACCCACAGTCACACCAGCAGCTGCATGTGGAGGAGAAGTGGGGAATCAAACCCGGTTCTCCCAGATTAGAGTCTGTGCTCTTAACCACTACACCAAACTGAGATCTTCTTCATCTAACATATGGGCATGCCTTTTAAAATTCCGATGCCAGCAACAAATGACAGAGCTACGCCAGCGCAAATCCATCTTTTATGTACTGCAGAGGTTACACCCGGACCTGGGTGCCACCATATCTTCTGTCCATTTCCTTGGACCTCCCTGTCCCTCCGTCTGTCCCCCTCCCTGGGCTAGTAACCGTCTTTCCAAAGCAACTTGGCAGACACTCACCCGGTTTTTCTTCAAGTTGGAAAGTTCATCAACGACAACTTTCTGCTCCTTAATCTGCAAGAAGGAGAATTTATTCAGTAATGCGTCTCCGTATCCGATTCAGGTCACAGCTTCTCTTTCAATAGGTGGGAGGCTATTTTTACTATAACTGATTTGAATGAAAATCAAGACCGATTCGAAACTGACGAGTCATTTAAATAAAAGATCAAGTTGTGAATTTGAGAATAAATGGAGAGCCTTCTGTATTATAGATAGAGGCTGTGGTCACACGGCCCCTTTAAATCTGGGAGCCCTCCCGGATTAAAGGGGCCGCATTTTTTTTCCTCAGGTTGGGTTCCTCGGCAGCGGGAGGAGGATGAGGCGGCGGCAGCCAACAGCGGCGGAGGCAGCGGCTGGAGGCAGCAGTGGAAGCAGCGGTGGCGGAAAAAGCGGTGGCCGGCCAGCCTCGAAGTGTGCGGCGGCGGCGGCTTTTTCTGCGGTGGCGGGGCTTTTGCAGCGGCAGTGGCGGCCAGGGGAGGCACTCTTCCCCAAGCCCCCGCCCCAGCCGCCTGGTAAGTTTGAGTGTCCCCCCTTTTTACATTTGAGCGCTTGAGTGGCCAAGCGCCCAAGCGTAAAAGGGGGGGGGAAATAGCGGCAGGGGGGGGCATCTGGACAGCCCTGCTCTCACAATGATTGCAAGAGAGGGCTGGCCAGATGGCTCAAATGCGGGTTCTTCCCGCAATACCCGGGAAAACTGTTGATTTTCCCGGGGTTGGAAAATGCGGGAGCAACCCGCATTTGAGCCCGCTTCAGCGCGGGACTTTCTGCGGCCGTTGTGGACGGCCCCTTTAAATGCGGGAGGAAATAGCCCTTCCTCCCGCATTTAAGGGCCGTGTGACCGCGGCCAGAGCCGTAAAGGCAACACAGTACTACAATACAATATTATCCTTCGGTTTTCGGTTAACTGACGGTTATTCGTTTTTCACAATTATACAGTTAAACTGTGCATGTATGATGATTCTCAACTGCGATATGGAAGTTGTCATTTCCCCGTTATTACAGATAATGTGAAATGGCTAGGTGATCATTTCAAATTTATATAAAGTATTGAGAAAATGTATTTAAATATCCTTCCTTATCATTTCTATTTTTAGATTGGGAACTGTGAAAACATATCACAGGGAAATAATGTTACTGGCATTGTTTTAATACAATAGTTTACTTAGATCTATTCATCCATTTTAAAATACTGTCTTCAGTATTTGCAAAAAAAGTACCTCACTTATTCCTTTTCCCCCTCATACCCTTTTTTTCTGTACCCTATTTTAAAAAAACCAAAATCAAAAATATATATTTTTAAATCAAGGCCTGGAAGGACCTCATCTGCTGACCAACTCCACGCGTGGTTCACCCCCCACCAACCTTCCGGCTGAGCTCCTCTTTGTCTTGCCCCGCGCCACCCTCCGCCTCTTCTCGCTGGGACACCTGGCCGGACATTTGGGGCGACCGATCTGGACGTGGCCGTCAACAGGCTAAAGCAGCTTTAACAGGCCTTCTCTTCCGCCTAGGACGACCAACCGCTGCTCCTTCAATCGATTCTGAGGTACTCCACACAACTAGCCTGGGCTCAGAAAAGCAAAAAAAAGAATGTGATTTCTCCAAACACTGAACCTTTCTGTGGCAGTGGAAAAAGGGGTGGGGATAAAAATTAAGACACTACAATCTCTATGTTAAGTAGCAGGTTTGGGATTTCATTTGGGGGGGGGGTACGTCCAGATAAGGTGAGATCCAGTGCTGGCGCCCCGGGTTCGAACCTTCACTCTGCCATGAAACTTACTGCATGGTTTTCAGGAGTCTATGGCGCTGTGTATAGCCTACTGTCTTATCACGTAATTTCTGTACAACTTAATTAGGGTTTCCAGACATCTTCTTTTCAGACAACGGATCCTCTTTTTGTGCGTCTGTCCCCTTTTGGGCTCTTTTTTTTTTTTTAAACTGATGAAAATGTCCTCTTTTGGGTCAGAAGGTTCCTAGTTAGCAGCAATTATCACAGCTTCAGTAGGAGGGGTCTTTGAAACGAGACTTGTCATAGGGATCCGTTGTTTGAAGTAGTCGGTCGGGAACTATGTCCTTTCCCCCCCCTATATAGTAATCCCAGCTTAATACACCATGTGAATACTTAACTCCAGTTCTTCCTGGTGGTTCCAGATTTCTAAAATCCTAATGCAATGGGCTATTGAGTGTCTCGTTATGCTTGGTGTACTGACGCACCTTGAGACCCTGGGAGGAAGGCGGACTATAAACAAATAATCCTCTCTCGCAGCCTCGCCTACCTCACAGGGCGGTTGCGTAAACAAACCACATCCCACCACCCTATGAAAACAGTCCAGAAGTCTCACCTCCCATCCCTCGTGAGTCCAGGCTGCAATCCTGCCCGGGTCAATCAATCCGACTGGGGACGTAGGCTTTACCTCGGAGTAAACCTAAGCTAGGGGTACCAGGGCCCTCCCAGCCACCAGCAGTGGAGGGGAGGTAGAGTTGCCAGCTCCAGGTCGGGAGCTGTCCGGGCTGGCTCTACCCTTCCTGGGACGGGAGGCCCCCCTCACTGCTTCCACCTCCTCCTCTCCCCCGGATCGCACACTGTCTCCCGCCCTGAGCCTGCTTTGGCTGGGAGGGTGGGATACAAATCAAAATATATACATACATACATACTTTTGGAGATTTAGCGATGGCAGGGACCTCAGTGGGGTACAATGCCCTAGAGTCCACCCTCCGAAGCATCCATTTTTCCCCCAAGGGGACTGATCTCTGCAGTTTGGGGATGAGCTGGAATTCTGGTGGATCCCCAGCCCCCACCTGGAGGCTGGCATCCCTAATGACTGACTGATTGATTGTCAGGCAGAAGTAGCCAGGTGGGGGGGGGGGGGGGTCAGGGTTTGCCAGATCCGGGTTGGGGAACTCCTGGAGATTTGGGGCTGGAGCCCGGGGAGGGCAGGGACCTCAGTGGGGCACAATGCCACAGAGTCCACCCTCCAAAGCGTCCACTCTCTCCAGGGGAACTGACCTGTGCAGTTTGGAGAGGAGCTGCAATTCCGGGAGATCCCCAGGCCCCACCTGGAGGCTGGCATCACCTGCCTAGACCTGGGCTCACTCTTGCAAGCCCCCCATTGGGCAGGGCGGCGCTTGCTCCCGAGTCCCCACGCCACAGAGAGACGCGTCCAGGGCGCGGGCTCCTTTCCCCGGCGGACCTCGGCCGCGTCCTCACGTGCTTCCGTCGCCAGCCGCGCCCCGCCAGCGCTCGCACGACACGCATCATCCCCATTGGATGCGCCTCCAGACGGGCACGTGTCCCGTGCAATCCGGCGAGGAGGAGGCCGCGGCGCAAGCCGCGAGTCCCAGGAAGGGGCGAGCCAGCCCCGGCAGCCCATAATATGCAAGCAAAGGCGTGACTCGTGCAAGGAGGCGGAGGCAGAAGAAGAAGGCGTTGCTTTTTTTGCAATGTTCTGCACCGGCGGCGTCTCCCCTCGCTTTCGCAGGACCGGTTCCTCGAATGCACGTAAATCTTAGACTCGAGGCGGGTAGCCGTGTTCGTCTGAAGCAGCAGAGCCAAGTTAGAGCAGTGTGCACGTGTCTCGTAGCGTGCCTTGCGCACGAAACCTCCCACCTTGAATAAAACTTGGTTGGTCTGAAAGGTGCCGCTGGGCTCCGCACTTTGCAATTCAATGTGTTGGTGGTGCAAGAGGATTTCTGCTCTGGCTGGTCAAATGCCAGCGGCGGAGCCATCCTCGGTTGGCGTTTTGCTCTGGATCGACGCCTTTTACTTCTTTTGGCAAGGGTGGGATCGGGCGTCCCTCTCCTCCCGAGGAATCCGTGCGCGTCCTGCTGTGGCGAGAGGAAATCCGGAGCCGATTCAGGCCTTAGCGCGGTGTATCGTGAAGTTGGGAGTCCAGTGGCACCTTTGAGGCCAACGAAAGTTTAATTCTGGGCGTAAGCTTTCGTGGGCAGGCACACTTCTTCGGAATGTGTCTGAAGAAGTGTGCCTGCCCACGAAAGCTTTTGCCCAGAATTAAGCTTGGTCTCAGAGGTGCCACTGGACTCCCAAGTTTGGTAGTTCAGCAGTTCGAGACCCGAGTGCTGCATGACGGAGTGAGCTCCCGTCTGTGGCCCCAGCTCCTGCCAACCTCGCAGTTCGAAAGCAAGAAATTGCAAGTAGATTAATGGGTACCACTACAGTGGGAAGGGAACAGCGTTCTGTGTGCCTCGGCGTCTAGTCATGCTGGCCACATGACCACGGAAACGTCTTCGGACAGCGCTGGCTCTTCGGCTTGGAAACGGAGATGTGCACCACGACCCCTAGAGTCGTATTCAGCTGGCTTCCGAGCAAGGGAAACCTTCATCTTCAGGCCAACACAGCAGCCGTCCTGAAAATGTATCTCAGGCAGTGTCAAGTTTAGTGAAACAAATTTAGAGTCCGGGGCACCTTTAAGGCCAACAAAGGTTTATTCAAGGTATGAGCTTTCGTGTGCGTGCACACTTTTATCGAAATACAATGGGAAGGAAAATTTTGGGAAATGTGCATTTGGAAAACTCTGCATGTGCACGAAAGCTCACACCCTGGAACTAAAAAGTTACGTGAATTCGCCACATCCCATGCAGGAAAAACGACTCCGTCCAAAATTGCCCTTGCTTGCACGCGAGGAGACCTTTCCCACCTCCCCTCTCCGGCGCCGTCTCGACGAAAAGTTGTTAGTTATGCATTGAATCTATCCCCGCTATGGATTTCCGAGGTGTCTGTTTATTTGCTTTCTTTTTGCATTTGGAAATATTAGAAACGCTCGAGGCAGGTAAAAACATGCAGTGTGAAGGGAGAGGTGAACCGAAAAGATGAGTTGGTGGAATCTGAGGAGAGGCAGAGTGATTAGGTGGAACTCTTGAGAAAAGTTTAACAATGGAGAACATTAAATCCAGCTTTAATAGGATGAGTCAGCAAATGGCAAGTTGACTCAACAGGGTCTAGTCTCCCTTGTATGTGTGAGCGCTGCCCTCTAGTGGCCGTTTTGAGATGGAGCGCGGCTGTGTTAACGTCCATCGCCGCAAACGGGTGCTAAAATGCTGTCAAACCGCTTCCAATTTAGGCCAGGGTGACCCTATGAATGAATGGCCTCCAAAATGCTCCCTCATTAGCAGCCTTGTTAGGCCTTGCAAACTGAGGCCCCTGGCTTCCTTGATTGAGGCAACCCATTTCATCTTGGGTCTTTCTCTTTTCCTGCTGCCTTCAACTTTTCTTAGCGTTATTGTCTTTTCTGGTGACTCCTGTCTTCTCATAATCTGACCTCTTTCTATACGTATGGACTGGTAACTTTTGTTTCAGCGTATCTGAAGAAGTGTGCGCGCACACGAAAGCTTATACCTCGAATAAAACTTTGTTGGTCTTTAAGGTGCCACTGGACTCAAACTTTGTTCTGATCAAATTATGGTAGCCCCCCTGTTTGGTTGTTTTAGCTTTTGAGGAAAGTTCAGGCCTGAGAGAGAGCCAGTTTGGTGTATGAACCCAGCCTCCTGTGTGAGTCTTAACTGCGTTAGAGCTGAAAGCCAGTTTGGTGTAATGGTTAGGACTGGAGCGCAGACTATAATCTTGGAGAACTGGGTTTGATTTCCCCACTCCTCCACATGCAACTGCTGGTGTGACCTTGGACCAGTCACAAGTTCTCCCAGAGCTGTTCCCTTGAGAGCAGTCCTCGAAAGAGCTCTCTCAGCCCCACCTACCTCACAGGGTGACTTTTGTGGGGAGGAGAGGGGAAGGGAAAGAAGATTGTAAACCGCTCTGAGTGAAGGGCAGGGTATAAATCCAATCTCTCTTCCTCTTCTTCTTCATTTGATCCAGAACTCGCTTATTTCTCTTTTAAGGGGTCCATGGTATCCATAAAACTCCCCCCCAACACCACTTTTCAAAGGAATCAATGTTCTTCCTGTCAGCTTTCTTCATTGTCTAACTTTCCCACCCATACGTAGCAGATGGGGGATACCGCAGCATGAATTATCTTTATCTTGGTCGCCAGCAGCACATCCCGACCCCTAAGGATCTTTTCTAGCTCCTTCACGGCTGCCCCGCCCAGTCTCGATCTCTTTCTGATTTCTTCATTTCACTCTTCCCTTTCTGTTGACCGTTGGAGCCAAGGAATAGAAAAGCTTGAACGACTGCAGTTTCTTCATTGTCGACCTTAAACAGGGCAGGCACTACTTTTCTACTGATGGCTGAAGAGAAACAAAATATGGGGAGCGGAGGCATATTTGACCGTTCCCCGATAACCCGCTGCTGGGGCATAGTCCAGTTCTCCCTGCAGCAATAAAACTGAAAATGTTCTTTCGTGACTCATGAGATCCTATGTGCTGGAGAAGGTGAACCAGAGCCGCATGGCACAGTTCTGTTTTGGAATGTGTCTGAGGTGAATCTGCCGTGACGTTTCACTTAGTAATGGGTTGTGCTGACACTGCTGTTCTGTTACTTCAACTTAAGTTTCACACGGTGTGTTTGTGACTTAACGGAATAGCTTTGTTATGAACCCAGCCTCCTGAGAGCCAGTTTGGCGTAGTGGTTAGGAGCGCGGACTCTAATCTGGGAGAACCGGGTTTGATTTCCCCACTCCTCCACATGCAGCTGCTGGTGTGGCCTTGGGCCAGTCACAAGTTCTCTCAGAGCTGTTTCTCTCAAGGGCAGTCCTCAAGAGAGCTCTCTCAGCCCCACCTACCTTACAGGGTCTCTGTTGTGGGGTGGGGAAGGGAAAGGACATTGCAAGCCGCTCTGAGACTCCTTTGGGTAGTGAAGGGCGGGGTATAAATCCAATCTCCTCCTCCTCTTCTTCTTCTTCTTCATCCCTCATGGGGTTTTCAAGACAAGAAATGCTGAGAGGCAGCATTTCTATTGCTATTGCTATTGCCTGTCTCTGTATCCTGAGACTTCCTTGGTGGTCTCCCAACTACTAACCGGGGCTGACCCTGCTTAGCTTCTGAGATCTGACAAGGTCCGGCCACCCTGGGCCGTCCAGATCAGGCATTTTATAAATATTTGAGCTTCAAGTATAAGTATTTGAGCTTCAGCTTCGGGATCCGGCCTTCCAGGGAACAGTCAGGGTTGATTTCTTTTAGGATTGACTGATTCGATCTCCTTTCAGTCCACGGGACTCTCAAGAGTCTTCTCCAGCACCATAATTGGAAAGAATCTATTCTTCGGCGCTCAGTCTTCCTTATAGTCCAACTCTCACAGCCATACGTCACTACTGGGAATACCATTGCTTTGACCATACGGACTTTTGTTGGCAGGGTGATGTCTCTACTTTTTGTTATGCTGCCTAGCTTTGCCATCGCTTTTCTTCCAAGGAGCAGGCGTCTTTTAATTTCATGGCTGCAGTCACCATCTGCAGTGATCTTGGATCCCAGGAAGGTGAAGTCTGTAACTGCTTCCATGACTTCCCTTTCCATTTGCCAAGGAGTGATGGGGCCGGATGCCATGATCTTAGTTTTCTTGATGCCTAAGTGTCTTGTGCATTTACCTGAAACAATTGTACACTTTTTTAAAAAGTTTCTTTTTTGTACTCTGTAGAAATGAAGTAAAGACAGCCAATATTATAATGCTCCTGTATAGATCTATGATGCGGCCTCATCTGGAATACTGTGTGCAGTTCTGGTGACCATATCTCCAAAAAGTCCAGAAGAGGGTGACCGAGATGGTTTTCCTTCCCTAAGAAGAAATGCTGAAACGTCTGGAACTTTTCAGTTTAGAAAAAGACGACAAAGGGGGGACATGAGAGGGGTTTATAAAATTACACATTGGTTGGAGAGAGTTGACAAGAGAAATTTTCCTTTCTCTCACAAAATGCTAGAATTCGAGGGCCTCCAATGAAGCTGATAGGCAGTAGGTTCAGGAGAGACAAAAGGAAATACTACTTGACACGGAGAGTGATTAAAATGTGGACTTCGCTGCCTGAGGGTGAAGAGATGGCCCCAGGAATAAACAGCTTTAATGGGGGATTAGATAGATTCATGGAGGATGTTTATCATTGGCTACTAGCCACATTCAGAGGCACTGGGCCGCAGAGTTTTTTGTGGCCCGCCAAGACAGCTGGCCACTGTCAGCACCTGAGGAGCTGCAGCTTGAACTTATTGACATGCAGTCAGATCACACTGTGAAAGAAATGTTCAATGCTGTGACATTAGTTGACTTTTACAAATCTTTGTCTGCTGAAAAGTTTCCATGAATGAAGAAATTTGCTAGGAAAATGTTCTCTATATTTGGATCTACATATATTTGTGAGCAAAGTTTTTCTTGCATGAAGATCAACAAGAGTAAATATAGACATTAACAGACATTTGACAGACATTAACTTGCAGGCTGCGATGAGAATCTCAACAAGCAATCTCACTCCTGATTTCAAAAAAAATTGTAGGAAAGTGTGACAGGGTACATTTGTCTCATCAAACTGATTCTAAAATTAAATGTGCTTGCAGCGATAGATGATATGAAATGGGGGCAATAAATAAATTGAATAAAACTACCACTATTTTATTTAATTTATATTTATGGATTTTTATGATACAATTTATACCTTTTCTGAAATGCAAAGTTAACTAATGAATGCAATCATTTTAAAAGGTGCGGCCCTCCGCTAGTCTCCGCTCCCACAAAGCAGCCCCCGAGCCAAAACAATTGCCCACCCCTGCACTAAGCCTCTGAATCCCAGTGCCAGGAGGCAACATCTGGGAAGGCCTCAACCTCTCTGCCCTGTTCTTGGCCCTCCAGAGGAACTGGCTGGCCACTGTGTGAGACAGGATGCTGGACGAGATGGACCACTGGTCTGACCCAGCAGGGCTTTTCTTGTGCTCTTAGGAAGGACTCAGCCTCTCTGCCCTGTTGTTGGCCCTCTAGAGGAACTGGCTGGCCCCTGTGTGAGCCAGGATGCTGGACTTAGGCTGTTTTTACATCTGACTTTCCCGCTGGAATCATTCTAGTTCCAAAAAAACCTGCCCACACCTCTGTGCGGTGTGAAACCGTGCTGCTACTGAAATGTCCACATCTACTAATTGCCCTCCTGTGGTCAAGCTAGTATTCAACCGGCTTGATTCTGCTTTAAACAATTGCTGTTGATTAGTGCACTTAGACCCCCCTGGAGTGAAATTTCACACCACTGTGAAATCAGCACAGGAAAAGACAGCAGTCAAACTACTTTAGAGGGGAGGTGTAAAATGACCCTAAGATGGACTGGTCTGATCCAGCAGGGCTCTTATGTTCTTATTTGTCTGGTTCCCATAAATCTTGTCCTTAAGATTGTGTTCTTCTCATATATCAGCATATATTGTTCGGTGTGAGGATTTATTTTCTTTTTTCACTGTTCAAATATTTACCATCTTTAGAGGCCATTTCAATGCCTCCATATCGTATTTCATTAAAACGTGCCTTTACGGGTTTGTAGCTAAGCCTAACTTTTTAAAAAACAGAGTCTGTTTTAGCCTTTTAAGGCGCCACTGGAATTTGTGTTAGTCAATAGACTTAACAGCGCTACCCCTTGGCAAACATCAATACCATAAAGTTCAGTCAGTGGAGGAAAAGAGAATTACAGATTTTCATTCAGGGATTGGGATGGTTGGGGGTGTTACGTTGCAAATTAAATTAACTGTATGAAAACCTGACGCCTCAGCTAGTGTTCACTTAGTTGCTGAAAACACCACAAATGTTAGGATTCCAGCCTCCAGGTGGGGCCTGGGGATCTCCCAAACTTACAGCTCATTTCCAGACGACAGAGATCAGCTCCCCTGGAGGAAAATGGATGCTTTGGAAGGTGGACTCTCCAGGCTCCACCCCCAAATCTCCAAGTGTTCCTCCACCTCGAACTGGCAACCCTAACCCCCACCTCCGGGTGGGGGGTGGGGGTGGGGACACGGACGGACCTGACAACCTCAGTTGACATTAAATATTTTCTTCACCTGTAGTGTGTGGTCATGTAATTGGAGCGAGGAAAACAGCGTAACAAATCCATTTATGTTCTCTGAGGTGTTCATACAACTGTTATTCACAGACGGAATTGCTGTGTCCAATTGGGCCACTGTCCTGTGGGGTTTCTTTTGCTTTGCCTCACACCGCGGTTCATTTGCAAATTGAGCGAATATTGTTAGAGCCTTTATTTGCAAATTGGAAATGAGATAAGTCAGTAGGGATTTTGCCAGGAGGCATCTATTTGTCTGAGTCAAGTGGAAGAAAACATCTCAGGGAAGGAACATGGCTTTAATGCCCTATTTACAAGGGATTTTTCCTCCCAGCTCTCAGAGGACAATACATTTAAATACCATAATGAACCCTTGCATTTTAAGCCTTGACTCAGGTGGCTATCCTTCCAACAGAAAAAAAAAAGACAACAGAAATGGGAAGTTTAAAAAGACTTAAAAGATTTAAATGTTTTGCCTCAGGCACTCAAATATCCTCAGGATGTCGGCCCTTAAAAGTATGGCTCAGCAGAGGCAAAATATTTAATTGGTTCTACGCAGGGTGGTTGCTAAATGCATTTTCTATTAATAGATAAAATGCTCTTCGTTTTCTTCACATCATCCAGTGGCTTATAAACCTCTATATTTATTTATTGTTATTTAATTCATTTATACCCCACCATTCTCCACAATAGGGACCCAATGCGGCTCACATCGTTCTCCTCTCCTCCACTTAATCTTCACAACATCCCTGTCAGGTAGGTTAGGCTGAGAGAGTGTGACTGGTCCAAGGTCACCCAGCAAGCTTTCGTGGCAGAAATGGAGATTCAAACTCGGGTCTCCCAGATACTAATCCGATGTTCTTAACCACTATTGTTGTTCAGTTGCACAGTTGCACAGTTTCAGTTTCACGACCCCACGGACCACATCACGCCAGGCCCTCCTGTCTTCCGTCGTCCTCTGGAGTTCTTAACCACTACCCCCACATCATATCACGTGTAAGCCTTCATAATTATTTAAAAGAAGCAGGGCAGCTTCCCTTACCACTTTTCAGAAAAACTGTTCCTCCTCTTCTGTTTATTCTCAAAACTGCTCTGTTCTCTTTGTAGCAAAGCCTCAGGATTCCCTATATCATCTACTCAGTTCACACAGCCTGTGCCTCTTACAATTTCTCTCTAGTATAGCAATGTGTCTAATTTTGTCATTTTATATTTACACATACATATGTAAGTCTACCATTATATTATACAGCCCTTGCATCTGATGAAGTGGGCTCCAGTTGAAGCTTAATGGTTACAGCAGCAAAGTTGCATTTACTAAAGGCCAAGTATCCGATGTCCCACCAATATAATAATAATAATAATAAAATTTTTTTTAAAACCATTGCTTAAACAGTGTTTGAGATGTAATTAAAATCACTTTTAGTGGTTTGGGAGTGGGAGTAGGTCTGCCTTCTAATCTCAGACTTCATATGTGCTTTAACGAACTCTAAACGAGATGTATATTTAAACCACCAAGCCAAATTATAGTCACATATTTTAAGACAGAGTATTGTTTGCTTTCATATAAACTGGAACTAAGGCATTCCCCATGCCCCATTTATAACCATTATAAAACAGATTAATACAGATCACAAATGCATGTAAAGTGTGTGTGGGAGGCGGAATCACGCTTTCAATACTCTGATAAGATTCTTTGGTAATAGTAATTTCACACGCACCCCCTTTCTGTTCATAATAAGAATGAAGTTTTTCTGTTGTATGGTTTTGTGTGATTTAACTCCCCAGCCGGGGTAGGGATCATGAGACTGCAAAATGGTTAGGAGGGGGACAAACACAGAAGAAGTAGAGGGTGGGACAAAAGAGGAACAAAGGCATTGGTTGAGGAGCTTAGTGACATCCCGTCCTTAGTGACACCCTGTGTTTGTATCGCGCTCACTGTACTTTGCAGTCATGGTGAGCTTTCTTTAAAAACCACTGTTAAAAAAGGGCAGCAAACAGCCCCAAGAAGTCGGAGCGTCTGTTTGCTCTGCCCGGCCTTGCCTGCACCCCTAGTGGCTGCAATGCAGAACTGCAGTAAAAGGTGACTAAGCTGAAATGCATTTGCTCAATACAGCATGATTCCCCCTTCCCAGGCCTTTAAGCGGACTTGGCCCCCAGGAATTTTGTACCCTCAGTTTCCTCTCTTGGACTCACTGGTGTCCCCTGATACCCCATGGCTTCTTTCAGTCCCTGAACCCTTCCTTCCACTATGGATACTGCTCTTCCACTTTTCCCTGATCATACCCTCTGTTCTTTGGAGATGCGTGCACAATCTTCTCTCCCCCCTGGCTGGGTTTCTTCCAGAACTAGCTGCAGGTAGAACACATCTTTTGGGGGGTGAACTCTAAACTGGAAACTAGATATTTGTGACTATTATGATTACCATTGTATCCTTCAACTTCTGTTAGGAAGTTGCTAGAGTTGAAATACTTCAAACGGTCTTTTTCCAGACTGCCCCCATACTCAGAACAACTTTAAATTGCCCCTGCATTTACAATGGCCTTTTTCTCTCTGTTTCCATTCAGTATCTCTGATCCGGTCAATAAAATAAAAGCTGGTTAAGCATAGAGTTGGCAATTCCAAGTTTGGGCATCCCTGGGGATTTTTTTTGGGGGGGTGGGTGAAGCCTTGATTTGGGGATGAGCAGTATCTCAGTGGAGTAGAATGCCATAGAGTTCAGCTTCCAAGGCAGCCATTTTCTCCAGGGGAACTGGAGCATCAGTTATAATTCCAGATCTTCAGGCCCCACATGGACGTTGGCAGGGCTATTTTTGGGCAGGAACGCACAGGAACTGAGTTCAACCTGGCTTCCAAGTTGGCCATGCCAACAGCCCCCCCTCATGTTCCCCAGGTGCCTTGCAAGCCGCAGGGCACCTGAGGAAGCCAAGCTGATCCAAGGAGGGAAGGCAATTTAAACTGCCTCCCCTCCTCGGGTTCCCTAGGTGCCCCGCAGCTGCGGGGTGCCTGGGGAAGCCGATCCAAAAACTGCCTTCCTTCCCTCGGGTTCCCCATGCGGCCCGCAAGCCGCGGGGCACCTGGGGAAGCTGATCCTGGGAGGGAGCTGCGCTGCCAGGGGTGTGGCCTAATATGCTAATGCATTTCTGCTGTTGGGTGTGGCCTATTATGCTAATGAGTTCCTGCTAGGCTTTTTCTACAAAAAAAAGCCCTGGACTTCGGCAACCCTAGCCTCTCCCTCTCCCCGTTTCTAGAAGGACATTAAAGCTAAGCCATGTCAGTCAACAAAGACTAAGAAAAATCTGGAGCCAGGGTCTTGGACTTTTCATGTGGGGACACGTACACGTGTGGGTCTCCCTTTGCTGTGGGTCTCCTTGACTGGTATCTGACTCGGGGCTTTAAAAAAAAAATAGAGGTGCCCGAACTCCCAATAGGGAAATGAAGTTTTCAATCTGTGTACTGAAAACTTGTGCACTTTTAAACATTTTAAAAAGAATTTTGTCAAAGAGGTTCCAGAAACCCGTTCTGGTGCGTTCCCTTGGAAATAAGCCCTGATCCGGCTCAAAGGTACCAGCACAGCATCTGTGTGGAGAACTGTCCCCCTGAGGTACTATCAGACACAACTTCTTGCGAGTAACTTATCCTGATGGCTTCTGTTGCCTCAGAAAATGTCAAGGTTACTCATGGCCGACAGAGGGCAGAGGGCAATTTCTCAGGTAATTATCCCTTGCCCGGGTGGCAGTAAACCTCACCGATGTTTATTAATTGGCAAATCATTGCTGATAAAGCGATCAAACCACAGCAGTGGCAAAGACTCTGGACTTGAGAAGTGGTTGTTTGAGGGTGCCTGCCGTTTCCCCCTCTATTGACATTTCCAGGACATCTCAGCAGCTGAGGTGAAGGTTGGAAAGGGTTTGGAAACAAATGCTTTCCTAATGAATGATTCAACATAATAAATCACTGCACCCTAAGCATCCATGATAAGCTAATGGCCCCAAACCACGCTTGGTTCCTTTTTTCCCCTTGAAAAGCAAACCAACCATTTAGCTGTCTGTCGATAACTGACAAGAAAATGGCCAACGTTTGAGTAGACAGATCCAGATGGGTAGCCGACGACATTTCGTTGATAGACTTCTTCCAAATCGAAACAATAATTTTGAAGGCAATATTCATTATGGTCAGCCTTCACCTCCTATACATCTTATGTATGATCAGGGGTCCTTTGGGACCGGAGCGAGGCGGAGCAACGCTCCGCCAGCCCAGGAGTGGGCATTAGGGCAGCCAAGGGCCGAATCAGATTCTTTAAAAGCAGCTGGAGGGGAGGGGGTTTAAGGGAGAGACTCCAAACTTGCAGGATAGCTGCTAGAGCCTCTCCCCCAAATACCCACCAAGTTTCAAGAAGATTGGACCACGGGGTCCAATTCTACGGGCCCCCAAACAGGTTGCCCCATTCCCTCCATTGTTCTCTATGATGGGGAAAAAGTAATGTTTTTCCACACTACAGAGAACAATGGAGGGGATGGGGCAACCTGTTTGGGGGCCCGTAGAATTGGACCCCGTGGTCCAATCTTCTTGAAACTTGGTGGGTATTTCGTGGATACACTCCAGCAGCTATCCTGCAAGTTTGGACCATTGGGTATAATGGCCCATAGGGTATAGTGAGGTTGAAACTGACATTCAGCCGGTGATGTCAGGGGGCGTGGCATATTCTAATGAGTTATGCTAATATGTATGCTAATGAGCTCCTGCACCTCTTTTTCTACAAAATGACCCCTGTGTATGATTGACTTTTAAGATACTGAAAAAAACCTGCTTGGTGTCAGATGGGATTTGCACGTCATTGCATTGTTATACCTTGTAATTGCCTTCAAAATTATTGTTTCGATTTGGAAGAAGTCTATCAACGAAACAAGAACAACATTTCAGAGAACCTCCTCATTGTCTCTTTAAATCAGCTGTTGTTGTCTGTTTAAAAATGATTGTTTTTTTAAATTAACGAATGTTTGTTAAATATTACATGTTCTAATCTCACTGAATTATATACACTTGATAAGCGTCCTACACAGCTTTGTTTTTTCGCTTTTATCACCCCAGCGGTTAGACACTGTGCAGCCCAGCTTGAAGCCGCCAAGGCAAAGAGCTCGAGAGGGCTGAAAACTGGGTGTTGACTTCCAGCCCACAATTGTAACAGAAGTTCATTAACTGAATGGATTTAATCCCATTCTTCCATTTTACCTCAGCACACTTTACAATGAACATGATTAGCCTCCCTGAAGGAAGTCATCTTTCACCTGTGCGTTTCAGACGGGGGAATTATGTCCAAGTGGCTTGTTACAAATGACACAGGAAGTCAAGGCAAATAACAAATGCTAGGAATCCTATCCTCTTCTTGGCAATGCCATCTTCCAGGTGGGGCCTGGAGATCTCCCAGAATTACAACTGATCTCCAGATGACAGAGATCAGTTCCCCTGGAGAAGAATGGCTGCTTTGGAGGGCGGACTCTGTGCCATCACACCCACTGAGGTCCCTCTCCAATCTCTCTAGCCTCCACCCCCAAATCTCCAGGAATTTCCCACCCCGGGGTTGGCAACTCTAAGTGGCTTATTTCAAGTGGACTAGTGCTTCTTTCTCCTGCTTTTTTCTTTCTTTCTGGCTTCCAGTTGCCATTTAGCAGACTGCAGTAGACCTAACAGCACTGTAAAGCCTTCATAATTATTCACAGGGCAGAAACCGCGGCTCTTCCTGGGGGCCAAGTCACATGATCCCCTTCAAAGTAGGGTTGCCAGCCTCCAGGTGGGGCCTGGTGGTCTCCCGAAATCACAACAAATCTCCAGGCTTCAGCTCCCCTGAAGAAAATGGCTGCTTTGGAGGGTGGACTCTGTGGCATTACATCCTGCCGAGGCCCCTCCTCTCCTTCTTCCCCCAAGCACCACTCCCAAATATCCAGGAATTTCCCAACTCCCAAGTTGGCAGCCCTGTCAAGTTGCATACAGCTGTCTCCCCCACCCCCCGGTTACACCGTCCTATGGTAGCCAGGTCCATTGTACCAGCCGGCGAGGGATGGCGGTGAACTTCCTGGGAGTGGGGAGGGAAGAAGCCGGAAACAAATGTGACTTGTCTACCTCACCCGGAAGTGATATAGGCCTGTTAGGGATGTTGGTAGGGTTGCCAAGTCTGGGTGGGGAAATACCTGGAGACTTTGGGGGTGGAGCCGGGAGAGGGTGGGGTTTGGGGAGGGGAGGGGCCTCCGCATGGTAGAATGCATTAAAGTCCACTCTCCAAAGCAGCCATTTTCTCCAGGGGAGCTGATCTCTGTCAGCTGGAGATCAGTTGTAAAAGCGGGAGATCCCCAGGCCCCACCTGGAGGCTGGCAGCCCTAGATGTTGGGGGTGACGCTCTGGTTTGTGGGCAAAACCTTGATGGTAGAATTAGCTTCTACCATAGATTTTTTTTTTTTACCAAAAACCAGATCGTCCCCCTCCACATCACTGATGTGCCTACGTCACTTCTGGGCAGGCCCGTAGCTACAGCGGAGCATTTCGGGGCCTGGCCCCTGACTTCCTGCCATGGCCCCCTGACTTCCATCCAGCCCCAGGCTCCCAGCTCTCTGGCTGCCCCGAAGACTCCCCACCACCACCCCTTCCCCAAGCGCGGCTTGCTTCCCCATGCAGGCAGGCAGAATGTCAACGCTGCAAAAGTTAGGGTTGTTTTTTTAAATTATTATTATTTTGTGACATCAGTGTCCGCTGGCTTATTTAAAGGCCCCCTCTGAATTACAAAATCCTAGCTTCTGGGAGATGTGGACATGATGTGTTTATTTCTGGCTTCCTGCCTATTTTTTTGGGGGGTGGGGGTAATTTCCCCCACTGGCCAGCTGGCTGGTGATAGAGAGGAGCGCTGCCAGGTCTGGCATCCCTACGCCACCCCCATAATATACGGGAAGGGCTCGCGTTTTCTCAGGGCCCCCCGAATCGCTATACCGTGAACCATCATCGGGAGCGCTACGAAAATACTATTTCTCTGTTTGCTGGTGATGTACAATTCAGACGAGCCATCCGAAACAGCTGTCCCGTGTAAGGGAAAGAGCGTGAGGGAGGGCCTTCTCTGGAGTCACTGTAGGCGGTAGCCCGGAGGCCTGATTTAAATACCACTTGGTGGTGTGCGAGCGAGCCAATCCCACAGATGTTCCCAAGACATTAATGCTCTTCATAAAACCTCTTCCCACACAGTTCAGGCACCTCGCCTGGCTGGGAGCGGTGGGAGGTTGTCTCTGCCAGCTGTGGCAGATGTGGTTTGGAACCACTCCGTCGGCTGAAACTCTGGGGGAGGAGATTTCGTACATGATATTGTCTGTGTGGGCGAGCAAGCAGTTCACCGCTTCCCCAGCCCCGCCCGACGTGTCATTTAAATTCTGTGAATTGGATGCTGTGGATGGGTGGGTATTGGAGGAGGTGGCTATTTGGTGAGGGGCTCTCTAGTGGAGCATCTGCTTGGCACGCAAAAGGTCCCGGGTTCAATCCCTGGCATCTCCGGTTGAAACGATCAGGTAGGAGGTGATGGGAAAGATCTCGGCCTAAGATCCTGGAGAGCCACTGCCAGTCTGAGTAGATTCACACAGAGCTATCAGGACTGGGCTCAAGCACTGTTCTGGTCACTCGCTGCCACCATTCATTCCTGTCCTATATGTGTGTAGACCTAGACCTTAAATTGTGTGTGTGTTCCTTCCCCCTAGACATACAGCCCACAGGGCTAATCAAAACAATACACTTTTATTTATAAGAACAACACCGTGAAGAAAGTAAAGTCTAAGAAACCAGGTTTCACTTCCGTGCAACTTCTGAACTGAGGTCTTATACCTGCAACTGGGATCCTTGAGCTACCGGTTTACTGTTTTCAGCCTGTTCCCGGTAGCTTTTCTACACAATTCCCCTCAGTCAGAAAAACCCCTTTCGCCTCAGCCCTTAAGGTGTCAACTTCTCTGCTACTGACCCCTAACTAGTTTTTCAATCCTTTTCTTCAGATCTCCTTCTCTCAACATTCCATCCACGCATTGGTTGCTCTTAGAGAGAGGCGGAAGCCAGCCTATCACAATTTGTTCTTTTATCAAACTTACAGCCCACTCCCTCTCTCCTGAATGGGACTCGAGATGGCTAACAACATACAAAATACACTCAATGAAACAGTACATAAGATACAATAAATAAACTTTACAAATATAAAAAGATTAAAAATCTATCCTCGTTAAAATCTATCCATTGCTAAGCAGGGTAGGCTGCGTGGATGGCGAAGACACAACTGGAACTTAGTATACCAGCTGCCTGGCGGGTCATGATCACCCAAAGGCTGTCCAAAAAAGAGCAGTCTTGCATGTCCTGCTAAACCTAGGGAGGTCCCGCAAGGCACACACCTCTTCAGGCAGGTGGTTCCACAGGACGGGAGTGAAGCACGATCCCAAAAACCAGATCCGATCAGGAAGAAGGCACACGGACACCAGGAATAGAAAAAGCCAAAAATTTATGGTACCATAAGTCTCAATCTGAATAAAAGTTTCAGATACAAGCGAGCCCTTGTTACAGTTGGGCTTAATCTTTTATACTAAGAAGGCGGAGAATTCCAGTAGGATGGAACTAGTGCCATTTCTACACATTTGACATCATTCTCGTAAGCAAAGGTATTCTGTTTCATTCTTGCGCATGTCAATTACAGGAAAGGAATCAAGAACGTTAAGTTAAACGTTGTTGCAAATCGGTACACTTTCTCATGCATCTTCTCTAAGCTAGAATGTGCTGGGAATAATAGACCATTGTAAGCAGTTGCAACTTGAAACAATAAGCTCCTGTATGAGCATTTCTGCTGAAGCACAAACATACAATGTAACACCAAAGAATTCTTGTGCATGTTTGTATCTGTGCTGGCTTTGCGGTTTCAAAGAATTAGCTTACTAAGGCAACTAAAATTAGTTTTGCAATTTCTTCAGGAGCCACCATCAAGAAGGCCCTTGCCTTTGTTGACACAAGGTGGACAGTTTGCTGACCAGGCCAGTTTGGTGTAGTGGTTAAGTGCACAAACTCTAATCTGGGAGAATTGGGTTTGATTCCCCACTCTTCCACTTGCAGCTGTTGGTGTGACCCTGGGCAAGCCATAGTTCTCTGAGAGCTGTTCCCTCAAGGGCAGTTCTCAAGAGAGCTCTCTCAGCCCCACCTACCTCACAGGGTGTCTGTTGTGGGGAGGGGAAGGGAAAGGGATTTGTAAACCACTTTGAGACTTTGAGTGAAGGGTGGGGTATAAACCCAGTCTCCTCGTCTTCTAATAAATTCCGCAATGATGATTGGAGAAGTTAGGATCGGGTCAAGAGAGGTGGTCCCATTCCCTCCACCCCCCACAAATTCCCTGTCAGACTTCCGAGGTGGCACACAGAAAGCCAAATCACTAGATGATCTTGGGTCTGCTCGTAATATCTGGGGCTGCCCTGAGATTCTTCGTATTTCATTTTTATACTTTGCAGGGATGTAGGAGATTGTTACAGCATGTGGGGCGAGAGGTAACGGAACGAGGGAGAACTTTTTCATGGTTCCAAACATTTTGGAGCTGTCGTGAAAATTCCGTTTCTGTGCAATTTTGTTTGGGCTCTGCTGCCAGGAAAACAACACAGGTTTTCACAAAGAGCAGCATCAAAACAAGCTGCTCCTCAGCTCCCGCCCAATCCCAGTTTTTGTTCTCCTGTTTTATTTTTAAATCCAATCAGCATAAAAGGAATCCTCTTGAATTTAATAACGCGGGGTCCTTTGCCAAAAACTGCTCATGGTCATCAAAAGAAAATGTTGAGTACTTAGAGATCCAGCATCACTTTTGAAAAGTTTGCCAAATCACTCCCCATCTTGGAAACCAAATTATTAGCTACATTGAACATCCATAAGTCTATAGTAATTTTAGACAGCGCTTGTAGAAGAAGAGAAGAAGAGATTGGATTTATACCTCGCCCTTCACTCCCCAAGGGAGTCTCAGAGCGGCTTACAAACTCCTTTTCCCTTCCCCTCCCCACAACAGACACCCTGAGAGGTAGGTGGGGCTGAGAGAGCTCTTTCCCAAGCTGTCCTTGAGAGAACAGCTGGTACAGAGCTATGGCTTGCCCAAGGTCATCCAGCCAGGTGCAAGTGGAGGAGTGGGGAATCAAACCCAGTTCTCCCAGATTAGAGTCCGCGCACTTAACCACTACACCAAACTGGCTCTCAGTTTGTAAAGGAAAATGTTGTAAAGGAAAATGTTCCAGGAACCGTATGCCTTTCACAACGTTTTCTAATAGGGTTGCATAGCAAACAGTGCCTTTTTTAAAAAATAAGATTTTCTTACCACAGTTTTTTTGTTCTGAATTATGCTTGTGAATTTTCTAAAGATACAACCTCAGTTATTCAGCTTAGCGCTGCTGGGTCCCCCCCCCCGGCCACTGGCAGGGGATGGGGGGTTAGGGTTGTCAGAAGTTCCAGATGTGATGTCCCCTGTCTCAGACCTCCAGACTGAGTGGCAAGAGAGACTAGATAGCTAGACAGGCACGCTGACCTTTCTTCCTGTATATACTCTTCTGCCACTGTCCTCTTTGATATGTAGATTACGATACGACAAACCTTTATTGGCACTGAGAGCACAAAACATTATGGGGAAATATGTAATTGTGTTCTCAGGGACCAATTTCCCTCTTCCTGCCTCTCTCTCTCTCCGAATGAAGACTTGCTCTCTACCTGCACGCACCAAGAGAGGGGCACGTAGTCCTCTCTTGGCACCATGAGGCAGATGGGCCTCTTGCCATCTGCCTCCATCCTTTAGCTAGTAAGTTAGTAATCTATCAGTCTCTGCTCTTTCCTATCCAAAGTGTACTTCTCAAATAAAGAGAGAAGTATTTCTCTTCTAAACTTGCAGCGTGGCTCTGTGTAGCTTTGTAAGCTGAGTAACCTGGTCAAGTGACACTCCTGCATTCGTAGCTTTCTTTAAGCACTCTGCTAACTAGTGGTGACTGGACTAACCGCACCAGTTAACCTTCAATAAGGGTTGCCAGTTCCAGGTTGGGAAACTCCTGGAGATTTGGGGATGGAGCCTGGGGAGGACAGGGACCTCAGTGGGGTACAATGCCACAGAGTCCACCCTCCAAAGCATTCCTTTTCTCCAGGAAGAACTGATCTCTGTAACTCTGGAGATGAGCTGTGATTCTGGGGGATTCCCCAGGCCCCACCAGGAGGCTTGGCTACAGGACTCGAACCTGGCATTATCCGAATCGGGTTCATCTGCTCCTTCTCTTGGGATGAGTTTCCAGATATGTGGTATTAGCCAGGAAATGACAGGAAAGGGCTGTGGCTTCCCTTCCTGGAGAGTCTCCATCCAAGTTGCTGATCTCCAGGAATAGAAAAGTACACCCTGTTGTGGCTTCTGGACTCTCAACCTCACCTTCCCGTTCTACCTTCAGCTTCAAGGGAACTTTCCCCACCTCTTTGCATCTCAGCCCGTCCTTCCTCATACTCTCGTGCTCTTTGCTCTGACCCGAAAGGACTCTGAGGGTGGACTGTCTTCCAGACTGGAGCAGGGCTGTTAACTGGTTGGCCCAGACCCAAGAGAGCCGCACGGCACCCTGTGTTTTGTTGAATCAGGCACGTTTGTCCTGTTGTGGTGCCTACCAGTCACAAATAAAACTCTGGAAACTCTTTGGTAATTATTTATATGCCATCTCAGTGGCTTTCCCTGTAAGATAGCCCTTGACTTTGCCCTTCCCGCTTTACTGCCTAGGCGATTCCTTCCTCCCTCCCTCCCTCCCTCCCTCCCTCCCTCCCTCCTTCCTTTCATTCATTCATTCATTCATTCATTCATTCATTCTTATTATTTCACCCTCTCCATCGGAGCAGGCTCAGGCCAGCTCACATAAAACCAATAAACCAATACTCATTACAAAATATATCTAAAACACTACATAATAACAGTTTAAAACTGTTAGTATCGATGGCGATTCTCTGAATAAAGTGTGTTTGTGCGTGGTCGGCTGTGCTACCACTCTAAAAAGCTTCAACCCTAGGCTGGCCCAGAGGCTATCGGAAGGCCTGCCAAAAAAGCTCTGTTTTCATGGCCCTGCAGAACTGTGAGAGGGTATTGGGATATGTCGTTACTAGTGGGCGATTCTGCATCTAGCATTCGCTCCACATTTTCTCAACTGGGAGGGAAGAGTACAGCTCAAAACCACATTCAGATACCCCAGGGCAACACCGTACTGACTGCAACATCACCCCTGAATGGCCATAAAACAGCCATACATCTATGCAGAAGGTAGAATAAAATTTGACAATCAAAGAACTCAAAAGTGACATTCAGTGTGGAAGTTATCATAAAACCCGATAATCAAAGGAAGTGAAAACAGCATGCAATGCAGAGGGGAATTTCTGTTTCAATGTGGGTTTCATAAAACAATGGAGGGAAAAGCCAATGCAGAATCAGCTATACTAGAGATTTGCCCAGTCATAGAAGTGTGATACTGAGTGAAGTACATAAATCTCCCAAGAAGAATATTGCAAAAAAGGTAAACTTACATTTATTCACGTAGATCCAGTTCATGTTCAGGTTGCAGTTGAAAGGAGAGAAGAAGAAGAAGAGAAGAGATCTGTAACTTTCTAAGCTAAGGAGCCTGTCCTGTATTTTAACATCTGGTAGGGCATGTATAGACGCACAGAAGAACTGTGTTGTACCCATTTCTTTTGAATCTCTTGCTCAGTCTGGTGCTGTGCTAAAAGTATGCTTGTGAGCGTTTTATTTTAATAAACAGTTTATAACTTTTGATGCTGGTTGTGGTTCTCTGTACCACATAGACCTCCACTGTCTTGGACACACCATTTTAAGAGGACGCCAGGGGAAAGGCAGGCAGTTGGCAAGTAGCTAGGGCGCACGAGGCATTCATTCATTTATTTGTCATGGTCGGAGACAAGCATACAGTGTGAACATAATATGAGAAAAAGAGAAAAAAGACAAAGGTAATATACAAAATATAAAAATCTAAGTTTAAAAACTTTTAGGGCGCACGAGGCAGCAAATGGTCCCCGTGGCAAGGCCTCAGATCTTGGAAGGGAAGCTGGGAGTCCTGACCCTCCCAGGGAGCAATCCTTACCAAGCTCAGTTCGTGGCAGTGGTTACCCCAGAGAGAGAGAGAGAGAGAGAGAGAGAGAGAAGTCTCTCCAGGTTCTGGGGAAAACCTTGGTGGGCAGGGTGGAACAGGGCCTGCAGGCTGTAGCAGGCCCATCCCGCCACACTCCACATGAAGTCAGAGGTCATAAGTTGTTCAACTTCCTTATGTGTTTGTGCTGCCAATGAACCGAAAGAGGTATGATGCTCCGCTAATTGTGAGCAAATATCAGTTCTCATATTTAGCGAGTTCTACCAGCAGGATGCTAGGAAGCTGAACTGATGTGAGTCTGGTTAGGTAGGTATATTTGTTTACAAAGCACAGGGGAGGGAGAGAGCTGAGTGAGTCTCTCAAGGCCATTGCCATGAGTCAGTGGCAGAGCTAGGATTATGCTTTGGGCAGGGAGTGGCCGGTAGAGTGTCCCTCAGTCTATCATTAGGCCAAACCTCCTAAGTGCTCTCTTCCTCGTTCCTGGTGTTCCCAGGACCTTCCCTTCTCCACCTTTCAGTCCTCCTTTGGTCCATTCCAGTCTAGTTCTTGCCTTTGCTGTCCTATACTTTTCCTTCTCTCCTTAACTTTTGCTGTCAACATTATCGCTTTGCATTCTACTCTGTCTCCCCACTGTCCCTGACATAGGGGTGCCAGTTTCAGGGCGGAGCCTAGGGTTGCCAGACCCCCCCAGCGGAGGTGTGGGTCCCCTGCTGCCATGCCCCACTTCCCCACATCAATCAGTGGGGAAAAACCTTCCCCCCAAAACGGGGATCCATCCAACGTGCAGCGATGTGTCTACATCATTGCCTGCATGACCCGGAAGTGACGTCATCACATCCAGGACACTAGGGCAATGTTCTGGTATTTGAGCAAAAAACCTATGGTAGAAGCCAAATTTACCATAGAGGTTTTGCCCAAATTCAAGAGGGTCGCCCCAACTTGTGATGTGATGATGTCATTTCCGGGTCATGCAGGCAGTGATGTGGACTCATCACTGTACATCGGATGGGCCTCCCTGCTGCTTCTGGTAAGTGCCCCCCATCACCAGTTGCCTGGCAACCCTAGCAAGACCTGGGGATCTCCCAGAATTACAGTCAGTTTGGTGCAGTGGTTTAGGAGCATAGACACTAATCTGGGAGAACCGGGTTTGATTCCCCACTCCTCCTCCACATGCAGCTGATGGTGTGACCTCGGGTCAGTCACAAGCTCTCTCAGAGCTGTTCTCTCGAGGGCAGTTCTCTCAGAGCTCTCTCAGCCCCACCTACCTCACAAGCAGTGGTCCTTCTAAGCTGAGTGAGTGTGAGCTAGCTCACAGTTCTTCAGCCTCTGGCTCACACATTTTTGTCTTAGCTCAGGAAGGGTGGCTCCAGAGCAAACTAATTTATGCAATAGCCAAATAACTCGCTCACAGCTTTAATGCCAGTAGCTCACAAAGCAGGGTTTTTGCTCACAAGACTCCACAGCTTAGAGGGAGCATTGCTCACAAGGTGTCTGTTGTGGGGAGGGGAAGGAACAGGAGATTGTAAACTGCGCTGAGACTCCTTTGGGTAGGGAAGGGCGGGGTATAAATCCAGTCTCTTCTTCTTCTTCTCTTCTAGAGCTTATCTTCAGAATACACAGATCAGTTCCCCTGAACAAAATGGCTGCTTTGGAGGGTGGACTGTGTGGCATTGTACCCCACTGTGTTCCTGTCCTCCCCAGGCTCCACTCCCAAATTTCCAGGAGTTTCCCACCCTGGAGCTGGCAACCCTTCCCGCTCCCCTGCCAGTGGCTCCCCCATCCTAACACCATCTACTGAATCTTACGGGATGTTTGTTACTTTGATCTCTCTGACCCTTTTGTCATTTCCTTAACTGTACCATAACGTAATTACGCTTCGTGTTCAGCGAGGAAATGAAGTAGGTTTTGTATAATTAATTCGATCGTTCACAGTGTCGGTTTAAATTGTACGCTCTTTTAAGTGTTGGCCTTTACCATTTGCCAAATGACTGAAAGAGCATAGCAAAACAGTGCCATAATGTTCTGTTATTATGCATAGGCATAAGGCTCAAATTGATCGCAATTAGTGGAGCTGCCGCGAGGTCATGGAATATTCACAAACATCCTATATGAATACATCAGGCTCGGTGTGGTAGGAACCGGATGCCTATGATTGGGAAGGGTATCAACATAACATAAGAGAAGCCGATGTTGGATCAGGCCAGTGGCCCATCAAGTCCAACACTCTGTGTCACACAGTGGCCAAAAACACCAGGTGCCCTCAGGAGGTCCACCAGTGGCTCCATTAAATCCCTGGCATCTTCAATTCAAGAGAAGAAGAAGAGATTGGATTTATCCCCTGCCCTTCACTACCCGAAGGAGTCTCAAAACAGCTTACAATCTCCTTTCCCTTCCCCTCCCCACAACAGACACCCTGTGAGGTAGGTGGGGCTGAGAGAACTCTCTCGAGGACTGCCCCTAAGAGAACAGCTCTGAGAGGACTTGTGACTGCATGTGGAGGAACCAGTGTCGCCCAAGGAGAATCCACAACCGGTGGCCCGTCAGTGGAGCGATGTCAGCAAGAGAATCAGGGGTGTGTGGTTACCTTTCTAACCTCTGGAGCGAGGAATACCATCTTCTGCGGCAGTTCTCGCTGTGTAGCAAAGCTCACCTCCCCTGGCAAAGCACATCAGATGAGCATGCCCCTAATGCAAATGTGGAAATGCTATGGAGCACAGGTGGAAGAGAAAGTCAGAAGAAACTATGAGGAAAGTCCGTGGTAAACCCTGGCATGTGGAGGCTCTGTCACCAGTTTGCAGCAGCAATGAGATACACAGAGTAGTCACGATGTGCAAGTGACATCAGTCGCAGTAGGGCCAGTGGTAGAATGGAACCATAGAATCCCAGAGTTGGAAGGGGCCCTACAGGCCATCTAGTCCAACCCCCTGCTCAATGCAGGATCAGCCTAGAGCAGGGGTGGGCAAATGGCGGCCCGGGGGCCACATGCGGCCCGCCACAGAGTTTTTTGCGGCCCACCAAGACAGTTGGCCACTGTCAGCACCTGAGGAGCTGCAGCTTGAACTTATTTACATGCAGTCAGATCACACTGTGAAAGAAATGTTTAACGCTGTGACATTAGTTGACTTTTACAAATCTTTGTCTGCTGAAAAGTTTCCATGTATGAAGAAATTTGCTGGGAAAATGTTCTCTGTATTTGGGTCTGCATATATTTGTGAGCAGAGTTTTTCTTGCATGAAGATAACACGAGTAAATATAGACATTAACAGACATTTGACAGACATTAACTTGCAGGCTGTGATGAGAATCTCAACAAGCAATCTCACTCCTGATTTCAAAAAAATTGTAGAAAAGTGTGATAGGGTACATTTGTCTCATTAAACTGATTCTAAAATTAAATGTGCTTGCAGCTATAGATGATATGAAATTAGCGCAATAAATGAATTGAATAAAACTACCACTATTTTATTTAATTTATATTTATGGATTTTTATGATACAATGTATACCTTTTCTGAAATGCAAAGTTAACTAATGAATGCAATCATTTTAAAAGGGGCGGCCCTCTGCTAACCTCCGCTCCACAAAGCGGCCCTCGAGCCAAAACAATTGCCCACCCCTGGCCTAGAGCATCCCTGACAAGTGTTGGTCCAGCCGCTGCTTAAAGACTGCCAGCGAGGGGGAGCTCTCCGCCTCCCCAGGCAGCTGATTCCACTGTTGCACAACCCTTACGGTAAAAAAGATCCCCCTAAGATCCAGGCGGTACCTTCCCGCCCTTCATTCAAACCCGTTCTTGCGAATCCTCTCCTCTGCTGCCAACAGGAGCACCAGTTTAGTGTAGTGGTTAAGTGCGTGGACTCTGATTTGGGAGAGCTTGGACTCTGATTTGGACTCTGATTTGGTCCCCCACGCCTCCACTTGCAGCTGCTGGATGACCTTGGGCAAGCCGATAGTTCTGTCAGAGCTGTTCTTGAAAAAGAGCAGTTCTGGGGAGAGCTTCTCAGCCCCACGTACCTGACAGGGTGTCTGTTGTGGGGAGGGGAAGGGAAAGGAGTTTGTAAGCTGCTCTGAGACTCTGAGTGAAGGGCGGGGTATAAATCCAATCTCCTCCTCCTCCTCTTCTTCTCTAAGTGACAGCCCTTCAGATACTTCAAGAGAGCAGTCATGTCCAATGTTCCCTCTAAGCTGTGGAGTCTTGTGAGCAAAAATTCTACTTTGTGAGCTACTGGCATCAAAGTTGTGAGTGAGTGGTTTGGCTGCTGCATAAATTAGTTCACTCTGGAGCCCTCCTTCCTGAGCCAAAATGAAAATGTGTGAGCCAGAGGCTAAGAAACTGTGAGCTAGCTCACACTAACTCAGTTTAGAGGGAACACTGGTCATGTCCCCCCTTCAACCTCCTCTTCTCCTGACTGAACATTCCCAAGTCCCTCCGCCTTTCCTCCTAGGGCTTCTTGATCTCCAGGCCCCCAATCATCCTCGTCGCTCTCCTCTGCACCCTCTCCATTCTGTCCACATCCTTTCTGAACTGAGGCCTCCAGAATGGCACACAACACTCCAGGCGCGGCCCAACCAATGCTGAATGTCACATATTGATTTGAATTAGCCGGTGAAATCTTGGGTCTCAAGTAACATAAACCACCATGTGGTATAATATCTCCAGTGGTGTGGTCTACCGCAGCGATGTACCATATCGCACATAAACCCAGATCCTATTTAGAGCGCTAAACCTGACCACGGGCTGTTCCATAGTGCACGATGCGAAAGCCCTGCCTTTCACGCATGAGCAGTGTTCCCTCTAAGCTGAGTTAGTGTGAGCTAGCTTACAGTTTTTTAGCCTCCAGCTCACACATTCTTGTCTTGTCAGGAAGGAGGGCTCCAGAGCAGACTAATTTATGCAGTAGCCAAATCACTCGCTCACATCTTTAATGCCAGTCGCTCACAAAGTTTGCTCACAAGACTCCACAGCTTAGAGGGAGCATTGCTCGTGAGGTGTACCAGCAGCTACAATCCAGCACAGGGTTCAGTCTGCCCAAGTCCAGCAGATTGGATCTTAACATAGGCAAGCTAAGGAGTCCGCAGAGGGGGATTTCCCCCTTCTTCCCCTGGCAGTCAGATGATCCACTCACCCTACAGTTAATTCTGTGAACAGGAAGACCCCCTTGGACAAAATATCATGAAACAAGAGGGGAGCTGCCCTGACCTGGATGGCCCAGGCTAGTTCAGTCTTGTCAGATCTCAGAAGCTAAGCAGGATGGACTTTGGTTAGAATTTGGATGGGAGACCACCAATCAAGTCTGGGGTTTGCTATGCAGAGGCAGCCAATGGCTGGAGATTGCCTGGTGACACCTGGAGGTTGGCAACTCTAATTGTCCCTCTTTATCAGAAAAACAGACCCCATTTTTCTTGGTCATCCCTGCTACGTGGATTTTTGTGCCCCCTGGAGATGACCCTGGAGGCCCCTTCCAACTCTATGATTCTATGATTCAGCCTTCTAGATTTAGCCTTCCAGATTTTAATCTTCCAGATTGGCTTTCGTCAGACTGTTGTTAGTGTGAGATGGTTGGGTTGTGAGTCTCAGCTCTCCCAGATGTCTCTAGAAGTTAGATTTCTATGAAGGCAGGTGGATGTACCATATTTACAATGTAAAAAGGTTTCCTTTGCTCGAAAGCCAGTTGAATCCGACTGTAGGGGGCGGTGCTCATCTCAATTTCCAAGCCGAAGCGCCAGTGCTGTCCAAAGATTTTTCCCGTGGTCATGTGGTCGGCATGGCTAAACGCCGAGGTGCACGGAACGCTGTTCCCTTCCCACTGAAGTGGTACCTATTTATCTACTTGCAATTTCTTGCTTTCGAACTGCTAGGTTGGCAGGAGCTGGGGCCAGAGACGGGAGCTCACTCCGTCACGCGGCACTCGGGTCTCGAACTGCTGAGCTACCGACTTTCCAGTCTGCAGTTCAGCGTCTTAACCACTGAGCCACCCCATATAAATACGCATGCATGAATGTGAGCATGCATTTCACATGCAGGTAACTGATAGAAGGAGAAGTATGCTTTCCCAGAGCATCTTTTAATCGAAAGAACAAATATCTTCTTGGATTTTCAACTCGTACACAATAGCAGAAATGCTGCATGCAGAATGCCAAAGAGAGCCTTTCACGATGTGTGGGTCAGGGGCCCCCAGTACTTCTGAGCCTGCAGGTACCTTTGGAATTCTGGCACAGTGTGTTGGGCGCAGCCACAAAATGGCTGCCACACAAAATGGCTGCCACAGGAGGCGGAGCCAGCCACAAAAATGGCTGCCACAGCTTATCTTTGGTTAGACAGCGAAGATCGTTGTGGTGCGGTGGCAGCTGCTGCCAAAGCGACAAAATCTGCGCAGCCAATGAAATCTCCAGTGGCCTTGCTGGGCAAAACTTTTAAAAAACACCACTTTTTAAAAACAGTTGGGAGGAGGCTCCAGGAAAGGTGTTGGCAGGTACCACACTAGGCACTCCTGGTGTAAGTGATGGGAATAAAGGTTTAGTGATGCCTGGCCTGTAGCGACAGTGGGGGCATTGGGGACTCCGCCCCCTTCCTTAAAGAGCCAGCCCCACGAGATTTTGTCGAGAAGAATATTTTTTGAGAAGGATCGGGGGCGTACGCATGGCCCCCGCTTCTACTCAAAAGCATTTAAAGGGTTCCTTTAAATGCTTTTGCGAAGCAAGTGGGGAATGGTCCACGCCCCTTTCCCTCCCTTCTACAAGATTTCAAGGGCCCTCCAGCTGATCGATGGGCCATGTGCTCCCCCCCCCCCCGATCAGCTGGAAAGCCCTTTAAATCTTGCAGGAGGAGAGGGAAAGGGGTGGCTGCCGTCAATTGGGCTTGGGGGCGGATTGGAGCTGATATAAAAATAATGGCAGCCCCACCAGAAAATTTTTTGCCCCACAAGCCACAAAATCCTGGTTACGGGCCTGAGCTATGCTCACCTGTGAAATACTAGAGGGGCAGGGCATTTCTGCAGGTCCTTCCTTTTTCAGTCTCAGATGGCTTCTTCTGTGTCTACGGAGCCCTCCAGACGCGTTAGTGTCAGCTCCCCCCAGAAGGATTCTTACAACAGTGCAAGCCTACCAGCACTTACCTGGGAGTGAGCCCCATTGCATCAAATGGGACTTACTTCTGAGGAGACCTGCTTTGCCTCACTCCCTCCCCTCACGATCTCATGCTGATTCCGCACACATTGGGTAATGCACTTTCAGTGCAATTTACCAATCTTTTGCGAGCGGTGTTCTGCACAGGAAGAGCCAGTTGCGAACGACTGCAAAAGTGCACTGAAAGTGCGTTATCCAACCTGTGTGAAAACAGCCCCCGTTTCCTGACTTGTTGGGACCTTAGCTAAGACCGGCCTAGCAGCCTGTTATTTCTGCCTAAGGTAAGTGTGCACTTTCTCTCTCTCTCACACACACAATAACACACTTTCAATCCACTTTCAGTGTCCCGGGAAGAGCGTTACGCTCTAGCAATAAGAACCATCTTGTGGTCCCTGGCCCAAGAGAGGTCCAGCTGTCCTCGACTAAGGGCAGGGCCTTTTCAACCGTGGCCCCTGCCTGGTAGAACTCTCTGCCAGAGAACATCTGTGCCCTACAGGATTTATTACCTTTCCATTGGGCCTGCAAGGCAGAGATGTTCCATCAGACATTCGGTTGAGGACAGTGATGGTGGGCACTCTCATACCCTTCTATCCAGCCCTCTACATAGAGCTGCCAGGTCCCCCGGGAGGGGAGAGGTTCCCCCGCTAAAAGGGCCCCCCAATCTGCCGGTCCGGATCTGACAGGCGGGGGGAACCCCACCCCTGCAGTCGCCAGACTGGGCTGACATGCCCGGCGTGATGACGTCGCCCGGAAGTGAAACTCTAGGTTTTCAGGGTGATTGCTAGAGCGTCACCCGGTGACGTGCCGAGCATGATGACGTCACTTCCGGGCAATGTCACTGCAGCGCACACGTGCGAATGTCGCAGAATGGAACCACCACTCCCCCGCTACAGCCAGTAAATCACTGGGCAACCCTACCTCCACACCCTCTTCACCCAGGGGGCTGGTGGGAACAGAAATTTCTTGTCATCTTAGACAATGTAATGTATTGTTTGATTAATATCTTTTTTTTAGTAGCTTCCAATGCTACGTAATGGACTATTATTGCATCGATCTTGATATAAGGACCGTCTCTCTCCATATGTTCCCCAGCGAGCACTACGGTCTGGATCCCAAAATCAACTGGTCCAACCTGGACTGAAGGAGGTGCGGCTGGCAACAACACAGGCCAGGGCTTTCTCAGTGGCGGCCCCGCACTGGTGGAATGAGCTCCTGGAGAACATCAGGGCCCTGCGGGATTTGATGCAGTTCCGCAGGGCCTGTAAAACGGAGCTCTTCCACCAGGCTTTCAGGTAGGGGCCGCCTAGGGTAAACATCTTAGCCCTAGCCCAGTTCCATCTGCCAGCCCCGTCTGCCGGCAATTCCATCTGCCAGCCTGTGTGTGGTCACACAGGGATTACATATGAATGCTGTCTGGACCCACCTGTGGGTAAAATTGAAATGCTGCCAATCTTGTATAGAAGGTGGGGAATGTAATTTTAATGTTTTATGTGGAATGTTTATTTTTAAATTATTGTAATTTTAACTTGTGTTGTGAGCCGCCCTGAGCCTGCCATTTGGCGGGGAGGGTGGGATATAAATCCCAAGAAATAAAAATAAATAAGCCACCCTGAGCGCCACTGTAGGGAAGGTCGACCTAACAAGTCGGATTTAATAAATAAACAATAGATAAATGCACTTCGCAACTAGATTTTACTGGGTGAAATGGCACGGTATAATGCCATAGAATCCACCCTCGAGAGCAGCCATTTTCTCCAGGGGAACTGATCTCTATTGTCTGATCTCTGTATGTCTGAGGCAGTGATGCTCTATATTCTTGGTGCTTGGGGGGCCACAGTGGGAGGCTTCTGGGGGCTCTCTCTGAGGGCTTCTGGGGGTTTGGCCCCGCTGGTGGACCTCCTGATTGGTCCTGGGTTCTGGCCACTGTGTGACACAGAGTGTTGGACTGGAGGGGCTGTTGGCCTGATCCAACATGGCTTCTCTTATGTTCTTATGTCTGGGGCAGTGATGCTCTGTATCCTTGGTGCTTGGGGGGCACCAGTGGGAGGGCTTCTGGCGTTCTGGCCCCGCTGATGGATCTCCTGATGGCACCTGGGTTTTGGTTACTGTGTGACACAAAGTGTTGGACTGGTTGGGCTGTTAGCCTGATCCAACATGACTTCTCTTACGTTCTTATGTCTGGAGATCAGTCATTATTAGTGGGAAACCCGGAGCTTGGCAGCCCCAGGGGAAAGCCAGGAGAGTGGGAACTTTCCTAACCTCCTCGGGCAAACAATTCCACGAGCTGGGAGCTGCAACAGAGAAAGCACACGTTGTCAATCTTGCCCACTGACCAGTTAAAACCCAAGTTTCCTCCATTCGACGTCCAAACGCAGCGGTGAAAATTTTTCCTGTGAACCAACTTAGCAGCCTGTCCTTTCTGCCTATGAGAAGTGTGGAGGCTGCTGGAACGAGCAGGGATTTGCTCCCTGAGAAACACCGGCATCGTTTACTGAGTGGGAAGAGGGCACATGGGTGTCGAAGGCCATTCATGTGTGGGGTTTTGCTGCAATCCGGCCTGTGGCAAGGGTGAGAAAGGATCCCGGAGAAACACAAACAGGAGATGTTTATCAGCTGCTTCTACCACCAGCGTGCCAGACTTCAGGCCTGGGGCTCCGTGATGCATTTCGACCTCAAGCAAACACCGAGCTTAAAGCAACGTATCATTAAAAGAGCAAATATTTTTCTCGACTGATTTCCCCACTAATTCCCACTGGCTGCCGATGCAAATCCGTCCGGAGTGCAGAGTTGCATCAGTCATTAATTTCCTCCCTTTCCTCTAACCACTCTGGAACAGTCCCTTCCTTTCTAGGACCAACCCTGTAATAACCCCCCTGAGTGACGGCTAGGGTGCCTATGTATTAGCAATTTCAAAATGACAACTAACTGCTTAATAGCCGCTCAAATTACGGTGTGCAGGCGTATCTCCGTGTCTGCGGAAGAACTTATCTCATACACCTTTGTCTCTATTATACGTTTTATAGTGGGTCGTTGGCCATCGTTAAAGTGCAGTTAAGTACTATATGCACCGCTTGGGCGCAAATATTAGTGGGCTTGCCTCCATCGTTCCTTATATTGTAGTTTGCGGGTGGGGAAATTGAAAGGCAGAGAAATGAATCCCGCGGTCCTACGCACACATTCTTGGGACTTTCGGCTGAGGTAGACGTTTGGAAGAATCCCTGGGCAGAGATTTCCCAGACCTGATTATTATTATTTTTTTTTAAAAATAAACATTTTATTGGTTTTCAGAAAAAAAAGGAAAGAATGAGAGCGTTACAATGTCATTATACCTATCCAATTTCTCATGCATAACATCAAAACATTAGCTTACTTTTAAATGTAACAAGAACTACCATGTTAGCAGCAATGATCTCCTTAGATTGTATCTGTATAAGCTTGTAACAATTCTAGTTTATAACTTCACACTATGCGTCAGCTTGCCGTTCTTCTTTGTTAGCTGTTTCTACCTATAAATACATCTAATCTATATCTAAACAAACTACTATCATTTCTGTTCTAATTTTATTGGTCAGTTTCATATTTATCACCCTTTAAACAAAGAGAAGAAAAGAGTTTGTGAGTACAGCAGATATATTCTCCAATCTATCTTCAAGTTAAGCGCTTCAAATTATGTGTTACATTTTGATTACAATACTTTCTTATTGCGAAAAAGTCAAATTCTGGTTCCTAATTCAATGTCAGTCTCAGACCTGTTAGTATCAACTTCCTTCCCCATACCTTTCTATGAAAAAGTTGGACAGTATACACTAGAAATAAAAACTACAAAGAGGTTCGTTGTTAGAGTAATTAACACAGCAACAGTGCGCAACCTGATTCAAAAGCAGATAAAGGTTTATTTAAGAACTAATATAATTGATAGGAAAGAGGAGAGACGGAGATAGGTTCCTAACTACATTTCTAGCTGAGAGAGAGGGCAAGGACTGAGTGTGGCACTTCCAAGAAGAAGGGGGGAAATTGCCCTAAGAGTAGCAATCTGGAGACAGGCAAGGAATGACACTTAACAGGAGAGGGAAGGTGCTGACCCCAGTATCCTATCCTTTCCGCATTTGCCTGCCACGCTGGATTTTCTCAGTGTTCGAGTTGAGGCAATTTAAGTCCATGGCAAAACAGCATCCAAATAACCCGGGGCAACAGCAGGCTGAAACCGGGCTAACTAGTGAAGGGAGGTAATGTAATGGCAGAATGGGGGGGGGGGGGAGCCTGGGGGGAGGGAAATGGGCTGAACTCGATTTTAGTGCAGAATGGGGGGGGGGAACTGGATTAAAAAGAAGGTTGAATTCGATTTTAGTGCAGAATTGCTTGGAGGACACCGCAGTGAATGTGGATTAAAAGGAGAGGGCAGAAAGGGGCCTAATTGTCTTTTTGCTGCCCCCTTCAGGGTCTCCTTCTCTTCTTCTTGGTATGCCAGATAATCACCTTTTCCAACAATTATCCGTACGAATGTCGACCCATCTCAAGTGACTATAAGGCATCCAGAACAAGCTCGTCAAGTTCTGTCAGTCGTGAATAACAGGGCTGGAAGGCTACGAAACATGGTACCTTCTAGACATTTTAATGCAAACTCAAAAGCACGCCAAATAAGCACTACACCTGTAACAGGTTCATCTACTTAAATTAAACAGTTTAATAAGCATGACAAGCGGGAACCCGCGAGGTCTTGCAGGATGCATCTCATTTCCCCTTCCTTCACTATTTCCTCTTGCCCTTTCCTGAAAGTCCCCACAACCTCTCCCCTTTTTTTGATTCCTTCTCTCCAGCCACCTGCGTACAATGACCAAGATCAGTGCCTGCTCTGTGTAGCCCCTGGTTGATACGGGTCCATTTTGCATCTGGCATTTGCTCCACTTTTTATCAGCCCTCAACCTGGTTCCCCCTTGCCTCGGAATATCTGATTTCATTGTATTGCCTCAGATCCTGCTTTCTGCATTGGCTTGTGCCATCTATTTTGCTTTCAACACTCGTTCCTGCATCGGTATGCAAATTTTCCTATGTCAGTACTTGCCTCAGTGGTCATTAGCCACCTGAGCCAAGTAATTCACGGCGAGGTGGGGAATAGGGGCGGGGGAACTGATGGAGATCAATGAAGCCGTGTCAGGTTGCCTGCTTATTGTTCCTTTTGAATTGGAAGCAGAGGAAGGAAAAGGTGCCACTCAAAACCACATTCAGATATCTCAGGGCAACACCACACTGACTGTGAAGTCACCCCTGATCTGCCATAAATCTATGCAGAAGGTACCATAAAACCCGATGAACAAAGAAAGTTGAAAGTGGCGTGTGGTGTAGAGGGAAATTAACCTCCCAACATGGCTGTGGAAAAACTGTGAGGAAACAGATGGGTGCAGAATCATCCGCAGTCCAAACCACTGCTGAACACAGAAACCTGAAAAATCTCAATGTTTGTTTTGGATAAGGGGCTATAAAGAGGCTTGGCTTGAAACGAGACTATGTTACTGGGAATCTTACCAGACAATATAGATAGAACCTCACAAGACCTATTTAAATATATGTTAACAGCTACCAGAGTAATATTTGCAATGAAATGGAAGACAGAAGACTGTCCTACAATAGAGATCTGGAAAGAAAAACTAGCGGAGTATGCAACATTGGCAAAACTAATCAATTATATAAACAAAAGACCACTGAAAGAATTTCAGTAGAAATGGCAAACTTATTATTCATACTATGGAAACAACTTTAGGGAAAAACGTTTTGGAATTACCTGAATACCATATTAAAGGTGATGAAGATATGTTTTTGCAATGATTTAATTTTAGTATAGAAGTCTGTTCAATTGTTAAAGATATAATTTCCTCTATCGTTAACAGATTATCGTTCACCTTAGGAAAGTTTCCGTCTATTCTTTAAAGAGAGAATCTATGCCAAATTTTGTAATTCGGTAATATTCAAGTTTTATTGTTTGCTCTTATACTGGAAATATGTAATACATTTGGTAATATATCTGATTTTACTAGTTGCACGTCACCGTTCATAATACCTTACAAATCTGATGACTCCATATTCCTCCCCTGCCCCCCTTTTCCTTCTGTATCCCACCCTTTTAAGAGAAAATAATAAAAATTCATTTATTTTAAAAAAAGAGGCTTGGCTTTAAAAATGTGCTTTTAATGCCTGGCGAAATCTTAGCAGCCTGAGTGTGACTGAGCAGGATTTTCAGGCTGGAAGGAGAACAGATCTAGACAGACGGACGGGCAGATGGGTAGGTAGATAGCATATACAAATGTGAACACAGCAGTCACATTGACTTTTATGCATTCTGTACTCAGCCGGTTGTCAACAATTGTGACTCAGGATGCAACCACGGATGATTCATACATTCTCCACCTGGTACATAATGCTTGATTGCTGAAGAGAAGTCCCTGATCAACTCTGGCCATGTTCAGTGGGAATTCTCACTAAGAGCTACTGACAGACTGACAGAGTCAGCATATCTCCAAATGCTTAGAAAGGTGCTTAGAAAGACTGGAACTCACCAATGGATTGAAGAGGAAGGGTCTCTACCCTGCCTAGTCATTGCTTTCATTTGTAACGTTTTGGACAGCCGAAGCACAGATCTTGTATCCAAGACCTGGAGCTTTTGGAGTTCAGTACTGTTGCTGCATCACATGCTTTCTAACCGCACCTTACCGAGATGGTAGCCAGGATTGTGTGGCTTGCGTGGGGCACTCCTGTCTTAAGCAGTTTCCTCTCTGAGCAGTTCCGAAAAGGCAACGTCACCCATAAAACCAAAGTTCCCCCTCAGTAGTGTTTAAGGCTGCCAACAGGTATGTGGGGGGGAGGGGGAATGCCCTTTCTCTTAAATAAAGGCTTAATGTGGGGGGAAAAAGAGGCAATAGCTTTTCATGGCATGAAGGTAAATAAGGCCGCTAGGGTTGCCCCCCTCCAGGTGGGGCCTGGAGATCTTCTGCTTTTACAACTGATCCCCAGCTGACAGAGATCTGCTCCCCTGGAGAAAATGGCTGCTTTGAAGGGCGGACTCTGTGGCATTGTACCCTGCTGAGGCCCCTCCCCTCCCCAAACCCCACCCTCTCCTGGATCCATCCCCAAAGTCTCCAGGTATTTCCCAACCCAGACCTGGCGGCCCTAAAGATCGCCCAGTAAATAATATCGAATGGATCCTCTATGAAAGGGACAAGACATTTTTCTTCAGGCCTGTTGGTAGCCCCAGCCAGTACTCTATTCATTCTTGGCTGGATTTAGATTGAAACAGTATTTTTTTTTTTTGCGGGGGGGGGGGCGGTGGGAGTGCGCAAGTATGAAATGATTAATTATAGATCAGCATGGGTCAACGAGCATTAAACATTTCCTCGGTGGGTTCTGTGGGTCGGCTTTCCGAGTTAGGAATGCGCCTCAAGGCAGAGTCCTCTCTTGGAGAGCCTTACAGGTAATAACAGGGTAAATAAACACCACAGCCGGACGGCATAAAGCAGATTGTTAGATCTGGTCTGGAGAATATACTGGCTAATTAGTAGGTCTACGCACAACTCACAGAACAATTGGCACCTATCAATGTCGTAGGCTGGGGCTGGTAGCTTTGGCCCAGCCATTCTTGGTGAGAAACTGAAGTATGAGGAGACTACCTTCAGGTACGGGGGACCCAGAGTTCTCCTGCTGTTACAATTGATCCTCAGACGACTAAGGCTGTTTTTACATCTGGCTTTCCCGCTGGAATCATTCTAGTTCCAAAAAAACCTGCCCACACCTCTGTGCGGTGTGAAACCATGCTGCTACTGAAATGTCCACATCTACTAATTGCCCTCCTGTGGTCAAGCTAGTATTCAACCGGCTTGATTCTGCTTTAAACAATTGCTGTTGATTAGTGCACTTAGACCCCCCTGGAGTGAAATTTCACACCACTGTGAAATCAGCACAGGAAAAGACAGCAGTCAAACTACTTTAGAGGGGAGGTGTAAAATGACCCTAAGATCAGTTCCCCTAAAGAAAATGACTTCTTTAGAGGATGGACTCCATGGCGTTATTGTTGGGATATTTGGTTAATATAGCAGAGTTTTGCCTAGTCATAGAAGCGGGGTCCTGAGCACAGTGAATAAATATCCCAAGATGCATATAGATCTGTCGGGAGAAAGTTTTACCTCTCTCTCTAGGCACCGTCCAGGGGTCCCTTCTAGACCCACCTTCTCCCATGCCCGGGCTCTTCGTCATGGGGCTGGCCCTTTTTACTCACCGAGGGGGAACGGTGAGGAAAGGAAATAGCAGACAGAGCCCCTCCTCTCCAGGATGTCTGACCCAGCGTCACACACACACACAGAATTCCTAAGCATAATGGAAAGTTTATTAGTAACAAGAATTAGTCCTTGCAAAAGTTACATTCCCCAAAGATAACAACATTAAAAACGGTGCATAGCTGTACTTCTGATGACGCGACAAGACGAGGTCCCCAAAAGAAGAAGAAGAGCTGGTTTTTATACCCTGCTTTTCACTACCCGAAGGAGTCTCAGAGCAGCTTACAATCACCTTCCTGTGCTCTCCCCACAACGGACACCCTGTGAGGTAGTTGGGGCAGAGAGAGCTCTGAGAGAAACTGCTCTTGAGAGAACAGCTCTGAGAGAACTGTGATGGGCCCAAGGTCACCAGCTGGCTGCATGTGGAGGAGTGGGGAGTCAAACCCGGTTCTCTCAATCAGAGCCCGCTGCTCTTGACCACTACACTGCACTGTGATGTAGTAGTAAGAATGCTGAACTAGGATCCAGGCAGTGAAGATTCAAATCCCCACTCTGCCATGGAAGCTGGGATCTGTCTAGGGCTACCAGCTACTGGCTGACATCTAAGGTTCCCAGACCCCCTGGTGGAGGCGAAGGTCTCCTGCTGACAGGCCCCACTGAACAGTTGGCCAGTGGGGGAAACTTACCCCCCAAAAGAGGGAGGCTCTGTCGAGGTGCTGCAACATGCCTACATCATGGCCCATCTTCCCATTGGTGACATAACACTGTCACCTGATGGCGATTTTTAAATTTTTAAATTTTTACCTCTTCTGCTGAAGTCTTGTTTTTTCCATTAACAAATTATTTGAATTGTAAGCTTCCTTGAGCAGCCGCCTCAAGCAGTGGCATAGAAATCTCTTAAACTAACAGATAAATTACACATCCTAACTGGAGGGTGCAACTAGGGTGGCAAACCTACAGGTGCGGCCTGGAGTTCTCCCAGAATTCCAGAGTTCAGAGAATGGTTCCCCTTAGGGGTGTCAGGCTGTAGAGATTTCATAAAATGCTGGAGATTCCACCATGTCACTTCTGTTTTCTATCAGAAGCCATATCAGTTCGGTTCAGGGTTCGGTTCCGGGTCTGGGGTGGCTGCCGAACCGAACCCCAAACTGAAACGACTCCAAAGGCCCCCACCCAAACCAGGCCAGTCTGGTGAGTTCGGTTTCCCCTTTCTTTGGGCCACAGTCCAGCTGTGGACCCTGCACCTTCCCAAAACATCAGTTTGGGGGCTCTGAACTGGCCCTAGTTTTTGCCGAATTTTGGCTCATGAGCTGATTCGTATTTAGTGTGTGTGAAAGTGCCAATGTCAACAAACTGTTTGTATGCTGCTAACAGCAATGAGCAGATGTTTTGCTGACAAATAACCACAATGAGCCCTGTTGTAAGTGGGCCGTTTTCTCAAAAAGATAGCCAGAAAAGTAGCATGAATCAGAGGACGGTGTCCTTGGGACGCCGCTAAACTTTATTTCAAACCCTGACGGGAAGCCAGGTGCATTTAATTTTTTTAATCCTCTTTATTCAACCTCCCCGCAGTTTGTTGCCTCAAGGGCATAATTGTTTTATAGCCCTGAACGGCACAAAACAACTGTGACAAAAAAGCCCTGCGTTTAAAGGCCTTTAAAAAAAAAAATCTCATGAATGCTCCTATAGAAGTGGTGGAAATACTGTCAAGATTTTGAGGGGAATGTTTAAAATAGCTGACAAGATTTTAATCTGCCTTGTAAAAACAGAGAAACTGTCATTCTCCCCCTCCCCATGCACACTTTTAATGAAGAGACAACTTTCTACTTTTAAATTTCAGTTAATTGTTCAGGGTTTTGATTGCTACTCAACACTTAACGGAAAGGTCCTCTTTTGTCGTTAAATTGGGAAAGTGAGATGTTTGATTCCCCACTCCTCCACTTGCAGCTGCTGAACGACCTTGGGCAAGCCATAGTTCTGTCAGAGCTGTTCTCTCAAGCGCAGATCTGGAAAGAGCTCTCTCAGCCTCGCCTACCTCACAGGGTGTCTGTTGTGGGGAGGGGAAGGGAAAGGAGTTTGTAAGCCAAGGGCAGGGTATAAATCCTTCTCCTTCTAAAATAGTGGGTTTTGATGAAAAATGGGGTTCTCAGGCTTTGTTCGTGAAGCGTGGTTTAGCCTTTCTCCTGATTCCTCCTGCAGTTAGAGCCAGTTTGGTGCAGTGGTTAAGTGTGCGGACTCTAATCTGGGAGAACCGGGTTTGATTCCCCACTCCTCCACTTGGACCTGGCTGGATGACCTTGGGCAAGCCATAGCTCTGTACCAGCTGTTCCCTCAAGGACAGCTTGGGAAAGAGCTCTCTCAGCCCCACCTACCTCACAGGGTGTCTGTTGTGGGGAGGAGAAGGGAAAGGAGTTTGTAAGCCGCTCTGAGACTTCCTTTGGGGAGTGGAGGGCGGGGTATAAATCCAATCTCTTTTTCTTCTTCTCTGCAGCATTTTGTTAAAAATCCAAGCTATGTTATGGCATCACATGGACGCCACACACACGGAGATGCCTGGAGAGGGTGGAAGCAGCACTGTGCCAGAAAACTCATTTGCAATGGGTGGCCCAATCGTATTAAGCAAATTACAGGCAACAACATGAATGAGAGCGCCAATGACGAGGCAGTAAAACGAGATCCTAAAAACGAGTCCTCGAACGATGCGCTGGAAATACCCCCTTTCTTTAAAAAACAAAAACAGAGGAAAAACAACAAGGGACAAAACCTTAAAATCCAGCAACTAAATAAGATTTCAAATAAGGGGGGGGGGGGGAAGGCGGGGGAAAAGACAAGACTGGTGACGGGTCTGCACATAAGTTTCTATAAACGGTTTCCAAATATCTAAAAATAAGTCCATACGCAATTGCCATGCGTCCAAATGTTGACCGAGTTCTACGGTCCTCAATCCACTGAAGCAGAAACAAGGAGTCCAGTAGCACCTTAAAGAGTAACAAAGTTTGTGGGAGGGGATGAGCTTTTGTGAGTCGCTGCTCACTTCTACAGATACGAAAAAACCCTGCCACATATTTTGTTAGTCTTTAAGGTGCTCCTGGACTCTTGCTCTTTTCTGCTGCTACAGACAGACGAACACGACTACCCATCTTGATCTGTCTCAATCCACTGATTTACCAGGGGTGGGCTTTTATCCTTCAAACAAGTCTTTTAGCTGTAGTAAGGGCACAGAGAGTCCATTTTTGTTGACCATCAGTTAGCCCCCAAGAGAGGGGAAGATGGTTTAGAAGTACATAAACATCTTGAACAATCAGTGAATATTCCAATACAAAATCGATCCGAGTAGGGTTGCCAAGTCTTACCTTAAAAAAGACAGGGGAGTTCTGGTCCCTCTCTGGGAGTCTGGCGTGTGCGCAAAATACATGCGTGCCGCAATGACATCACCCGGAAGTGACATCATCACGCTGGGCACATTGCTGGGGCGATGCTCTGGTTAATTGCCCTAAAACTCTATGATACCATAGAGTTTTCAGGGCAATTGCTAGAGTGTTGCCCCAGCAACGTGCCCAGCGTGATGATGTCACTTCAGGGTGACATCATCATGCTGGGCACGTCGGCCTGATCAGGCCACTTCAGGGGTGGGGTTCCCCCCGCCAGCTGGATCCGGACCGGCAGATTCGGGACCCATTTTGCGGGGGAATCCCTGCCCCCCTGGGGGACTTGGCAGCGATAGATCCGAGTATTAACTTCTTCCCAGAAAAACTGAATGACTGGACATGCCCCAAGCATATATTTAAAGGCCGTGTCCTGTGAGTTACAACAACAACAATTAGAGACTTTACTCAATCCTTTGCTAAAGACTCACTGTAGTGTCCAGTATATTTCTAAACATATCTTTTTTCCTGAATAAGTCTCAACTTAAGACCTAAGGAGAGAGTAGGTATAAGGTTAAGCTGGGAAAACAACCTTATTGTTGTTCAATATGAATGAAATGGGAGGTCAAAGATACTTTGGTGTTGATCCAACAAATGAGTCCGTTTAAGAAGACAACAGTATCATGGCATTTCCTTGGTGTTTACCGCTGTAACTGTCATGATGCAGCTCGGATAAATGTAGCGAGTGGAAAGAAAAAGAAATTTGTTTTGAAAGCCAACACTGACTAATATAGGCACAAGAATTAAATAGGGATTCCAAGGGAATTTTGCTTGCCTCTGGAAACCTCTGGTGTTGTGGTACGTGGCTTTTAGGCCGTGAATCAGAGAACAATAGAAAAGGTAAGCAACCCTCCTTAAGAGAAAATCCATCAAATGGTACCAAAGAGACAAGATCAGCCAAGCGTTTTGTTATCGGATGAGCGCTCCCTCAAAAAAGATGCTGTTATTTGTTGTCGTCCAGTCTGGGATGACTGTTTTGCATCTCCATGTGTTCGGGTCACAAAAAGAATAAAAATGATGTCAGGTTCAGTTTAGGTGCTGAAAAATACACTGTTGTCTTCCTCCATATCTAGTTTATACCAAACAAAATAATGTTGATACGAATGTCATGGTAGAGTCTTATTCCCCAAACCTAGGGTTGCCAGCCCCCGATGGGGGTGGGGGGTTGCCTGCTTTCAGAGCTCCCAAACCACTGCCAGCCAGTTGGCTAGTGGGGGAGCCCCACCCCCAAAGCACCCTGTCCTACCTGATGTGCCCATCACGATGATGTCACCCAGATGTGATGTCATTGCACTTGGCACTGGGCGTGGGGGATGCTCTAGCATTTGGGCAAAAACTCTATGGTGACCATAGAGGGGTTTTTTTTGCCCAAATGCTAGTGTCCCCTGCTCAACGTGCCTGGTGTGATTACATCACTTGTGTGAGTGATGTCATTGTGATGCACGTGCTTTGCGCACAAGCCAAAAGACTCCTGGACCGAGACCGGAGCGCCCCCCCCCCCCCCAGCAGCAAGCTAAGACCCGGCAACCCTATCCCCACCCCAAAAAACTTCTTCTTATATGGTTGAAGTTAATTAGTGACTTCTGACTTTGCACAAACCAGTTTGACACTGTTGGAGCCACCAGCTACAGTTCACACTCATGGGTAGGCATGACAGTATTATGTAGTGGGAAGATTGTTAGATTTGAACAGGGGGTTAGGGTTTCCAACTCAGGTCTTGGGAATTCCTTTAAACTTGGGAATGCAGCATGGAAAGGGTAGGGTTTGGGGAGTGGAGGGAATTCCATGGGGGTGTAATGCCGTAGACTCAAGTCTACCCTCTAAAACAGCTGTTTTCTCTAGGGTAAATGCTCTCTGGGATTTCAGATCTGCAGGCCCCATTTGAAGATAATGGCTACCCAAAATGAGATCCAGTTTCAAAACCCTGGCTCTACTACGAAGCAAGCATGGACCAATCAACTGGCCTCCCATTCTGGCCTTCCCTTCAGATAGGGTTGCCGGCTCTGAGTTGGGAAGAACCTGGAGATTTTGGGGGTGGAGCCTGAGGAGGGCGGGGTTTGGGGAGGGGAGGGACTTCAATGCGGTATAACGCCATGGAGTCCACCTTCCAAAACCGCCATTTTCTCCAGGTGAACTGATACCTGTTGCCTGGGGATCAGTTGTAATAGCGGGAGATCTTCAGCCACCACACAGAGACTGTAAGTAAACAAACAAACAAAAAAAACCCTGTGATATTGTTACGCCATCTATTCAATAATTATCGTCAAGCTTTTATATTTTGATACAAATTACAAAACACATTCCAATACAAAATATACAAATATTTAAAGTGTCCTTGTGAACCAAACTCTCCGTGCTTAAAGCTCCTCTGAGAATACGGCTCAAAGTAGCTCAACACAGTCCTTCTTTGTTGTAGAGATAAATTATTCAAATTATCTGATTGACTGTCTTAGCTCCTGTGGCCCCACACCCGTGTTCGATCCTTTATCAAGGTACCACAGCCGTCAAAAAAGTCTTTTCTTCTCTACTTATTAATTCTGTTTGGAAGAGTGTTTTACACCGCAGACCTTGAAATCTATGTTTATGTTCATCTTAATGCAGCATTAGTGCTTACTTACATCCTATCCCATGATCTCGAGCTTCCACATGGAGGCTGGCAACTCGACTTTCAGAGTTGTTGTGAGGATTAAACGGGGGAAATGCTATGTATCCCCCCACTGAGATCCAGAGAACGGAGATCAGTTCCCTTGGAGGAAATGGCTGCTTTGGAGGATGGACTGAACGGAACCAAATCCCTACTAAGCTCCCTCCCCTCCCCACTTGGAGATAATGGCCCTCCCAAAACTCCACCTTCCGTAAGCTCCACCCCCAAATCTCCAGGGATTTCCCAACCCGGAGTTCGCTAACCCTTTGGGCCCCGCTCACATCAGTGAGGTTTTCCTTCCACCAGCCTTTTGGAGACACCATTTTCTCTTCTGCTCCACCAGAGGGCTTCCTTAGAGCTTTTTTAAAAAAAGGTAATTGCTATTGTACAATAGCGCTATAACATTATAACGATCTGTTGCCGCGAGCGAATTCCTCTGAATTCCCAGCTTTGTTTTTTAGGAATAAAAAAGCCGGTTATGCAGAAGAACCAGTAGAGCAGGAATCTCCACCGTGGTGCCCGTGGGTGCCAAGTTGCCTGCCGACACCTCTCCCGGTGCCTGAGTGTTTTTAGAAAGTGGGAGGGGCCAGCTGTGGCTTCTACCCAGCAAGGCCTCTGACTGACCATTGGAGATTGCTTTGGCAGCAGCTGCCACCTCAGCACAATAGGCTTGCCATTCCCCCACTGGGAGGGGGGTTTGTCCACTTTAGGGGCCCCCAAACTGCCAGCCCAGATCCAGCTGGCAGGGGGAACCCCGCCCCCAAAGTGACGTCATTGTGCAGAGCATGTTGCAGGAGGACGCTCTATGGTTTGAGGAAAAAGTCTATGGTTTTCCCCTGTACAATAGAGGCCCTGCCTGCGTGAAGTGCACATGCCGAAGAGGTCCCAGAGAGGGACCAGGACCCCCCCCACACACACTGGCAGCCAGGTAAGACCCGGCAACCCTCCAGCACAAGGATCTTCACTGTGTGACTAAAGGGAAACTGCAGCAGCCATCTTATGACTGGCTTTGCCCACTTGCAGCAGCCATTCTGCGGCAGCCATTTTGTGGCAGTGTCAACCACACTAGATCAGAATTCCAAAGGTGCTCACAGGTTCCAGAAGGTTGGGGACCCCTTTAGTAAAGCATGGAAACAGATTCTTACAACGTCATTGCATTGTGGTACAAAGGTGGGGGTGGGAAGTGCCAACAAGTTGCAGCTGACTTATGCTAACCACTCATGAGGTTTACAAGGCAAGAGACAAACAGGGGTAGCGTAGCAACCCTGGACTTCCTTGGTGGTTTCCCTTCCAAGTATTAACCACCCTGCTTAGCTGCTGAGTTCTGACGAGATTGGGCTAGCCCCTGGGCCAGCAATTACCAATTTTTTCTAAAGCAAGAAGAAGTAGAAGAAGAAGAAGAAGAGATGAGATTGGATTTATACCCCGCCCTTCTCTACCCAAAGGAGTCTCAAAGCGGCTTACAAACTCCTTTCCCTTCCCCTCCCTACAACAGACATCCTGCGAGGTAGGTGGGGCTGAGAGAGCTCTCTTAAGGACCGCCCTTGAGAGAACAGCTCTGAGAGAACTTGTGACTGACCCAAGGTCACACCAGCATCTGCATGTGGGGAGGCGTGGGGAATCAAACCCGGTTCTCCCAGATCAGAGTCCCCGCTCCTAACCACTACACCAAACTGGCTCTCCAGGCCATCCAGTAGTGTGGCATGGGAAAAACACCCGGGAATTGACAGACAGAAGAACACGAGTATAAAACTCTTGCGCAAATACTTCGCAGCCTCCGAGAATGCTTCTACATTCATGGATACGATGAGAGGGAAGTGGAAAACCCTCACTGTGCGGATGCCACGTGATTTCTTCAAAAGGATGCTGCTCATTCTTTGCCTGCTCTGTAAAGATAAAGCTAAAGGTTTCCCTTGCTCAAAAGCCAATCGAATCCGACTCTAGGGGGCGGTGCTCATCTCCGTTTCCAAGCCGAAGAGCCAGCGCTGTCCGAAGACGTCTCCGTGGTCATGTGGCCGGCATGACTAAATGCTGAGGTGCACGGAACGCTGTCACCTTCCCACCGAAGCGGTACTATTTATCGACTTGCAGTTTCTTGCTTTCGAACGGCTAGGTTGGCAGGAGCTGGGGCCAGTGACGGGAGCTCACTCCGTCATGCGGCACTCGGGCCTCGAACTGCCGAACTACAGACCTTCCAGTCTGCAGTTCAGCATCTTAACCTCTAAGCCACCGTGGCGCCGCCTGCTCTGTACCCAGGATAAAAAAACTCCACAGGATAGGAGGACGTAAACAACAGCTTTTTAACAATGTCCTTTTGTCACTCACAACAAGTTCTCCTACTCAGAAGCCTTCTCTCTTTGCAACTCTAGGCTTCTTGAGGCCCTTTCTACACTCTTCTTTTAGTCCATGTTTACTGTGGTGTCCTCCAAGCAGTCCTGCACTAAAATCAAACTCAACCTTCTTTTTAATCCAGGTCCCCCTCCTATTCTGCATTGAAATAAACCATTTTATTCCGGGTTTCCCCCCTATTCTGCATTACATTACCTCCCTTCAGCGGTCAGCCCGGTTTCAGCCTGATGTTACCCCGGGTTATTTGGATGCCATTTTGCCCTGGACCTAAATTGCCTTGACTCAATCCGGAGTGGCGGGGAAATGAGGGAAGGACCTCTTGTTTCATTTTCATGGCTGAGGTCAGATGTACATAGGAAGCCCCGGGGCTGTTGCTCATGGTTCCAGCCTGTTGTCTGATGTTGTGGCCTCCGAATATTATGCAGTCATTATTGCAAAGGCTTCCCGGCCTAGGGAGCGCTTACCAAAACAGGAAGTTCCTCTTGCCTAACTCCCATTCGGACTTCTTCTCACATGCAGCGTCAGTTGCAGTTTTTGCATTCGGTGGGGTGCGTTGAATGAACGACCCAGCGCATGGGGGTGCTTCCCTAGAAACATTCGTGGTGACTCAACAATTTGTGCGCTGTTTTGACGGGGCACTTTTGTCTGATCCTTTGCAGGCTCACGCAAATTTCAATTTTTGGATCAGAAGTGTCGAACTCATTTGTTACGAGGGCCAGATCTGACATAAATTGCATTTTGTCAGGCCAGGCCACGTGTGCCATAAAGCAAATGCCAGGAACCGGAGATATAAACTGTATAAAGGGCAGCAGCTGGTAAGCTCTGAGTTGGTGTATGCTCACTGCAAGGCCTCATGGGCTGGGGAGGGGTCAGTTTTGGCCCCCAGGCCTTATGTTTGACACCCCTGGTTTAGACTGCCTTAATTCTATGTAGCAGGGGTGGCCAAACTGTGGCTTGGGAGCCACATGCAGCTCTTTCACATATACAAGGGGGGGCCCCCGCGATATTCGTGGGGGGGGGGAGAAGCTGACAGCTGCTCCTCCTTCCTCCGCCCCCTTCCCCCCCAGAGACTCCTGGAGGGCCTCGGAGCCAGTTTGGTGTAGTGGTTAAGTGCGCGGACTCTAATCTAGGAGAACCGGGTTTGATTCCCCACTCCTCCACTTGCACCTGGCTGGATGACCTTGGGCAAGCCATAGCTCTGTACCAGCTGTTCCCTCAAGGACAGCTTGGGAAAGAGTTCTCTCAGCCCCACCTACCTCACAGGGTGTCTGTTGTGGGGAGGGGAGGGGAAAGGAGTTTGTAAGCCGCTCTGAGGCCGCGGTCACACGGCCCCTTTAAATCCGGGAGGGCTCCCGGATTTAAAGGGGCCACATTATTCAACCGCGGATTGGGATGTCCATACATCCCAACCCCTGTGGCAGCACCAGCGTTAAAAGCAGCAGCCGCGGCCGCTGAAGAGGCGGCCGTGGCGGGAACTACTGCCGCGGCGGCTGTGGCTGTGGCGGAAGCGGCGGCGGCTGCTGAAAAGGCGGCGGCGGCCGCAGAGCGAATGGCGGCCGTGGCGGAGGCGGCCCCCAGCAGCAGGAGAGGCGGCTGTGGCGGCCAAGGACCGCCAGCCGCCTGGGTAAGTTTTGGGTTCCCCCCCCCCTTTTACACTTGGGCGCATGAATAGCCATGCGCCCAAGTGTAAAAGGGGGGGGGAAATGGAGGGGGGAGGCCATCTGGACAGCCCTGCTCTCGCAATGCTTGTGAGAGAGGGCTGTCCAGATAACCTCCAATGCGGATTCCTCCCGCGACTCCCAGGAAAACACTAGTTTTTCCCGGGGTCGGTAAAAGCGGGAGCAACCCACATTGGAGCCCGCTTCGCTGCGGGACTCGCTGCGGGGCTATGTAGACGGCCCCTTTAAATGCGGGAGGAAGCAGCCCTTCCTCCCGCATTAAGGGGCCGTGTGACCGCGGCCTGAGACTCTTAAGTGAGTGAAGGGCGGGATATAAATCCAATCTCTTCTTCTCTTCTTCTTCTCTCGTCGGGCCCGCCGCTCGCCCCCTTCCCCCTCCTCCGCGGGCTGTCGGCTGGCCTCGGCGACTCTCGCTGGGGTGCTGCCGTTCCAAGAGCGTTCCCCACGCATGCGCAGGGGACGCTCTTTTACTTTTCGGGAGATTTAAAGATCCTCCCAAAAGTTTTTGATAGATTTCGGATTTTTCTGCAAGCGGGGGGGGGGGGGTTACCCCCCACCTGCAGAACCCCCCCTCTGCCCTCCAAGTGCCCCCCTGCGCGGATTTAAGTATCTGCACACAGGGGGGGGGGGGACTTGGGAATTAGATATATAGATTGTGCGGCTCCTGGCGGGGCAGCTGGGGAAGCGAAAGGGAGGCATACTTTTTCTCTCTCCCTCCTCCCCTCCCTTCCCCCTCCCTCCCTCCCATCTATTTCCTTTGTTTCTCTTTCTCTTTCTTTCCCCCTCTTTCATCCTTTCTTTCCATCTCTCTCTCTTTTTCTCTCTCTTAGACAAATCAACATCATTAGCAAACAAATAAATACCATTATCGGTATCTGTTTTTAGCCCTTTTGTTTTTATTTTCGGCAGTCTCACTTAAGGTCAATAAAAAGCAAATTTGCATATTTTTTAAAAACACGGGTGTCATATTTGTTCCTGTCTTGCGGCTCTCAAACACCTGACATTTGTTCCATGTGCCTCTTACGCTGAACAAGTTTGGCCACCCCTGCTGTATAGGATCACAGGGCAGGTGGACAGCAGTCTCGTAGCATTTTGCGCTTCATTTCCCAGACATCATAAAGAATAATGGCGAGCTCTGTCCTGCAGTGGAAATTAACCTCTGAGCCACCGCGGCTCCAAATATTAAATATTTAAAATGAGATTTGTCATAGTGATCACTTGTTTGAAGTGGTCGGTCGGGAGATATGTCCTCTTTTTTTGTTTTTCAAAACAGGGTAACCCCCACATGCTGGGTGACCTATTTGTAGGGATGCCAGCCTCCAGGTGGGACCTGGGGATCCCCTGGAATTACAGCTCATCTCCAGACTACAGAGATCAGTTCCCCAGGGGAAAATGGCTGTTTCAGAGGGTGGGTTCTCTGGTATCGTACCGCACTGAGGTCCCTGTGTTCCTTAGGCTCCACCCCTAAGTCTCCAGGAGTTTACCAACCCGGATGTGGCAACCCTACCTATTTGACTTTGTGCTATCTTTCCTGACTGTGGTATACACTCTGAGCCTCTAGTATTGAGGTTTTGAGTAACCTCCCAAGTCTTTTCGAGAAATTTGACCCTCTTGACTGTTCCTTTCAACTTCCTGTTTACCAGACTTCTCATTTTTGAGGAGTTTCCTCTTTTGTACTCAAAGATGACACCGTTGGAGTCCCCTCCCTGGCACCTTCCCACATACACGTAAATTAAATTTGTTGCCGTTGTGGTCACTGTTTCCTTTCACTTCAACCACCTCTGCATCTCCAACTAGGTCTTGGGCACCACCACTGAGGATTAAGTCCAGGGTGGCCTCCATGACCAGCTGTTCTGGGCACATTGAAGGTATCTAGAAATCCTGCCTCTCTCTATTTCAAGTGACTGGTCAAGGGCTGCCCCAACTCTAAGTGGGGCCTAGAGATCTCCCACAATTACAACTGATCTCTAAACTACAGAGATCAGTTCCCCTGCAGAAAGGGGATGCCTTAGAGCAGGGGTGTTGAACTCATTTGTTATGAGGGCCAGATCTGACATAAATGAGACCTTGTTGGGCCGGACCATGTGTGTCATAAAATGTAATGCCAGGTAGCAGAGATATAAACAGGGCTCATTTCATAGCAGGAACTCCTCTGCATATTAGGCCACACACCCCTGATGTAGCCAATCCTTCAAGAGCTTACAGTAGCCCCTGTAAGAAGAGCTCTGTAAGCTCTTGGAGGATTGGCTACATTAAGGGGGTGTGGCCTAATATGCAAAGGAGCTCCTGCTACGAAATGAGCCCTGGATATAAATTTTATAAAGGACACAAACACAAAGATTTTGTTTACTTAAAATAAACGCATGCTTAAAACATTAGCACCCTTGCAATATTTTGTTCATTTAACAGTCTCTGATAACTGACACCTCTTGCTCTGAATTATTGCATCAAAATGTCTGGGCTGTTGCAATCTTGAGTATGCTGTTCAGGTGTGTATCTGTAAGCTGCAAACCTACTTTTGATTTATTGACATTCACCACAGAAATCTCACGCTCGGAGTTCTGAGTCTAGGATCCAGGGGGAAAACAGGAAATGGCTGAGCGACCGAGAGAGTCTGGCGAAGCAAGCTGTGATGCAGCAGCAGCAACAAAACTGGAAGCAGGAGATGGCCAGTTCCAGGGCGGGCCTGACTCTGCCCCCAAAATCTCCATGAATTTCCCAACCCAGAGTTGACAACCCTAGATGGAAGTAACAGCAACAAAACCATTGGCAGCAGAGACAAACACCTTTCCCTGTAGGAACAAAAATCCGGGGACCACGAATGCTGAAGTTTCCTCTTGTTGAATCTAACACACATAAAGCTGCCTTTTACTGAATCAAACCATTGGTCCATAAAAGTCAGTATTGTCTACTGAGACTGGCAGCTGCACTCCAGGGTCTCAGGCAGAGGTCTTTCCCATCACCTCCTGCCTGGGCCTTTTTAACTGGAGATGTCGGGGATTGAACCTGGGACCTTTTACATGCAAAGCAGATGCTCTTCCACTGAACCATGGTTTCTCTTAGCCCCAGGTGCTGCACAACATATCAAAATGGACCCCAATGGCAATTCTTCCCACTCCCAGGGCTTTCTTTCTGGGGGAACGTGCCGGAACAGCGTTCCAAAACCACTCTGACCAAAAAAAATGTTTTTTAAAATGTTTAAAAGTTTATGAGTTTTCAATATACAGATTGAAAACTTCATTTCCCTCTTAAGAGTTCCGGCACCTCTTTTACAAAAAGAAGAAGAAGAAGAAGCCCTACCCTCTCCCCTGATTTTGCTGCCTACAGACCAATTGTTTAACATTCGATTTGATTCCTCACTCCTTCACATACAGCTGCTGGGTGATCTCGGTTAGTCACAGTTCTCTCAGAGCTGTTCTCTCAAGAGCAGTCCTCGAAAGAGCTCTCTCAGCCCCACCTACCTCACAGGGTGTCTGTTGTGGGAAGAGGAGGGGAAGGAGATGGTAAGCCGCTCTGAGATTCCAAGTGACGGGTGGGGTATAAATCCATTCTTCTTCTTCATCTTGGACAACATGGCCCCATTCCTGTAGCTCTCCTACAGCTATGGAACAGAATCCAAGAAGGAGTGAGGTCGGTGCCTACCTTTGTGGCTTTCCTGCCAGGCTATAAAACTGTTGGGATTGTCTGTCCTAATTTCCTGTTTCTAATTATGTACTATAGAGGATTATTTGTGTATCAGATCAATTGTTATGACCGGCCTTGGTCCTGACTGTGTGCTGGGAGAACGGTGAGGTTCATAAATGCAAATAAATTAAATGATTGTTTCTATGACTCCATACAAATCAACACCCTCGCTCTGCTGATTCATACAAAGAAAGAAACACAGCTTGATAATGGGGCAGGCAGATTTGCAGTCCAATCCTAGGTCTTCTAAGGCCATTGCTGTCAGTGGTCTTACACCAGTCCAACTCTGTTTAGGACTGTACTTCAGGGCTTGTAGAACGCACTCAATGCTGTTCTCTTAGTACCGTCCCTCCTCGTGCCTTTCCATTTTATCGCCATCAACTTTCTCCAATTATCAGACGGCTTTCCTTTGAGAAAGACTAAATGCTTTTCCCTCTGCTGTTTTTTTTTTGGGGGGGGGGTAGATTTCAAAGAGTACGATATTCGGATTGATTAGGTTCCTGTGGCTCTGGAAGAACGAAACTTCACCCCATATTTTCTTCGTGTGTCAACTGCCCCTTTGAGAGATCTGTGAACAAAGCCAGAGATAGTTTCCAAGTTTCCCCTTGTTTCTATGTCTTCCCTAGGGATGGGCGCAAACCACAGTTTTGCAGTTCGGTTCGTGGCTGAACCACAGACTGAACTACGAACCAATATGCTGGTTTGCAAACCCTAGTTAGTTTCCCTATCTCATTAAAATCAGCTGTCAGAAAGGGAACAGGCTGTCGGTTGCCAATGTAGGCTCATTAGAAAATAATCTCCAGGAGAAAATGGTAGAGAAAGTCCTATGCAGGCAAGAGACGCAGCATGCCAGCTATGCTTGTGTTGGCCAATGATACCAATTAAAGGCCTGGGAACATGGCGAAAATAGAAAGGAAGCGCCCTGAACATCTTGGCTGGGACACTCGCAACTCCGGTTAGCAGGTGCGGTTGCATAATTTCCAGACATAGGTGTGATGTCGATTGTATAAATGCTCAGATACTAGATTTTGGGGAGCTGTTTTACAGAGAGGTTGCCAGCTCCGGGTTGGGAAATACCTGGAGATCTGGAGGGTGGAGCAGCAGGAGGGCAGGGTTTGGGGAGGGGAGGGACTTCAGTGGGGTATAATGCCATGGAGTCCACCATCCAAAGTGGCCATTTTCTCCCCACGAGCTGGTCTCTGTTGCGTGTTGATCAGTTGTAATCCCAGGAGGCCTCCGGCCACCACCCTGAGAAGAACGATTCACCAAAAATCTTCAAAAAGGTAGCGTTTATACAAGAATATTTTATCATCTCAAAATACCTAATCCAAAATGGCAGCACCAATGTCCATACAGAATAAGGCTGAATGAATAAACAGCTGTAACATCAGTCTCCAGTGTTCTCCCAAGACACGCTTAAGGAACAGGGGGGGGGAAATGATTCCATCAAAGGTTCCTGTAGTTCCCTTTCACGTGATAGCTAGCTGTGGCTTATCGCGTTCTGACCACAAGCTTCTTCAAAAAGTGGAACTGTACGATCACTTGCTTCCAAATCCAGGCTTAAACAATATTCAGAAATCGGCATAGAGCTCACAAATTCAAATCAATTCAGACGCACCATGAGACTGGTAACCTTAGTTTTGTGCGCTGATTCAAAATGTCTAGCCCCTGTACGAAGCAGAGACCCGGACCGATTGCCCACAAGCTGCTGTGCCGCTGCCACTCTTCCATTTGCCCTGGTTACATTGGTCAATTTCACACTATTTGCTGCACGGCCACATTTTGACCCACAGCTCCTCCTGATTTCCCCCGCATCTTCTCGATCTAAAAGAAACAGGGATTGAGAAGACGTGGGGGAAATCGGGGGTAGCTGCGGGTCAAAATGCGGCCATGGGGCAAATAGTGTGAAATTGACCTATGTAACTGGGGCAAACGGAAGAGCGACAGCAGCACAGCTGCTTGTAAGAAATCTGTCCTGATGTCCCACAGGAATGAGACAGGGAAACACTGGATTATTCTCCCATTTTCTCAGTGTCAGAAGCCAGGAAATAGCTTTGTTTAATCGTTGTCTAAATCAGGGCCAAATTAGTAATTAGATTTGCCCCAAATTGGGTCAGGATTCCCTGACTCCATTTGATAAACAAATGACCTAATGTTCCCAAGCTGAATCGAGCCCCAGAGCAACTTTTGGAAGACTTAACATCCAGTTTGCCCCCACTGGTGTCAAACATCCCCAATCAAACCAATTGGTGGCAACCCAGGAAGCAGACTTGCCATCCTCCAAGTGGAGCCTGGAGATCCCCAGGCGTTACAACTCATCTCCAGACTGCAGAGGTTAGTATCCCTGGAGAAAATGGATGCTTTGGAGGGTGGATTCTCTGGCTTTACACCCTGCTGATGTCTCCTCCCCAAAACCTACCTTCCTTAGGCCCCACCCCCAAATCTCCAGACATTTCCCAGCTGAGAGCTGGCAACCCCAAATCTGAGTCTCCCCCCAAAGCAAGTCTTGTATGCCAGTTTGGTGTAGTGGTTAGGAGCATGGACTCTAATGTGGGAGAACCGGATTTAATCCCCCACTTCTCCACTTGCAGCTGCTGGTGTGACCTTGGGTCAGTCACAAGTTCTCTCTCAGCTGTTCTCTCAAGAGCAGTCCTCGAAAGAGCTCTCTCAGCCCCACCTACCTCACAGGATGTCTGTTGTGGGGAGGGGAAGGGAAAGGAGATGGTAAGCCGCTCTGAGACTCCTTCGGGTAGTGAAGGGTGGGGTATAAATCCAATCTCCTGCTCCTCCTCTTCCTCCTCCTCTTCTTCTTCCTCTTCTTCTTTTCCTCCTCCTCCTCGTCTTCTTCTTCTTCTTTTCCTCCTCCCCTCCCCCTTCTTCTTCTTCTTTTTTCCTTCTCCTCCTCCTTCTCTTCTTCTTCTTCTTCTTCTTTTCCTCCTCCACCTCCTCCTCTTCTTCTTTTCCTCTTCCTCCTCCACCTTCTCTTCTTCTTCCTCTTCTTCTTTTCCTCCTCCTCCTCCTCTTCTTTTTCCTCTTCTCCTCCTCCTCCTCTTCTTCCTCTTCTTCTTTTCCAGACAAATCAGTGGGTTCTAGATCAAACCAACCCTGAACTCTCTCTAGAAGCTAAAATGACTAAATTGGGGCTATTGTATTTTGGTCGCATTATGAGAAGACAAGAGTCGCTGGTAGGTCACCATGTCAGTCTGAAGCAACAGAACAAAGTTTGGGTCCGGTGGCACCTTGAAGACCAACAAAGTATCATTCAGGGTATCAGCTTTTGTGTATCTGAAAAACTGTGCATGCCCACAAAAGCTGGTACCCAGAATTAAACTTTGCTGGTCTTCAAGGTGCCAGAGGACTCGAACTTTTGAAAAGACAAGAATGCTGGGAAAAGCAGAAGGCAGCAGGAAAAGAGGAAGGCCCAACGTGAGATAGATTGCCTGAAGCAAGGAAGCCACGACCCTCCGTTTGCAAGACCTGAGAATGGCTGCTTAAAGGTAGGGCATTGATTCATAAGGTTGCCAGAAGTCGGAAGCAATGATAGGGAGGACATTAATGCACTGGGTCGCCATAAGTCGGAAGAAACCAGAGGTGTAGCCAGAAAATTTTGGGTGGTGGGGCGTTGGAAAATCCTGTGGGGCAGGGGAGTGTGAGGGATGAGAGAGAAAGAGAGAGGGGGGAAGAAGAAGAACATGGTGTGCTATGGCTAAATTTAGATTTAAAAAAAAGGTATAATTTTGGAGAGTTTGTTTTGTGGGGCGTGGAAGTTAATTAAGGGGGCATGGCCCCGAAATGCCCCACTGTGGCTATGGGCCTGGAAGAGACTTGATGACACTTCACACACGCACAAATGCACACAAACATACACAAACTCTGTTCATTTGACATCCATATTAATAGAGTCGTTTGCTATTTAATCGGCGTTCTTACTGGTGTTTACCTTCAGGAAGGGCAGCCTGTGTGATTCACAGGGACAAAATGTAAGCATCACATCAATGCTAGGAACATTTTGAACCGGTGCATCCACAACAGAGTAAATTACCGGTCCCCAGCTCGGTATGCTGCCCTCTAGCAATGGTCTACAAAGCAAATTCCACAGAAGATGCCTTATAGTATGAAGTCACCTGAGCAGGATTATGAAGTGGACATATAATGTTGCACCTAAGATTGTTAAGGGGTTACTTGCCAAAATCATGAGAAGTTAGATTAATGGGAGTGCATACTTGACAGGTTATCTTACACCGTATTTTCTTGTTAACTGCCATTGTTTCTCATCTTCTATTCCAGGGATGGATGCAAAAGGCAAGGCTTGTGCATGGAGACATTCAAGTACCACAATCCTTTTTCTAAAAGTATTAACAATTCTGCTTTATATGTTGACTCAGAAGGTAGCTGTGTTGATCTGCAATAGAACAGCCAGATTAGAGAACAACAAGATTTTCAGGGTATAAACTTTTGAGAGTCAACGCTCTCTCAGTCAGTGTCTGATGAAGGGAGTTTTGATTCTTGACATTTTATACCCCAAAACTCTTGTCGGTTTCTAAGGTGCTCCGCATAGCTATACATCAACATCAAAAGTAATGTATAATTGCCCTGACCTGGATAGCCCAGGCAAACCTGATCTTGTCAGATCTCGGAAGCTAAGTGAGGTTGACTGTGGTTAGTACTTGGATGGGAGACTTCCTTGGAATACCAGCAGTCGGGAGGCGGGAGCAGGTTCTATTCAGTCCACCTCTCTGAATATCTTCCAGGCCCCCAGTAGGGGTCACTCCCCAGAGGTCACCATGACTTCCAGGAACACACACATGCACAGAAAAATACACAAAAAAGTAATGTGTGATCATTTTATCTACACTTGCTTCTCATTCTTAAAAACGGAAGGAAAAAATGTGGACATATACATACATAAAAATATGGACCCGTACATCAATCATAACAATTTAAGCATATTTTAAAAGTTAGTACGAAAAAAGTAACACACGAAATGGCAGAATTACAAAAAGATAGTATAGTTAGGTGGATCGAGATACATGAAAGTTGCCAGTGTTCCCTCTAATTACTCTTCCCTACTGAGTGAAGCAGTTCACATCCTGAGCAGAATATAACTGCTGTGATCTTAAAATAGGGGCCGTGGTGGCTCAGAGGTTAAGTTGCTGAGCTGCAGACCAGAAGGTCGGTAGTTCAGCAGTTGAAGACCCGAGTGCCGCATGACAGAGTGAGCTCCCGTCTCTGGCCCCAGCTCCTGCCAACCTAGCAGTTCGAAAGCAAGAAATTGCAAGTAGATAAATAGAAGGTAACAGCGTTCTGTGCACCTCGGTGTTTAGTCATGCTGGCCGGCTGCGGGACACTTCCCAGATGTGCGTGTCTGATTGCGCACGTTAAATCCGCCCGGCATTCACGCCTATATTGGGGCTAATTGTGTGTGTGATCGCAGCCGGAGATTGAATGAAAGCAGTTGGTAAGACCTGTGAATAGCAGCAAATTAGCCTAGAAATAAAAGAGTTAACTAAGAGTAGTGAGAACTAAGTGTGAGTCCAGTGGCACCCCCAAGACCAACACAGTTCAGTTCTGGGCAGGGCTATTTTTGGGCAGGAACGCACAGGAACGGAGTTCCGGTTGGCTCCTGAGTTGGCCACACCCAGCTGGAACTCATTAGCATAATAGGCCACGCCCAACAGCAGAAACTCATTAGGATTGGCTCCATTCAGGTGCATGTGGCCTAACATGCAAATTAGTTCCTGCTACAAAAAAAGCCCTGGGTTTTGACAACCAACAAGGTAAACAGAATAAGAAGCAAAAGGTGGGTGTGGCTGGATGACCACTCTTCTGGTAACATGGGGGTGTGGCTTAATATGCTAATAAGCTGTGCTGTCAGTTGTGTGGCCTATTATGCTAACGAGTTCCTGCTGGGCTTTTTCTACAAAAAAGGCCCTGGTTCTGGGTATAAGTGAGAAATGAGAGACTCAGCATGTGTAGATGCACACTTCCTCGGATGTGTCTGTTGCTTCAGACCAACACGGCTACCAATGCTCCCTCTAAACTGTGGAGTCTTGCCAGCAAAAATTCTACTTCTTTAGCTACTGGCATTACAGTTGTGAGCGAGCGATTTGGCTACTGCATTAGTTTGCTCTGGAGCCGTCCTTCCTGAGCTAATGTGTGAACCGGAGGCTAAGAAACTGGGAGCTAGCTCACATTAACTCAGCTTAGAGGGAACACTGAGGGCTACCTACCTGAATCTTTCCTTTCTACAGTGGCACTATCTTTTTCTTGTCTTTTAATGGGAAAGATGAATAATATGGCATGAAGTCTCCCAAATAATACTCAGGAGCAGGGGTCCCCAACATTTTCCAGCCTGTGGGCACCTGTGGAATTCTGACACAAGCGTGGTAGGCGCAGCCTCAAAATGGCTGCCATGGGAGACGAAGGCAGCCACAAAATGGCTGCCGCAGCTTCCCTTTAGTCACACTGTGAAAACCCTCATGCTGTGGTGGCCACTGCTGCCAAAGCAACTTTTTTTTTAAAAAAAAAAATCTGCACATCAAATCTCCAGTGGCTAAGAGTCCCACCGGGCCTCGCCCAATTCCTAAAAACACTTGGCAGGTACCAGGAAAGGTGTTGCGCCTTGGAGACAGTAGGGTATAATTTATTTATTTGTCAGATTCCTACCCCGCCCTCCCAGCCAAGGCTGGCTCAGGGCGGCTTACTTAAAACAGCACATAAGTTACAGTAAAAACACTTAAAACAATACTACAACCAATTGATGACATAATGCACGCTCGCATTATTGTCCTTGGTTGTCGCCGCTTCAACGATGGTTGCTGTACTCGGTTCTCTCTCCAGACAATCGGCTCTTAGATCTCCTTCAGATGTCATTAAAGCGATTGGCACAGGCCATGGTTAAAAATTCCAGGGACACAGGGCGCTCTGTCCTACTGCTGTTAACTGTTGATGATATTTAGCAGTGGCAGCGGCTCCAGAGACCTGGCGGAAGAGCTCTGTTTTACAGGCCCTGCGGAACTGTAAGAGGTCCCGCAGGGCCCTGATTTCTACTGGGAGCTCATTCCACCAGAACGGAGCCGCCACTGAGAAAGCCCCGGCCCTGGTTGTCACCAGCCTGGCCTCCTTACAGCTCGGAAGAGCCAGCCGGTTCTGGGCCCCTGAACGCAGTGCTCTCTGGAAACTAGGGCTGCCAAATCAGCCCGGGGGGCAGGGGATCCCCCGCTATAGGGGTTCACGATCCGCCGGCCGGCATTCAGCCAGCGGGGGGAGCCCCGCCCCAGAAGTCGTCCGGTGAGGACAACTTCCCTCATGTAATGACATCACCCGGAGGTGACGTCATTATGTTGGGGGCATTGCCAGGGCGATGCTCTGGCAACGCACCCAACGTGATGACGTCATCACATCGCCGTGGAGAGCGCGCAAAGCGCATGTGCCAGAAGAGCTCCCGGGGGGAGAACAACTTCCCCCCCCGGTAAGTCGACCCTACTTGGCAACCCTACTGGAAACAGAAGAAGAAGAGATTGGATTTATAACCTGCCCTTCACTCACTTGGGAGTCTCAGAGCGGCTTACAAACTCCTTTCCCTTCCCCTCCCCACAACAGACACCCTGTGAGGTAGGTGGGGCTGAGAGAGCTCTGAGACAACTGTCCTTGAGAGAACAGCTGGTACAGAGCTATGGCTTGCCCAAGATCAGGGCTCCGTTGGGGCCGGAGCGCGCCGGAGCGCCGCTCCAGGAGAGAAGGGGCCGGGGGGCGGGCACATAACAAAGCCCTGCCCCCCCGGCAGAAAGCCTCCCCCGTTCACCCCCTCCCTCTCCCAGTTGCTGTCCCCGGGGCCGCGGCTGGCTGCCGGCCCCGCCAAAAAGCCCCTTCAAGAAGCCCCGCCCCCTGTCGCCTTCCCCGGGGCCGTGGCTGGCCGCAGGCCCCTTCCAGAAGCCCCGTCCCGCCCCCTGCCGCCTTCCCCGGGGCCGCGGCTGGCCGCAGGCCCCTTCAAGAAGCCCCGTCCCGGCCCCTGTCGCCTTCCCCGGGGCTGCGGCTGGCCGCAGGCCCCGCCAAGAAGCCCCGTTCCGCCCCGTCGCCTTCCCTGGGGCCGCGGCTGGCCGCCGGCCTTGGGAAAAAAACCCTCCCTCCCCCAGTCACCATCCCCAGGGCTGCGGCTGGCTGCCAGCCCCGGGAAGAACCCCCCCTCCCTCCCCCACTCAACAGTTTCCCGGGCCCAAGGGAGGGAGAAGCCGGGCCTGAGTGGCTTAATGCCACTCAGGCCCAAGCAAGGGGGGGGGAGGGAAACGCCAGCCCCAGTGGGGGGAGAAGCGCCCCTCCCTTCCTTCCCTCTCTCCCCCCACCTACCTACCTGTTCCTTCCTTCCCCTCCCCCTTCCTCCCTTCCTTCCTTCCTTCCTTTCTTCTCTCTCTCTCCCCCCACCTACCTACCTACCTTCCTGTTCCTTCCTTCCCCCCTTCCTCCCTCTCTCCCCCCTTCCTTCCTTCCTTCTCTCTCTCTCCCGACTACCTCCCTACCTTACTGTTCCTTTCTTTCTTTCTTCCTTCCCCTTTCTTCCTCCCTCCTTCCTTCCTGTCTTTCTTCCTTCCCCCCTCCCTCCCTCCTTTTCTTTCTTTCTTTTCTCTCCCCCAACTACCTACCTACCTTCCTTCCTTTCCTTCCTTCCTTCCCCCTCCCTCCCCCCCTCCCTTCTTGCCTTCTGACACACTGCCCATGACGTCAGGGATGTGTGGCCTTTTGACACTTCCGGTGACGTCAGGGGGTGTGGCATATGCAAATGAGTTATGCTAATGAGCTCCTGCACCTCTTTTTTTACGAAAGGACCCCTGCCCAAGATCATCCAGCAGCTGCATGTGGAGGAGTGGGGAATCAAACCCAGTTCTCCCAAATTAGAGTCCGCGCACTTAACCACTACACCAAACTGGCTCTCTGTGGGGAAAGGTGGCCCCTCGGGTATGTAGGCCCCAGACCATAAAGGGCTTTAAAGGTCAAAAGCAGCACCTTGAACAAATTCGGTATGCTGTTGGCAGCCAGTGCAATGCCTTTAGGACCAGCTGGATGTGCTCCCAAGCTGGGCGTCCCATCAACAGCCTGGCCATGGCATTTTGCACCAGCTGCAGCTTCCGGATTTGAGACAAGGGCAGCTCCACGTAGAGAGCATTACAGTAGTCCAATCTCAAGGTGACGACTGCATGGATCACTGTCGCCAAGTCGTTGCGTTTGAGGAAGGGAACCAACTGCCTAATCAGCCGAAGACGATAAAAGGCCGTCTTGGCAGTGGCTGCTACCTGGGCCTCCATTGTTAGGGAGGCATCCAGGAGCACTCCCAGGCTTCTAATGCCACAGAGCTCCACCCTCCAAAGCAGCCATTTTCTCCAAGGGGGTGAACTCTGGAGAGCAGTTGTAATTCCAGGAGATCCCCAGGCTCCTTCTGGAGGTTAGCAACCCTACCATGACAAAGGCTCTCCTGAAACATCAGCTCCTCCCCTTTCCCGCCCTTGATTTAATGAAATTCTGAGTAGTTCTTAGGACTGGCATCCAGGAAAACGGACAAATTGCGTGAGACTCATCCTTAGTCGCTCCCAACCCACTTCCTGCGATCGTGTTTGCCCTCTTGACCGACCTTGAAATTAGTTTCTCCTCCTTTGGTCGGACTACTCCTACGCTACTCACTCTCAAATGTGGCAGGAAACATAAATCACCCCCTGCGCCCAGCCTGGCAGGTCTGTTGTGCAGACTGAAAAAAATCGGCCTGGCCTTTCCACCTCATGACTTCTTCTCTGATTAGGAGTGAACCCTGCTGGACAGGAAATGAAATCTCGGCACATGGCATCCGGCCCCATTTGGGACAGACAGAAATTCGAACAGATCGGCAGGCTGTACTTTCTTTAAAAGGGATGACTGGAAGGCCTGGTTTTGAATCATGAATGTGTCGAGCAGGTTGTTCCTCAGGAGTCAGGGCACTCTACACATGCTCAGAGGAACAAATTTTCTTCATTTTTGCTCCCCCTATTTCAAGCCTGATATCTAGATATTTAATAGCCAAGGTGCCCCCTGCATGAGGTTATCTAAATCCACACATTGGTGGCACCTAGGGGGCAAAGAGATTTTCCTGCACACTTGAGGGACTCCCCAGGTGTGCAGAGAAATCCGAAAATTTAAGAAAATTATTCGGGGGATAAGGGCTCACCTGCTGCCGCTTCCTCCTCCTCCTCCTCCTCCTCCAGAACTCCTGCAGCTTCAGCAGGCCCTGAGCTGTGGGGAATACTTTCTCCCCCACGAGTATCGCGGGTCCCACTTCTCATTAGATTCTAAACAGCCTCCTGGTCCGATCTGTCATTTAACTTCCTTCCTTCCTTCCAGGGCTCATTTCGTAGCAGGAGCTCCTTTGCATATTAGGCCACACCCCCTAAAGTAGCCAATCCTTCGAGAGCTTACAGAGCTCTTCTTACAGGTGCTACTGTAAGCTCTTGGAGGACTGGCTACATCAGGGGTGTGTGGCCTAATATGCAGAGGAGCTCTTGCCAAGAAATGAGCCCTGCATCCATCTATCCATCCAGTCTGATGCAGTGGTTAAGAGCACGGACTCTAATCTCGGAGAACTGGGTCTTAGAGCTGAGGGTCTTAGACCTGATCTCCGGGAGGGAAAGAAAGGCATTTAAACCCAACAGCTGACTTGTGGCTTAGGCTGTTACCTTTAAATGAGACCTTGTATTCGGTATAGCAAAATGAACCTGGAAAAAAGCTGGATAATATCATCTTTTTCGGGTTCAGCTATATATCTCTGATCCGTATTCGGCTTCTGTAATACCTGAAAAATACCGATAAGGTATTTTTTTTGATTCAGCTATTGCCGAATGCACACTCCAACTCAGGATGGCTTTCAACGTTTAAAAACACAAGAAACGCAAATGCAATACGAATAAATAAATGCAATAAGCAGAGCAATAACACCAATTAAGACACGGACCGCGCAACGAATTACTCAGAGACATTAAAACAACTGGCCAGCGCCCCTTTTTTTGGACTTACAGACTTTGTACCCCACAGTCCCGCCCTGACAAGGGCCACCAAGACAGCTAAACATTTAAAAGACAGATAACATTGCGTTTCAAAACCATAAAAGTCAACCCTCCCGTTCAAACATATAATTAAAACAATTTTAATAATCGAGTTAAAAGGCATACGAAACATAGAGTGGCTGATTAGGAAGGAGGGCTCGCGGAGGGAATGCTAAAACAAAACAAAACAAAGCAAAACAAAAAGGCTTCACCTGCGGGCGAAAAGTGGCAGCAGGAGGGAGAGCTCTAGAACTCTGGTGCCCTTACCAAGAAGGCCCTTTTGAGGAAGGGTCCCCAGGTCCCCGTCTCCCCCCCCCCCCCCCCCGCCACCAGCAGGGGATGGGGAAGTAGGATAGCCAGATCCAGGCTGGGAAATTCCTGAAGATTTGGGGATGGAGCCTGCGGAAGGTGGGGTTTGGGGAGGGAGAGAGATTAGCTGGGTATCTTGCCATAGCACCTCCTTCCAGAGCTGCCATTTTCTCGAGGCAAACCGATCTCTACTATTTTACACAGACAGTGATTAAAATCTGGGATTCGCTGCCAGAGGAAGTAGTGATGGCCACAGGAATAAGCAGCTTTCAAAGGAGATTAGATAGATTCATGGAGGATAAGTCTATCGGTGACCACTAGCCATGTCGGCTGAGAGGAGCCTTTGCATTCCGTGATGTTAAACCTCTGAATCCCAGAGCCAGGAGGCAACATCAGGGGAAGGCCTCGACCTCTATGCCCTGTTCCTGACCCTGCAGATGAAGTGGTTGGCCACTGTGTGAGACAGGATGCTGGACTAGATGGACCACTGGTCTGATCCAGCAGGGCTCTTCTCATGTTGAAGGCCTCGGCCTCTCTGCCCTCTTGTTGGCCATCCAGAGAAACCGACTGGCCACTGTGTGAGACAGGATGCTGGACTAGATGGACCACTGTTTGATCCACTAGGGCTCTTCTGATGTTCTTAGGGGGGGCCTCAGCCTCTATGCCCTGTTGTTGGTCATCCAGAGGAGCTGTTTGGCCACTGTGTGAGACAGGATGCTGGACTAGATGGAGCACTGGTCTGATCCAGCAGGGCTCTTCTTATGCTCTTATGAGATCAGTTGAAATTCTGAGGGATGTTCAGGCCCCACCTGGAGGTTGGCAACCCTATCCAATCCTCCCCATTCAAAACCAGCAAAAAAGATGTCAACATTTCATAAGATGTCACTGGCTTTGTTTGGTGCTGCACACCCACAATCAGTTCTTCTATCAACCGAGCACAGTATTTTAATCAGATATTTTATTACATTAGCTGAAGAGACACGGCAGACAAGCAGACTGGAGTTTTGTGAGAAATACGGTGGAGAGACAGTCCTACACCCATGCATTTCCCTGACATCCACAGAGACAGATGGCAGAAACCAAACCACAAGGGGAAAAGAGTCGGCAGATCGGGAAAGAGGGCTGAAAACTGTGGGAAGAAACTCAGTGCAGAGTTCAGAGGGCTGAAGTACACTGATGCTAGTGGTCTAAGCACGCTCAGCTCCGGATACATTGCGTTGGCTTTTGGGCTTCTTCAAGCATTGGGTCGTGACACTGTCCCATGTCCAGCAGGAGATTCTAATCAGTTGAATGTTTCTCCGGGGGATGAAGCGTTTCTGGAGAAGGAAATCAGTGCAAAGAGGAGATCCTTGTGTGGGACCTGGCCACGATTTGGTGCACAAGTTTTCAAAAAACCCTAAAACCCGCCACCAAGACTCTTCGCCATGTTGCTCACTACCTTGAGACAACTGGATTGTTCCTAACAAAACCAATTGTGGTTGTTTGTGGCTTCCTTTTTCTCCCCCTGATGGACGAGCACAGCCATCTACAAGAAATGTACAAGAACAGGGTTCTCCAGCTGGAAGTTCAGTGGCTACTAGCCATGGTGACTAAAAGGAACCTCCACATTCAGAGGCAGCCGAACTCTGCATCCCAGTGCCAGAAGCAGGGGGAGGCTTTAAGGAAGTCCTGGCTCTACTGGTGGACTTCCTGAGAGCACCTGGGCTGCGATCAGACGCTCAGTTTGATTCGCGGCCCCTCCGCTTCCCTGACGGATTTAAAGGGCACGATCAGACAGCAACAGCTGTCTTTCGTGCCCCAGTCGTCTTTGTCCCGTTCCCCCCCCCCCCCACTTTACTCCGTACCTTTTTGCTACTGGAGAAAGTCCGGTGTAGGTGAGGGTGCGGTCTTGGCGCGCAGTGGTCTGATCGGGATCTTGCGCGCCAAGACCGCGGCCGCCATCTTTTTAAAAAACAAAACCTCGCATGCGCACATGTGCACCCTCAGCACAAACGTATGCACATGCGTGTTTCCGTAATGGTTTGCTGGTCCACTCGTTTGCACATGCGCATCCGTGATTTTTTTTTAAAAAAAAAAGCTGCGGGCTTCGTGTTTACAGCGCGGTAAGGTCTGGAGATCAGCGACAGAAGAACTGCGCGCTGAGGTAGGTGATTCGTTTGCCGTCTGGATGCGATTACTTCGGGATGAATTCCTTCGCACTAAAAAAACCCGGGCTGCTTCCTCATTAACGCTGCCGTCTGAACGCAGCCCTGGTGTTTCAGAGTGTTGGACTGGATGGGCCACTGGCCTGATCCAACACTGGCTTCTCTTATGTTCTTATGAAGGGGGCAGCGCCCCCAATAGCCCCACCGTAGCAACGGGCCAGCCATCAACCTCATCAGGTGAACCCAAGCGTTGTGGGAGAGGGAGAAAAGAAGTTCACTTTCTCCACCTAGGGTTGTCAATTCTGGCCTGGAAAATTCCTGGAGGTTTGGGGGCAGAATCAACGGAGGGGGGAATTTCACCTAAAACGTGTGGTCTATCATACAGTCTTGCCATTTTCTCCAGAGGAACGTATCTCTAGGGAGCCAGTGTGGTGTCGTGGTTAAGAGCATCGCACTAGCATCTGGGAGACCCAGGTTCGAATTGCGACTCGTGCCATGGAAGCTCCCGGGGTGACCTTTAGCCAGCTGCAGTCTCCCGGCCTGACCTACCTTGCGGGGTTGTCGTGAGGATCAAATGAGGAGAATGACGTCAGCGGCTTTGGGTCTCCATGGAGGGGAATGGCAAGGTATAAATGAATGAAACATTAAATAGCTAAAACATTAGATAGCTAAAACATTAAATAGCTAAAATGTAATCTGGAGATGAGTTTAGTGTGGATCCCCATGAAAGCTTGTACCCAGAATAAAACTTTCTTGGCCTGAAAGGTGGAGGAGGAGGAGATTGGATTTATACCCCGCCCTTCACTTGGAGTCTCCTTTCCCTTCCCCTCCCCACAACAGACACCCTATGAAGTAGGTGGGGCTGAGAGAGCTCTGAGACAACTGTCCTTGAGAGAACAGCTCTGACAGAACTATGGCTTGCCCAAGGTCATCCAGCCAGGTGCAAGTGGAGGAGTGGGGAATCAAACCCAGTTCTCTCAGATTAGAGTCCACGCACTTAACCACTACACCAAATGGTACCACTGGACTCAAACTGTGTTCTTCAGATAAGTGTGTGCGACACGAGAGCTAATACCCAGAATTCTTGGCCCCACTGGTGGACCTCCTGATGGCACCTGGTATTTTTGGCCAGAGTGTGTGACAGAATGTTGGCCTGGATGGGCCATTGGCATCTCTTATGTTCTTATGGAAAAATTTGTTGGTCTTAAAGGTGCCACTGGACTCAAATTTTGTTCTCTCACTTATATATACACTGAAGAAGTGGGCGTGCACACGAAAGCTCGTACCCAGTTTGGTGTGGTGGTTAAGTGCGCGGACTCTAGTCTGGGAGAACCCGTTTTGATTCCCCACTCCTCCACTTGCACCTGCTGGATAACCTTGGGCAAGCCATAGCTCTGTCCCAGCTGTTCTCTCAAGGACTGTTGTCTCAGAGCTCTCTCAGCGAGGGGTGTAGCGTTTTGAAATCCCCAGGGGGGGCTCTTGCGTGCGCGGGCGCAAAGTGCATGCGCACGCCAGGACCATGTCCCCGCTGCCTCCTCTGCCCCCCCTGGCCTGGCCACTCCTGCCTCCGTCCGCCCCTCTGTCCATCCAGAGGCCAGCTGGGCAAACCGGAAGTGACGCCATCACGCTGCGCACGTTGCTGGGGCGACGCTCTGGCAATCGCCCTGAAACTCTATGGTGCCATAGAGTTCCGGGGTGATTGCTAGAGCGTCGCCCCGGCAACGTGCCCAGCTGGCCCCTGGACGGATGGAGGGACGAACAAAGGCAGGAATGGCCGGGGGAAGAGAGGCGACAGTGACCGGGCGGGCCTAGGAAGGGCCCGGGGAGGTGCTCCGTTTTGCCGGGGGGGGGGTCCTCGAGCCCTTGAGCCCCCCCCCCCCGTAGTTGACGACTATGCTCTCAGCCCCACCCACCTCCCAGGGTGCCTGTTGTGGGGAGGGGAAGGGAAAGGAGTCTGTAAGCCGCTCTGAGACTCCCTCGGGTAGTGAAGGGCAGGGTATAAATCCAATCTCCTCTTCTTCTTCAGTGCTCCCTCTACGCTGTGGAGTCTTGTGCGCAAAGATTCTACCTTGCAAGCTCCTGGCATTAGAGCTGTGAGCCAGCGGTTTGGCCGCGGCATAGATTAGTTTGCTCTCCAGCTGTCCTTCCTGAGCTAAGGCAAAAATGTGTGAGCCAGAGGCTAAAAAAGCCTGGGACCCTAGGCACACGACCTCAGCTTAGAGGGAACACTGCCCAGAATTAAGCTTCCTTGCTCTTAACGGTGCCGCTGGACTCCCAACTCGTCCAGGAGACCTATCCTGGAGACCAGCTGTCGTTCTGGGAAGACCCCCCCCCCAATCCCCCACCAGGAGGATGGCCAGTTCTAGGACTCCACCCCACGCATGATTTCCCCCCAGTGGTATTTTGGGGGGAAGGGGGGGGTGTTCCTATTTAAACGGCACGGCTCTGCCTGGCTGTCCTCCCTCGCCCGGCGGCCGCCCCTTCCTCGCCCCTCCACTCCCCGCCAGCCAGCCAGCCAGCCAGCCTTCCCAGCTGCGGGTCATGTCTCCCGGGCGCAACTAAGCCAGCGGCCGAGGGCCGAAAAGGGGGAGGCCCCGCATTGCAGGGCGCTGAGTCGCCGGGGCCCCGCGGGCGGGCGGGCGACCGGCCGAGCGCCTTCTGCGGGGCGGAGACCGCGGGCCGGGCCCCATAAAAGGGCTCCCCTCCCCCGGGTCCCTCCACCAGCCTCTCCAAAGGGCGCCCTGGCCGCGACACGCGTCTTTGGCGGCGGAGAGCGCGCAGCTCCGGCCGAGAGCGACGGGCGGGTGGGGATATGCAGATCAGCCGGCCGCTGATAGGCGCCTGCCGGGCTCTCCCTTCCCTGCGCTCGGCCCCTCGCCGCAGCCCCTGGATAAAGGCCGGCCCCGGAGGCCAGACGGTCAGCCGCGCCGCAGCCCTTGGAGAGCGCAGCAGCAGCGGACGCAGCAGCAGCAGCAGCCGCCGCCGCCCCGCGGTGGGCACCTGGCCGGACCCCCCGCCGCCGCCCGCCCATAAGGCCACCGCTTTCCCGCTTCAGCTACAGTGCTAGCTAAGTGGGGGAAGCCCAACGCGAGAGAAGACCCCCTCCGCTGCCCCCGGAGAAGCGCCCCCGAAGCCGCCGCCGCCGCTGCAGGAGAATTGCGCCCTTGCGCTCAGCCCAGAGAGAGCCATGGCCCGGCCCGGCGCCGACGCGCAGCCCGACAGCCGAGGATGCTGCGGTGAGACGGCCGCGGGAGGGACGGGACGGGACGGGCGCTCGGGAGGGTTGGCCCGGCCGCGCAAGTTGCGCCAAGCGCGGGGGGCTTTGGAGCGGGCCGGGGGGTGCGCGCAGCTGGGGCGGTCTGCGCGCTGGGCCGCCGCGCCGACCTTCGTGCCAGCGCGGGAGAGGGTGCCTCTGCTCTTGTGCAGAGCGCCTTATTCCACCCCCCCCGCCCCGCATAAGGCCCTTAACAGTGCGGTCCTGTCCGCTTTGGTGTGCACCTTGGAGAAAACTGCGTTGGTCTTCGGTCGGCCACTGGACTCGAACTTTGTTCTGCCGCTTCAGACCCACGGGGCTTGCCCACCTGAGGCGCGGTGTTCCCTCTGAGCTGAGTGAGTGTGAGCCGGCTCACAGGGTTTTAGCCTCCGGCTCACTCATTTTTGCCTCCGCTCAGGAAGGGTGGCTCCAGAGCAAACTGATTTATGCAGCAGCCAGATCGCTCGCTCACAACTTCAGTTGCCAGGAGTTCACAGAGTAGAACTTTTGCTCACAAGACTCCACAGCTTAGAGGGAGCGTTGCCTGAAGATAACCAGTGTGATCCTAAAGACGCTTTCTTGGGTGGGAGATCCAGGTGTGGGTGGCCGTGTGTTAGTCCCTCTGTAGCAGCGGAAAAGAGCAAGAGTCCCAGCAGCGCCTTAAAAGACGAACAAAATTGGTGGCGGGGTATATACACTTTTCGTGAGGCGCTGCACACTGCTTTATATACCTGCTCTCCTCTTGGGAGGAAGCCCCCTTGACTAGAACCCTGTAGGATTCTTGAGTAGATTGGCTTAGGATTGCATTTAGTCTCCGAAACCGACCAGCCTTCCCCCTGGGGAGAGTGGCTGGCAGGTAGGTTGGAGCCCTGGCGCACCATCTCTCATAAACAGGACACCAAGGCGTGCAGAGGAAGCAAGCCAGGTGAATGGTGTGACAAAGGAGGCAGGTTGCGTCTGTGTCGCGGGAGCGGGAGAGAGAGAGCTCCTTAAGTACACTTCTCTGCTGGTCTGGTGCAGGATCTGGGACATTCCTGAGTTCATGCCTTCCACTGCAAGATCCGTATCAGGGGAGAGGCTGTGGCTCGCTGGCAGAGCCTCTGCTTGGCGCGCAGAAGGTCCCAGGTTCGATCTCCGGTTAAAAAGGAGCAGGCAGTAGGTGATGTGAAAGACCTCTGCCTGAGACCCTGGAGAGCTGCTGCCAGCCCGAGTAGACAATACTGACTTTGCTGGACCGAGGCTCTGATTTAGTAGAAGACCGCCTCATGAGTTCACATAACTGTGCATGCCAGAAAAAGAACCTGTGTGGATTTGGGTGCCCGGCTTTGGTGTGTTGAAGGACTAGTTGCTTGCATTTAGTGTCTGTATAAAAGAACAGGCCGGGTTCAGCTGAGCCATCCAGAGGTCAGTCCCATCCAGTCTTCCCTCTACGCTGCGTTAGTGTGAGCTAGCTCACAGTTATTAGCCTCCGGCTCACGCATTCTTGTCTTAGGAAGGATGGCTCCAGAACAAACTAATTTATGCCGGTCGCCAAATGGCTCACTCACAACTCTAATGCCAGTAGCTTGCAAAGTTGATTTTTTTTGCTCACAGGACTCCACAGCTTAGAGGGAACATCGGCCCCATCCCAGTCGCATGTGGCTGGACCATGGCGCACTCATGTGCTTGGCAGCGCATGAATAATCTCCAACTGTGTGCCAGGTGGGACTGAGGCAGAGGGTACTGAAATATGGGGCTGTGTACCAGATGTGTGCATAATATTCGGTAGAAGGTAAATAAACTGTACAGCTGCAGAGATCTTGGCAGTATCACCTTACGCTAAGTCCGGCCGTTGGTCCATCTATCTTGGTGTTGTCTGCTACCAGTTGCCTGGGGTCATCATGGGCAGAGAAGGTCTTTCTTGACCTCAGCTCCTTGAGAGTCTTGAACTGGACATGGCCAAGGGCTCAGCCTGGGATATTTCTGCATGCCAACTTTGTGCTCTGCCGTTCTCCAGTTAACAGAGTTCTCTGTGTGAAACTAGAAAGGTGGGGGTTTTTGGATTGATTTTTGAAAGCTACCTTGGGTCTCTTTGGAAAAGGGGAGGGGGTGGCAGAATAAATAGTAATTTGTCACGTTCATGTTTATCACTTGAAACATCCGTGCTAAATAGTTAAAGTGGTGGTTTTTTTTTTAATGATGACTTTGCAGCTGAATAAAAAAGAGGGGAAATGAAGTCACAAAATGTATTTGAACAAACTTTTAGTCCAGCGGCACCTTTAAGACCAACAAAGTTTAGTTCTGGGCATAAGCTTTCCTGTGCAGGCACATTTCTTCAGATACAGAGAAATGGACTTCCACAGCCATTACCTGTAGGTGGTGGTGGGGAGGTTGGTTGCCAGGAAGGGCTAGTTAGAGTCAAGATGCATAAGCAACGGAGTGATAAGTATAGCTAAGAATGGATTAAAGCAGTTGGAAAGACCTGTGGATAGCAGCAAATTAGCATACAGATACGTGTATATATATAATGGTTGTGGAAGTCTGTTTCAGTGTATCTGTGGAAGTGTGCATGCACAAAAAAGCTAATACCCAGAAACAAAGTTTGTTGGTCTTAAAGGTGCCACTGGACTCTTAACTTTGTTCTGTTGCTTCAGACCAACACGGTGACCCAGCAAAATGCACTTGAATTACATATAGCATCCCTTTTTGTTATTTCCGTTTTAGGATCCTGCAGAAATTACTTAACATCTGCCAAATTCCTCCTCTACGTTGGCCATGCCCTGTCCACTTGGGTAAGTAAAGCACAGCCAAAACCTAGTTACGTTGGGTTGATCTGCGTGATATGACTCGCTCACAGTTACATCTTTTGTCATATGGTCAGCCGGTCGAGATTTAAAGTTGGAACAGGACAACAAGCGCGCAACGGTGTACTAGTGAAACTGTGCTCTGGCGCACTGATGGTGACTTTTGAACGTGAAAGCAAGTCCCATAGTTCACAGTGATCTCAAGGAGGGGGGGAACCACAGTCTGGGGTGCCATAATCTGGCCATGGAAGTCTCATCAGAGTTATGCTCTAGTAAATCAATGGGCTTAGAATGATATTCTAAATAAATAAAGGGAGTAAAGGGGTGTCCAGACAAAGTGCATTTTTTTACTTTGACTTGGGATTAACTGAACAGTCTGCCTGGTTTCCCAATAAGATGTAAAGCCTGCAGACCTCCTTTCTTGTTCTGAAATCACTGCAGATACAAAGTTCAGGCGTCAGCATTGTAAATAATACAGAAATGATTTCTAGGAACTGGTGATCCAAGCGGTTTCTTACCTGATATGTGAGGAAGTGGACTCAAATCTTATTCGGTTTGATAGGGAGAGGTAGATTGGGGGGAGGGGGGGGCTCTTTTTTTAAGCCATGACAAAATATGCTTTTGGGTGCATTCAAAGTCAACTCAGAGTCTGCCGATCAGACGTGTATGGTTGTAAAGAAAGTTAAATGAATGTTCTAGGTTCTGATGAGTTACCACTGGACGGTATGTTAGATGATGTTATGTTAAACCTGTGGCTCGAAGATAGTAATCACCAAAGTCAACATCTGGCATGAAATTTGAAGGATAAGTCTTCGTATTCACTTGCCACATCTCCGCCGGCAGTGTGAGGTTTTGCTATAAATACTGGCAAACGTCTGAATGAATTTGGTAGTGGGTCTTCTTTCATAGCATCATCCAATTCTAGACTTCCTTTGCCAGCAGAATAGTTTAGCCGGGCTTCTGTCTTCCTTTCGTCCACCACAGTGGCAAATAAGTACTGTAGTTCCCAACAGGAGAATTACTGTTTAATCCTCCTACCTTGAACTCAAAAACCCCTGAAAAGGCTTTTCTGGAATTCTAGATGATTACTTTTTGGGTGACAGATGGCCCAGGCTGGTCCAATCTCATCAGATCTCAGAAGTGAAGCAGGGTCAGCCCCGGTTAATATTTAGATGGGAGACCACCAAGGAAGGCCCCGGTCACTAAACAGAGGCAGGCAATGGTAGGCCACTTCTGAACATCTCTGGCCCTGAAAACCGTACGGGGGTTGCCATAAGTCAGCTGTGAATTGCCAGGACTATCCCCCCCCTCCGCATCTTGAGTGAAGTTTTCTGGTAGGCTGATGAGATATTTTACCGTAGCCGATAGAACAGGCAACCTGTCTGTCCATAAAACGCTGGCTAGCATGTTCAGTTGCCACGTGACGCTTCTCTTCTGGGACCGCAGTCCGTCATTCACGAGGAGTGAGCCCTTGATCCTTAAGAGAAGAAGAAGAGAAGAAGAGATTGGATTTATATCCCGCCCTCCACTCCCCAAGGGAGTCTCAGAGCGGCTTACAAACTCCTTTTCCCTTCCCCTCCCCACAACAGACACCCTGTGAGGTAGGTGGGGCTGAGAGAGCTCTTTCCCAAGCTGTCCTTGAGGGAACAGCTGGTACAGAGCTATGGCTTGCCCAAGGTCATCCAGCCAGGTGCAAGTGGAGGAGTGGGGAATCAAACCCGGTTCTCCCAGATTAGAGTCCGCGCACTTAACCACTACACCAAACTGGCATGAACAGCCGAGAAAAGATTTCTATCCTACGTTCCTAAAAAAATCCCCCTTCTCTGTACCCTAACTTGACCACAGGAATAGGGGGATAAACCAAAATGAAATAGAGCATTTTTCCAAAGATGGAAGGGACAGGAACAATAAAATATTGTTGGCATTATTGCCTTTTGGGGCGATCGGCTTTTTGGGGCAGAGACGAAACCTCCAAGGATGCCTGATTTTCCTTCTCCCGAGAGCTCACGGTTGGTTAGAAAAGGAGACGTCGGTTATGTTTTGGAAGGCAGAGCAGGTGGGTCGATGTGCTCAGCGTGGGGGGCGTGACCTGTTTTGCCTCCGAAGGATCTCTGGATCCGTATCGCTCCTCAGGTGAACTTTTGCTCCGTTGGGCCCAAAGTCTTAATCCCAGCTGCATTTACTTGGAATTGGCTTCCTGATTCCAGCTGGACTTGTTTCTAAAGTAAATGTGTTTAGGATCATGGGGAAATGTTGTCAGACGGTGGTGGAATTTGTGCAGTGGCAAAATACAGCAACTGAGTTTCCTGGTCCTGTTAATATTCTGGTTAATATTTGTTAGAGCGTCCTGGTGCTAAGCCCACATGTCGGACTCCTCACGTCCTTCCCCGCAACTGGAAAAGAAACACCCCCAGAAGCCCTTTTCTGAATTATTATTTTTTTTAAAAAAGCTTTAATTTACTTTGTTTGTACCCTGCCTTTCTCCCTGGGGGGGGTGGGGGGACCAAAAAGCAGTGTCCATGATTCTCCTCTCTTCCATTTTATCCTTACAACAACTCTGCGAGGTGGGTCAGGCTGAGTGCGACTAGGCCTGGGTCTCCCAGCAAGCTTCCATAACACGAATGGAGATTCGAACCCGAGTTTCCCAGTGTTTCCAACACTGTTAACCACTACAGTATCTTCATGCAAAAAGAAAGACTTCTCTGGTCAATATAAAGCACGTTACAGAGAGGCAAACCCAGGTTAACCACTGATCGTGCACCCAAAAAGAGTGTACCTGTGTAATAAATACATAAGAACGTAAGAAAAGCCAGTGTTGGATCAAGCCAGTGGCCCATCCAGTCCAACACTCTGTCACCCAGTGGCCAAAAACACCAGGTACCCTCAGAAGGTCCGGCAGTGGGGCCAGGACGCTAGAAGCCCTCCCACTGTTTGCCCACCCCCTTCAAGCACCAAGAATATACAGCATCACTTGCCCCAGACCGAGAGTTCCTATCTATACCTTGTGGCTAATAGCCACTGATGGACCTCTGCTCCAGATTTTTATCCAATTCCCTCTTGAAGCCCTCCATGCTTGTAGCCGCCACCACCTCCTGCGGTAGTGAATTCCATGTGTCGATCACTCTTTGGGTGAAGAAGGACTTCCTTTTATCTGTTCTAACCCGACCGCTCAGCAATTTCATGGAGTGCCCACAAGTTCTTGTATTGTGAGAACACTCCCAATTTTATAGGCCTACCTGTAAAACATTGTACTTCCTAAAAATGTAGAGTGTGAAGTTCCCTTTCCCTTTGGGAGGGAGTCAGATATGCACAAAATGAGTTCTCAGGGAGCCAGTGTCGTGTCGTGGTTAAGAATGTCGGACTAGTGTCTGGAAGGCCCCGGGTTCAAATCCCCACTTGTGCTGTGGAAGCTTGCTGGGTCCCGTCGCACTCTCTCTCAGCCTAACCCACCTCACAGGGTTGTTGTGCGGATAAATTGGAGGAGAGGAGAATGATGACAGGGGCTTTGGGTCTCTGCCGGGGAGAAAGGCAGGGTACAAATGAATTAAATAAGTATAAGTTTGGTCTCTTTTTTTAAATTACATTTTAGAATAAGAGTAAGTCAAAAGAATCAGTGGAAAAAAAATACTGAACCTTGTTTAGATTGTAAATTTTGAAAAATTGTGTGAAGCGACTCTTTTATACTTTAGACAGGCTCTTCCCCATGTTCTCTTGAGTGGCATTTATAGTCTTTGTTGAATTCACATTATCGGGATCTTTTTTGTTTAATGGTACGTTTGCATTGTAAAATGGCCGTGTTGTGTATTATCAGCTGCTTAATGTATCTGCTAGTGCACACATGCCCACAGGTATCTTGTGATAAGGAAGACTATTGACATGAGTGTTTTAAAACTGTAGCGCCTTCCACTTGCCAGCTGTATCTAGGCCAGCTGTAGCCAATCAATGGCCAGAGTCCACCTCCCTCCCTCCCGAACCACAACTGATAAAGAAGCTCAAGACAGTGCATCCAGTCTGGTGTAGTGGTTAAGTGCGCGGACTCTAATCTGGGAGAACCGGGTTTGATTCCCCACTCCTCCACTTGCACCTGGCTGGATGACCTTGGGCAAGCCATAGCTCTGTACCAGCTGTTCCCTCAAGGACAGCTTGGGAAAGAGTTCTCTCAGCCCCACCTACCTCACAGGGTGTCTGTTGTGGGGAGGGGAGGGAAAAGGAGTTTGTAAGCCGCTCTGAGACTCTTAAGTGAGTGAAGGGCGGGATATAAATCCAATCTCTTCTCTCTTCTTCTCTTCTTCATCCTCCTGGACTGAATCAAGACCTAGGTTTCCTGTCTCATTACCAATGCTGGTTTCTCCACGCCTACTCCTCTTCTGCATAACACACCTAATCCAATCACGCCTCTTATTGTCCTTCAGTTACTATTGTCATTCGGCATCTGAAATCCCTCCACTCTCCAAGATATAAGGACAGATGGACTCGTGTTCTAGCTGTATCTGAAGAAGTGAGCAGTGACTCATGCCCTGCTACAAATCTTGTTAGTCTTAGGGGCTACTCGGCTCTTGCTCTTTTCTACATACCCCTCCCTGTGGAACAGCTCCATTGCCTGCATTAGAACTGGTCTGGTATAAATTATGGGTTAAAGCAGAAGTGGTTTATTTAGCAAACTTATGTTCTGCCTCTCCAGAGACCTGGTTGGCTGCTGAATATGTTCTGTGGCCATATACTGGCCACCGAGTGCACCAGGATAAATGTGAATACTCTGTTTATGTCCTCCTCTCTGCTCAGTGGTAAACTTGTAGTAGCTGGACTGTAGCAGGCCCTGGGTCTGGATCCTTGTTTTTGAATCAAGTGGTTAAGATGCTGAACTGCAGACCAGAAGGTCGGCAGTTCAGCAGTTCGAGACCCGAGTGCCGCGTGACGGAGTGAGCTCTTGTCTCTGGCCCCAGCTCCTGCCAACCTAGCAGCTCAAAAGCAAGAAATTGCAAGTGGATAAATAGGTACCACTTCGGTGGGAAGGTAACAGCGTTCCATGCGCCTTGGCGGCTAGTCATGCCGGCCACCGAATCCCTAGAGTTGTATTTGACTGGCTTTCAAGTAAGGGAAACCTTTACCTTTACCTATAATAATTATAATTGCATCTGATCCCTTACATTTGTTCCCCCTTTCTCAGAGCTTACATACTATCTCAGTTGCTAGGATAATATCAGTTTCCATTGCTCTGGTCAGTGCCTTTTGCGCACGCCTCAGCCAAATGAGTTTATAAGTACATTTAAGTCGAAGAGGTGTCTGTTTCAGGGACCACACCTGCCTCCCTGGAAGGTTTTGTGGGTTCATAAAAACACCTTTTTCATTTTTTCAGTCTTCCTTCCCCTTTTCTGGGCTCACGCAAACTTTGCATAAGTGTAAGTGACTGTTCCACTGAGATTAAATTGCTCTGGAGATACAGGATAGAATAGAATATACTTTATTGTCATTGTACATAGTACAATGAAATTAAAAAGTGCCATCATTCAGTGACTCGCAACATATACACACGCAACATATACACATCTTACCTTTGGTACACCTTCCTGATACTTTTGGTGGGAGGTCACAGAGGAGACCAGTTGAGAGAACCAGAGAGGGAAGCAGGTAACTTAGGAAGGAGGACAGGAAGGGGGGTTGATTGAAGAAGAAGAAGAAGAGAAGAGATTGGATTTATACCCCGCCCTTCACTCACTTGGGGTCTCAGAGCGGCTTACAAACTCCTTTCCCTTCCCCTCCCCACAACAGACACCCTGTGAGGTAGGTGGGGCTGAGAGAACTCTTTCCCAAGCTGTCCTTGAGAGAACAGCTGGTACAGAGCTATGGCTTGCCCAAGGTCATCCCGCAGGTGCAAGTGGAGGAGTGGGGAATCAAACCCGGTTCTCCCAGATTAGAGTCCACGCACTTCACCACTACACCAAACTGGCTCTCAGGGGCATCCGCTGCTTTGGGGATAGACTAGAGATGTGCAGGACCCAAGTGTGTAGTGAGCCAGTGTGAAGCTGTGGTTTGCGTGTCTTGGTAGGGCTGGGTTCAGGGTTCGAATCCTCACTCGGCTATGAAGCTCACTGGCAATCCTGTGCCTTCCTCCTTACAAATAAGTCCCAGATTTTCAGCAGGACTGTGAGGGATTTACTCCAAGGTAAGATGGCGTAGCATTGCAGCCTAAGGGACAGCAGAAAAGAGCAAGGTTCCAGGAGCACCTTGAAAGACTAACAAAATCTGTGGCAGAGGATAAGCTTTGTGAGTTGCTGCTCAGTACAGGCATCACGAAAGCTCCTCCCCTGCCACAAATTTTGTTAGTCTTTCAAGGTGCTCCTGGAACCTTGCTCTTTTCTGCTGCTACAGACAGACTAACACAGTTACCCATCTTAGCTTAAGTCAGGGGTGGGCAAATTGTGGCCCGCGGGCCACATGCGGCCTGCCACAGAGTTTTTTGCGGCCCGCCAAGACAGTCGGCCACGTGGTTTCTCAACAAGCAATCTCACTCCTGATTTCAAAAAAAATTGTAGAAAAGTGTGATAGGGTAGATTTGTCTCATTAAACTGATTCTAAAATTAAATGTGCTTGCAGCTATAGATGATATGAAATTAGCACAATAAATAAGTTGAATAGAACTACCACTATTTTATTTAATTTATATTTATTGATTTTTATGATACAATTTATACCTTTTCTGAAATGCCAAGTTAACTAATGAATGCAATCGTTTTAAAAGGTGCGGCCCTCCGCTAACCTCCGCTCCCACAAAGTGGCCCCCGAGCCAAAACAATTGCCCACCCCTGGCTTAAGTGACTAGCCATCTTCTCCCTTCCAACCTACCTTTCGGGATTGTTGTGAGGATTAAATGGAGGCAAGAGGAACTTTGTCTGATGCTCTAAGCTTCCTAGAAAAAGAGTCAGATAAAGACGGAATCGTGTGAGGGGAGAAGGCCGGTTGTCTTTCTGGAGGACAAGGAGCAGCGGGGGAGGATGGCCTTGGTTAGATGCTGGGGGGGGGGGTTGGTACTTGTATGTACACAAACCTTGCCCGAACCCCTCTCCCCACAAATAAAATGGTAAAATATTAACTCAGTGAATGATTAAAGTGTGGAATCTGCTGCCAGGGGATGTAGTGATGGCCACAGCTTAATGTGGCTTTAAAAGGGTGTTAGAAAGATTGAGGGAGAAGAAGTCCATCACTGGCTACTAACCAGGGGGACTAAAGGGAACTTCTGTGTCCAGAGGGAGTAAACCTTGGAATACCAGTGCCAGGAGGCAACATCAGGGGAAGGCCTCGGCATCCGTGCCCTGTTTATTTAGCCTTCCAGGGCAACTGGTTGGCCCCTGTGTGAGACAGGATGCTGGACTAGATGGACCACTGGTCTGATCCAGCAGGGCTCTTCTGGTGTTCTTAGGAAGGCCTCGGCCTCTCTACCCTGTTGTTGGCCCTCCAGAGGAACTGGTTGGCCCCTGTGTGAGACAGGATGCTGGACTGGATGGACCACTGGTCTGATCCAGCAGGGCTCTTCTGGTGTTCTTAGGAAGGCCTCGGCCTCTCTGCCCTGTTGTTGGCCCTCCAGAGGAACTGGTTGGCCACTCTGTGAGACAGGATGCTGGACTAGATGGACCACTGGTCTGATCCAGCAGGGCTCTTCTGGTGTTCTTAGGAAGGCCTCGGCCTCTCTGCCCTGTTGTTGGCCCTCCAGAGGAACTGGTTGGCCCCTGTGTGAGACAGGATGCTGGACTAGATGGACCCCTGGTCTGATCCAGCAGGGCTCTTCTGGTGTTCTTAGGAAGGCCTCTGCCTCTCTGCCCTGTTGTTGGCCCTCCAGAGGAAATGGCTGGCCCCTGTGTGAGACAGGATGCTGGACTAGAGGGACCCCTGGTCTGATCCAGCAGGGCTCTCCTTATTTTCTTAGGAAGGCCTCGGCCTCTCTGCCCTGTTGTTGGTCCTCCAGAGGAACTGGTTGGCCCCTGTGTGAGACAGGATGCTGGACTAGATGGACCACTGGTCTGATCCAGCAGGGCTCTTCTGGTGTTCTTAGGAAGGCCTCGGCCTCTGTGCCCTGTTGTTGGCCCTCCAGAGGAACTGGTTGGCCCCTGTGTGAGACAGGATGCTGGACTGGATGGACCTCTGGTCTGATCCAGCAGGGCTCTTCTGGTGTTCTTAGGAAGGCCTCGGCCTCTCTGCCCTGTTGTTGGCCCTCCAGAGGAACTGGTTGGCCCCTGTGTGAGACAGGATGCTGGACTAGATGGACCCCTGGTCTGATCCAGCAGGGCTCTTCTGGTGTTCCTTATGTTTTTAACTGTAGGGGTGACCATGTCTGAGATACTTCCCACGCACTATTCGTGCGAAGTTTTCAGACTGAGTGGCCCCTTTAACAGCATAGCCTCTTGACATGCCTAAGAGTCCAGGTGTGGGCCTCAGTCCATTAGAGTCTTTACTCAGAGCTTCTTAAAGTCAGTCTTGGTGGTAGCCGGGAGCAGAATAGGCCAGGATTTACAGGGCCGACTAACCCTACTTGGTGTGTATTTCATATAATCAATATGAAATGCTTTTTATTCCAGGGGGATCGCATGTGGCACTTTGCGGTGTCTGTCTTCCTGGTCGAACTGTATGGCAACAGCTTGCTTTTGACAGCTGTCTATGGACTGGTGGTGGCTGGGTCCGTCCTCCTTCTGGGAGCCATTATCGGCGACTGGGTAGACAAGAACCCGAGGCTTAAAGGTGAGTGATGTTTGTTTGAGTTTCCCCAGAGAGCCTCTTTGCCCACTGAGGGAAGCCAAAATTGCTGTCAGACAGAGCAGAGAGGTCGAAGCAGCCTGAGAGAAGGCCTGGCTTCTCGCTACATTATTAAAAAGGAGAGAGAGAGATCTTTGCAAGCGTTCAGTTCCTTCAAGAGACGCTGGTTATGCCGCCGACGCAAATGTGTTGTCAAACCGAATGCCGTTCCGCCCAGGGGTGAAAGCCACCCGGAGGATTAATTTAGTGCTTCATCAGCTCCAAATGTAAAAGTAATTGTAACTCGGCTTCCTCTCCATGTGTACCCCGGAGCAAGTCTACCGCGTTCCTTAGAACTTACTGCCAAGGAAGTGCGCACAGGATCGTACCCCCTAAAACAGTAATTTGATCTCGGTAATATGAAATGGGCCTTTGCAGTTCAATAATAATTGGCACACGCTCGGGGCCTTTTCTACTTTACGCAGAAAGTAATCACCTGCTTCAAGCCAATTTTAAATAATTAGTGCCATTAGAAGCAGGCTTCAAGCCACCCAAGCTGGGTGTTTCCTCCTTGGCTGCTGCCTTTGCATTTTATAAAATACGCCTTTGTTTTGGAGACGGAACAAGTGGTTGAACATCTATTCTCGCCGGTGGCGGTTCAACGCAAACTCGGTGGAGTTCCTCCGGGAAGAATGACTTGTGTCCAATTAGTTAGCAGAGCCTGCCAGATATCTGCCTCGGGCGATTGAGTGCGCTGCCTCACTTGTAAACAAACGCATGTTTAATTTATACCCATAGTTAATTTATACCCATAGTTAAAACACTTTGGATGAAATCCCCCCCCCCCCCCCCAAATCTTTGACTTTGTGAGTCCCTTCTTTCCCTGCTCTGCAGGGAAGAAGCAACAGATGAATGGGGCTGGACCATATTTTTTTGGCCCTTTCCACGTTTGCTTGCCTCTGTGTTCGAATTGAGGCATTCGGCAAAACAGCATTCAAATATCCCAGGGTAACAGCAGGCTGATGGGGCCGCGGTGGCTCAGTGGTTAAGACGCTGAACTGCAGACTGGACGGTCGGTAGCTCGGCAGTTTGAGACCTGAGTACCATGTGACAGCGTGAACTCTCGTCTCTGGCCCCAGCTCCTGCCAACCTAGCAGTTCGAAAGCAAGAAATTGCAAGTAGATAAATCGGTAACGTTTCGGTGGGAAGTTAACAGCATTCCGTGCACCTCGGCGTCTAGTTATGCTGGCCACGGAAATGTCTTCGGATGGCGCTGGCTTGCAAACGGGGATGAGCACTGCCCCCTAGAGTTGAATTCAACTGGCTTTCAAGGAAGGGAAACCTTTACCTTTACCAACTGCAGGCTGAAACCGGGCTGACCGTTGACGGGAGGTAATGTAATGCAGGATGGGGGGAAAACCCGGAATAAAAAGAAGGCTGAACTTGATTTTAGTGCAGAATTGGGGGGGGGGGGGGCTGTATTAAAAAGAAGGTTGAATTTGATTTCAGTGCAGACTTACTTGGAGGTGAACATGGATGAAAAGGAAAGCACAGAAAGGGCCGTTTGAATGTGGACCTCTTGGGCTACCCGGTCCACCTGCAGAAAAAGCTGGGGGTGGCCAGAGAAGGACCATGTCCAGACAGGTGTGGTGGAACGCTCATCATTTGTCACTTCCTTCTCATGGTGAGAAGAGCAGAGGGTTTCCATGTAATCTGCGGAATATTTCGCAAGCAACGGAGATCCAGTCATGCTAGGAAAAGTCAAAGGCAGCAGGAAAAGAGGACGCCCCAAGAGGAGATGGATTGGCTTAACCGAGGAAGCCACAAAGGCCCTCCTGACCTGAGACCCGAGCAAGGCTGTTCATGATGGGATGTTTTGGAGGACGTTAATCGGAGGTGTTAGCCATGTTGGCGTGTCTGTAGCAGTAGAAAAGAGCAGGAGTCCAGGAGCACCTTATAGACTAACAAAATATGTGGCAGGGGAGGAGCTTGCGGGAGTCACGGCTTGCTTCTTCGGATACCGCTGGAAAGCGAGTCTATCCGTCCTTCTGTCTTGGAGAGCAGAGGGATTTCAGACGCCGAATGACAACAGCACTCTACTCTCCAAGATATAAGGACGGATGGACTCATGTTCGAGCTATATCTGAAGAAGTGAGCTGTGACTCTCGAAAGCTGCTCCCCTGCCACAGATTTTGTTCGTCCTTAAGGGGCTCCTGGACTCTTGCTCTTTTCTGTCAGTTCATAGGGTTGCCACGGTTGGGGGTGGCTTGACGACACTATTACACACACACACAATCACAGAGACACACAGACACACACACACTGGAGATCCATTCCATTTAGTTTAGTGAGAGCCAGTTTGGTGCAGTGGTTAAGTCCGCGGACTCTAATCTGGGAGAACTGGGTTTGATTCCCCACTCCTCCACTTGCACCTGCTGGATGACCTTGGGCAAGCCGTAGCTCTGGCACAGCTGTTCTCTCAAGGACAGTTGTCTCAGAGCTCTCTCAGCCCCACCTACCTCACAGGGTGTCTCTTGTGAGGAGGGGAAGGGGGAAGAGTTTGTAAGCCGCTCTGAGACTCCAAGTGAGTGAAGGGTGGGATATAAATCCAATCTCTTCTTCTTCTTCTTGGACAGGAGTACATAAGGTCTTAACCAGCCTCTTGTTTCTGTATGTGCTTCCATGAAAGTATTAAAGTATTTTTATTGAAAACATTTACTAGCCACCTTTCTATCATATAGGGACTCAAGATGGCTTAGAGAACCAGTTTGGTGTCGTGGTTAAGTGCACAGACTCTAATCTGGGAGAACCGGGTTTGATTCCCCACTCCTCCACTTGCACCTGGCTGGATGACCTTGGGCAAGCCATAGCTCTGTACCAGCTGTTCTCTCAAGGACAGTTGTCTCAGAGCTCTCTCAGCCCCACCTACCTCACAGGGTGTCCGTTGTGGGGAGGGGAAGGGAAAGGAAAGGAGTTCGTAAGCCGCTCTGAGACTCCAAGTGAAGGGTGGGGTATAAATCCCTCCTCCTCCTCCTCCTCTTCTTCTTCTTCCCTCCTAATCAATCAGTAAAACACAAAACCCCCCACTCCTTAAGATCAGTGATTTAAGACTGCATGTCGGCAGAAGAACTATCAGATGCCGTCATGAACAAAACTGTCTTCAGCTGCCTCCTAAAGATTGAAAGTGAGGGGGCCAGCCGCACCTCCCTGTGGAGTTTTGCCACCGTAAAGGCCCTGTCCTGTGCGCCCACCAAATGAGCTTCTTGGGTTGATGGGACAGTCCAGAGGGCCTCTCCCTGTCATCTTTGTTCCTGGGCAGGAACATATGGGAGAAGATGGCCCTTGAGAGACCCCACGCCCAAGCCATGTAGAGCGTTCCTGGGATGTAGCTGAAACAGAACTGGGCTGCGATCTCACACACTAAACAATGCCCTTCCAATGGCCTTTCCAACTGATTTTGACTGTGTGGACTGGCAAAATCCAGTTGGAAAGTGCATTGAAAGTAGATTATTTAGTGCGTGTGATCGCAGCCCTGGATTGAAGCGATGCACGTGTACTGACCTAAATCTGATGTTAGGCACGATCTGCCATGCAACTGGCTGTTCTTCCCCTTTATTCCAAACAGTGGCACAGACGTCCTTGATCGTGCAAAATACGTGCGTCATTTTATGCGGCATCCTCCTGATGATGGTTTTCCTGTTCAAGACGGAGCTGGTGGCCTTGTATCAAGGCTGGCTCCTTGTAAGTATGCAACCCAGAAGACTTGGAGGGTTTTAAAAGGCATTTATAAAGGCGCTTATTCTTCGGTAATTTCCTTGCTTTTGATGCCCTGGAAATACCACCTCTTCAGTCAGTCTAATGCTTTCCTGTGTTCAGTAGACACTGGAATTAGTGGATCGGTCTATTGCTGGGGTCCCCCACAGTGTTCCCTCTAAGCTGAGTTAGAGTGAGCTAGCTCACAGGGTTTTAGCCTCCGGCTCACACATTTTTGCCTCGGCTCAGGAAGGATGGCTCCAGAGCAAACTGATTTATGCAGCAGCCAAATCTTCCGCTCACAACTTTAATGCCAGTCACTCACCAAGTAGGATTTTTGCTCACAAGTCTCCACAGCTCAAAGGGAGCACTGGTCCCCAACTTTTTTGAACCTGTGGGCACCTTTGGAGAGCTGATGTGGCGTGACGGGCGCAGCTACAAAATGGCCGCCGCAGCTTACCTTCAGTCACACAGTGAAGATCCTTCTGCTGCGGTGGCAGCTACTGCCAAAGCTACATTTTAAAATATCTGCACATCCAGTCCAACACTCTGTGTCACACAGTGGCCAAAACTCAGGGGCCAGCAGGAGGTCCACCAGTGGGGCTAGAACTCCAGAAACTCCCCCCTCCACTGTTGCCCTCTCCCAAGCACCAAGAAGACAGAGCATCACTGCCCCAGACATAAAAACCTAAGAGAAGCCATGTTGGGTCAGGTCAGTGGCCCATCCAGTCCAACACTGTGTCACAACAGTGGCCAAAACCGAGGTGTCATCAGGAGGTCCACCATTGGGGCTAGAACTCCAGGAGCCCTCCCACTGTAGCCCCCCAAACACCAAGAATACAGAGCATCACAGCCCCAGACATCTAAACCTTGTGGCTAATAGCCACTGATGGACTTCTGCTCCATATGTTGATCCAATCCATTTTATGATTCTGTGACTCACTATGCATTTAGGCAGATTGTGAGAGCAGGAAGGGATGAGCCAGTACTCAGCTCTTGTGTCCCTTCCTCATATGCCCAGAGTCATGCCAATTGCCACTTTGGGGTCAGGAAGGAATTTTCCTCCAGGCCAGGTTGGCCCAGGGATCCTGGAGGTTTCCCACCTTTTTCTGGGCATAGAGCAGGAGTAGGCTGCCATGGCCCCTCAGGGGGGTGGGGATTCCCCGCTAAAGGGGTCTCCAATCTGCCGGTCCGGATCTGGAACCCCATCCCCGAAGTGGCCCCATCAGGCTGACTGCCTAGCATGATGACATCACCCGGAAGTGACATCCTCACGCTGGGCACGTGACGGTACCATAGAGTTTTAGGGTGACCAGAGCGTACCATAGAGTTTTTGGGTGACCAGAGCGTCGCCCCAGCAACGTGCCCAGTGTGATGATGTCACTTCTGGGTGACATCATCCCGGCGCTTAGATGGTAAGATTTGGCAACCCTAAGCAGGGGTTGCTGGGGGAGTGGGGAGGGAGGTTGTTGTGGATTTCCTGCATGGTGCTGGGGGTTGGACTAGATGACCCTTAAGGTCCCTTCCAACTCTGTGTTTCTAACACCTGCATCAACAGGCAAAAGTTGTTGGTTCAAGAAGGGTTGGATTTTTTCTTTTGAATGCTCTGGTTTATGTCTGAACAGTGCCTTTGGCCAGTTTTGGACGTGATAATTACAGCGCGCGACTGAAAGCTCCATTTGATGTGCAAGTCAGAACAGTAGTTGCCCCCCCCCCCTTTAGTTTTCGTTTTCCTCATGCTTGAAAATGTTTTCCCACTCCCGCAGACCCTGTGCTACATCCTGGTCATCACGATCGCCAACATCGCCAATTTGGCCAGCACCGCCACCGCCATTACCATCCAGAGGGACTGGGTGGTCGTTGTGGCGGGCGACAGCCGAAGCCGATTGGCAGGTGAGGCACCATCTTGGCTCTCTTGACCTGTTTTTATCATGCGCATTGGGAGACGCAATCACCACATTCTTTTCCTGGGCTGCAGAAGTTCTGAGTCAGTAATAATGGTTATAAAGGGCAGCTGATGTCCCCTGTCTTGCCGCTGTTCGTTGAGAGATAGCAGCGACTGCGGCACAGTTTAGATTAGAAGGTGACCAGACAGCCCTCTGCTTTTTAGGCCCAATTTGCACCTCCCCTCTGGAGTAGTTTGACTGCTGTCTTTTCCCACGCTCATTTCATGCTGGTTTTAAATTTCACTCCCTGGGTCTGATGAGTACTAAGCAACAGCATTTGTTTAAAGCAGTATAATGCTAGCTTGACCACAGGAGGGCAATTAACAAATGTAAACAGTAATTTTTAAACTAGAACAATTATGGTTTGAAACTAGAAACAGGTATAGACGGGTTTTTTTGAAACTAGAATGATTCCAGCGGGAAAGTCAGATGTAGATTTGACCTTACAGTCCTTGTTAGAATTCAGCTGTTGAAACGACAGCATTGAGCAAATAGATCTTTTTTAGCCCTTCGTGCTTAGAATCTACACCACTGCCTCTTTTTTTTTGCTCAAAAAGACCTTGACGGTGTGGTGTGGGGGCCGACGGCCATATTAACTCCTACAGGGCTACTGTGTAATCCGCCTCGTGTCCCGGCGAGAAAGGAGGACTATCCTCCGGGCCAAGGGGAGTGGATCGTATTACCATGTGGCTGATCTTAAACCCCAGTTTAGGCCTGTTTACTCAGAAGTAAATTCTATTGTTTGCAGAAGGGTTTACCGCCGACTCAGTATGTTTCGGATGTCAGCCTGCAGACATTTTCTCATCTGAAACACGAGGTCAAAATGGCACGCAAACAAAATGCTGTTCGGCGGCTTGTTTATCTACCATTTAATTGCGATGTCTTAAGAGCGCCCTGCATTTTTTCACGATATTATAGTTCGCATTTCCTGAAGGCTCTAATTAAGTATAGTTTAAAAACTCACCAGGTCTGTTGCTCAGTTAAAGAAGCCTCGTTCTGTAAGTCGTATGCCTTTGAGTTGATTCAATTTCTGTGAATTCGTGTGTGAGTAAACAGGTGTTCCAAAGCAAAAAGTGCATTTTGTTTCAGACGATACAGATTTGTTCTACGGTGCCTCATCTTAGGCATTCCCTCCAGTGTGACAGAGAAGGAGCTCTTCAGAGAAGGGGATGCTTCCCCTTTTTTTGAGTTTTTATAACTTTTGAGATTTATTTACTTCATTTATGCCCGGCTTTTCTCCCCAATGGGGATCCAACAATGGGCTTACGACAAAAAGAGTTCTCCCCTTTTCCGTTTTATCCTCACGACAACCCTGTGAAGAAAGGGTATAAATCCAATCTCGTCTTCTTCTCCAAATCCAATCTCTCCTTCTCCAGTTTGGTGTAGTGGTTATGTGTGTGGACTCTAATGTGGGAGAACCGGGTTTGATTCCCCACTCTTCCATTTGAACCTGCTGGATGACCTTGGGCAAGCCATAGTTCTGTCAGAGCTGTCCTTGAAAGGGCAGTTTCTGTCAGAGCTCTCTCAGCCCCACCTACCTCACAGGGTGTCTGTTGTGGGGAGGGGAAGGGAAAGGAGTTTGTAAGCTGCTCTGAGACTCCGAGTGAAGAGCGGGGTATAAATCCAATTTCTCCTTCTCCTCTTCTTCTTCCTCCTCTTTTTCTTCCTCTTCCTCCATAGGCAGGAGTTTAGAAGTGGTTCGCCATTGCTGCCTTCTGTGTAGCAACCCTGGACCTCCTTGGTGATTTCCCATCCAAGTACTAACCAGGGCTGACCCTGCATGGCTTCCAAGATGTGACGAGATCAGGCTAGCCTGGGCCGTCCGGGTCAGGACCGAGACAAACAGAGGCGGTTGGCCATTGCCTGCCTCTGTGTAGCAACCCTGGGCTTCCTTGGTTGTCCATCCAAGGACTTACGAGGGCCAATCTTGCTTATCTTCTGAGATCTGACAAGACCAGGCTAGCCTGGGCCATTCCAGTCAGAGCTCTTCTTCTGCGGGGCCCACAAACCCCATCAAAGGACTGATGCGCTGTGTGGTCCCCACAGTAATTAGGAGGTGGCATTATGCAAGAGGGAAGGCACCAAGGATATAGGGCGACATTCTTCAGCAATTAAGAGAAGAAGAAGAAGAGAAGAAGAGCTTAGATTTATACCCCGCCCTTCACTCACTTGGAGTCTCAGAGCGGCTTACAAACTCCTTTCCCTTCCCCTCCCCACAACAGACACCCTGTGAGGAAGGTGGGGCTGAGAGAGCTTTTTCCCAAGCTGTCCTTGAGAGAACAGCTGGTACAGAGCTATGGCTTGCCCAAGGTCACCCAGCCAGGTGCAAGTGGAGGAGTGGGGAATCAAACCTGGTTCTCCCAGATTAGAGTCCGCGCACTTAGCCACTACACCAAACTGGCACCAAATTAAAGTGTGTCATCAGATATGTTCAGAGGGTGTGAGCCAGTGACTCTTTCCATGCGACGCCCATATTAACTTCAAGGGATCGTGACCCGTGTAGTCATCGAGAACCAAGTCAAGGATGCAAGAGGGGCGTTTTCCAGGGATTAATTTGATTTCTGCTTAAGAATCGAAAATTGCCTCGATGGCTAGGTAAGTCCTAGAGATTCCGCCCTTCTTCGAAGCAAGCAGGGCGATGTACCTCCCTGTCTCTTCTTTCGCTCCCTGTGAGGTAAGCTAGGTAGAAAAGGAGCGGCTGGCCTCAGGGCAACGGTTAGCTGCTTAGTGGAATGTGGATTCGAACCCAAGTTCCCAGACCGCTCTGGACTTCACTTCTTGCATGTTCTTAACTCTTCTGAGGAAAGCAATGGTAGTGCTCGACTCCAGTTTGGTAGCGTGACTGTATTGGTTTCTGTGTATGTCGTTTGTTTTCCTCACTAAGGCCACAATCCAGGCCTCCCCAGTATATCAGGGAGAACTCTGAGTTGTCAATGGCTTTCTTCAGTTAGAACACTTCTGTGGCAATTCTTCAGAGTCCTGAACGAGGTGGCTTACAATTAAAATAGGAGAACAGTACAAAACAACCAGGCGTTGGACAGAAGCAAAACTGCCCACAAAACAGGCCGCAGACAATTCTTGTAGAAGCCGGAAAGATAACTCCGGAAGGGAAGGCGATTGTCAGCTGCTTTGAGACACATGAGGCCTGCTGGGAGACCTTGGGCCAGTCACGGTTCTCTCAGGACTCTCTCTGCCCCACCTGCCTCACAAGGTGCCTGTTGTGGAGAGAGGAGGGGAAGGAGATTGTCAGCTGGTTTGAGACTCCTTAAGGCAGAGAAGAGAAGGGTATAAGAACCAGTTCTTCTTCCTCATAAGGAATCCCATTACTTTCACGTCAAGATCCAGAAAGCTGTGGGAGGGGCAGAGGGTCACAATTGAGCCACTTTGGAGACACGTTATGTTTTCAGTATAGCGAATTGTGTGCAAGGAAGAGAGGAGAAACTTCCCAGATAGCAAGCCAGTGGCTTGGTTTTCAGGAAGGAGGGGTATTTCTCCACATAGCTTTGGAAGGCCAGCAGCCAGATGAATGCAGGGCTGGGTTATTCGATAACCTTTGCTCATGTATTCTGCCTGGGCTTCCTTGAGAGCGATCCAAGTGGGGTATAAGTACCAAAACAAATAAACTAAGTGCTTTGGCCAGATCCAGTCAGCTACGAAGCCCTTGAGGAGCTGCCTTCGTTAAAAAGCAACAACAAAAAAAACCGTTAAAAGGCCTGCTCAGCCTATGCATGAAACTGGATATTCAGGATTTCTTAAATTTAACTATTTATATCGTTTCTTTCCTCATAGAGAGCCAGTTTGGTGTAGTGGTTAGGAGCATGGACTCTAATCTGGGAGAACCGGGTTTGAGCCCCTGTTTCTTCACATGCAGCCGCTGGTGTGACTTTGGGTCAGTCACAAGTTCTCTCAGCGCTGTTCTCTCAAGGGCAGTCCTCAAAAGAGCTCTCTCAGCCCTACCTACCTCACCGGTTATTGTGGGAAGGGGGAGGGAAAGGGATTGTAAGCCGCTCTGAAACTCCTCTGGGTAGTGAAGGGCGGGATAGAAATCCAATCTCTTCTTCTTCTCTGCTTCAAGGTGATCAGAGCCATTACACAAGGTGGGTTTCCTTGTTGGTCTACAGGGAGAACTTCCATGTAAATGGAACACCTTGCATGTAACACCTCCAGGGGTACTACTTTCTTTGGCAGCAGCTGCCACCACAGCACAAGGATCTGTGTGACTGAAGGTGAGCTGCGGCAGCCATTTTGTGACTGGTTCCGCCTCCAATGGCAGCCATTTTGTAGTTGCACCTACCATGCCGAATAACCAAGTTGCCCACAGGCTGGAAAGGTTTGGGAACCCCTGGTATGCAGTTGAAGCACGTTTTTAAATGGATTTACCGATCACTAAAACATCACACACCAATCTTGTGTTTTCAAATGTTTCCTGATAGATATGAATGCCACGATACGAAGAATCGACCAGCTGACCAACATCTTGGCCCCGATGGCCGTTGGGCAGATCATGACCTTCGGATCGCCGGTGATTGGCTGCGGGTTCATCTCTGGCTGGAATTTAATATCCATGTTCGTGGAATATCTGCTGCTCTGGAAAGTCTACCAGAAAACACCAGCCTTGGCCCACAAAGCCAGCGGCAAGATCGAGGAGTCGGAACTGAAGCAATTGAATAGTCCAAAAGGTATCAGTATTGCGGAGAGCATCTGCGATCGAATGAAACTGATCCAGTTTCTTTCCTCGCTTATGAATTTCCCACCATTTATTGCTGTTTTTGTTTCAAGTGATAACCATTTTCAAGGTCTGTGATCTTGTGAAGGAAATCACAGTTGCCTGTTTTTATTATTTATTTCATGTGACGAGTCATTCGTGTTCCTAGCCGTCACTCCTGCCTCTTTCTCCTCAAAAATGTATTTATTTGTCCCACCCGAAGTGGTTTACGTCATTCTCCTCTGTTTTATCCTCACAACGACCCTGTGAGGTAGGTTAGGCTGAGAGTGTGAGTGGCCCAAGGTCACCTAGTGAGCTTCCTAGCCTACCTCAGAGGTCTGTTGTGAGGATAAAATAGAGGCGAGGAGAACCACGTCAGCCAATTTGGGTCCCCCAGGGAGAAATAAATAAATAAAACAACCTGTTTCTCTTTATTGTTCTTTGTGTAAGACGAAGTTTTGATGGACAGGCACTGACTGGGGTTGCTAGTTGGCATTAAGGGCAGGAAAGCAAAATAGCATGCCGATCTGTAATTGTGATTTCCCCCCTAACTGAAAAACAACATTTGGAGCTTCTCCAGATATAATTAATACCCTTAAGGGACACTCCCAATAGAACCAAGAACACTTATTTTCACATGTTCTAGGATCAGAATCTAAGGCCCTCATAAGAACATAAGAGAAGCCATGTTGGATCAGGCCAACGACCCATCCAGTCCAACACTCTGTGTCACACAGTGGCCAACACCCTGGTGTATTTAAGCATGCTTTTCATCGTCTGGTTGAAGCCAGCTGTTTTGAATCTGGGTGAAACCAAATTTCCCACTGAGCCAAAGAAAATTGTCTCTGCCGAGTACTAAGCTCATTTACTCACTGGGCTTTTAGTTAAATGGTAATAAGAAAAATGGTTTGGGAATGAAATCTGCCATAAAATGCCTTTTAAGCGAAACATTCGGGACGGCGGCGAATATTCAGCTCCTCTGTTTCGTCCACAGAGGGGGAATCGAAACCCAACGAAGGAGTGAAGTTAATTGAAGGGAAAGGCGTGAACATCTTCGAGCCCCAGGAGGAGGATGTCTCTTGCTGTTCTCGGATGGCGGAGCCGATGAGTACCTTCCGGGACGGATGGGTCGCTTACTACAACCAGCCAGTGTTTCTCGCAGGACTGGGCCTGGCGTTCCTGTATATGACCGTTTTGGGCTTTGACTGTATCACCACGGGCTACGCCTATACTCAGGGATTGAGTGGTTCCACTCTAAGCCTCCTCATGGGGGCGTCGGCCATTACCGGAATCATGGGGACAGTAGCCTTCACCTGGTTGCGCCGCAGGTGTGGGCTGGTGCGTACAGGCATCATCTCCGGCGTAGCCCAGTTTGCCTCTCTGGCCTTCTGCGTGATTTCTGTCTTTACGCCCGGAAGCCCTTTGGACCTCTCTGTTTCCCCCTTTGCGGACATCAGCGCCAGACTGTTTGAAAGCAGCCCGCTTCCGACTATGGCGCCCGAAGCTGTGGTCCCCGAAATGCCCTTCACGACCGCCATGCCCCTCTTGGCGAATGGATCTGCGTTTGTCAATGGGACTGATCCGGTGACGACTCTCAACCCAGTGTCTCTTGTCTCGGTTAGCCTCCTGTTTGCAGGAGTCATTGCTGCTAGGATTGGTAAGTTGATGTCGGTGGCTGTACCGTTGTCGTTCTCAAGAAAAATACGTGCCCTGATCCAGGGGCCTGGTCCTCCCCTGATGTTGCCTCCTGGCTCTGGAATTTGGAGGTCTACTGCCTCTGGGCATCAGGCTCGTAGCCAGAATTTTTTTATTTGGGGGGGGGGGCTTTAAATAAGTCGGGGGCACCCCCCACACAGCCCCAAGCCTGGGAGCACCTCATAGAAGCCTCTGGGTTCTCATGCAGGCCGCTAAGGGAGAGACATAGCGAAGGGTTGATCCACAAAGCCTGAAACAGCGCTCTCCACCTGACAGTGAAAAGTCGGGAGGCCTGGATAGTAAGTCAGGGGGCCCAGCCCCGAGATGCCCCCACTGTAGTTACAGACCTGCTGGGCATAGGAGTTCCCTTTAGTCATTTTGGCTGACAGCCATTGATGGACCTCTCTCCTCCGTCAGTCTGTCTAATCCAGGGATCCCCGGGCACCACGGCGATCGCCAACACCTTTCCCAACCGCCACCAAGTGTTTTTAAAAAGTGGACAGGTCGGGGTGGAGCTTTTGTCCAAGGTTTCTGATTGGCTGTCTGAGGTTTGATTGGCAGTGCCGATTTTTTTTTTTTAAATTGTTTTGGCAGTAGCTGCCACCACAGCACAAGGGTCTTCACTGTGTGACTGAAAGTAAGCTGCGGTGGCCATTTTAGGGTGGCTCTGCCTCTCACGGCAGCCACTTTGTAGCCCACCCCATTGTGTCAGAACCCCAAAGGTGCCCGTAGGGTCAAAAAGGTTGGGGAGCCCCTGGTCCAATCCCCTTTTAAAGCCGTCTGTGCCTGTGGCCATCGCAACATCCACTATGGAATTCCCTGCACAGGTGTCTTTAAGAGAGGATCAGACGGATAATTTTGCTTAAACCAGTTGTTAATAGCCTCAGGTATTTTCCGTCCTGGTTCTTGACCACTGCGATCTGGCAGGAGAATTGTTTACTCGAAAACGGCAGGCTCATGTTCCTCGTGTACCGGGTGTTGCACAATATGAGAAGCAAAAAATAGAAAGCTTGGGAGCAGCACGACTTCAGCGGTATTATCTTGACATTTGGTCTGAAAGGCCTGTTTACAGTTAGGCAGAACGTTTTATCACTGCGGAGTGCTTGCCAAGAAAGTGGTGAGATAGCCAGTGTTTGGGGGCTGTTGTTTTCTTTTTTAAATAATAAAAAAAACCTTCTGACAATTCACATCCCTTCATAACAATTACGTAAGAACATGAGAAGAGCCCTGCTGGATCAGCCCAGTGGTCCATCTAGTCCAGCATCCTGTCTCACACAGTGGCCAGCCAGTTCCTCTGGACGGCCATCAACAGAGCATAGAGGCCAAGGCCTTCCCCTGATGTTGCCTCCTGGCTCTGGGTTTCAGAGGATCAGTGCCTCTGAATGTGGAGGTTCCCCTCAGTCACCATGGCTAGTAGCCATTGAGAGACATATCTACCATGAATCTGTCTAACCTCCTTTGAAAGCTGTTTATTCCTGTGGCCCTCACGACATCCCCTGGCAGCGAATTCCACATTTTACTCCCTCTCTGTGGGTGCGATCACACGGACGTTTATTGCGAAGCCGCCCCCCCCCCCCCCCGCACTCGAGCCCGCTTTTCCAAATGGAAGGTACTTGTTTTTCCTGGTGGTTGGAAAAGCGGGCTCGAGTGTGGGGGGGGGGGGCGCTTCGAGACGGGAGACAGATGCGGCCGTCTAGTCAGCCCCTTTAATTGCGATGGGGAACAGCCGCGAGGCCCGCAATAAACGTCCGTGTGATCGCACCCTGTGTCAAGTAGCATTTCATTTTGTCCATCCAGAACCTCCGGCCGATCAGTTTCATTCGATGCCCTTGTGATCTGTTATTACCCAGTGAGTAGACTCACAGACAAGATACCTGTTTTGAAAAAAATGGATAAGTGGGTGTTTTTCAGTTAGAAGCAGAAGAAACACTTTCAAAAGTGTGTGGGGGGGGGGGAGAATAAAGCATTACTTCCGCCTTGGTTAGTTTAATTAAGGCGGAGAGATTTCCATGTTCTGTTTCAACAATTGGAAGGCGACTCTGGCAGGTCAGAAAAAGATCCCCCTTCAGAAGATCAGTTGGCTTTCAACGAAGCACAAGGAAAGTGTTCTTTTCCTGTGGTGATCTATTTTTGGTGATGGTTTAGGGTTGCCAGGTCTTACCGTTTAAAAAGCGGGGGGAGTTCTGGCCCCTCTCCAGGAGTCTGATGCATGCGCAAAGCACGTGCGTGCCGGGATGACGTCACCCGGAAGTGACGCCATCACGCTGGGCACGTTGCTGGAGCGACGCTCTGGTAATTGCCCTAAAACTCTATGGTACCATAGAGTTTTCAGGGCGATTGCTAGAACGTCGCCCCAGCAATGTGCCCAGCGTTATGACATCACTTCTGGGTGACGACATCACGCTGGGCACGTCAGCCTGATCGGGCCACTTTGGGGGTGGGGTTCCCCCCGCTGGCCGGATGTGGACCGGCAGATTGGGGACCCTTTTAGCGGGGGAATCCCTGCCCCCCTGGGGGACTTGGCAGCCCTATGGTGGTTGGAAGTGCTGTCAAGTTGCTGATCGCTTACAGCAGGGGTGGCCAACCTGTGGCTCGGGAGCCACACGCGGCTCTTTCACACCTATTGTGCAGCTCCTGGCAGGGCGGCTGGGGAAGCAAAGGGGAGGCATGCTTTTTCTCTCTTTCTCCCTTCCTTCGTTCCCTCCTCCCTCCCATCTATTTGCTTTCCTAGTTTCTCTCTCTCTCTTTCTTATAACCGGTTTTCCTCGTTTGTTTTTATTTTTGGCAGTCCCATTTAACGTTAATAAAAAGTAAATTTGCATATTTTTAAAAATAAAAACATGTGTCTGATATTTGTTCCTGTCTTGCGGCTCTCAGACATCTGACGTTTATTCTATGTGGCTCTTACGTTAAGCAAGGTTGGCCACCCCTGGCTTACAGCCACCCTGTAGAGTTTTCAAGGCAAGAGCCTCTGTGTAGTAACACCCTGGACTTCCTTAGTGGTCTCCCGTCCAGCTACTAACCAGGGCCGACGCGCTTAGCTTTTGAGGCCTGAAAATAGCGGACTAACCTGTGCTTTCCCTGTCAGGGCTAGTCTGTTTTTTTTTTTTTTAAATTTAAACTGTTTATTGAAGATTGGAATAAAATACAATGCAGTACTTAGTAAATTATGAAGGGAACAATTTACACAAGGATCATTAAGTCTGTGGCGCATCTAGGACTGCCATTACAAGTTATCTGCTAATTTTGAGCTTCTCATTCAAACAATTAAAGATAAAAACGAATGGAGTTCAAGCCAGTTTTAAAGATCCTTCAGCTACTTAATGGTAAAGATATGTGTGAACCGAATTGAAGGTGCTCTCTGTAAAGTTCCTTCTGGGTCAGCAAAAACATCGAGCCATAATGGGCTAGTCTGTTTTTACCAAGCGGGAAATAACCGTTCCTCCTCCCCTTTGTTCTCCCAGGCCTTTGGTCCTTCGATCTGACTGTCACGCAGCTGCTCCAGGAAAACGTGATAGAATCTGAAAGAGGTATCATCAATGGCGTCCAGAACTCCATGAACTACCTCCTGGACCTCTTGCACTTCATCATGGTCATCCTGGCCCCCAACCCAGAAGCTTTTGGACTGCTGGTTCTTATTTCCGTTTCCTTCGTTGCCATGGGCCACCTCATGTACTTCCGCTTTGCTCAGAAAACTCTGGGGAGCAGTGTCTTCCGGTGCTGTTCCCGCGAGCCGAAGGCTGGTGTCGATGACCCTTCGCATTCCGATGCTGACGTCTCAAATGCCTAGAGAGCTTCTATCCTTGACAGCTCTTGTTTTTCACAGTCCCTGTAAAGTGACGCGCTGTCTTATGGCCCGAGGCAACTGGCTCTCCTCAAGAGTAGGGGTGCTCAAAGCTCTGACTGGCCAAGCTGCCGGTCCTGCCTCCCCCCCACCCCGGATGGTCCTGGCCGCCCCCCCCCCCCCAGTAACGTTTACCCTTGGTTGGTTGTCCAAGTTAGGGGTATTTTCCAGCGAGCCATGACGCGGCTTATGGATCCACAAAGAGACTTTATGAGGAGCTTAAAAATTAACTACAAATTAAAAGATTAGCTAGAAGGAACTCATTTAGAATGCTTTCCAGTCCTAGGATTCATGTTTGGAGGTGGGTGGGGGTGGGAAAGAAATTAAAGACCAAGGCATTGCATCGTGTGTGATACGACCAAGGGGTTCCCCCCCCCCCTTATGTAACATAGACGTACCATGTCTTGAATTGCCTGACCAAAACGTTAGCACAAACGGAATGAAAAGGGTATATGCTTTATAAATGGCTAAAGCTCTTAACATGTGCCAGGGTGGGGCAGGGATACCGTAAGTCTATTTCCTGTGATGTTTATCATGGTTTAACTTGGGACAAACGTCTTCGTTGCTTTACTATACTAGTTGGTGAATAAGCAGCAGTGCAGAATGTCACGCGGATATACATGTAGCACTTCCTAGGAAACTGAGCACATAGCAGAAGCTATACACGTCTCACAGCATTGCTAAGCATAGTGTTTTTATTCTTTAGGAACCCCGTATTTTACTGGACTTTGAATTTTTAGTGTTAAGGGCCAGATAATCCAAATTCAGGGCCCGAGGACAGTAGGACACAGGGATAGAGCTACAGTTCTAAGAAGGCTTCTTTTCCCACCAAAATACGGACAGTGACTGAAAGTCTCAAACCACTTACTTCAGGGTAGTCCCACTGTCTTCAAAAAAGAGTGTTCAGAACGCAAATATTTCAGAATCGTAGCTGAGTTATAGTCCTGTGGGTACATTCTCTGTAGAGGCCTTCCTGAAACATGAATAGAACTTGTTCCAAGGGTATATATTTAGTTGGGGGGGGGGGTTGTACAGGCTGCATTTCCGAATGGATTGTACCTTATTCTCTTTTTGTTTGTTTGTTTTTAAAGCGATGAAGTGTTTCAAAGATCTGAGAGGTGAACCTGGCGCGTTAGCACGCTATAATCCAAATGTAATGAAATGCACAAATGGTGATAATAATGAGGGGGCCCCCTCCCGAGGAGAGGGTTGAGACAGTTGCCTTTGAAAATGCAAATGTGTGATCTGACGGTGCCCATGTTCTCTCGCAAATGTGTGATCTGACGGTGCCCATGTCCCCCCCCCCCCCCGTGTGCTTTCAGGTTAAGGAGCACTGCTTGCACATCTGTAGTTGCCGAACGCAGTCCTCTCACCCCCCACCCCGTGACCCTTTAGCAAGGACAGATTGTAGTTGTCAAACGGTAATCCCCCTTACCCATACACAGAAACTTTTTACAGTGCCCTTGCTGGGTTGGGGCACGTATGGGCCACTTCACCTGTTTTATGAAGCTGACGTGTCTTACGTGTTCTCTTTTGTAAAAAAAAAAAAATCTTTTACTTCTTTAAACTCGACATTTGTATTTTTTAAGATAAATGTCTGTTTTTGTTTTTTTAAGAACAAGCTTGTTACTGCATGATCCTGTAAAAGCAGTCTCGAAGATTGAGAACGCCATTGTGTGTGTTTTAAATGCTTCTGGAATCGTTTTTCTTTACAGCGTACGGACATGGGTACAGTGCTTTTACATTAACCGTGTATGCACTTTTTTGTGGAATTTGCAGTAACATTGCTACGAGCACTTTGCTTCCTAGTGTAGTCTGGGCCCTCTTTACTGTGCTCTGGAGTTTTTCTAAAGTATAACAGTATGGTTGCCAGCTCCGGGTTGGGAAATCCCTGGAGACTTTGGGGGGGGGGCCTGAGGAGGGGGTGGTTTGGAGAGGGGAGGGGAGGGACTTCAAGGGGGTTTAGTGGCATTGAGTCCGCTTTCCAAAGCAGCCATTTTCTCCGAGTGGAAATGATCTCTGTCGCCTGGAGATCAGTTGCGGTACCAAGAGATCTCCAGCCACCGCCTGGAGGCTGGCAACCTTATCGAAAAGTGATTTTTAAACCTCCATTGATAAATATTTGTAAAATATTTGTTTGCATAAATATAAACTATTTTTCACATTTTGCTTTTTCCTGTGGTTTATTGGGGGTTTTTGTGCGTGAGTGTGTGTGCAGATGAGTTTGTGTGCACCTGGAATTCATGGCAACCTCTGGTGACTGACCCGTACTGTGGGCCTGGAGGATATTCGGAGAGGCGGCTGAATAAAGCCTGCCCCCGCCTCCCGACTGCTGGTATTCCAAGGAAGTCTCCCATCCAAGAACTTGCCAGAGTCGACCCTGCTTGGCTTCCGAGATCTGACAAGATGGAGCTTGCTTGGGCTATCCATGTCCGGGCTTCTTGTGGTTTATTCCTCTCCCCCACTCACAAGCCAGCATCCAATCCTGATGCAACTGGAGGACCCCCGCCCCGGGATTCAGGCAATATAGCAGGGATTGCCTTTTATTTTTCTCCCAGAGCTATAGAATTTGACTCGTTATACAGAATTAGAAGCAAGAAACTGCCATTTCTACCATTGGCAATAATGGGAATGGTCCTAGAAAGACTTGATGACGTCGTCAGCTACCCAGAATTGTTCACTACTAGTTTTTTTTTTGGGGGGGGGGTAGTTTCAGAGGGCAGCTATGTCGGTCCGCCGTTGAAGAGCAAGAGTCAAGTCCAGTAACTCTCTGAGAGACCAGCAAGATTTTGGGGGTACAAACCTTCAAGAGCCAACGCTCCAACAAAGGGAGACGACTGAGATGGCTGAGAGGTGATATGATAGCCATCTTCAAGTACTTGAAAGACTGTCCTATTGAGGATGGGGTGGAGTTGTTTTCTGTTGCCCCAGAAGGTCGGACCAGAACCAACGGGTTGAAATTAAATCAGAAGAGTTTTTGGCTAAATGTGAGGCAGAACTTCCTGACAGTTTTAAGTACTGAAGTCGGGAGACGACGAATCAAGTGCAAGCTTTTATTTCAAACATCATTCAGCTCTGGGACAGCTCTAGCAAGAGAGGCACTCAACTTATAGGGTTTCAACAGCTAACTATATACATTGTAACTATTTACATGCAGTCTCATTGGACCTAAGCAGGGCTCTGTGATTGGTTCCCTGGATTGGCTTCAGGACTAATAAGGAGTCTTTATTAGGCAGCCAATAAGATTGAGGGGATTGAACTACCAGAACAATGCATTATACAATGCAATGCATTATAACAAACAAGACATAACAGTTAGAGCGGTTCCTCAGTAGACAGGCTTCCTCAAGAGGTGGTGGGCTCTCCTCCTTTGGAGGTTTTCGAACTGAGACCATCTGACAGTCACACTGGTTCTGTGAACTTAGGCAGATCATGAGAGGAAGGGTTGCATCAGTGCTTAGTTCTTATGGCCCTTTCTGACACGCCCAGGGAATGCTGATCGCCACTTTGGGGTCCGGAAGCCATTTTTCTCCAGGCCGGTTTAGCTGGAGATCCTGGTGGGGTTTGTTTGTCATCTTCTGGGTATGTGTGTGGGGGGGAGATATTTGTGAATTTCCTGCATTGTACAGGGGGTTGGACTAGATGACCCTGGAGGTCCCTTCCAACTCTGATTCTTTGATTCTCAAAAGACACCCTGGAAATCTTGATGGTCTCTAAGGTGCAACTGGACTCAAACCTAGTTGTTAAGGAAATGTGTAAGGAGCGTCGAGTGGTTCTTTCTGTAATAACACTATGTTCGGTGCACTGATATAGGATCAAGAAGAAATGTGTTCTACTGCCTGAAGTTCATTGCTTTGAACTCTGCTCATAAGTGGACATTTAATACAGATTACCAATGGGCGTTGTAGTTTAAGTTCAATTTGTTGACTCAGAACAGCGACATGTCCATAAAACTCTGCCCAGACCACTTTTCAGAACCCCTTTCATGGTTTTAACAGTTTTGGAATGTTTTTGGCCAGGGAAAGAGTTGATGTATCACTTTCCATTTGTAGTGAAAGAGGCCCATACCTACCGTGAGGCATGGGGGGGGCACGTCCTACCGTAAGGCCCATACCTACCGTGAGGCATGGGGGGGCACGTCCCCTTAGATAAAAGCATTCCCACGATTCCTCAAATCCCCCAAATTAATGTGCATGTTTCCCAAAGGCTCCTGGGAATTCTTTTGAAAGATTCACCATGATCGAGGTCAGGGGTGACAAACGTGTGACCCGGGGGCAGGATGAGGCCCCCGGAGGGCTCCTAGCAGGCCCGCGAAATTGGCTGTCTTCTGCCTCTTCCAGCTCTGCTGCTGCGTCATCGTAGGTTTGCAGCTCACAGATACACACCTGAACAGCATGCTCAGGATTGCAACAGCACAGACATTTTGATACAATAATTCAGAGCAAGAGGCGTCCGTTATCAGACACTGTCAAATAAACAAAATACGGCAAGCGTGCTAATGTTTTGAGCATGTTTTTATTTTAAGTTAAAAAAAAAAAACCCTTTGTGTTTGTGTCCTTTATAAAGTTTATATCTGCGCTACCTGGCATCACATTTTATGACACACACATTTTATGACACACGTGGCCCGGCCCAACAAGCTGTCATTTATGTCGGATCCGGCCCTCATAACAAATGAGTTCGACACCCCTGATCTAGGTGGTATACAACAGGAGGTTGTTGATGTGTTGAAGGAGCCAGTCTTGAGTGCCCTTCTAAGCTTTCTTGCCCTCTGGAAGAAGAGAAGAAGAAGAAGAGATTGGATTTATACCCCGCCCTCCACTCCCCAAGGGAGTATCAGAGCGGCTTACGAACTCCTTTCCCTTCCCCTCCCCACAACGGACACCTTGTGAGGAAGGTGGGGCTGAGAGAGCTCTGAGACAACCGTCCTTGAGGGAACAGCTGGTACAGAGCTATGGCTTGCCCAAGGTCATCCAGCCAGGTGCAAGTGGAGGAGTGGGGAATCAAACCCGGTTCTCCCAGATTAGAGTCCGCGCACTTCACCGCTACGCCAAAACTGGAAGGGAACAACTGAGGCAAAATGTAATAGATTTTCATGGGCCCTAGACGTTTCATTTTTTTTTTCTGATGCGAGAAAAGAAGTTACGACATTTTCTTCGACCCGAAACGTTTGTTTTTTTTCTTCTGACATTAAAAGAAATCAAAACATTTTTGTGGGCCCCTAAAAGTATTATGGGCTTGAGGCGCCTAGCCTACTGCGCCTAATGGGTAACTCAGTAAAGGAAAGGAAAGGAAAACTGATTGATATCAACAGTGTCCAATCTTTCGTCAAAACTGCGCCGAATCAGTGACACTCATCTCTTATTGTCACTTTAGACTATGGCGGGTAACGTGACTAAGGGGGTGTTTTACGTACAAACAGTAACTTGGACTAGATTCTGTCAGGCAACAGCTGAGCAAACTTCTCAGGCCCTGACCAACTGTATCCAATAGGATTGCCAAGTCTGGGTTGGAAAATACCTGGGGACTTTGGGGGTGGAGCCGGGAGAGGGCGGGGTTTGGGGAGGGGAGGGGCCTCAGCAGGGTACAATGCCACAGAGTCCACTCTCCAAAGCAGCCATTTTCTCCAGGGGAGCTGATCTCTGTCAGCTGGAGATCAGTTGTGAAACCAGGGGGTCCCCAGGCCCCACCTGGAGGCTGGCAACCCTAGTATCCAACCTTGTCATGATTCATTCTCTCTCTCTCTCTCTCCCTCTCTCCAGTCCCCTTACATGGCTTACGGTCACCATGCTTCATTCCTTGTCCTGAACTGCCACTAAAATGGGAACTTTGAAAACTTAAGTTGTCACAGTCAGTACTTCAAAATCATGAGTCCCCCGGTATCCTGCATATGGGTGTATAACAGGAATGGTGGTGCCATCGACTTAAGGTACATCCAGATTACTGACAACGTTGTTTTTGTCAGAATCTGTATCCCATTCTGCCTCCATGCTAAAGGTGGAGGAATAGTCATGTAATAATTAAAACATGTTATCTATCTATCTATCTATCTATCTATCTATCTATCTATCTATCCATCCATCCATCCATCCATCCATCCATCCACTTGGTGCTGGGGGGGGGGGCAACAGTGGGAGGGCTTCTGGAGTTCTGGCCCTGCTGGTGGACCTCCTGACGGAACCTCTGGTTTGGCCGCTGTGAGACACAGAGTGCTGGATTGGATGGGCTGTTGGCCTGATCCAACATTGGCTTCTCTTATGTTCTTATGTCTGGAGCAGTGATGCTCTGTATTCTTGGTGCTTGGGGGGGGGGGCAACAGTGGGAGGGATTCTGGAGTTCTGGCCCTGCTGGTAGACCTCCTGGTGGCACCTCTGTTTTGGCCGCTGTGTGACACAGTGTGCTGGACCGGATGGGCCATTGGCCTGATCCAACATGGCTTCTCTTGCATTCTTAACTTAACATGTCTCTATGGTCACCCATTTTATTGTATGTATTCAGAGCTGGATTTCTTCGTGTCCCTTGTTGTGCACTCTTTACCTTGCAAAAGGCCATAAAGGAAAAGTTTAACTAGGAAGAAATATTGACTTGGACAGGTTGAAGTATTTTTATAAATCTCTTACGGGACGGCATGCACTTTGTCCTCACCCTTGGCGATCAATTGGGTAAACTCAGCTGTATGTATCCCGTCCCCCCCCCCCCCCCCCTATGTACATGCCACCCAAGGTCTGCCCGAAATTGTCATCTAAAGGGGGAAAGCAGAACTTTTTTTTAATATTGTATTAATTTTCCATTTCTATAATTACAAACATGGTGGAGCCATCAATACAAGAAAAATAGCTAATCATACAAATACAAATGGCTCATTATTATTTATTCTGAGCCCTATTTAAACAATTAAGATTCATCCAGTTATAAACTTTATCCCAGTTTTTCCAGAATTTTTTCCAAAAGCAGAACTTTTGACATGTTAAACAGTTCTCACAAGGCCTGGACACACAAACCAAAAAAGCAGCATTTTAAAATCTGCAGCTGTTTCAAGCAACAGATTTGTGTCCCAAACAGGAGTCATTTTGAGCAGGAATGCGGAAGCACGCCGTTCCGGGAGTAACAAGCCCAGGAGTGGGCACATATGGGGATGCGCAGTGGAAAAAAGCAAAAGCGTACTAACTCGATCTGTATTTTCATGCTTGTTGTAGGGCAGCTTCCCTGCAAGAGCAAAGGAAACCTAAAGTATCTTTAGTCAAAGTGTAAAGCTGGCTCACCAGCTCTGAGTTGGGAAATACCTGGAGATTTTTGGGGTGGAGCGTGAGCAGTGGGTGTTGCCTTCTGACACACTTCCGGTGACGTCAGGGAGTGTGGCATATGCAAATGAGTTATGCTAATGAGCTATGCTAATGAGCTCCTGCACCTCTTTTTCTACGAAATGACCCCTGGATGGATGGATGGATGGATGGATGGATAGAGAGAGAGAGAGAGAGAGAGAGAGAGAGAGAGATAGATAGATAGATAGATAGATAGATAGATAGATAGATAGATAGATAGAAGAGGAAGAAGAAGAAGAAGAGATTGGATTTATACCTCGCCCTTCACTTGGAGTCTCAGAGTGGCTTACCAGAGTGGCTTACCAGAGTGGCGATCAATTGGGTAAACACAGCTGTATTTGTCCCCCGCCCCCCATGCACGTGCCACCCAAGGTCTTCCCAAAATTGTCATCTAAAGGGGGAAAGCAGAACTTTTGACACGTTAAACAGTTCTCCCAAGGCCTGGACACCCAAACAAAAAAGAGTAGCATTTTAAAATCCGCAGCTGTTCCAAACAACAGATTCGTGTCCCAAACAGGGGTCATTTTGAGCAGGAACGCGCAGGAACACCGTTCCGGGAGTAACAAGCCCAGGAGCAGGCACATATGGTGACGCGCTGTGTAATGGCTGCCCACCATGTGCTCTTGTAATGGCGACCGCCACGTGGCCTGAGCACATGGCCAGGGAGCGACCTGAGCTTCGGCCAGGGGAACAATAGAGGAATGGATCCTTAGGGGTTTCCAGTAAGGTGCCTAGGTTCTCCCCAGGGAACCTATGACTAAAGGTTGCATATGTATGACCCTATCGGGTCGTTTGGGTGCGGCCGGAGGTGTGGCTCCGGCCAGCATAAAAAGCGGGCCCCCGGAGGCCTTGTGGCATGCTTCCATCTGACCACTAAATAAACCATGCTTGCTGAAATCACTGCTACCGGTCTCCGACTCCAGTACTTTGCAAAAAGCGTACCAACTTGATCTGTGTTTTCGTGCTTGTTGTAGGGTAGCTTCCCTGCAAGAGCAAACGAAACCTAAAGTGTCTTTAGTCAAAGTGTCAAGCTGGCTTGCCAGCTCTGAGTTGGGAAATATCTGGAGATTTCTGGGGTGGAGCCTGAGCGGTGGGTCTTGCCCTCTGACACACTTCCGGTGACATCAGGGAGTGTGACATATGCAATTAAGTTATGCTAATGAGTTAAGCTAATGAGCTCCTGCACCTCTTTTTCTATGAAATGACCCTGGTCCCAAGGTATGGTTGAACAGTCATTTTGCTCCATCTGAGCAGGCTGGGTTCTGTTCACTTCTTGCTGGGACCTTCTATATTGGGCCGGGGGATACAAACAAAATAAGTACCGAGGAACTTGCTTTATATATTTTTTCACAGTCTTATTTATACCTCTCCTATATCTGATCATCAGTGCAGAATTACTGCCCTCTTTGCCATACATTTTCAAAACAAGTCATACCCACTTTCCCACACATATACAAACTTCACCTGTTTTATCCGCCCGGTCAGATTGGGTATAACAATGGCTTTCCATTACCTGGATGAGAACATGATTCATGACCGTGCATGAACGCATTTTATCCAGAGAACCGCCATCGATATTTATGCTTTTAATTGTTAATATTCTTTTAATTGTTGTTATGTAGTGGTTTAGATGTATTTTTGTATTGAATATATATTGTTTTTATTGGTTTTGTGAGCAGCCCTGAGCCTGCTTCGGTGGGAAGGGCAGGGTAAAAGTCGAAAGAATGAATGAATGAATGAATGAATGAATGAATGTGGCTCAGTTTCTAGAAAAGGCTTGGCAAAGAAGAGGAGATATTGGATTTATACCCTGCCCTTCATTACCCTGTGAGGTAGGTGGGGCTGAGAGAACTCTTTCGAGAACTGGCCTTGAGAGAACAGCTCTGAGAGAACCGTAACTGACCCAAGGTCACCCAGCTGGCTGCATGTGGAAGAGTAGGGAATCAAACTCAGTTCTCCAAATTAGTGTTAGGGAACGGGTGCTTTGAGGACTTGCCTTAAGATCTCATGACCTTCACTCTAACACAAGACTTGGAGCTTGCTACAGCCAATATTCACATTAAACTTGTATTATGCTAGTAAAGGAAAACAGAAGCAACCCATGCTGAACATTCAATTTGTTACGGACGAAAGAGAAATAAAAGTAACTAGATACTGAACTTCCTGTGTAGCAACTGCAAAACTGAGGTAAACAGTTTTCTCTTCCCTGCTCTTAATAATTAAAATAAGATACACTAGGACAAGGGTGGCCAACCTGTGGCTCGGGAGCCACACGCGGCTCTTTCACACATATTGTGCGGCTCCTGTCAGGGCGGCTGGGGAAGCAAAGGGGAGGCATGCTTTTTCTCTCTTTCTCCCTTCCTTCCTTCCCTCCTCCCTCCCATCTATTTGCTTTCCTAGTTTCTCTCTCTCTCTTTCTTTCCACTTCTTTAATTCTTTCTTTCCATCTCTCTGTTTTTCTCTCTCTCTCTCAATATCATTAGCAAACAAGTAATATCATTATCAATAACCGGTTTTCCTCGTTTGTTTTTATTTTTGGCAGTCCCATTTAACGTTAATAAAAAGCAAATTTGCATATTTTTAAAAATAAAAACGTGTGTGTGATATTTGTTCCTGTCTTGCGGCTCTCAGACATCTGACGTTTATTCTATGTGGCTCTTACGTTAAGCAAGGCTGGCCACCCCTGCACTAGGATGTTGTGTGTGTGTGTGTGGATGTTTTTGCTACTTGTCAAACCCGTTTAGCTCCGATATGACTCAGCTATTCATGATTTGGCAGTTTCCTAGTCAGCAAAAGACTGGAGTCACGCTTCCCATTATGATGATTTATGGTGGCATAACTACTGGCACAAGCTGCCCCCTTTATCTTATCACCCTGCACAACTCCCATGCTTCATGTCCCAAGGAATGCAGAAATGTTTTATGGAAGGGAAAGACTGCCGTACCAGATTATTCAACAGGGTTTTTCCACATAGGTTGCTTTGCTTTGTTCTGCTGGATGGACTGGCCATTGAACTCCCAGAGATATTTCCCGGTGGGCCACCACCCTGGAGAGCCACCAGCAGTCACGAGTGAACAAAGTCACATTAGCTGTACCAGGGACGCAGGACCCATTTGGTTCAGGCCCTTCAGCATAGAGATACCAGCCTCCAGACGGGGCCTGGGGATCCCCTGGAATTACAGCTCACCTACAGACGACAGAGAGCAGTTCCCCTGGAGAAACTGGACAACTTGGAGGGTAGACTCTGTGGCGTTGTACCCCACTCAGGTCCCTGCCCTCCCCAGGCTCCATCCCCAAATCACCAGGTGTTTCCCAGCCTGGATCTGCCAACCTTCACCCAAATGAATCATAACAAACCAAGAAGGGATCACAGGTATCCAACAAGAAAACCACACAAACAGTCATAATAAAACCAGAAGTTCTATAAATTAAATAATTAAATAATTATATTCCATTCAGTTTTATGTTGCTCTTTATTTACCATGGTTTTTTCCAGGATATTCTGAATGAAATAAAGAAGTTTGCTCCTATTATAATATTGAACTGGATTAAGAAGCTGACATCTTCTTACAATATAGGATTTCTCCTGAGGAAGACTGCTGTTGAAATGAGCTTATAACCGGGTGCTCATTGAGAATGCTGGACTTTTTTTGCAATATTGTAAAATTGAGAATGTTGGATAATTTTTGTAATCATATAAAGTTTTAAAAGTAATATAATTCTTACTAAATGTATTTACATCACAGGGTTTGTTTGTGTGGTAACCTTCACCCGAAAGCTGTAAAGAAGTTTTCCCCAAGATCCAGCTGGTACCTTCCTGCCCTTCATTTAAACCCATTCTTGTGAGTCTTCTCCTCTGCTGCCAACAGGAACAGCTCCCTGTCCTCCTCTTAGTGACAGCCCTTCAAATAGTTCAAGAGAGCCATCCTGTCCCCCCCTCAATCTCCTCTTCTCCAGACTGAACGTTTCCAAGTCCCTCAGCCTTCCCTCATAGGGCTTCTTGGTCTCCAGGTCCCCAAGCATCCTCATCGCTCCATTCTGTCCACATCCCTTTGGAAGGGAGGCCTCCAGAATGGCACACAATACTCCACGTGTGGCCTGACCAGTGCAGTGTACAGCGAGACTATCGCATCTTGCGATTTGAATGCTATGTTGATACACCCCAATATCACATTAGCCTTTTTGTTGCTCCATCACACTGGCTGCTCATATCAGCCACTACTCCATTCTCTACCCTTGTCTCAGATCTAGTTTTGGTATTTTGAAGTTTGAAACTGAAACGCTTGTGTCTTTTCACTTTGTCTTATTTGGAATTTGCAGAGGGCTCAGCTGAGCAACATCCCAACATGGGCGCATTCCAATGCTCTCCGTTCACAGGCTTTCCCCTGTTGTCTCTATTGGAGGAGGAGGAGAGGAGGAGGAGATTGGATTTATACCCCGCCCTTCACTCGGAGTCTTAGAGTGGCTTATAAATTCCTTCCCCCCCCCCCCTCACAACAGACACCCTGGGAGGTAGGCGGGGCTGAGAGAGCTCTTTCGAGGACTGCTCTTGAGAGAACATCTCTGAAAGAACTATGGCTTGCCCAAGGTCATCCAGCCGGGTGCAAGTGGAGGAGTGGGGAATCAAACCTGGTTCTCCCAGATTAGAGTCCGCGCACTTAACCACTGCGCCAAACTGCAGGGAAACGGAAGTTTTTAAAAGAGTGTTTGGTGTCTCTGAATGATATTTGTGGCCCGTCAACTTTGACAAGGGGCTGCAGTCTCTTACGGATGTTACTTTGAAGGTTTTCAGATTTTTAACAGGTCTATGAAATGGCTTCCATAAATGAACAGAGGTCAAAGTGGTAAAATATAAATGGGAATGGAAGAATAAATGTATAATTGCCTAGCATCCAACAAACCTCAAATCAAGGAAGATGCCAAGACCACTGTGCCACGTAGTTCAGGATATCATTGCTTAAAAAGGGATATAGAACATTCTAAGGAGAGTAAAAACCAGAATCGCTCCTTTCCTACTCTGCCTAATGCATATATATAGCCACGGGGGGAATCACTGGCAATCTTCAAGCAACAGCCGGATAAACACTTGTTAGGGATGCTCTAGGCTGATCCTGCATTGAGCAGGGGGCTGGACTAGATGGCCTGCAGGGCCCCTTCCAACTCTGTGTGACTGTATGATTCTATCAGAATCAGGGTTGACATCGCTTGACAGATGCCAGGAGATTTTGAGGTTGGTTCCTGGAGAGGGTGGAGTTTGGGGAAGATGTGATGTTATTTCTGGGTGACTATTTAGGAAAGGTTTTCGCTCTTGTGGCTTTCCACAAACTGTGCAGAATTAATAGATTCAGGTGGGCAGCCCTGTTGGTCTGAAGCAATAGAACTAAGACACATTACTCATGGACATCTTATTGCAGATTTGCTGAGCAGTAAGCCTTTAAGCTTGACTTTGAATTCTGTGCCCGCCTTGTACAACATTTTTTTTCCTTTGGTGTATTTATTCTGCAGCTACAATTTTAAAAATGCATTTTGCTAAATTGGGGTGGAAACATCACTTGTGATGCATCGGGGTGGCGTCCAAAGTTTTAAGAAGTTTATGCAATTGCTCTATTGCAGCTGCGCGGTAGCATTCAGCAAGCACCTTCCCTTTAAATCCTCATTGTTCAGGTTTTGTGCATGCATTTCAGCTTTAGTTTCTTGAATGAAAGGGAACAGAAAGGAATGCAAGCAAAGGGAGGGGGAAGATGTTGAAACTGACCAGACTTTCTTTGAAACTGCCAAGCCGCTGCCAAGCCCTGTTTTCCATATTGCCAAACAGTATTCTCTGCTGTGTTATGAGCTACTGTGAAAAATGCAGAAGAGTTACACAATCCCATAATATGGGGTAACACATTGAGCGTGCAGAATTCAGGGTAGAACCGACTGACACTGGTATTGCAAGCTTTGATCACTGGCAGCATGTGTATGCATGTGCGCATACGGCTGTGTAAAGTCGACTGCAACTCCACCACGCTTCGCACAGGGCTGCAGTTTGCATGGGCAGAAGCTCTGGCAGAAGCTCTGGAGAGCATTTTTAGTCTTGGGGAAAAAATGTTATTTTCACCAGTACCCTAGAACAGCTGCACAGTAACATTAATCTCCTGCCCTTTCTTTGCAAATTTGTGTGGTTTTCTCTTTGTGATTCTCTAGTTTGATCCTGCACACTGGTTGTCACCTTGGCAGTTTTTTAAAAGCCTCTCCTGTGCTGATTGCACTCTTTCCTCCAAATGGATCGATTTCAAATTATTCTTAGGTTTGGTGGTTTGCAGAAGGTCCATGTGGCTCGGCTGCCATTTTGACGTTAGGCTTTTGGAGACTGCCAAAATCATCCCCCCCCCCAACTTTGTTCACTAAAGCATTAAAGGGAAAAATGTTTTCAAAGCATTAGGTTTCCCATCCCAGTGTCTCTCTCTCTTTACACCTCATGTCAATTTCATTCCGTGCTGATGATCCCCCCCTTTATTTTTTTCACATGCAGCACTGAAATCCTTTTTTTTCTTTGCACTTGGTGTCTCCCTTTCACCAGCAGGGAACTAAACCTCACACAGCTCCTTTTAGACTCCCCCCCTCATTTTAATTGTTTTAATTATGCGATCCTTGACTAGCGATAGTCTCATCACTAGACTCATGCTGCCTGTAAAAAAAATAAAAATTTACAACAAGGGAAAAAGTAAGCAATGGAGCTTGTACACTGATGAATGGAGGAGGATGGCAGAAGATGCAGACTGGGTGGAATGACCTTGGTGTGGGCATGGGAGTGACCTTCAAAGGGTGGCCAAAAGGTGGTGGTGGGGATATGAGGCAATCTGTACACTTTTGAATTACCTTTGACTTGGAAACAAAACAAGGGGAGAATTAGCACAAAAGCACTCTCAGAAAACCCAGGGAAACAGTGACCAGAGAGTGAACTAAGTGCTGAAGGGAGGAAAATCTAGGCAGAATGACAAAGAAAACCCAATGGACATGCATGGTGAAAGTGAGGGAAAACACCTGGATGTAATAGGCCAAAGTTTGAGTCCAGTCACACCTTTTAAGTTAAATTCTGGGTAGAAGTTTTGGTATGCACGCACCCTTCTTTTGAAAGAAACTTCTACCCAGAATTAAATCCTGTTGGTCTTAAAGGTACTACTGGACTCAAACTTTATGCAAGACTGAATTATTCAAGAGGGCTTTTCTACGTAGGCAATAGAGTGTATGCAGAAGCCAAATCGCTCACTCACAACTTTAATGCCAGTAGCTCACAAAGTAGAATTTTTGCTCACAAGACTCCAGAGCTTAGACTCCAAACTCTATTGGTCCTGTTAATACTTATGCTTTGCTTCAGTTCTGGTTTTAGACTTCTGGTTGGTTCTACAACTGTACTGCATTATTTATTGAATGCCCCATCTGCCAGTATTCCACCTTGAGTCCAAATGAGGAAGGTGGACTATAAATAACATTGATTTTTGAAAGAACTTCTGTGGGGATATGAAGATTTACTGGACAATCAAAATAAAATATTACAAGACAAAATTGAGTTGGAAAAAATATCCATTTGAACTGGTGGGAGAGGGCCCAACTAGACTCTAGGTACACAAAAGATCATGCATCGCCCAGGTCCCGTCTCCGAAAATCTGCAGGTATTTCCCAACCCAGCACCAGCACACCTATGAAAGAGCGAACAGGGCGTGGCAGCTGACTGGAAGCAGGAGAGTGGGGAAAGACCATAATAACTCAGCAGTGTTGACATCTCGAAGAAGGTAGAAACTGGCTCTGCAAGCAGGATTTACAAGGCCAAGGATATATTGTCAACAAGCCTCTGGTCTCCAGAGTATGAAGAAGAGGCCGGAAAATGCCTCTAGACTTGACATCTATCATCCACATATAACTAAATGTAAAGGTCTGGCTATAAATACCAGTCGGGCAGCCAGGAATTCTGGGAGCTGCAACAAAAAGAACCAATGAGACCTTCATTTCCCCCCCTCAAATTAGAGATGTCATTTTTACAGTCTGACTTGAGGAAAGCACTGAAAATGTGGAGTGAGAGGAACACAAACTGAAAGTGGGTTCAGGCTAGAGACTTAGGCCCTTTCCGCATTTGCCTGCCGCTCCAGATATTCTCAGCGTTCGAATCGAGGCAATTTAAGGGCAACTCTGCATCTGGCATTCACTCCAGTGTTCCTCTCAACACTGAGGAAAAGGTGCAGCTCAAAACCACATTCAAATACCCCAGGGCGATCATCTTATCATAGGGCCTGTAGTGTATATACAGCCACAGTCACGTGGCCACCGCCAAGCACATGGCCGGGATGGTCCTGAGCTTGGAGCCAGAAAACAATAGTGCACTAGGATCCTAAAGGTCCCCCTATCAGAGGCTTAGACTATTCAAACGTACCAACAAGGGTCTCTGGTGGGAAATGTAACCTATCAGGCTGTATGGGCGAGGTCGGGGGCAAGGCTTCTCTGTGAATATAAGCAGGCCCCCAGCTCACTGTAACCATGCTTCTTCTGACCACCTAATAAATTATTATTGCTGATTTCATGTCACCACGTCTCCAACTCCAGTACTTTCCAGGGCCTTCTCTATGGCCTGTTGTAATATTTTCCCCTCTGAGGTTATAACCAGGGGCGTAGAGTTTTGAAAGCCCTGGGGGGGGGGGCTCTTGCACACGCGACGGGACGAAGTCCCCTCCTGCCACTGCCTCTCCCCCCCGCCTGGTCACTCCTCCCTCCTTCCCTCTCCCTCCCTCCCTCCCTCTGGGGGCCATCCGGGCGACTGACCAGCATGATGGCGTCACCCGGAAGTGACGCCATCATGCTGGGCATGTTGCCAGGGCAACGCTCTGGCAATTGCCCTGAAACTCTATGGTGCCGTAGAGTTTCGGGGCGATTGCTAGAGTGTCGCCCCAGCAACGTGCCCAGCGTTATGGCGTCACTTCCGGGTGACGCCATCATGCTGGTCAGTCGCCTGGATGGCCCCCAGAGGGAGGAATGGGTGCAGGGGAGCCAGGCCGGGGGGAGGGAGAGAGAGAGGCTCTTGTGGTGGCGGGTGGGCCTAGGAAGGGGACCTGGAAGACGGGGAGGTACGGCAGTGGGTGGGCGCTCCATTTCACCAGGGGGGCTCAGTCCCCCCCCCGGAAATTTTAGGGGTGGCCTGAGCCCTCGAGCCCCCCCCATAGTTGACGCCTATGGTCATAACAGGTTAGGGCTGCCAAGTCCCCCCGGGGGGGCAGGGATTCCCCCGCTAAATAGATCCCCAATCCGCCGGTTGGGATCCAGCCGGCGAGGGGAACCCCACCCCCGAAGTGGCCCGATCAGGCCAACAGGCCCGGCGTGATGACATCACCCGGAAGCGACGTCATCACACTGGGCACGTTGCCGGGGCGACGCTCTTCACCAAAAAGGATTGTTATTTTTTTTTTTACATGTTTTTGCTATACAAACCAAGATTGGAATTAAAAATAAGACGAAGTCCTGTGACCGCTATTTCAGCACTTTTACAAAAGTTTCCTCTTTCACAACACGTAACACAGCAAATCCCACATCCGTTCCCTTGGCTGACAGATGCCACCTGCTAATTCCATTGTCCTGGAGAACATAGGCTAGAATACAAAGGGTCTTGCGGGGGCTCCTGTACACACACGCAGGTATATATGTGTATTGGGGGGGGGGGGAGGCTTCAGACATTTTCCTTTAAGGATGGGACCTGGGGGGGGTGGGATTTGGGGAGGGGCGGGACCTCAGAGAGCCAGTTCGGTGTAGTGGTTAGAAGCGTGGACTCTAACCTGGGAGAACCGGGTTTGATTTCCCCCCTCTTCCACATGCAGCCAGCTGAGTGGGTCAGTTACAAGTTCTCTCAGAGCTGTTCTCTCAAGAGCAGTTCTCTCGGAGCTCTCTCAGCCCCACCTACCTCCCAGGGTGTCTGTTGTGGGGTGGGGAAGGGGAAGGAGATCATAAGCCACTTTGAGTCTCCTTTGGGTAGTGAAGGGCGGGGTATAAATCCAACCTCTTTTCTTCTCTTCTTCTCTTCTTTAGCAGGGTAGAATGCCATAGAGTCCACCCTCCAAAGCAGCCATTTTCTCCTGGGGGGCTGATCTCCATTGATAGGGCAGCCAGCTCCGGGTTGGGAAATACCTGGAGATTTTGGGGGTGGGGCCTGAGGAGGGTGGGGTTTGGGGAGAGGCGGGACCTCAGAACTGTATAGTGCAATATTGTCTACCTTCCAAAGCGACAGTGAAGTGGAGCACAGCTTTAGAGATGTAAATCAGATACAAGAATGACGCCGTGCAATGCTGTGCTGCCAGCGCTTTTTATGTATTATAAAGGAAACTTATGCCAAACGTCTACAGTGTTGTTTTAACAAAATAAAGTAAATATACAACCACAAAATTGCGGTCCACTTGTTTTTGTAGTTGTTTCTGTACAAGTTGTTTCTGTCTAAGTATTCATAAACTGAGTAGATAGTTGATGAGGCGAGATTCTCCGGAATAACTCCCGTTTCGAATCTGTTAATCTTCTTCCATGCCACTATTTCTGCAGAACAAGAGATGGAAACTCTACACCAGGCGTCTATATATGTTAGGTTGCCTTCCAAAATTATGCCCCACACAGGGGAAAAGGATTCAATCCAGTGCACTCTTCAATCAGGTCATACTTATACAGAAACAACTACAAAAACAAGTGGACCGCAATTTTGTGGTTCTATGTTTACTTTACTTTGTTAAAACAACACTGTAGACGTTTGGCATAAGTTTCCTTTATAATACATAAAAAGCGCTGGCAGCACAGCATCGCACGGCTTCATTCTTGTACCTGATTTACACCTTCCAAAGCGGCCATTCTCTCCAGGGGGACTGTCGCCTGGAATTCAGCTGTAATCCCAAGATATCTCCAGCCACCACGTGGAGGTTGACAACCCAATCTGGAGATCACTTGTACTCAGGGCTTTTTTTTGGTAGAAAAAGCCCAGCAGGAACTCATTAGCATAATAGGCCACACCCAACCGCAGAAACTCATTCGCATATTGGGCCACACCCCCTGACAGCACAGCTTCCTCCCAGGATCAGCTTTCCCAGGTGCCCCGCGGCTTGCGAGGTGCCTGGGGAACCTGAGGGGGGGGGGGCTGTAGGTGTGGCCAACTTGGAAGCCAGCCGGAACTCCGTTCCTGTGCATTCCTGCCCCAAAATAGCCCTGCTTGTACTTCTGAGAGATCTCCAGGCCCCATGTGAAGGCTGGTCACCCTGGTCACTTGCCAGCAGTGTTAATGGAGGCCAACAGCATAAAACTGTTTCAACCTGAATGTATGTTTTGACCAATAAAGGTTTTTTAGATTCAGTTTACAGATCCAGGGAATTAAAAAGTTAAATATTGCTTTGGAAAACAGCCTACGACTGTTAAGTCGGTTTAGGTTTGTCATACAGATTTCCCAAAAGCATTTCCCCCCGAAGGAGTGACACCTGCTTTGTCAACGGCAGCGACGAAAACAATCAAGAACAGTGCCAGTATAGAGACAGGTACACACCGTGAGGGCCAGGGACACCGCAAGGTGGTGGGCTCTCTTTCATGGGAGGTTTTCAAACAGAGGCTTGGTGGCCATCGGACAGCAGTGCTGATTCTGTGAACTTGGGCAGATCATGAGAGGGAGGGCAAAAGGGGTTGCCTCAGTGCTTAGTTCTTGTGGCCCTTTCTTACACGCCCAGGGAAATGCCGATCGCCACGTTGGGGGCAGGAAGCAATTGTTCTCCAGGCCAGTTTGGCCAGGGATCCTGGAGGGTCCCCCCCCTCTTCTGGGCATAGAGCTGGGGTCACCGGGGGTGGGGGGGGGAGCTATTTGTGAATTTCCTGCATTGTGTAGGGGGTTGGACTGGATGACCCTGGAGGTCCCTTCCTACTCTATGATTCTATGAATGTAGATTATAAAATCTTTGCTACAATAATGGCAGAACAATTGAGAAAATGTATACCAACTCTAATGCACACTGACGAAACAGGTCTTGTACCAAAGAGGTACATGAAAGATGCGATTGAACATGTGAATAAGAAAAGAAAGCAAGCAGCATTTTTATTTTTGGATGCAGAGAAAGTGTTCTTACTGAATGTACTTCAGAGTATGGGCTGTGGCACAGAATTCTGGAACTGGATGCAAGCTACATGTTCAAAACAACAAGCAAAGGTCTTAATAAATGGGAAATTAACAGAAGCGATTCCAACTGAAAAAAGGAACCCGTCCAGGCTGTTCAGGAAATAAATTTTTGTCGCTGTTCTGAAGGAGAAATGTCTGTGCATGCAAAAGTATATAATGAAGCCTTGTTCCTTCTTTACAAAAAAAAAAAAAAAAAGCTGACTCAGAATTGTTTAAAGGGTTGTTTTGATTTTATTTAGTAATCGAGATATTTGGTTAAGCAGAATTTGCCCAGTCATAGAAGCATGATACTGAGGGCAGTAAATAAAATCTCCCAAGACGTATATCGCAAAAAGGGTAAACGTACATTTATTCAAGTAGATCCCGTTCACATTCAGGTTGCAGTCAAAGGAAGAGAAAGAGGCCGAATCTAAAGAGTCCTTTCCCCCCTATCATAAATGACCAACTTGTCCAGCATCCCATGTATGGCAGTATGAGAACACTGTATCTACAGGAGAGACCTGCGGTGACATGCGTCTCCATGGAAGGCCATGTGAAGAGAGGGAGACGAGAAAGAGAAAGAGAAAGAGAAAGAGAAAGAGAAGGTTAAGACAGAGAGGAATCATTCCATTTAAGGAGATAACATCTGTACACCCTTAGAATAATGTAGTACCCTCCAATGTCCAGGCATACTGAGTCACTCACTCCAATAAGGTCTGATTAGTTTAGGATAGTTTAGGATTCCCCACATGTACCCCAGAGAGCACTAAGGCTGATTTTACATCTGACTTTCCCGCTGGAATCATTCTAGTTTCAAAAAAACCTGCCCACACCTCTGTGCGGTGTGAAACCGTGCTGCTACTGAAATGTCCACATCTACTAATTGCCCTCCTGTGGTCAAGCTAGTATTCAACCGGCTTTATTCTGCTTTAAACAATTGTGGTTTCTTAGGCTGGTTTTACATCTGCCTTTCCTGCTGGAATCATTCTACTTCCAAAAAAACTCGCCCACATCTCTTTCAAGTGTGAATCTGCATTCCTTCTCAACTGTCCATATCTGCTAATTGCCCTCTAGCTCTCAGGCTGGCTTCACACCTCTGTAAACAAATCCTGTTCTTAACAGCACTTCAAAAGAATGACCCCTTTCACTCCAGTTCAATCAGATGTGGGCATTCCCCTACAACAGCTTTGACACCAATGTGTTACCGGTGCAGGGAGCGCTGGAATGAAGCTGTTACAAAAATGCACATGTAAAATCAGCCTAAGATTGGGTTCCCAAAACCCCCTGGTTCTTCCGGGCCCTAAGGAGGCCAGGTTGGCTACAACGAGGGCCAGGGCCTTTTCTGTGGCGGCCCCGCACTGGTGGAATGAGCTCCCGGAGGACATCAGGGCCCTGCGGGACCTTTTACAGTTCCGCAGGGCCTGTAAAACGGGGCTCTTCCGCCAGGCTTTCAAGTAGGGTGCCGCTGCAGTGTCTTGCCCTGGCCCGATTACCAACAGTGCCAACAGTACCACCAACCGAGGTCTAACAACTAGGCGGGAGCCTGGAGGTCCCACTTAGCTGACAGAAGATGGCCATCTTTTATGATGTATTGTATGGTTTTATGTTGATTTTGATGGTTTTAATGGATATTTTAATGGATATTGTATATGCTGTTAACCTCCCTGAGCCGGCCGAATGGCGGGGAGGGTGGGATAGAAATAGAAATAATAAATAAATAAATACATAAATACATTGTTAGAGGTAAGAACATAAGAACATAAGAGAAGCCAATGTTGGATCAGGCCAATGGCCCAACGAGTCCAATGCTCTGTCACACAGTGGCCAAAAATACCAGGATGGTGGAGCGGACTTAAGCAGCTGGCTTGTAGAACGGGATGGTAGGCCATGAAGCCCACCAGCAATTTGTGAACCTTGGATTAAGCCTTAACGCCAACGATTAAGCCTTAACATCAAATTAAACCTTGGATTAAGCCTTGACACCAAATACACACTCTTTCTTTATAACTTTCTGGCAGTGTGGTATATTTGTTAGATTGTAGGGCTGCCAGCACAAAGCTGGTCACCTGTGGGAGACCCGAGAATTGGGGGAACCCTGTCACTGGTGATGTGCTGATGTCACTTCCGGTTGCACAGGAAGTGAGGTCAGTACATCAGGATGCTGCCCATTGCCCCCCAATTGCCCCCTTGTTTCTCTCCTGCTACACAACTGAGCTGAGACAGGAAGGGTCCCCTGGGTGTGGGACATCCCCTACCCAAAGTGAGATCCTGGCACCCCTGAGTTTGAGTCCTGGACTTGGCCTCTAGAGACCCAAATCCCTGCTACACATGAAATTTACTGGGTGACCTTGGGCCAGTCATTCTCTCCCAGCCTAAATACCTCACAGGGTTGTAGTCAGGATAAAACAGAGGAGGGGAGAACCACACATACTGCCCTGAGTTTATTGGAGAAATGGGTGAGTTAAAAATCTACTAACTACATTTAGAACACATTGGCAAACCACAGGGATTCTAATTAAAATTTTAATGCCCGCAATCCTAATCCTATTACATTGCTTATTGGATCTCACATCCCACTGACTGCATTTTGCACTGTGTGGGGTTGAGTCTCAGTCAGAAATGTGGATGATAAATAACCGAAATAAATAAAATAATTAAAGAGAGTGAGAGAAGGGAAGTGAGTGGGTAAGTTTGTGTGTGTGATGAGTAAGGAGAGAGAGAGAAAGAGAAAGAGAAAGAGAAAGAGAGAGAGAGAGAGAGAGAGTGAAGTGCCATCAAGTCATTTCTGATTTCTGGTGACCAGCCAGGGCTCATTTCGTAGCAGGAGCTCCTTTGCATATTAGGCCACACACCCCTAATGTAGCCAATCCTCCAAGAGCTTACAGAGCTCCTCTTACAGGGGCTACTGTAAGCTCCTGGAGGATTGGCTACCTCAGGGGTGTCTGGCCTAATAAGCAAAGGAGCTCCTGCTACGAAATGAGCCCTGGGTGACCCTATAAATTAAAGTCCTCCAAAACACCCTACAGTCAACAGCCTTGCTCAGGTGTAGCAAACCGAGGGCTGGGGCTTCCATCTCATGTTGGGTCTTCCTCTTTTCCTGCTGCCTTCAACTTTTCCTAGCATTATTGCCTTTCCAGTGAATCCTGTCTTCTCATAATATGACCAAAATACAATAGCCCTGGTGTAGTCATTTTAGCTTCTAGGGAGACTTCAGGCTTGATTTGATCCCGAACCCACTTAATTGACTTACTGTCAGTCCACAGTCTTCGTAAAACTCTCCTCCAACGCCACATTTCAAACTAATCAGCTTTCTTCCTGTCACCTGGAAGTGATGTCACACTGCTCTAGGAATTGCTGGAAACTCTGCGGTTTTACCCAGAAGTGGCATCACTCTGTCTCCCAATGGTGCCCTCTCCATGTCCACATTGGGGACGCCTACCAGTTGCCAGCCACAGGAAATTACGCAAGTAGATTTTGTTATCGTTGTTCAGTCGCACAGTCGAGTCTGACTCTTCGCGACCCCATGGACCTCATCACGCCAGGCCCTCCTGTCTTCCTCCGTCTTCCGGAGTTTTCTTAATTTCATGTCTGTTGCATCGATGACACTGTCTCGCAATCTCATCCTTTGCCATCCTCTTCTTCTGTTACCTTCACTCTTTCCCAGCATCAGGGTCTTCTCCAGTGAGTGCTCCCTTTTCATTTGGTGGCCAAAATATTTGAGCTTCGGCTTCAAGATCTGGCCTTCCAGGGAACAGTTAGGGTTGATTTCCTTTAGGATTGACTGATGTTGTGTATTGCGCCTGAGTCATCCCCAAGCTAGTACCTGAGCCTGTCTGAGCTTGTTGCTCCTGAACAATAGCTTACCAGGATCCTGGAATGGACCTATAGAAAAGTAGTGTCGTGTAAATAGCCTATTGTTGGGAGTGGGGTGTGTTTGGGTGTGGTGTTTGCAAGCTAAATAAACAGGGCTGCGGCCCTGGAGTTTGTTCTAGAGTTCCTGAAATCACTAAATAAAATAGAGCTTTTCACTGCAATGCGTCTTGAACCCAGCCTTTAACAACTGATTTGATCTCCTTGTAGTCCAGGGGACTCTCAAGAGTCTTCTCCAGCACCATAATTTGAAAGCATCTATTCTTCAGCATTCGGCCTTCCTTACAGTCCATCTCTCGCAGCCATACATCACTACTGGGAATACCATCGCTTTGACCATACGGACTTTTGTTGGTAGGGTGGTGCCTCTACTTTTTATCATGCTGTCTAGGTTTGCCGTCGCTTTCCTCCCAAGGAGCAGGCGTCTTTTAATTTCACGGCTGCAGTCGCCGTCTGCAGCGATCTTGGATCCCAGGAATGTAAGCAAGACCAAAATGAACCTATTTCCATGCTAGATCGGGGTCAATAAAAGAACAGTCCATTTTGACTGCTCAGATTCAACAACCGCGACAGAGGACTACAAGGCAGAAGGGGAAGTGACAAGGGAAGTCCTGTTTCCTGAAGCACAGTGGTTCTGAAGTGGGAACCTTTCCAAGTCAATTAATAGCAGTTCTTCAGCTGTGGGGCATGCAGAACGGTGACGCCAAGAATGACCTCTGGAGCTAAGCAGAGAAATGTTTGCCAGAGACATTTCAGGGAGGACATGTAATACAGACGCCAAGTTCCAAGCAGCCAGCCTTTGGAGGATGAAACATTGAGCTGGCAAGAAGAAAACACCCATTTTCAAACAGGCCAACTGGATTCAGACCAGTTGGTGTTCAAAGCTCAGCATGCGTTGATAGCAACGAGGGGTACCTTTTCAGGGTTCTGTGGTGGTGAGGGGACTTACAAATATTTCAGGAACGAGGAGGCTGTAAAGGAGGTTTCAGAGCTCTGCTCTCGGCGTAAATGTGATTAAACTGCAAATCAGCAGTGCATTTCAAGAGAATTCACGCTGAGCTTTTAAAAAGTATCTCCTGTGGGTGGCAACCAGCAGGAGTCTGAGGTGGGCAGATGGTGGGGGACACGGTTGGGGGACAGTGTGATGTCACTTGTGGGTAAAACCATAGAGTTTCTGGCAATTTCTAGGGTGGTGTGTGATGCCACTTCTGGGTTTTCCCCAGAAGCGATGTCCTGCTGTCATCTGATATCCTTCCCCCTGCTGGCATCGGGTCTCCAACCTCCAGGTGGTGGCTGGAGATTTCCTGCTGTTACAACTGATCTCCAGGCGGCCTCAATTAGTTCACCCGAAGAAAATGGCTGCTGTGGAAGGCGGAGTCTATGGCATTATACCCCATTGAAGTCCCTCCCGTCCCCAAACCCTGCCCTCCCAGGCTCCGCCCCCCAAATCTCCAGGTATTTCCCAACCTGGAGCTGGCAACCCTGGACTCTGGAGTGCTGGCAGGTAACGGAAGCTGGGGGCAGAAAATTTCTGTACTGGACTCACCAAACAGCCCTGCTGAGAACAACTCCCTTACAGCAATATTGGACTTCCCCTCAATTGTTCTGAGATGCAGATCACTCACGAACCCCTGCTCTCTGTTGGAAAACAAATGTTATTTGTTTTGCAACCTCACAATTAGTCAGCATTTTTTTTTTTTTGCTCTGGTAACAGGAGAAGTTATTAGTAGGAAAGAAAAAAAAATATGCCAGAAACTTTTGTAACCTGTAACTGAGGAAGTGTGCACAAAAGTTTATACCTAGAATAAAACCTTGTTGGCCTTAAAGGTGCCACTGGATTCAAATGTTGTAAGCTGTAAGTTACTTGTTCAGTTTGGTGTAGTGGTTAGGAGCGCAGATTCTAACCTGGGAGAACTGGGGTTGATTCCCCACTCCTCCACATGCAGCTGCTGGTGTGACCTTGGGTCAGTCATAAGTTCTTTCAGAGCTGTTCTCTCAAGGGCAGTGCTCGAGAGAGCTCTCTCAGCCCCGCCTACCTCCCAGGGTGTTTGTTGTGGGGAAGGGAAGGGAAAGGAGATTGTAAGCCGCTCTGAGACTCCTTCGGGTAGTGAAGGGCGGGGTGTAAATCCAATCTCTTCTTCTTCTTCATGTAGCCATGCTTGAGCAATACAGCAGCTTAAATACTATTCCAGCAGCGAAGGACTCTGTCTGAATATTATAAAGACCCTTCATGGATCTGAGAAAGGGGGCTCCAGCATACAGAAGGGTAGGCCCAAATAAAATCATTGGCTGAAGTCTTTCACGACCTGTGTTACGTTATCTGTAACTGACAAAGAGGGCTATCTCTGCAGAATTTATACCAGGTTTTCCACTTGCAAAAGAGAGGGGTAGGGACACCAACTCCGGGTTGGGAAATACCTGGAGATTTGGGGGCCAGAGCCCAAAGAGTAGGGTTGCCAGGTCTGGGTTGGAAAATACCTGGAGACTTTGGGGGTGGAGCCAGGAGAGGACGGGGTTTGAGGAGGGGAGGGGCCTCAGCATGGCACAATGCTACAGAGTCCACCCTTCAAAGCAGCCATTTTCTCCAGGGGAGCTGATCTCTGTCAGCTGGAGATCAGTTGTAAAAGCGGGAGATCCCCAGGTCCCACCTGGAGGCTGGCACCCCTACCAAAGAGGGCGGCGTTTGGGGAGGGGAGGGACATTAATGAGGGATAATGCCATCGAGTCCACCTTCCAAACTGGCCATTTTCTCTAGGTGAACTGATCTCTGTCACCTGGAGATCAGTTGTGATTCCAGATCTCCAGCTACCACCTGGAGGTTATAAACAAAAAGAATTAACTGTGCGTGGCATCAATACCAACTTCAAAAATCAAGAAATAATGAGAGAAGATCCACTTATAGACAAATGAGCAAACCATTTACATAATTTTTGAATCCTAGGCAAAATTATTCATGCAATATACAATTCATAATCAGGGCATACATGATTAAACCATAAGGCCTCTATATGACTCACAAAGTCCAAAACACTCCAAGGTGCTCTGTCTCTCCTAATGAACAATTCGCTTCACAATATAAAGGAGGAAGATATGCTTCCAGAAGATATCTACCCCAACAGTTCCAAAGAGGAACACTGGAATGGTTCCCAAAGAATGATGGGATTGCCAGCTGCATTAATATGTTCCACGATTCACCAATATGGCTTTATCAAGTTGGAACCAGTGACCTGAAGGATATCACTGAAAAACAGTCATAAGAACATAAGAGAAGCCAATGTTGGATCAGGCCAGTGGCCTATCCAGTCCAACGCTCTACCACACAGTGGCCAAAAAGGTCACACCAGGTGTCCTCAGGAGGTCCAGCAGTGGGGCCAGGATACCAGAAGACCTCCCACTGTTGCCCTGCCCATCAAGCACCAAGAATACAGAGCTTCACTTGCCCCAGACTGAGAGTTCCTATCTATACCTTGTGGCTCATAGCCACTGGTGGACCTCTACTCCATATGTTTATCTAATTCCCTCTTGAAGTCGTCCATGCTTGTAGCCACCACCACCTCCTGTGGCAGTGAATCCCACGTGTCAATCACTCTTTGGGTAAAGAAGGACTTCCTTTTATCTGTTCTAACCCAACTGCTCAGCAATTTCATGGAGTGCCCACGAGTTCTTGTATTGTGCGAAAAGGAGAAAAGGACTCCTTTCTCTACCTGCTCTATCCCATGCATAATCTTATAAACCTCGATCATGTCCCCCCGTCGGCCATCGTTTCCCCAAGCTAAAGAGCCCCAAGCGCTTCAACCTTTCTTCATAGGAAAAGTGTTCCAACCCTTTTATCATTCTAGTTGCCCTTTTCTGCACTTTTTCCAATGCTATAATATCTTTTTTGAGGTGTGGCGACCAGAACTGTAGACAGTACTCCAAATGAGGTCGCACCATCAATTTATATGTTTATATAGTCTCAGCATACTCAATTTACAATATCAGGAAGAAGAAGAAGTAGAAGAAGAAGAAGAGGAGGAGATTGGATTTATACCCCACCCTACACTACCCAAAGGAGTTGCAAAGCAGTTTATAATCCCCTTCACCTTCCCACAACACTCTGTGATGTAGGTGGGGCCGAGAGAGTTCTCTCAACGTCTGCCCTTGAGAGAACACCTCTGAAAAAACTTGTGACTGACCCAAGGTCACACCAACAGCTGCATGTGGAGGAGTGGGGAATCAAACCCGGTTCTCCCAGATTAGAGTCCGTGATCCTAACCGCTACACCAAACTGGCCCGCCAAGGTGGGCTATGCCTTCACAACGCTCACTATTAGATTGGACCACCTAAAGGTTGGCTACTCTAGAGAGGGGAAGGGGGTTCCTTTCAACAATGGGAAGGCTATTGCGGGGATCGTGTGGATCGAATCCATGTGGGGTGGTGGCTACAGTGGGGAGGAGAATCGGAAGAGACAGAGAGGAAAAACTCCCAGGACAAAATCCATAGGCTTTCTCACTTAACTAATAGAACAGAGCCAAGGTCCAGGAGCACCTTAAAGACTTCCAAAATGTGTGGCAGGGGAGGAGCTTTCCTGAGTCTAACATGGCTACCCATCTTGATCTATTACTTAACCAAAGTATAAATGACTGCTACAATTTTTTTTTAAATTAAAGAAACAGTTGCTTTATTCAATTATTAAAAAGCCACCTTAATTACTCCAGTATCCAAACTCTCTCAGCTGAGAGCCCTCATTACCTAGCAGCTAGGGTTGCCAACTTCCATGGGGTGGCTGGAGATCTGGGATTGCAACCAGTGTTCCCCCTAAGCTGAGTTAGTGTGTGCTAGCTCACAGTTTTTTAGTCTCCGGCTCACACATTTTTGTCTTAGCTCAGGAAGGATGGCTCCAAAGCAAACCGATTTATGCAGCAGCCAAATCGCTCGCTCAGTAGAATTTTTGCTCACAAGGCTCCACAGCTTAGAGGGAGCTTTGACTGCGATTGATATCCAGGTGACAGAGATGAGTCCCCCTGGAGAAAATGGCTGCTTCAGCGGGCGGACTCTATGACATCACATCCCTGCTGAGTTCCTGCCCCTCCCCAAACCCCGCCTGCCTTAGGCTCCACCCTCAAATCTCCAGGAATGTCCCAACCAGTGTTCCCTCTAAGCTGAGTTAGTGTGAGCTAGCTCACAGTTTTTTAGCCTCCGGCTCACGCCTTATTGTCTTGGCTCAGGAAGGAGGGCTCCAGAGCGAACTGATTTAAGCAGTAGCCAAATCGCTCGCTCACAACTTTAATGACAGTAGCTTACAAAGCAGAATTTTTGCTCACAAGACTCCACAGCTTAGAGGGAGCATCGGTCCCAACCCAGAGTTGGCAACCCTAGAATTAGGCTACCTATATATTTGATGATTGGACATGGCAGAATAAGCCTGAACAAACATCTTTTTCCACACGGCAGGAAAACATTCTAGAGTTCTGGCATTTTCAGCCAAATGTAGGGCAAAGTTCTTCACTCTTGTTCTTGGCAGGCCCTTCCGAACCACAAGTGGCATTCTGTCAAGTCTTGTTGTTTCAGCGGCTTTCCGTTCAGCCTGCCGAAAGCTGACGGGGAATTTTTAATTTTAAATACAAAAATGCTTTGTAAGCATTTTTCCTTAAAAGAGAGGAGAAATAACCCCAACCTTTGAGTATTTTTAAAGGAGCTTTATTTTTTATTTTTTTGTCAGAGTATTTGATTTTGGTGGATTATTATGTGGAGAAATAACAGGTGTTCTAAGCATCTGTTTGGCTTTTGAAAAGGAACGGTCTCGAAAAGGACAATATATCGGTCCGTCGCAAATCAGTGCTGATTTTCTAGCCCAACAGTGAAGAAAAAGAGAGAGAAGAGATCGAATTTATACCTTGCCCTTCACTACCCGAAGAACAGATTACAATCTCCTTCCCTTACCCTTCCCACAGCAGACACCCTGTGAGGTAGGTGGGGCTGGGAGAGCTCTCTCGAGGACTGCCCTTGGGAGAACAGCTCTGAGAGAACTTGTAACTGACCCAAGGTCACACCAGCAGCTGCATGTGGAGGAGAGGGGAATCAAATACAGTTTTCCCAGATTAGAGTCTGGCCTCCTAACCACTACAAAAGATGCAGTGGAATCTGTCAGGGGGGGGGGATTATTCTGGCAATGGTAACTATATACCAGGGTCTCAAGAAGACTTTTTTCCAGCTTACAGGTGTGTTTGGAATTTTGAGAGGGCGTGGTGAAGAACGCATCCCCAAAATACATAAATATGCAAAGAAAACGTGTATTCAGGACTAAACAGGAACACTCACCTATATCAATAAAGTTATGTAGGTGAGTGTTCCTGTTTAGTCCTGAATACACATTTTCTTTGCATATCTATGTATTTTGTAATGAGAGGTTATGTTCTCAACAATGTTTATTCGCTTTACAGAGCTGTGTCATTTGCTTTGTGATTTATTCCTGGCACAAGTAATTGGATATACTTTGTATGTATAAACTTTTAATCGTTATACACAAAATTACTTTTACATAAAATTGTACGGTACATTTAGAAGATGCCTTCATTGTTATGTATTTTTATAACGATATCGTGGTCAACGTTCAGATGAAATTTCCTTTGAAACGAAGATCCTTTACAGAGACTTTCGTCAACGGATCGCTTCTATGGACCATTCCTTTATATATTTCTACACATATGTCTATGTATTTTCTCTTTAATGTTTGTAATATATTTGCATTGAATAAGATAGAAGAAGAAGAAGAGAAGAGATTGGATTTATACCCCACCCTTCGCTCACTTGGAGTCTCAGAGCGGCTTACAAACTCCTTTCCCTTCCCCTCCCCACAACAGACACCCTGTGAGATAGCACTTCTTTTGCAGTTTCCTTTGGTCTTTTGTTCTGAGTTTCTGGGACTGTGACTTTCATTTATTTTGTATCACGTATTTAGGCATTATGGCGAAGATAGAATGTGAACTTACCTATAAAATGGGAGTATTCCCCCTATCTGACTGAAACCTGGCAACCAGGAAGATCCCTCATGTGAAGGGAGGACATCACTAAGAATTTCACCCTAACTGGGTGGGATGAAAAAAGTTACAGCCAAAAAATGTACCGTATTTTTCGCTCCATAAGACGCACCTGATTATAAGATGCACCTAGCTCTGCTTGGTGCCATGGCTTGGGAAAGGTGAGGGGGGTTTAAGACGCACACACTTCCCCCCCACTTTTTTTGGGAGAAAAAGTGAGTCTTATGGAGCAAAAAATATGGTATTTCCTTTAATACAGAACAACAACAACAACAACCTCCACCTAAAGTGAACCAAAAATAAAAGCAAAGAAAAATTCTCACGGTACCCCGAATATTCTTCTCTACCGAAAGCAGAGTTTACTCTTGCTCTGATGGAGTTTACTCTGTAATGGTCTGTTCTGAAGCCCAGGATGTAACAGTCCAATATTTCTAAACTTTAAATGGTTTGATCTCATGATGGATCTAGTTAGACTTATGAGAGAACACAGCAGCTTAAAGACATTCAGAATAGAGCAAGATTCCAGCAGCACCTTCAAGACTAACAAAATTTGTGACAGGGGGACGAGCTTTCGTGAGTCACTGCTCACTTCTTCAGTAACTCACTGAAGCTCATCCCCTGCCACAATTTTTGTGAGTCTTTAAGGCGTAGAGTTGCCAGGTCCAGTTCAAGAAATATCTGGGGACTTTCGGGGTGGAGCCAGGAGACTTTGGGGGTGGCGCCAGGAGCAAGGATGTAACATCACTTTTGTGATGTCACTAGGGTTGCCAGGTGAGGCCCACAAGCTGGAAGCAGGGTTGCCAGGCCTGGGTTGGAAAATACCTGGAGACTTTGGGGGTGGATCCAGGAGAGGGCAGGGCTTGGGGAGGGGAGGGGCCTCAGCATGGTACAATGCCATAGAGTCCACCCTTCAAAGCAGCCATTTTCTCCAGGGGAGCTGATCTCTGTCAGCTGGGGATCAGTCGTAAAAGCGGGAGATCCCCAGGCCCCACCTGGAGGCTGGCAGCCCTATTAAGGCGGGACTGGACTCTTGCTCTTTTCTGCTGCAATAGACAGACTAACACGGCTACCCATCTTGATCTACATTCAGAAGAGGTAATTAAAATGAGGGATAAACCAAACTGGTGTAGAACCCTCTACCACAAAATGAGAGTCTGGCCTAGGGACTCAGATGGCCTCAAAAAGATTTAGCTAGGTTCAGGGAGTGAACATCTCTCAGGAAAGGTTAACTATGGCCAGGATCCAAAATTCTCCTCAGATTTGCCCAAGGCAATTTGGTGAAGGAATTTCTTGTAGGTGTACCCTTTCAGTGGTGGCTGCTCATGAGGTATTAAATGCCTCTCTGGAGGGTCTTCTGCCTATATAGAATGTTTTTTGAGGGGAGAAGCGCCATGGGACGCCTTGAAAAAATGCAATATACAGGTGGAAAACCACACATAGCTTTTTGGATTGTGACCCATAAGCAGGGGTCATTTTGTAGAAAAAGAGGTGCAGGAGCTCATTAGCATAACTCATTTGCATATGCCACACACCCTAACATACCAAAAGTGTGTCTGAAGGCAACACCCACCCCTCAGGCTCCACTCCACAGGTGAGTGAAACTGACCCAGGACATGTGCACCACCCATCCCTTTCCCTCCCCCTCCCCACAACAAGACACCCTGTGAGGTAGGTGGGGCTGAGAGAGGTCTTTTGAGAACTGCTCATGAGAGAACAACTCTGAGAGAACTTGTGACTAGCCCAAGGTCACACCAGCAGCTGCATGTGGAGGAGTGGGGAATCAAACCCGGTTCTCCCAGATTAGAGTCCAACTCCTGACCACTACTCCAAACTGATGGGGTGGAAGCTGCTGAAGGGTTGGTGAAATTTCTCCAGTACTTATGTGCCATGTGCCCAGATAAAAAATGGTATACTTAGAATATTTATATGCCACCTTGAGCAAGTCTCTGGAAAAGCAGCACACAGTCATCAAAGGAACAATGATAAAATTATCAATATTAAAACAAAACATTAAAAACAATAAAGACCCTAGCAGGGCTTTCCCCGGGGCGCTGCGCCTCTGCACTGCTTGGGGAAGCCGAGGAGGGGGTGAGGCTTGGTCATGTGCCCGCCCCCTGGGCTCCTCACTCCCGGAGCTGCGCTCCTGTGTGCTCCTGCTCCAACGGACCCCTGACCATAAGAGTTAATTGAAGTTCTGGAGGAGTAAACTTCTGTGATGGTCCAGTGCTAAAGACAAGCTGTGTGCGTGCACACAAAAGCTTATACTAAGAATAAGACTTTGATGGTCTTAAAGGTGCCCCTGGACTACAGTTGTGTTTGTGGAGATGAGGTGAAACCCAGTCTTCCTTCATAAATAGGATGGTAACCATCACAAAGCGTTGTATTTCAACATCCAGACAAACTGGTTGAAGCCAATTATTTAAAAAAAATTGAGCTCTCAACACAATTATTATGAAGCCAGCTGTACACTCGACAAAAACACCGTAAACCTTTTTTTTGGGGTGTGCACTGGAGGTTCTATTTCAGGATCATGCGGACCATGCCTTTAAACATCATTTTACCAGGCTTCACTGACCAACTCGTAGTAAAAAGTAGCAATTAAGGAAAGAGCTTTCCGCGTGCATGCACCAGGTGGAAACGAAACAAAATAATTCAGTTTTACAGGTTTTAACTGAAGCCAGATGTAGTGATTTGCTTTATGTCATCAGTGTGAAATCATGCAAAGAATGTTAAGCATTAGTCCTTTTGGATAGATTCAGGTGGGGCGCTGTGTTGGTCCGAAGCAATTAAACAAAGTTTGAGTCCAGTTTCATTCTGGATATAAGCTTTCATGCATAATAAGCATGCACACAAAAGCTTATACCCAGAATGAAACTTTGTTGCTCTTAAGGGTGCCGCTGGACTCAAACTTTGTTCTATTTTTTTGGGTGTGTGTGTGAGAGGTTAAATTTTATTTATTTTTCTCAAAGAAGAGTGGGATACAAAAGGGGAAAAAGGGTAGGAGAAGATATGAATTCATTAAAAAATTACCAAATATCATGACTAGTTACATATAACAAGGAGTATCAGCTATATTAATAAAAACACATTTTTCACATACAGAAGCAGATAATGAAACAGCATTATTACAAATATTCAGAAATATTTTCTCTCTTTAAAAGAATAAACAAAATATTTCCGGATATTCAAAGATAGTCTACTAAGAATTTTAAAAAGGTTACACCTTCAACAATTAAACAAATTTTTGCACTAAGTTTAAACCATCCTTATACCCTAAATATTAATCATTTGTCGCATTATAAATTTAATTCTTACTAAATACCTTAAGTACTTAATAGAACATGAAATGGAAAGATTGAAACGATAATCAGTGTTCTCCTCAACTTTTATATGATATTCAGATAGATTCTGAACATTTCCAAACTTTCTCCCGTTAATAGTTTTTGACACCTCTCAAGGCCTGATAAATAACTCGCAAGATTGTCCTGGCAGATCCATGCTGAGTATAACTCCGATAGTTAGGTTGCATCCTGATCTCTCGTGCCTTCCCTGTTGTCCTAGAAGTAAGGGCACCAACTCCAGGTTGAAAACATTCCTGACGATGTGAGGGGTGGGGCTTGGGGAGGGCCGGTTTTGGGAGGGAAAGAACCTCAGTGGGGTAGAATGCCACAGAGTCCGCCCTCCAAAGCAGCCATTTTCTCCAGGGCAACTGATCTCTGTTGTCTGAAGAGCAGTTGTAATACTAGGAGATCTCCAGGCCTAGGGTTGCTAACTCTCAGACTTTCATGGCTGGTTTTCAGCCTACCAATCAGGAGGTGACCCCCCCCCCCCCCGTTTATTTCACTGGTATAATAAGCTATCTTGATGGAAGCTGGTACAATATCAGGGAGGAGTATAATACAAAGAGAAAAGCTTAAAAAAACAACTGAAAAGGCCATGAATCCAGGGGTGCGTTCAGACGCTCAGTTTGATCCGCGCCCCGTCCTCTTCCCTGTCAGATTTAAACGACACGATCAGACAGCAACAGCTGTCTTTCGTGCCCCAGTTGTCTGTCTCCCGTTTTCCCCCCACTATACTTCGCGGCTTTTTGATACCTGAGAAAGTCCGGTGCGGATGAGTGGTGCAGTCTTGGCGCGCCCTTCCCGAATGTCTGATCGTGATCTTGCGCGCCAAGACTGTGACCGCCATCTTTTAAAAAACCAATTCTCCGCATGCGCACATGTGCACCTTTGGTGTAGCCATCTGCGCATGTGCACATGAGACATGCGCATGCGTGAATCAGCGTGAATCGGTCTGCCCAACAGGGTCATCAGTGCACTTGCGTGTTCGCATAGGGGTTTGCTGGTTCACTTGTCTGCTCATGTGCATGCGTGGATTTTTTTTTAAAAAAAACAAAAACAAAAAACTCAGGCTTTGTGGTTAAAGCACGATAAGGTCTGGACATCCGGTCACGGAACAACTGCACGCTGAGGCAGGTGAGTGGATCGTTGTCTGGATGCCATTCTTTCGGGATGATTTCATTCGGTTTAAAAAAAACGGGCTGATTGCTCTTCAGCATTGCCGTCTGAACGCAGCCCAGGGCTGCCAACTCTGAGGGAAATTTGCAGAAGGACCTCAGCATGATATAATGCTATAAAGTCCACCCTTCAAAGCAACCTTTTTCTCCAGGGGAATTCATCTCTGCAGTTAGGGTTGTAAACTCTGGGTTGGGAAATTTCTGGAAATTTGGGGGGGCTGAGCCTGGGGAGGGGGGGGCTTGGGGGGGGGAAAGCCCTCAATAGGATATAAGACCATACAGTCTGGTCTTCAAAGTAGCCATTTTCTCCAGGGGAACATATGAAGCAGAGGTCCATCAGTGGGTATTAGCCACAGGGTATAGATTGAACAGTATGTCTGGGGCATTGGTGCTGTGCATTCTTGGTGCTTGGGGGGGGGGCAACAGTGGAAGGGCTTCTGGAGTTCTGGCCCCGCTGGTGGACCTCCTGATGGCCCTTGGGTTTTGGCTACTGTGTGACACAGAGTGTTGGACTGGATGGGCCACTGGCCTGATCCAACATGGCTTCTCTTATGTCCCTATGTCTGGGGCACTGTGTGACACATGGCTTCTCTTATGTCCCTATGTCTGGGGCACTGTGTGACACAGAGTGTTGGACTGGATGGGCCATTGGCCTGATCCAGTGTGGCTTCTCTTATGTTCTTATGTCTGGAGCATTGGTGCTGTGCATTCTTGGTGCTTGGGGGGGGGGGCACAGTGGGAGGGCTTCTGGAGTTCTGGCCCCACTGGTGGACCTCCTGATGGCCCCTGCGTTTTGGCTACTGTGTGACACAGAGTGTTGGACTGGATGGGCCACTGGCCTGATCCAACATGGCTTCTCTTATGTCCCTATGTCTGGGGCAGTGATACTCTGTCTTCTTGGTGCTTAGGGAGCCACAGTGGGAGGGCTTCTGGAGTTCTGGCTCTGCTGGTGGACCTCCTGGTGGCACCTGGGTTTTGGCCACTGTGTGACACAGAGTGTTGGACTGGATGGGCCATTGGCCTGATCCGACATGGCTTCTCTTATGTTCTTATGTAACTGATCTCTGTAGTCAGGAGACGTTGTAATTCCATGAACTCTTGTGGCTCCCCCTGGAGTTCGGCAACACTATTTCTACTCTAGAGAGGAGTTATAATTCCTGGATATCGACAGGCCCCTATCTGTTGGTTGTCAACACCACAAAACAGCCACAATTGCTATCTAGAATGCTAAACTGGAAGCACTGCTTGAAGGGAAGAAGAAAGAACTGTTGTGATTCTCACAAGACTGCTTGCTCCTGAGGTCTGGCCCCCTTCCAAATAGCATGAGGCAATCGCCTCGAGTGACTAGAAGCCGGGAGCCACTCAAGGGCAACGGATAGTCTGCTGTTTCATTATTATGGTCCCCCCCCCCCCCCACCCCGTGCTGTGTTGTGTCAGCTTGGACTTTTCACCTCAGTCACCAAAGTTTCTTCAGCCTGGCCTGGCTGTCGCTGCCAAGTTCTGCAGCTGGGTTGATTTCTTTTTCTTTAAAAAACCACATCTATAATCATCGGCAGCCTCTGTGTTGAGAGAGAACCTCAAGCTGCTGCCAGCATGCGGACAACGAAAAGAAATCCCTTTCGGTGATCCTTTCTCTTCCCCTGAAAAGAGGAACGCTGAACAGGAAGCCAGATTTGCTGAACGAGAGAGAGAGAGGGCGCACAAAGTGTTACTCGAGTGCACCGCACAAAGCAGAAGGGTCCCGGTCTGAGGGTAGTCATGCGCCCGCAACATGCATGCAGCCTGGGGTTGCCAACCTCCAGGTGGTGGCTGGAGATCTCCTGGGATTACAAATTGATCTCCAGTCGGGGGAAATGGCCACTTTGGAAGGTGGTGTTAGACGCCACTGAAGGCCCTCCCCTCCCCAAACCCTGCCCTCCTCAGGCTCCACCCCAAAATCTCCAAGTATTTCCCAAGCAGGAGCTGGCAGCCTGTGCTGGGGGTGGGTGGGGATGCACTCCCAGTTTATAGTTGCCAATCTCCAGGTGGGGCCTGGAGATCTCCGTGGGGTTACAATTGGTCTCCAGTCGACAGAGATCAGTTCACCTGAAGAAAATGGCCGCTTTGGAAGGTGGACTCTGTGGCATTATACCCCACTGCAGGCTATCCTCTCCCCAAATCCCATCCTCGAGAGGTTCCACCCCCAAAGGTGTGGGGTTCAAATCCTTACTCTGTCCTAAAGATTTCTGGGGCTATTCACTCACTGCTTCTCTGCCTAGCCTCCCTTGCAGGGCTGTTGTCAGAACAAAATGGAAATATACTGAGGAGATAGATCATTGCTTTTCTGTGCACATTTCTCTGGGTAAGGGTTATGGACTTTGGTACGGTAAATGTATGCTTGAAGCCTTCGTTTGCTTTAAATGCCATTGCATGATAGGCAGTCTTCACGTGGCATCTTTATCTGTCCTTCAGATGGCCAAGATTTGGCTCAGCGACGTCTGTGTTTATAATTAAAGTAAAATTTATGCTCAGCTATGATTCAGAGCTGAAATGTACCTGAGAGAGAAAATTCACCTGTTCCGTGTTGCTTGTCTACACATTTATGGACTTGAGGCCTACTAATTCTTATAGAATTAGTAAATGGCTGAATATGTTTGCCACCGTCCAGGTGAGGCCTGGAGATCTCCCAGAATTACAACTGCTCTCCAGATGACAGAGATCAGTTCCTCTGGAGAACATGGCCGCTTTGGAGGGTGGATTGAATGGCATTATGGTCTGCTGAGGTCTTTTCACTCCACAAACCCTGCCCTCTTCAGGGTCCACCCCCAAATCTCCAGGAATTTCCCAATCCAGAGCTGGCAACCTTAGGAATAGACTACGCCACACTAGACCACAGCTGGGACTTGCAGGCAGACATGGAATGAAGAGAGATGACAAACGTGGCAGGAGGCAACATCAGGGTAAGACCTCCATCTCCAATGCTGCCATACACTTCACGGCAATTTATTTACCAGTCTCAGAACAGAAACTGAAAGAGCTTGGAACAGCGATTGCAAAAGGTAACAGCTGGGAAATAATATTGAAATACTATTTGCTGAGGGGACCAAATGCAAGAGTGGAAGTTCCCGAAGATAGCCATGGTTATTGGAACTGAAAAAGAACTAAGAGCACATGATGAACATCTGAGTTTTTAAAAAAATGAGATAATCATAATTCCATAAGGTGCAATTAATGATTAAGATTTAGGGCTGCCAAGTCCCCCCGGGGGGGTGGGGATTTCCCTGCTAAATGGGTCCCCAATCTGCCGATCTGGATTTAGTTGGCGGGGGGAACCCCACCAGCTGAAATGGCCACATCAGGCCGACGTGCCCGGCACGATGACGTTGCTCAGAAGTGATGTCATCTCGCTGGGCATGTTGCAGGGCGACGGTCTAGCAATCACCCTGAAAACTCTATGATACCAGTGACGTGCACAAGGTTACCGGACCAAGAGCAGGACTTCCTTGCTTGGACACATAAGTGACTTGGGAACCCTATTAAGACTAGATACCAGGCAAGATGAAAATCAGCATGAGTTTTTCTGCTCCGGCTGCCTTCCCATGGCTCTTCCACCTGCTCTGACTACAATGCTCCCTCTAAGCTGTGGAGTCTTGTGAGCAAAATTCTACTTTGTGAGCTACTGGCATTAAAGTTGTGAGCGAGCGATCTGGCTGCTGCATAAATTAGTTTGCTCTGGAGCCATCCTTCCTGAGCTAAGACAGAAGTCCGTGAGCTGGAGACTAAAAAACTGCGAGCTATCTCACACTAACTCAGCTTAGAGGGAACACCAGTAATATAAACTTGACTCCAAGCAACTGGTGGGGAGAGGCTGAGGGACTTGCCAGCGGGAAAACTAGGCCGAGGTCTGCATTGCTGCCAAGATGGTGGGTTGACTTCCAGTGCACACCAGAACGGATGTCATCACATCTCTGGCAACACAGGGACATGCTGGTATTTGGGCAAAAACTCTATGGTGGAAGTCATTTTTACCATAGAGTTTTTGCCCAAATACCAGAGTGTCCCTGCGTTTGCCAGCATAGGCAGTGTGAGCAGCGTGACTACAGATGGAGGAAGAGCTTGTGAGTGGGTAGAGGACGGATTCATGACAGGGGGAAGCCCATAGGTGGGCAGGCAAGAAGGACAGGGTTGCCACCTCTAGGTTGAGGAACACCTGGAGATTTGGGGGGTGGAGCCTGGGGAGGGTGGGGTTTGAGGAGAGGAGAGACCTCAGCAGGAAACAAGCTACAGAGTCCACCCTCCGAAGCAGCCATTTCCTCCAGGGAAACTGTTCTGTATTATCTGGAGATCGATTTGAATAGTGGGAAATCTCCAGGTGCCACCTGGACGTTGGCAGTCTTAAAGAAGGGGGTCCAGTCGTGGGCATAGGAAGGCCCCTGAACATTCTCTGCCCATGACCCCCCAAAAGATGAAACCAGCCCTGCCTCTGTGGATATAGCTGTTTATGTGGAAGGCCACCTGTCTGGTGGAATGAGCTCCAGGAGAAGATCAGGGCCCTGCGGGATCTTTTACAGTTCCGCAGGGCCTGCAAGACGGAGCTCTTCTGCCAGGCCTTTGACTAGGAGCCACCACTACCATCTTTGCCCACCACCGTGTGCAACACCAACGACGATGGTTGGCCTTGGAGCGCAGCCCGGGTCAGATGGTCATGGGGAGGGCCAGATACAGATGATGACGCCATCTGACTGTGAATTACCAACATCACTGGAAGCACTTTAGTGGGAATAATTTTGCTGTTGTTACTGTTGTATTTTAGAATGTTTTAGAATGTTTTTAACTGTTACTGGATCGGCACTGTGTGCCACTTGTGAGACGCCCTGAGCCCGTTCGCGGGGAGGGCAGGATAAAAGTATAATAAATAAATAAATAAATAAATAAATAGTGGTTAGGAATGCGAACTCTAATCTGGGAGAACTGGGCTTGATTCCCCACGCCTCCACATGCAGCTGCTGGTGGGATTTTGGGTCAGTCACAAGTTCACCCAGAGGTGTACTTTCAAAGGCAGTTCCTGAAAGAGCTCAGCCCCACCGACTCACAGAGTGCCTGTTGTGGGGAGGGGAAGGGAAACGAGGTTGTAAGCCGCTCTGAGACTCCCTTGGGGAGTGAAGGGCAGGGTATAAATCCAATCTCCTCCTTCTCCTCCTTCTGATGTCATAGGCGTGCCCCCCCAAAGCTTCTGCCACAATATACTTTTTTCAGTTCTTAAGGTGTCATTTTCCATGCTAACCAACCAGCATGACTTTCCCCAAGGAAGGAATCCTTGTGTGAATTCTGTTCCTCACATGTTGCATGAACTGGTTTGGGTGCTTTGGTCTTCATCCTTCTCCAGCAACAATCATCCTGGCAGGGTTATTATTTCCTATGCAAATAAACAGCAAGTTTGGGATGATGGTTATTTATGTTTTATTAAGGACTCCAAGTTGTACTCTGCCCTGTGTAGGAATTGGGGGCGGGGGGGATAAAGAAACAAGTCCTTCCTGCAGTGGCTCACCAACCTAAGAAATACGAAGTGCACCCAAAAAACCCTGTCATTTCATGGAGTCATCTCTGACACCCAAGGGACACAGTTCAGGTGGAGGACGCCCTGTCCTCTGCTACCAGAGAAAAAGTTCACGCCCTGTGACTTTGCACTGGAGGCTGTAATTAATGCTCTGAAAACAATATGAATAAAAATCAAGGGAGTATTGTTTTGAATTACACGGCGTGAGGGTGTGGAACGTGATTTAATAGCACTGCGCAAAATATTTTGATGTAGATACCTAGTACCAGCATGTGAGTCATCTTCAGGATCACCACATCTCTGGGGGCCATGGCCTGGATAGCCCGAGTGAACCCAATCTCATCAGAGCTTGGAAGCTAACTCAGGGTTGGCCCTGGCTAGTATTTGGATGGGAGACCGCCAAAGCATAAGAATGTAAGACGAGCCCTGCTGGATCAGACCGGTGGTCCATCTAGAGCAGCATCCTGTCTCACACAGTGGCCAACCAGTTCCTCTGGGGGGCCAACAACAGGACAGAGCAGGCCCTTAGCCTTCTTTCTTTCTTTCTTTCTTTCTTTCTTTCTTTCTTTCTTTCTTTCTTTCTTTCTTTCTTTCTTTCTTTTTGCCACCAAGTCACGGTCAATTTATGGTGACTCTGGAGGGTTTTCAAGGCAAGAGACTTTCAGAGGTGGTTGGCCACGGCCTTCCTTTGGGTACCACTAGCAACTCTAGACTTCCTTGGTGGTCTCCCATCCAAGTACCAACGAGGGCCAACCCTGCTTAGCTTCTGAGATCTGATGAGGTCAAGGTAGCCTGGTCAAGGTAAGAGGTGATCAGACGTGGTTTTCCCATCGTCTGCCCCTGCAGAGCAACCTCGGACTTCCTTGGTGGTCTCCCATCCAAGTACTAACCAGGTCAGGGTAAGAGACATTCAGAGGTGATTTGCAACCCTACACTTCCTTGGTAGTCTCCCATCTAAGTACTAACCAGGGCTGCCCCTGCTTAGCTTCTGGGATCTGACAAGATTGGACTAGCCTGGGCCATCGAGGTAAAGGTAAGAGATGTTCAGGGGTGGCTTGCAATGGCCTTCCTTTGGGTAGCAATCCTGGTCCTCCTTGGTGGTCTCCCATCCAAGTTCTAACCAGGGCTGGCCCTGCGTAGCTTCTGAGATCTCACGGGATCAGGCTAGCCTGCGCTATCCAGGTCGGGGCTTGGGAGCTGTGGGAACCAATGATCCCCATAATCAGTAGCCATACTCCCAAGCTAATATTTATTTCCAAGTCTCCAAAATCTAGCCCAAATAAAAAAGTTTATGGCTGAAGGACGAGCTCATTGAAGTCTCCCTAAACCATGTTACTTGGTAGGGTGTCACCTTTGTGTCGAGTACTGTTTATATTCGCCTTTATTGGCCAGGCTGTTTTGCAGGCATTGTAAAGGTGGGTGGGATCTGGTTAAAGGGGCATTACGAGTGCCTCACCGCCCCTCTTGGGTCCAGCTGATCTTTGGTAGACTGCCACCACCTGGAGGAAATGGTAGTGATAGGATGGACCACTCAAGGCCAATCCTGGAATTCTCCATAGTGTTCTTTCCAGGGGAGTGAACTAAGCGGCAGGCTCCTGGGGGAAGATGGTACAGTAAGAACTGAAGATGCAGTTTCAAATCATTTGTTCTGAGCAGGAAAGCAAATGGGAAAGCTTGTAGGATTGTCAACCTCCAGGTGGCACCTGGAGACCTCCTGCCATTACAATTGATCTCCAGACAACCAAGGTCGGTTCCCCTGGAGAAAATGGCTGCTCTGGAGGGTGGACTCTATGTCATTGTACCCCGCTGAGGTCCCTCCCTTCCCCAAACCCTGCCCTCCCCAGGCTCTGTTCTTAGGAAGGCCTCTGTTCTTAGGAAGGCCTCGGCCTCTCTGCCTTGTTGTTGGCTGTCCAGAGAAACTGGCTGGCCACTGTGTGAGACAGGATGCTGGACTAGATGGACCACTGGTCTGACCCAGCAGGGCTCTTCTGATGATCTTAGGAAGGCCTTGGTCTCTACGCCCTGTTGTTGGCTGTCCAGAGGAACTGGCTGGCCACTGTGTGAGACAGGATGCTAGACTAGATGGATGCTAGACTGGATCAGATGATGCAGCAGAGCTCTCCTTATGTTCTTAACCGTCCCATACCGCCTTTCCACCCAAGTAAGGATCCCCAAGGTGGTAAGCATGAAAATATTTCAAACGCTGAAACGTTTAAACATTTCAAACATTAAAAAGAATTATAAATATGTAAAAATATTCAAAACAAGTAAAACGTATAACCTCAGACACATATAAACACACAAACCGGGAGGACAGCTAATAAGAGATACTGAAAAAAATGTGAAACAAAACAAAAATGTGTCCACCTACTGGCAGAAGGAAGAAATAGAAACAGAGAAATCTGCCTGTGGAAGGAATTCCAAAGTTGTGGTCCCACAAAATGTTCCCTCTAAGCTCCACAGTGTTGTGAGCAAAAATTCTACCTCATGAGCAGAAAAAACTAGTAGCATTAGAGTTCTGAGCAAGTCTACATTTGACTATTACATAAATTAGGTTGTAGAAGATTATTTCCATAACCTTGTAAAAATCTCAGAATAAATTATTCTAAACTATATTTAAACTATATATTAAGAATAATTTAAACATAATAAGAAAAAACAGAATCAAGTCAAATTTCATTGCAGAAAATGTTGTCCTCTATGAGAGTAGACCAGGTCTCCGGAGAACAGGTCTACCCTTCCCTTTCCACTATATTGGTAGACCCAGCCTCCAGAAAACAGGTCTACCCTCCCCTTTCCACCATATTGGTAGACCTGGCCTCCAGAGAACTGGTCTACCCTCCCCTTTCCACTGTATTGGTAGACCTGGCCTCCGAAGAACAGGTCTACCCTCCCCTTTCCACGATATTGGTAGACCTGGCCTCCAGAGAATAGGTCTACCTACCCCAGTCCACTATATTGATAGACCTGGCCTTAGACTGTTGCCCTGTGCTGAGCCTTAAAAAACATACCAGAACAGGGGAAGGGGGGGAATCTTGCAGTCTACTTTGGTGGCGGTTATTTTAGTGAAATATGACAGATTTACAGGTCAAGTATGACAGAGGTGGAACAATCACTGTCAAAACCCTGCCTAACCTAACAAACAGAAAGTTGCGTAAATGTTATCAACCAGCCCAAACTACTTATTTATTCCAATATTTATATCCTACTTTTACTGTGATTCAAGGCACTTACAAACCATATTGAAAAGTATAATAGGGCTGTGCAAAAAATTTATATTTTTCCCGGCTCTATTATAGCCTATGGGGACCATTATAGTCAATGGGCCCCATAGGTTATAATGGAGAATCAATCCAGGGGTATCTGGGGTTATGGAGGGGGGCTTTTTTTAGAGGTAGAGGCACCAAATTTGCAGCATAGCTGCCGGTACCTCTCCTTAAACCCTTCTCAAATTTCAAAAAGATTGGACCAGAGGGTCCAGTTCTATGAGCCTCAGAAGGAGGTGCCCCCCTCAGAAGGAGGTGCCATAGTTTCCAATGGAGGGGAAATGCTTGTGAGCTAGAAGCTACAGTGTCTGAGCAGGAGCTAAAATTTTGTGCGCTGGCGCCTCCTAGAACAGCTTAGAGGGAACACTGGCCACGACTGAGAAGGCCCTTTTTCAGGTTGACCCTGAGGATGACTGGAGTGGTGAGGCAGGTTCCTATGGGAGCAGGCAGCCCTTCTGGTACTCTGGCCCCAAGCCATATAGGGCTTTAAAGGTCAATACCACCACCCAGGGGTCCGTTGGAGCAGGAGCGCACACGAGCGCAGCTCTGGGAGTGAGGAGCCCAGGGGGCGGGCACATGACTAAGCCCCGCCCCCTCCTCGGCTTCCCCGAGCAGTGCAGAGGCGCAGCGCCCCAGGGAAAGCCCTGCTAGGGTCTTTATTGTTTTTAATGTTTTGTTTTAATATTGATAATTTTATCATTGTTCCTTTGATGACTGTGTGCTGCTTTTCCAGAGACTTGCTCAAGGTGGCATATAAATTTTCTAAGTATACCATATTTTATCTGGGCACATGGCACATAAGTGCTGGAGAAATTTCACCAACCTTCAGCAGCTTCGACCCCATCAGTTTGGTGTAGTGGTCAGGAGTTGGACTCTAATCTGGGAGAACCGGGCTTGATTCCCCACTCCTCCACATGCAGCTGCTGGTGTGACCTTGGGCCAGTCACAAGTTCTCTCAGAGCTGTTCTCTTATGAGCACTTCTCAAAAGACCTCTCTCAGCCCCACCTACCTCACGGGGTGTCTCGTTGTGGGGAGGGGAAGGGAAAGGGATGGGTGGTGCACATGTCCTGGGTATCTCAAGTCTACTTGAAGCCTGGTGGTTTCAAGGGAGCAGGAAGAGAATGAGGGTGTGTTCTTGACGCTTATTTTTGTTGCACAAAGTACTGGATGGGGAAGGGAATGGAGGAAGAGCAGGTCAGTTTCACTCACCTGTGGAGTGGAGCCTGAGGGGTGGGTGTTGCCTTCTGACACACTTCCGGTATGTTAGGGGGTGTGGCATATGCAAATGATTTATGCTAATGAGCTCCTGCACCTCTTTTTCTACGAAATGACCCCTGGGGAAGCTCATATTTATAGTCTGGAGATCAGTGGTAAAAGCAGGAGATTTCCAAGTACCACCTGGAGGTTGGCAACTCTGTGTTTTTAAAATGTTGTATGGTAGAAAAACTCTATTGAGAGAACCTAAGTGTTTTTAATGCTACACAAAGACAACAAATGGATATTGGGCATTGCACCATTTGGCTTTTCTACTTCCTCCTCCGTGGTTTAGCGTGACAGATCACATTGTTTATAAGTTCCCTAAACTGTATCGGTATTTGTTGTTCCTTGTGCAAAGGTGGGAGTCATGTGTACAGCCAGTGCAAAAGCTACCATTGGCCCCCGCAGATAAAAATTCCATCTGGGCACCATTATGACTTTAATCCAAAACAAGTCTCATAACAAAACAAATCATTTGGCTTTCTGTTGCTGTAAATGGAGTATCAGTAGGTAGGAAATGCTAAAGGAAAAGGGGCAGGAATATTAAAGAATAGATTGGGATCCCCAACCTATTTGCACCTGTGGGCACAGTTACAAAATGGCTGACACAAAATGGCTGCTGTGGGAAGCAGAGCCAGCCACAAAATGGCTGTCACGGCTTACCTCCCATCTCACCTTGGGCTGTAGTGACGGCTGCTGCCAAAGCAATGTTTTTTTAAAGAAATCAGCACAGCCAATCAAATTTCCAGTGGCCAATCAGAAGCCTTGCTGGGCAAAAGCCCCACCTGGCTCTGCCCACATTCTAAAAAACCCTCGGCAGCTGCCAGAAAAGGTGTCAGCAAAAAACCAAACTGGGGAAGAACGCTAACAACAATATTGAGAGCCAGTTTGGTGTAGTGGTTAAGTGCACGGAGTCTAATCTGGGAGAACCGGGTTTGATTCCCCACTCCTCCACTTGCACCTGGCTGGATGACCTTGGACAAGCCATAGCTCTGTACCAGCTGTTCCCTCAAGGACAGCTTGGGAAAAAGCTCTCTCAGCCCCACCTACCTCACAGGGTGTCTGTTGTGGGGAGGGGAGGGGAAAGGAGTTTGTAAGCCGCTCTGAGACTCCCTTGGGGAGTGGAGGGCGGGGTATAAATCCAATCTCTTCTTCTTCTATTGTTAAAGTCAAAAGCACGTAACAGGCAAGTATATAGATTATGCAAACCTTATATACAAAACATACAAATACCCAAGGTGTTAACAAAGAATCAACAAGGAATAATACAAGTGTACTAGGCGGAATCAGGATGATGGATGCACACAAGATGAACTACAATGAAGACCCCGGAATGAAACTTCGTTTCGTGGCTAACTTCCTCAGAAACAAATATTCATAACATCACATCAATTGTTGTAAGCTCCTTCTGTCTGTTGCAATAAAGGTGTACCATCACATGAGACGTCGTCTGATCCTTCTGCTTTATACTCTTTAGGATTATAATTCTGTTGTCTAGATATGGAGACGCAGTCTCCTAAAGTCACTATTAAATCAAGAAGAGAATAAGTCTCTTGTTAGGGATTCTGATAAAGGGGTTCTGATAAAGTCAGACAGCCCAGGGCTTCAGATGCTAGTTTGCCTCTGATATCTGTAGTCCGGAGATGAGCTGTAATTCCAGGAGATCCCCAGGCACCACCTGGAGGCTGGCATCCAAGGATGATCAGTGGCCTTGAAAGCCACTGAGATATCCAGAACTACTGGACCTTCTTATGCATGCTTACAGATGACGGAGAAGAAGAGAAGAGGAGATTGGATTTATACCCCACCCTTCCCTCAGAGTCTCAGAGCGGCTTGCAAACTCCTCTCCCTTCCCCTCTGCACAACAGACACCCTGTGAGGTAGGTGGGGCCGAGAGACCTCTTTCAGGAACTGCTCATGAGAGAACAGCTCCGAGAGAATGTGTGATTGACCCAAGGTCATCTAGCAGCTGCAAGAGGAGGAGTGGGGAATCAAACAGTTCTCCCAGATTAGAGTCCACATTCCTAACCACTACACCAAACTGGCTCTCAGTGGCTACTGGTCTACCCCCTGGCCTGGTGCCTAAGAAGTTCAGCAAGGGTCCATCTTGTTTCTTGTGTTATTCGACGAAACTGCTGGGAGATGCTATCTAGAGACCTGGAGTGGAGAGTCTTCAACAGGGCAATGACACAGCATGCTTATCTCTCCTTCCCATCTCATTCCAAGCAAGTGTGTGAAACCCTTAATCGATGTTCAGAGATAGAAGGGTTGGATGTGGGCTGACACAGTGAAACTTTATCCAGATAAGAAGTAAGTTGGCTGCTGGCTGGAGGTGGAGCCGAATCGGCATTAGGTTTCTAGCCGGTCCTGCGTGGGATTGTACTCCCTTTGAAGAACGAAGCCTGTAGTTTGGGATTCTTTCCAGAGCCAGCCACGCTGCTTGAAAAGCAGGTTGCGTGGGTGGCCGGGAGTATGTTTTAGCAGCTTGGGATAATTTTCCAGTTTCAGCTATTCCTGGAAAGGAGAGATCTAACCACTGTTGTACATTCCTCGGCACAAGGATTAGCGTAATACAGCCTACATGGACCTCCCTTTGAATTTTTTTTTTGAAACATCAGTTGGTTTTAAAAAAACATGAATGCAAAGGTTGTTAACCGGGACCAATTGCTGCCAAGCCTCCATTTCGTTGGCCTGTCTCTTTCCCTTTGCTTCTTGTTGCTGAGCGCAGCTTTTCTCTGCTGGTCACATGAGGCTCTGAAAACAATCTTGGGCCTCTCTCCAATGCAAAGGTTAAGAGCCAGTGCAGAAAGGGCAGGATCAGACATAATCTATATATCTAATAGCCAAGGATATCTAAATCCACACACTGGGGGCACCTAAGGGGCAGAGAGATTTTCCCTCCAAAAGTAAAAGAGTGTCCCCTATGCATGTGCAGAGAACACTCTGGGAACTCTGTGGCAGCCCAGCGGCTGACAGAGCCACGATATTTGTGTTGGCAGAGTTCAGAAATAATCCAATCCATGCTTTGGAGTCTGCTTTCACTGAATTTACTGCAATAGGATTTTGGAAAAGGCAACAATCACTGACTGCAGGCCATAAATGCAACAGAGGAACCTTCAGAACACGTTGTCTACAGCGTCAGGTTTCCCCGCGCCTGCACTTGCATCCCTCTGTTGCTTTCCCTCATTTCCGCAGATGTTTTCGCAGTCCGAGGTGCGAAAATACGGTCTGTTCCCTGTTGCTCCACAGCATCAGACTTCCCTGATTCCAGGAATTCCCATGCTGCGCTGCAAGAGGGGCAAACTGCATTTTTGCTCCTAGGAGGGAGAAATCATCTGCAGGAACAAGGGAAAGCTGCGGATGAATAGAAGAGCAGGCAGTCGGAAATTTGACACTGCGGAAAACATCACCTACTAAAACACGGCAGAAAAGAGAAACAACAAGAGGTAGGTTGAACTGCAAGAGAAAAACATTCAATAAACCCGAAAAGTGTGGAAGATACCAGAGATGTCAGACATAAAACACTAGAGGATGCTCCACAGCTCCCCCTAGTGTACAAGTGGACTAAACTACTCTATCTGCAGTATTTACAGTCATTAGATTCTTAGCAGGCTGTTGCTTCTCCAACAAGTTGACCAATATCAACAGTTGGCATTCAATGGCATTCTTGACTTCTAAGCTTATCAGTGGCTGCTGCAGGGGGTGGAGCCACACACATAGAGGGTGCCCACGTACAGGGAAGAAAAGGAGCCATTTTTAAAATACACCAGAAAAGAGGAGTGAGAGAAAAATAATATAACTGACACCGTGGTGGCAGCCACCACCAATGCAACATTATTTTAATCTGCACAGCCTATCAGATTTCCAGTGGCCAATCAGAAGCCGTGCTAGGCAAGAGCCCCACCCACTTTCTGAAAACACTTGGGGGGTGCCAGGTAAAGTGTCAGCGCGTGCTATGGCGCCTCTGGGCACCATGTTGGAGACTCTTGCACTCGTCTATGAAAAACTGATGCACACACCTGTTTTGTAACTGTCACACTAGTACTAGCAGGCTCTTTCCAACTTCCCTCCTTGACAGAAATGCCTCTGGCCACACCTAGGATAAGAACCTTCAAGGAGAGGAGGGAAACAAGCTTAGGCTAGGTGGTATTCAGGTGACTTCTTAGAAATCGTTATCCCTCCCAATGAGAGTCGTAGCCTAACCCCCTGAAAGTTCTTCCTCTTTGGACTAAAGCCATCTCTGCTATTGCTTACATGAATGCTCCCTTGCTATACGGATGCTTCTGCCATTGTTGTTAGCAACCATGCCAGTAATCCCCAGCCCACTGGAAGGTGTGGTAGTTGTGGGAATGCTAATCATGATATCAGAAGCATCTACTGTGGCGGAACGGCGACCTGTTCCACCCTGCCCTCTGAGGTTTTCCCAACACCTGGAGAGGCTTTCCTCTTTCCAGTAACCCGCTACCACCATCTGACCTTTGTAGGGATTGCCTGCTGGGAGGGTCAGGACTTCCAGCTTCCCTTCCCAGTTCTGAGGCCTTGCCTCTATGTCTCCTGCTGCCCAGCACCTGGTCACCATGGGGACTATTTACTGCCCCTGGAGGAACAGCCACTTGCCAGCTGACTGCCTTCTCCCTGGTGCTCCTTTTCAAGTAGCATGCCCAAGACGGTGGAGGTCTATGTGGTACAGAGAGTCACTACCAGCATCAAAAGTTTTAAAGTATCTATTAAGCAGAAAACGTTCACAAGCATACTTTTAGCACAGCACCAGATTGAGCAAGGGAGTTGAAAGAAATGGTTAAAATGCAGTTCCTCTGACCCTCGCTTGATACATGCTCTATTAGATGTTAAAATATAGGCTGTAATGATTTCATGTTTTGGTGTGTGTGTTTCTTTAAATGTTTAGTGTGACTGCAGTACTGTTAGGAGGGTGATAGAGGGAGACAAGAGTAATTTTGACTGGCTGATGTCTGAGAGTGTGGGAGATGTTCTGAGAGGAATCTGTATGTGGTTATCTATGAGGGATTCTGTGTGTGAAGTTTGAAGTGCGAACATAGTCTGTGTGACTATGGGATTTTGAGTCTTTTTCTGAGTTAATAAGACAAACAAGGAGGAGGAAATCAGTCAATGGCTTTCCAGCCTCACTTCTTTCTTAAGAAATGCTACTAAATCGCCCCCAGGCCAGATGGATTACCTAGTGAATTTTATAAGGTATTTGAAGATCAAATTTCCATTAGATTTAAGGATCTTATAAAGAATATTGGGGAAACTGGTATCATTCCGGACTCTTGGAATGGGGCGTTTATAACTTTAATACCTAAGGGTCGAGAAAATCTCGATCTGATAAGCAATTATAGACCAATTTCACTCCTAAACGCTGATTATAAAATCTTTGCAAACATTCTGGCGGAAAGACTCAAAAAGGTACTGAATCAAATTATCAGTAGAGATCAAGTTGGTTTCCTTCCAAGAAGGCAGTTAAGAGAAAATTTGAGGACATTAATAAACACATTGGAGTATTACGAATCACACCCCGAAAAGCCAGCGGCATTGATGTTTATGGATGCTGAGAAGGCTTTTGATAATCTCTCTTGGAGATTCTTACTGTCTAAATTAAAATCATTTAGTCCAGGGGACAACTTTATGGCCATGATTGAGGCCATATATAGAACACAATTTGCTAAATTGGTGATAAATGGGGATATATCCCAAGAATTTAGAATTGAAAAAGGATCGAGACAAGGATGTCCGCTTTCACCACTACTTTTCATTTTCGCTTTAGAGTCTCTCTGTGAACAGGTAAGAGAAGATCAAGGTATTAAAGGTCTTCAATGTAAAGGTCAAATTTATAAGTTGTGTGCATACGCGAATGATGTTATGTTTATTCTTGAAAATCCAGAGATTTCGTTGGGTAGACTTTTAGTAGTAATTAATGAATACAGCATGGTTGCCGGGTTACGAATTAATCTACAAAAAACCTAAATTAATTACCAAAAATTGTAGTAAGGACTTAGAAACTACAATTCAATATTCATCTAAAATATCAGTAGTTAAGAAAGTAAAATATCTAGGTATTGTTTGCACGAATATGGTCAGTTCTTTAATTGCAGATAATTATAAATCTTGGCTAAACGAAGTGAGAGAAGACTTAAATAAATGGAAAGACTTAAACCTGTCATGGTTAGGGAAGGTTGCCGCTATAAAGATGAACATCCTTCCTAAATTCTTATTCTTAGCTCAAACGATCCCGCTGTTGAATGATAAAGCTAGTTTTTATAAAGAACTTAATAAGATAGTGAGTCAGTTTATTTGGAACCCAGGGAAACCCAGGGTGAAAAAGAAAGTGCTTCAAGACAGTAAAGAAAGAGGGGGAATTGGTTTACCGTACTGGGAGATTTATGCAAAAGTGGCAGCCCTAATATGGGTTAAGGAGTGGATTAAGCTAGAAAATCCAAGAGTCCTGGCTTTAGAAGGACATGATCTTCGTATGGGTTGGCACGCATATGTTTGATATGGTAAACATAGTGTGCATACTAATTTTTCGGCACACCCTCTTAGAGCAGCCCTTATGAAGGCGTGGATAAACATCAAAGATAAATTTTATGTAAATATACCTAGGTGGGTCTCACCCTTAGAGGACTTTATAAAGCCTTCTTTATTGATTCCAAATAAATTATTGAGTTATGAAAAATTATTGGATAAAGAAATTTACTATTTTTGTGTTTCGATTGTATATATCGTTAAGAAAACGCAACAAAATATTATATATAAAAAAAGAAATGCTAATAAATCTAGCTAGAAACAATAGGAGAATCCGATGCTCCCTCTAAGCTGTGGAGTCTTCTGAGCAAAAATTCTACTTTGTGAGCTGCTGGCATTAAAGTTGTGAGTGAGTGATTTGGCTGCTGCATGAATTAGTTTGCTCTCGAGCCATTCTTTCTGAGCTAAGACAAAATGTGTGAGCCAGAGACTAAAAAACTACAGAAACGTCTTCAGACAGCGCTAGCTCTTTGGCTTGGAAACGGAAATGAGCACCACATCCCTGGAGTCATATTCGACTGGCTTTCGAGCAAGGGAAACCTTTACCTTTACGTAACCAACAACCAACTTATTATGTTTGGTTGTTATTGTTTTCAACATGTTTTCAGCAGCAAGATCTTCCTTGAGACCCCCTTAACCGCTCAAACAACTATCTTTTGAGTACCTGTACTTTAGGGCCGCCCTTTCAGAACTTGACTTGCCACCGTCCGCTATTATTCATATTCACACAGTTATCCTGCATTTGGCAGGAATAACTGGAACGTTACTGAAGGAACCGTCTGGGGCAATGAACCAGAAATTATGGAGCCTGCGGCATGACAGTACGGTAAACAGACATTCTGATGACGGCAGGCGTTCCTTGAACTAATTGATTAGGTAGCGTTATTGGAATTTTATATCTTGATTAGGTAGCATAATTGGAATTTTACCTCATGTGTCAGTCTCATAACTAATGATCCCGGAGAGGTACAGCTACATGCTCTGGCTTCTGGGAGGATAATATTTCCTTGTTACTGAAAACAATCGACGTTGCCTGGCGAAGAAGAAGAAGAAGAAGAAGAAGAAGAAGAAGAGGAGGAGGAGGAGGACGAGGACGAGGAGGAGGAGGAGGAGGAGGAGATTGGATTTATACCCCGCCCTTCACTACCCAAAGGAGTCTCAGAGTGGCTTACAGTCTCCTTTCCTTTTCCCTCCCCACAACAGACACCTTGTGAGGGAGGCGGGGCTGAGAGAGCTCTGACAGAACTGTCCTTGAGAGAACAGCTCTGAAAGAACTATGGCTTGCCCAAGGTCTTCCAGCAGGTATATGATCCAGCAGGTATATGATCTGTTCTGTTTCATTTGTATTCCCTTTCGCTTGCTGTGAACAAGTTGTATACCGATGTAGCTTGAAGTTTAGCTACTATAGCGTCTAAGGAAAAGCCTAGAAGAATTTTAAAAAACTTTTCTTCTTTCAACAGCTTCCATATCTCATTACAGTCTTTGCCTTGACTTCAAAAGAAGCTTTCCACGGCGGGAGGAGGTAACGGTGCCATTGCTATTTGAAGCATGAAATTGGGTATGATGTACTTATGTACGCTTATATATTATACATTAGGTACATATATATTTAGCTTGGGGAAATGATGATTGACGGGTGACATGAAGAAGAAATTGGATTTATACCCCGCCCTTCACTACCTGAAGGAGTCTCAGAGCGGCTTACAATCTCCTTTCCCTTCCCCTCCCCACAACAGACACCCTGTGAGGTAGGTGGGGCTGAGAGAGCTCTGAGACAACTGGCCTTGAGAGAACAGCTGGTACAGAGCTATGGCTTGCCCAAGGTCATCCAGCCAGGTGCAAGTGGAGGAGTGGGGAATCAAACCCGGTTCTCCCAGATTAGAGTCCGCGCACTTAACCACTACACCAAACTGGCTCTTTAAGAGGCTCTTTAAGAGATCCCACCAATTCGGAACCTAAGAATACTTTAGGTGACAAAAACTGGCAACCGTCGGCTGCATTTCTAAAGAAAAAAATCCTTGAGCTGTTAGAAAGCAATAACTATAGCTGTGTACATTTCCCTCATTTGGTTTTAATTTGGGAAGTAGATGGCTTGTTTACTCTCTCGACTGGTTCTGATTACATATTGTTTCATTCGAAAAAGAATTGAAACGAAACAACAGCAATAAGAAATGTCACCTGCGGACGGCAACTGGGTGGGGGATTTCCACTAGGGTTGCCAGCCTCCAGGTGGGGCCTGGAGATCTCCCAAAATGACAACTGATCTCCAGACTACAAAGATCAGTTCCCCTGGAGAAAATGGCTGCTTTGGAGGGTGGATGGTCTGGCAATTATACCCTCCTGAGGTCCCTCCCTTCCCCAAGCCCCGCCCTTCCGAGGCTCCACCCCCCAAATATCCAGGGATTTCCCAGCCCAGAGCCGCAACCCTAATCTCCACTAATTTCCTTTCCAGCTGCAGTCCTCCACACCGCACACCATCTTTGCCAGTACCAAAGATCATTGATCCCCAAAAGCACTTAGAGCGGGGACTCAAGGAATGTGTCCAGAGGAGGGCAACGAAGGTGTGAGGGATCGGGAGACCAAGTCCTATGAGGAAAGGTCGAAGGAGCTGGGGATGTTTAGCCTGGAGGGGAGACGACTGAGAGGTGATGTGATCACCGTCTTCAAGGACTTGAAGGGCTGTCCTGTAGATCAGTGTTTTTCAACCACTGTGCCGTGGCACACTGGTGTGCCGCGAGATATTGTCAGGTGTGCCGCTGGATTTTTTTCAATGAAAGAAATGTGCCTTCCGGGCTGACCTTCCGGGACGCGTTTGCGCATGCGAGAAAGAACAGTGGCGCTCTCTCGCTGATTCCGCTCGCACGCTCTGTGGCCGGCCTGAGGTAGGGTGATTTGCACCAAGACATTCCAGTAAACATGAATATGTTTGATGGTAACAGCTAGCTGTTTCTGTCAGGGTGGGGTTCAAATCAGTAACTGTCCCTCAGCGAAGAATGGGTGTACTGTGCTTCTCTTCAAATCACTTATGGTCAGCGGAATGCCGTTCACATAAGAGTAAGAGTTTAAACTCTCTATTTGAAAAACTTTAGCAGAATCGCAGTATTAAAATACATCCACATTATATTTCTTCTGAAACTCAGGTCAGTGTTATGGGAAGGAGCCATTACACTTTGGATCTGTAACGTACGATTTCAAGTTGAGTGGCTATTACGTGTATTTGTCATACTGTCGTAGTTAATACTTGAGCTGAGGCAACTAATGACCCATTTATCTTGTATTTCAGTGTTTTTCAACCACTGTGCCGTGAGATATTGTCAGGTGTGCCGCGGGATTTTTTCAATGAAAGAAATGTGCCTTAGCTCGAAAAAGGTTGAAAAACACTGCTGTAGAGGACGGGGCGGAGTGGTTTTCTGCTGCCCCAGAAGGTTCGAACCAGAACCAACGAGCTGAAATTAAATCAGAAGAGTTTTCGGCTAAACATGCGGAAGAACTTCCTGACCGTTAGAGCGGTTCCTCAGTGGAACAGGCTTCCTCGGGAGGTGGTGGGCTCTCCTCCTTGGGAGGTTTTCAGACAGAGGCTAGATGGCCATCTGACAGCCATGCTGATGCTGTGAACTGACAGATCATGAGAGGGAGGGTAGGAAGGGACGCATCAGTACTTAGTTCTTGTGGCCCTTTCTTACATGCCCAGGGAAATGCCGATCGCCACTTTGGGATCAGGAAGTAATTGTTCTCCAGGCCCGTTTGGCTGGGGATCCTGGAGGGTTTTTGTCATCTTCTGGGCATGGAGCAGGGGTCACTGGGTGTGTGTGTGTGTGGGGGGTATTTGTGAATTTCCTGCATTGTGCAGGGGGTTGGACTAGATGACCCTGGAGGCCCCTTCCAACTCTATGATTCTATGATTCTATGACTATGGGTGAAATGGGACATGGCAAAGATTCCAACTGCAAACACTCTGTTTTGTTCACACTTCATAGGATCAGGGACAGCCTCTTTAACTTACTAGGAAAGCTCTCAGTGGGCGGCTGCTGCTCTGACAGGGGTGGGGGGGGGGAGAAACCACTGGCCACCCACATCTGTACCTTGTGGAGCAAACCACGCAGTACCCCAGCATTCCACTTGGCTCGGTTTGCTCCCCTTGGGCTGTTTTAATGTCCAAATCTGCCCCTGCATAGGATCCAATCCAAGGTAACCATAAGTAGAACGGTCCTTAAAGAAAACGGCAGGCGATCACTTTGTGGCTTCTTCCCCCAAAGGAACCAAGGGACCAGAAGTTTAGAATTCGTGCCTGTCTGACATAAGGAAAGGAGAAATAAACAGAGCCTAAAATGTTAAGTCATTTGTTATACATTGGGGAGGGAAGTAAATTATGAACAGAAATGTTCTGGTGTGGTGTCTAAAAATATTATCCCTGGCAAGCTGACCAGAGGCCTGGGAACATCTTCAGCCGATTCGCTGATTCTGCCTTTCAGTGCTTGGTTTTGCTGTCTGTGCACTTCACATCCTCCCAGCAGGAACCCAAGTCACAAGCCCTGAAGTTTGTGGGCGCCGGCTTGGGCAACCTGTGTTTCTAGAAAGCTGGCAGCTTCTTTGCTCTCCTCATTTAGTATCATGTGCTGATGGAACAGCTTGTTGACTTGGCGCTGACATGCTGTTATGAGGCATGTGGGTTTTTTGGCTCACACGATTCACAGATGGCTTGGTGGATGGCTGGAAGGCGACCAACCACATTGTAGGCTTGGATTGGTTCTCCCGCAGATTTCCCAAACAGCCTGCGATCCAGTCACTGCAACCAGGCCCGTAGCCACAGGGGGCATCTGGGGGCAAGGCCCCCCCCCACAGATGAGCGCTGCCCCCTCAGACATTTTTTAAATCCAGGAAAATTCAAAACAATTCATTTTTTTAAAAAAAATGTAAGATGTTTATGGGTGTTCCAAAATGACCCCAGGCAAAGTCAGGGAAGCTTCAGTCTCGTTTCCACCCCCAGGTCTAAAAATAAATAGGTTTTTAAAAAGGCAATAAAATAAAATAAAATTGCAAATAATATAAAATAAAATAAAATTGCAAAATGCAAAATAGAGTCAGAGATCCTCCTGCCCCTGGCTTACACAGAAAAGCATCTCGGAATCGTGTCTCTCCAATCGAGAGGACTAGAGGTCGCCGTGGAGCCGGAGCTGCTGCTTCTGGTGCTGCAAGAGGGGCAGCAGGTACGGTCGGGGTGCCCCCCCTGCAAATTTCCCCAAGCTCCACCAACCAAAATTTTCTGGTTACACCCCTAACTGTAACACATGTTTAGGGCTACTTAGGGTTGCAAGGACGTCCCTGGTCACTGGTGGGAGGGATTTATTTATTTATTTCAATTTGGAAAATACCTGGAGACTTTGGGGGGGGGGGTTCGGGAAAGGGCAGGGTTTGGAGAGGGGAGGGGCCTCCGCATGGTACAATGCCACAGAGTCCACCCTTCAAAACAGCCATTTTCTCCAGGGGAGCTGATCTCTGTCAGGTGGGGATCAGTTGTAAAAGCGGGAGATCCCCAGGCCCCACCTGGAGGCTGGCAACCCTAAAGGCAGGGAGTAAATGAATTAAATAAATACATATTCTAGAATAAACATGTCTCTCCCTTCTGCCCCTTGACTGTATTTGGGGGCACCATTAAGCCCCTCCCTGTGTACCACGGGCCCCGTGGTACCCCCTGCTGTCACCGCTCACACGGCATTCACTCGCTTGTTCACGCAACAGCGGCAGACAGCACGCCATGCAAGGTTCATTGGGGCCATCTGTCCCGTGGCTGTCCTAGCAAGGGAGTGAGGAGGGGGGCAGGCAGCCGGTGGTGGCAGTGGTCCCGATAAGGAACTGTGGGCCTCAGTGGCTGCCCCATCTCGCATGCCCCTGACGCCGGCCCTGGGCCCAAACAATCTTTGCTGTCGCTGATCCAAGATTATGATTTAGGAAGACACAGACTTCAGTGTGATGGGCGACAGGGCAGGAAGAAAGTAACCAGCAAACTTTAATTTTTTTGGGGGGGAGGGGATCTTTTACCCGTTTGTGCTATTATGGTTACCCACCTGGCACGACTTCTAAAGCAGTAACGACCAATGCTCTGCGGAATTTCTTAACCGTCTGTATGTTTATGTTAAGTCTCCTGCGGTACTTATAAATAGTATTAGTAATAGAAAGGTTTTACCCTTAAATCGGAGTCCAGGAGAAACACGCCCTGGTCTAAATTTCAGCCATGAGAGCAGTTCTGACATTTATACAAACACACATCTCAAAGGAACAACGTTTGAGGCAAACTTTTTTTTCTGCTGCTTCGGACCAACACGGCCACCCTTCCGAATCACACATCTAAAATGTCGTTTATCTCTGAGGCGAAGTGAGGTCAGCTGGGTGGAAGGAAGTCGGGGCTCGCATTCCTTTTTAGGAGGTGGGTGGAAGAGGAATTTGGGAAAATGGAATTTACCAGGCAGAGCTTTTCTCTCTTTTTTTTAAAGCTTCATCTGCCAAAATTCTAGTCTATAGAACCATTAAAAATCCAGAAGTCTTTCACTCCTTGGTATTTGGCTCCCCAACCTATTTTGAGCTTGTGGGCCCCTTTTGAATTCTGACACATGGTGGTGGGCACAAATACAAAATGTCTGCTGTGGGAGGCGGAGCGAAGCACAAAATGGCTACCGTGGGAGGTGGAGCCACACACAAAAGAAGCCTAAGTGTGGAGGGGGACAGGTGAAGTAATGTAAAAAAAAAAATCCACTTGGATAGGGGAATGAGTGAGAACAGAACCAACACCCTGGTGGTAGCTGCCACTGAAACATTATTTTAATTTGCACAGACAGTCAGAAACTCTGCTGGGCAGGAGGAGCCCCACCCAGCCCCACCAACTTTCTAAAGACACTCAGCGGGCACTAGAAAATGCCATGTTGGGGACCCCTGCTTTAGATGAAAGCTTTCAGGAGTCCAGTGTTCCCTCTAAGCTGAGTTAGTGTGAGCTAGCTCACAGTTCCTTAGCCTCCGGCTCACACATTTTTGTCTTGGCTCGGGAAGGATGGCTGCAGAGCAAACTAATCTATGCAGCAGCCAAATCCCTCCCTCACAATTTTAAAGCAGTTCACAAAGTAGGATTTTTGCTCACAAGACTCCACAGCTTAGAGGGAGCAGGACCTTGAGCCAACTTCCCTATCTTTAATGGGGTTGCCAGCTCTGGGTTGGGAAATTCCTGGAGATCTGAGGATGGAAGTTGGGAAGGGCAGGCACCTCAGTAGGACATATTGCCATAGAATCCACCCTCCAAAGCTGCCGTTTTCTCAAGGGAAACTGATCTCTGTAGTCTGGGGATCAGTTGTAATTTTTGGAAATCTCCAGGCCCCACCTGGAGACTATACAATAGCTGAAGCACCATATATAGTAAACTTATACATCAGTTGAGAAGAGTATCTTAAATAATATAAGCAATAATTATAAATTATAATGGTAAATGATAAATATGACTATCTTATATATATTTCCAAAAAAAAATCTAATTATTTCCAAAAATAGCAAAAAGAAGCTTGTAAAACAGAATCCTGGCTCCCATCACCTTGCAAGCTGTTTTTTTTTTTTTTTGCTATTTTTGGAAATAATTAATTTTTTTTTGAAGGGTTATACTCTTGTAAATTTGTGTATTGTGTTTCATAATTTAGTTGTGCATGCAGTGTACCTCTGACAAAATATAACTATTGCTTATATCATTTAAGATACTCTTTTTGATTGATGTATAAGTTTACTATTTAGGGTGCTTCAGCTATTGTAAGAACATAAGAGAAGCCAATGTTGGATCAGGCCATTGGCCCACCCAGTCCAACACTCTTGTCACACAGAGGCCAAAAAGACCAGGTGCCCTCAGTAGGTCCAGCAGTGGGGGCAGGAAGCCCTCCCACTGTTGCCCCCCACAAACACCAAGAATACAGAGTATCACTTGTCCCAGACCGAGAGTTCCTATCTATACCTTGTGGCTAATAGCCACTGATGGACCTCTGCTCCAGATGTTTATCTAATTCCCTCTTGAAGCCGTCCATGCTTGTAGCCGCCACCACCTCCTGTGGCAGTGAATTCCACGTGTTAATCGCTCTTTGGGTGAAGAAGTACTTCCTTTTATCAGTTCTAACCCGACTGCTCAGCGGTAGAAACACCTTTCACACTGTAGTCCTTCTTTGTTATAACTCCCACCTGGAGATTGGCAACGGTAATCTCTACGGGTTGTATACAATAAATCATTTTTTTCAGGAGAGATTACTGTGTTACGCGGCACGATTCTTCTATGCAGTGAACAATACTTCTTTTTTATTGATCATTAACTAATCATTAACAAACTTTTTTGAAGTGCAGGAACTTTCTTCAGGGCCTAGCCAGGTGACGGTACAGTATATAAAAACATAGGAACATAAGCGAGAAGCCAATGTTGTATCAGGCCAATGGCTCATCCAGTCCAACACTCTGTCACACAGTGGCCAAAAATACCAGGTGCCCTCAGGAGGTCCAGCAGTGGGGCCTGGACACTAGAAGCCCTCCCACTTTTGCAGAATCACAGGCATTAGATTAGTTTTGCAGGAACTTTCCCCAAATGGCGGATTGCTGGGATTACTGTGGGAGCCTTGTGGTTTTGTCGTCTGGTTGCCAGTTGGGGGGAAATGCAGCTGTAGGAACAAAGAGTGCCTGTCCTGTGGGGTTGATGATAATGCCTATGAAAGAGGACAAAGACGCCCTACAGTCAAAGAGAATGCTTTCTGAGAGTGTCCTTAGTCAAAACAAGGAGGTGCTTTGTGACTAGATAATTGCTCAACCAATGCCAAAATGTAATAAGTCAGGTTTAACGTCAAAATGATTGAATCTTGCAACATGATGCACATTTTCCCGGAAGAAATTCCCCTTGAAAATAGAATGAATTCGTATTCATAGAATCATAGAGTTGGAAGGGACCTCAGGGTCATCTAGTCCAACCCCCTGTACAATGCAAGAAATTCACAAATACCTCCCCCCTCACACCCCAAATGACCCCTGTTCCATTCCCAGAAGACTGGGGGGGGGATCCTCTGGGATCACTGGCCAAACTGGCCTGGAGAACAATTGCCTCCTGACCCCAAAGTGTGTGTGTGTTTGTGTATGTAAGTGCTGTTAAGTCGCTTCCCACTTACGGTGACCCTCCAAAACATCCTATCATTGAGAATCTTGCTCAGGTCTTGCAAACTGAGGACCGTGGCTTCCTTGATGGAATTCACTGATCTCCTGTTGGGCCTTCCTCTTTTTCCGTTGCCTTCATCTTTTCCTAGCATTATTGTCTTTTCCAGGGACTCTTGGCTTCTCATGTGACCAAAGTACGGCAGCTTCAGTTTAGCTTCTAGAGAGAGTTCAGGCTTGATTTGATCTAGAACCCACTGATTTATCTTTCTGGTGGTCCACGGAAACTGTAAGTCTCTGACACCACATTTCCAAGGAATCAACTTTCTTCCTTTCAGCTTTCATCATTGTCCAACTTTCACACCCATACACAGGAATGGGGAATACTATGGCATGAATTAACTTGATCTTGGTCGCCAGCAACGTGTCTTTAAAGTTAAGGATCTTTTCTAGCTCCTTTATGGTTGCTTTCCCCCAATCTCAAGTCTCCTTCTGATTTCTTGGTTGGAGTCTCCCTATTGGTTGTTGATTGAGCCAATCTTAAACTATTTTAGGTTCTTCATTAGCAGCCTTAAAATTGCATAATTCCCTAGTAGTAATTACTTTTATCTTCTCAACGTTCAGCTGTAATCCTGCTTTAGCACTCTCTGCTTTAACCTTCATCAGTAGCGTGTGCTAGTGACATCTGTGTTGGCAGAGTAACAGTGCACGACCTGATTAAAGTGTAGATAAAGGTTTAGTCAGGAACTAACATACTTGATAGTAAAGAGGAGAGACAGAGATAGGTTCCAAACTACATCTCTGGCTGAGAGACAGGATGAGACTAAGTGTAGAACTTCCAAGAAGGAGGAGGATATTAAGAGTAGCAATCTGGAGAAAGACAAGGACTGACACTTAAAAGGAGAGAAGGTGGTGACCTCGCTATCTATATACTAATAGCCAAGTGCCCCCTGTGCACGCGGGTATCTAAATCCGCACATTGGGGGCCCTTGGGGGGCAGAGAGATTTTCCTGTTCACTTGGGTATTATGGGAATACGTTACCGAGCTCCTAGCTCGTTCTGGAATCAGAGTCTTCTACTTCCTCTGAAAACGTTAACTTTTACATACAGCATCTTTAAAAATAATTGGAAAGGGTATTGCCCCCACTCCAGCTAAAAGCATTACAATCCAAGATACCTACAGGCAGGGCTCATTTCGTAGCAGGAGCTCCTCTGCATATTAGGCCACACACCCCTAATGTAGCCAATCCTCCTAGAGCTTGCAGAGCTCTTCTTACAGGGGCGACTGTAAGCTCTTGGAGGATTGGCTACATCAGGGGGGGTTTGGCCTAATATGCAAAGGAGCTCCCGCTACGAAATGAGCCTTGCCTACAGGAATACACAGCGGCTCATGCATCCTTTAGAGCTGCCAACTTCCAGGCGGGGCCTGGAGATCTCTCGGAATTATAACTGATTTTCATGCTAGAGAAATCAGTTCCCCTGGAGAAAAGGGCTGCTTTGGAGAGTGGACTCTATGACATTGCACCTCACAGAGGTCTCTCATTAGCCCCCCAAATCTCAGGAATTTCCCAACCCACCGTCCGACAACCTTAATTTTTCTGTGTGAAATCAGGAAGGGGCTGAAGGCACGCTCGGAAGCAAAATGAGAACTTCTACTACACACTTTTCTTTACAAGGGTATGAGAGGGAGCTACATGTCATGGCAACACAGGTGTACATTTAAGTGTCTCAGATAATCCCCACTCCATTGGTACTGCGAGAGGTTTGGGAGACTTAACCGAACAGGTTTGGAATCGTGTTTTGGCAAGCAAAGTGGGCCCAAATCCAAACTGAGTACTTAAAAGGTTACTGAGAGAAAAAAGATTACTGAGAGAAAAATACACCTATTTAGCCATTATGTTCCTTCTGAACAACAGAAAGATTTAAGGTCTTTCTATTTATTTATTTATTCGATTTTTACCCCGCCCTCCCTGCCAAAGGTCTCCACTGGCTACCAGTGGGGAGTGGGGGGGGTTGCCAGTTCCAGGTTGGGAAACTCCTGGAGGTTTGGGGATGGGGCCTGGAAAGGACAGGGACTGCCGTGGGGGACAATGCCATAGAGTCAGTCCTCCAAAGCATCCGTTTTCTTCGAAGAAAGAAAGTCTAGGGTCCTACGCAGAGGCAGGCAATGGCAAACCACCTCTGAATGCCTCTCGCCTTGAAAAACCCTATGGGGTCGCCATAAATTGGATACTTGATGGGACTTTCTGAGGGATTATTGGGTTAGCAGAGTGTTCAAGGGACGGAACGCCACAGAGTCTATCTGGTTTGTGTGTGCTGGCAAGAAATGATGTTACTGATGGAGCCTCTTTATCTTTGCGAAAGCTAATATGAGTCCTTTATTGTAGGGAACTCCATTCTAGACAGGACGGAGGAGAGATAGGATTCTAATTTAGTCTAACCAGCTAGGATGGATAGAGATGCCGAAAACATGCCGTGCCCTCATAGTGCCAAGATGGAGAAGAATAGCATAGTTTCGAGAAAAGGTGTCAGGCCGGAAGGAAGACTCCCTGAGTACCAATCTACACATCAGAGGGATAGTATCAGAGAGTAAAGGAAAGGATGATCAGTTTCCTGGCCTCCCTATCTCTCTGACTCTCTTATGGACCCCATTCTGAAGACTGAGGCTAAGGCCCTTTCTGCACTGACAGCTTGCTCTGGAGAATCCAAGGACTCAAGGCTTAAGGGTTGACTTTCCAGTTGCCTGCATTCCCTTTGCACTGGTTACCCCCGCCCCCCCGGTTTATTTATTTGTGTATTCTGTATGCACTCTGCATCTACAAGCAAAACCTGCATTTTTAAAGCTAACTGGCTGCTTTGTCTAAGATGAAGGCAAATATCTTCCAAAACTTTTAAGAAGAAGAAGAGATTAGATTTATATCCCGCCCTTCATTCACTTGGAGTCTCAGAGCGGCTTACAAACTCCTTTTCCCTTCCCCTCCCCACAACAGACACCCTGTGAGGTAGGTGGGGCTGAGAGAACCCTTTCCCAAGCTGTCCTTGAGAGAACAGCTGGTACAGAGCTATGGCTTGCCCAAGGTCATCCAGCCAGGTGCAAGTGGAGGAGTGGGGAATCAAACCCGGTTCTCCCCGATTAGAGTCCGCGCACTTAACCACTGCACCAAACTGGCTCCCTCCGTGATTCTACAAAAAGAAAGGGGGGAAACCCAGGCCCACACATGCAAGACAGACACATCTGGGAGCAGGGAATCCCCTAGTCCTTTACATTTACTGATTCCTTCTTATGCTCTCTCTGGCTTTTGAAAAGTTTGCCTGAGTGGGAGGACACGTCCTCTTTTGTCTTTGGAGAAGGAGGGAAAGAAAACAGAACGAGGAGGGGACTTCCGGCAAGACTTGCGACCATGGCGGACGCGCTCCTCCGCATCTGCGGGGAGCGCGATCCGTACCCGGCGGGAAGAAGGGGCTTCAGACTGGTGCCGAGCCCCCAGAGACCCTAGTGAAGGGGCTCTGCCTGGGGTGGCACGAAGGGGATCTCTCCCTACGGTGGCGATCGAGGGATCGAGGTCCCCTTTCATCACCCCCATAGGTTCCCCCGTCTGTGGGAGCCGTATGGCTAAAAGCGCAAAACCGAGAAGCAGCAGAGAGTGCGAAGCTTTGAAGCTGGAACTTATAGTTACGCACGGAGAAAACGTGAGTCTGAAGTAAAAAAAAACAGAACACAGCGGGAAAGGCGGGTGGAGCAAACCCCCCCCCCCGTCTCGAGACTGGCGTACTTACAGGACTCTTTACGTGGCGTTACTGCATGAAAAAACGTACGTTCGGCTTGCTAGATGGCGGCATCGCTCTTTAGAGGATATGAACTTTAAAAAGATATAAGCGCAGTCGTAGAATTTGCTTCTTTCGTCCATCTTATCTAACTATCAACAAAGAAGCGCAGCCTCAACAATGGCGGGGAAACCGAAACCTTCCCCCAAACTAGGAAGTACAGCTCCGAGTTCAAAGGTTGATACCACAGAGATGAGCACTGTGTTCTCCTCGTTATTGCGACCTCTAGTGGACCAAATGACAGCTCTCAACGTCAAGATGGACAAGATGCAGCTGGACCTGAAGGAGTCGAATAAAACTACAGAGAAGCTGCAGCGAGAACTTCTGGAAGTTAAGACTTCAGTAAAAAATCATGATTCAAGGCTACAAAAAGCGGAGAAAGAAAAGGCCTTCCACTCTGATCAGCTTTTGAAACTACAGATGGAAAGATCGAATTTTTTCCTAAGACTTCAGAATGTACCAGAGGATAAAGGAGAAGACCTTAAAAATCTGTTAAGTGAAGCGCTTGAACCAGTGACGGGCTTAAAAGCAGCGGAAATAAAAAGCGATATGGATATGGTTTACAGAACCTATCCAGACTATACCAAAAAGAAAAGCCTGCCTGGTGAGATTCAGATAAGGTTCTCCAAAAAGTCAACAAGAGATGTGGTGCTTAGGACCACAAATAAAGCGGTTCTGAAGATCAAAGGAAAAGAAGTTAAAGTGATGAAAGATATTCCATTTGAAATAAGGAAAAGAAGGAAAGCCTATGGAAAACTGACATCTTGGCTACAGTCTGAATCTATTATCTACAGGTGGAATGTTCCGGAAGGACTGAGCTTCAGCATCAAAGACAAAAAATACAAGATTGACTCTGTTCAACAGGCAAAAAGTTTTTTGGAAAAAAGCAAAGAAAAGAAAAAAGAGAGAGACTCAGATGGTTTGCTGGCATCGCAAGAAAGTATGTATGGATTTGATAGCTCAAAGAGCGAAGAAGAAATTTCTGACTCGGAAAAAGGAGCAGTAGCTCCAAAGGTACAAGAAGAGACTGTTAAGACAAGAAGAGGACGAAAGAAGAAATAAGGGCTGAAATGTTTTTTGAAATAGCACTTATATATTATATATAATTTGTATAATTAAGCATTCCTTTAAAAGAACATGTGTCAAACAGCTTTTTTATTTTTCATATATCATCAGTAACAATCTTAATTGAATATTAACCAAGGTTTAAAATGCTTCATATGTATTAATGGTAAGGTAATATTAAGCAAATGTTAAAGCACACTCTGTATAAGGTAAATATAGCTTAGAAAAGTAGCGATGTAGTAGTAGAAATAGATAAAATCAATTAAAAAAAGAAAAAAAAGAAAAAAAAACAGAACGAGGAGGGAATGTCAACCTGAAGAAAGAGAGAGGTGGAAATGGAGGAGGCAGTGGGCAGCACTTAAAATACCCACAGAAACAATTCTACTTTGGAAAGGATTAGCAATTCAAAAACAGACAAGAATAAAGAACTGCAGCAAAAGGAGTTTTGGTAAGTGCGGGGCAGCAGTGTGCTGGAAGCAGTCTGAATGCAGGTTCCTGTAAAACAGATGCAGAAACAAGAGAAAGCCCTGAAGCACAAAGTGGAAGTGACAGCGGGAGGAAATGCAGAATGGAAGAACAGGATGCACTCCGAAACTGAGGCAAAATACGGGTGCAGAAAGGGCCTACGAGACAGCGCAAAATCCTTCACTACTTGCACTTTCCACCACTACCACGACCGGCACCACCAAAGGGTTACTTTAGAACCAACCCTGGGTATAAATAGCTTACAAATTCCAGTCAGAAGGTTTTAGTACAAAATATATCATTACATAGTCTTTAGAGATTACTGTGTGTACTCATGCCGAGATTCCCACCGGTTTACAGAGTTCTTTCTCCGTACAAAGTTATACATTGATAAAGCACAATCTAGTTTAAAACATGACTTTTGGCTTTTGTAAGTATTAAAGGGGATTAGTGGTGTACAAATTCCAACGGAAATATTTTAAGACTGCCTGCCTAAATCTCTTTGCCGGTTGCCTCTGGATATGGGGTGGGCATTCTTATTTGAGGGAAATATTTAGAGCCATTTCAGATGACTATTTATGAATCAACTCTGCAGAGCTAAAAGAAAAGGGCTCTGTCTAAAGCCTGTGATTTATTAAGATTAAGGTAAGAAAGAGGGAAGGAAATGGAAGCCAAATAACAATGGTGTCAAGTGATAGACCACATAGACTAAGAAATGGTGGAATTTCTGAAGTGTTTGCTTCACTGGCGCTCGTGGTTGAGAACGATCAAGAAGATAAAAATTAGTGGGGAGATAAGTTTTTAAATGGGAGACAGATAATGAGTAGTGACTAGGGGTTCCAGAGATTAAACGACGCCTGAGAATAATGCTAAAGTGAGGGAGAAATTTACCCGACTCTAGAAATACTATGGCTCATTAATTTCCAGGACACTGGGGTAGCAGCCGGTGTTCCCTCTAAGCTGAGTTAGTGTGAGCCAGCGCACAATTTTTTAGCCTCCGGCCCACACATTTTCGCCTTAGCTCAGGAAGGATGGCTCCAGAGCAAACGAATTGATGCAGCAGCCAAATCGCTCGCTCACAACTTTAATGCCAGTCGCTCACAAAGCAGGATTTTTGCTCACAAGACTCCACACCTTAGAGGAAGTGGTGGTAGCAGCCCTCGTTCAGACAACAGAGCCAGGGTGGTGCAGTGTTGGACTAGTATCTGGGAATCCCCAGGTTCGAATCCCCACCCGTGCCATGGAAGCCCACTGGGTGATCTTGGGCCAGCCACACTTTCTTCGCTCAACCTACCTCACCGGGTTGTTTTGAGGATAAAATGGAGGTGAGGAAAACACTGTAATCTGCTTCGGGATCCCGCTGGGGAGGAAGGCAAGGGAATAAATGAATTAAGTAAACAAAGGTCAAATGGCTTGGCTTCTCTCGAATGGTCCTCGGTTTCATGCTTCATGTTTTCATGCGGCAGTTTGGGAGTTTGTCCCAGGTCACTGCAGAGCCCAACGTCCTATTACCCAACAAAACTGTAACCTCTTGTAACCCTGTCCCGTCCTCCCGTGAGGAACCCGGAAAGAACACAGGGGGTTCTTTGCAACACCCTCCTTCCACACCCTTAAGACAAACAGAAAGGGAGGGAGCAGAGGCCACGCTGGCCTTTAGGAGGAAGCAGCACCTGACTGGCATTTAGATGCAGCAGTCTCAGTCTCGTGAGGGTGGGACTGGAAATGGAGCTTCTTGCAAGGTTTTATGGAGCCTCAGATTGATGCAAACTGAGGTTATCATGCTTCTGTAGGGGTTAGGGGGCGTGGACTCTAATCTGGGAGAACCGGGCTTGATCCCCCAGGCCTCCACATGCAGCTGCTGGTGTGACCTTGGGTCCGTCACAAGTTCTCTCAGAGCTGTTCTCTCAAGAGCAGTCCTCGAAAGAGCTCTCTCAGCCCCACCAGTCTCACTGTTGTGGGGAGGGGAAGGGAAAAGAGATTGTAAGCTGCTCTGAGACTCCTTCAGGTAGGGAAGGGCGGGGTATAAATCCAATCTCCTCCTCCTCCTCCTTCTTCCAAACAGAACTATTTAGTGGCTTCTGGAAACTGCTAGGGATGCCAGCCTCCAGGCGGGGCCTGGGGATTCCCGGAATTGCAACTCATCTCCAGAGATCAGTTCCCCTGGAGAAAATGGCTGCTTTGGAGGGTGGACTCTGTAGCGTTGTACCCCACTGAGGTCCCTGTCCTCCCCAGGCTCCATCCCCAAATCTCCAGGAATTTCCTGGGGGTATAGTGCCACAGGGTCCCCACCTACGTATCCGTTGTAGTGTGCGTGCACACAAAAGCTTATATCCAGAATTAAACTTTGTTGGTCTTAAAGGTGCCATTGGACTCAAACTTTATTAGATGTAAAAAGTAAAACTGGCTCTCAGGTGAAGAAATCTGAGAGGAACTCTGCTTTCCCTTTCTCTGGACAGGGTCCCTCAGCTGCTCTTTTCTCACAGAGCCCCTTGCTTCCAAACCTGTTCACAGGTCTTACCAACTGCCTTAAGCCAATCTTAGCTGTATTTGTTGCCGAGTTACTTATGCATTTTGACTCTAATCAGCTCTCCCTGGCAACGCCCTCCCCACCCGCTGCCCATATAGCCAGTTTGGTGTAGTGGTTAAGTGCGCGGACTCTAATCTGGGAGAACCGGGTTTGATTCCCCACTCCTCCACTTGCACCTGCTGGATGACCTTGGGCAAGCCATAGCTCTGTACCAGCTGTTCTCTCAAGGACAGTTGTCTCAGAGCTCTCTCAGCCCCACCCACCTCACAGCGTGTCTGTTGTGGGGAGGGGGAGGGAGAGGAGTTTGTAAGCCGCTCTGAGACTCCGAGTGAGTGAAGGGTGGGATATAAATCCAATCTCCTCGTCTTCTTCTTCTATATGTAGAGAGCCAGTTTGGTGTAGTGGTTAAGAGCAGCGGACTCTAATCTGGAGAACCAGGTTTGATTCCCCCACTACTCCACATGCAGCCAGCTGGGTGACCTTGGGCCAGTCACAGTTCTTTCAGAGCTCTCATAGCCCCTAAAAAACAAGTCTAGCTCACCACTAGTACAACGCTAAGAGCTGGAACTTGCAGCTGCCAGACAATCTTCGGATCTCCTGGCTATTCTACACACTATGCCATATGATAAGAATAGTTGTTATGTATGTGTAATGTGTAGATGAATCACAAGCCAGAATTAAGATTGCTGGGAAAAACATCAACGACCTCAGATATGCAGACAATGCCACTCTAAGGGCAGAAAGCGAAGAGGACCGGAAGAGCCTCTTGCTCAGGGTGAAAGAGGAGAGCGCAAAAGTTGGCTTGAAACTCAAGGTCACCCAGCTGGCTGCATGTGGAGGAGTGGGGAATCAAACCCAGTTCTCCAGATTAGAGTCTGCGGCTCTTAGCCTATACACCAAACTGGCTCTAAACCACATGGAAGTAGTTCCTCACCTGCTGGGTTTCTAAGGGGAGAAAGAATTAGTTTTATACTTCACTTTTCACTACCTGAAGAAGTCCTGGAGCAGCCCACAATCTCCTTTCCCTTTCCCTTCCCCTCCCCACCACAGACACCGTGTGAGGCAGGTGAGGCTGAGAGAGCTCTTTTGAGGACTGCTCTTGAGAGAACAGCTCCGTAAGAATTTGTGACTGTACCAAAGTCACTCAGCAGCTGCGTGTGGAGGCGTGGGGAATCATACCCGGTCCTCCGAAATTAGACTCCGCACTCTTAACCACTACACCAAACTGGGTAGGCAGAGTGGGCGTAGAAGATCTGCGGCTTGAGGCACTTTGGCTTTTTGTCCCTAAAATCCCTCATGATGGCACAGACGGCGGGCGGGAAACTGCCTGAGGTCTTGACATGGCTGGCTGCTGCTCCTCCATGGAAACAGAGCACTGGGAAGGGGGCTTAATGCCAAGTGTTTGCACACCGGTAATATGATTTTGAGTGTGCAACACCATGACAAGTATGTGTGCCCCATTCTGGGGCCGTTGTGGGCTCTGAGTCCGAGCTGGCAAAGGTTAGAGAACTTCGGTGTCCTTGGTAACCAGACCCAAATTATTTTTGGCACAGCCTTGGCATGGGAGAGCAACGTTTTCCCTCTGAGATCACCCTGAACTCTGGAAGCACTTAAAAGGAGATGGAGATGATCCCGTCCCCTGTGCTCCAAGCTTTGATGGGGGAGGGGGGGAAGTGTCTGTGTCGCGCTCCGCTTGGAAAATGCTTTCCAAAGGAAGTTGCTCACAGAATGTCTCCTGCTCCCCTCCTGAGCCCCTTGCCATCGTCTTGCTGTCTGCTTGTATGGCTGCTAACGGTCAGTTCTGCCTTTGCTGCCCCTTCTCATTATGAGCCGGTCTGGGGTGAGTGAACCACTGCAGTCCACCAGAGTTTCCTTCCATGCCATAAACACCTTTGACTGAACAGAAGACACGTGGTCCATCTAGTCCGGCATCCTGTCTCACACAGGGGCCAACCAGTTCCTCTGGAGGGCCAGCAACAGGGCAGAGAGCCCTTCATACGAAGAACATCAGAAGAGCCGCGCTGGATCAGACCAGGGGTCCATCTAGTCCAGCATCCCATCTCACACAGTGGCCAGCCAGTTCCTTTGGAGGGCCAAGAACAGGGCAGAGAGGCTGAGGCCTTCCTAAGAACATCAGAAGAGCCCTGCTGGATCAGACCAGTGGTCCATCTAGTCCAGCATCTGGTCTCACACAGGGGCCAACCAGTTCCTCTGGAGGGCCAGCAACAGGGCAGAGAGCCCTTCATACGAAGAACATCAGAAGAGCCGCGCTGGATCAGACCAGTGGTCCATCTAGTCCAGCATCCCATCTCACACAGTGGCCAGCCAGTTCCTTTGGAGGGCCAAGAACAGGGCAGAGAGGCTGAGGCCTTCCTAAGAACATCAGAAGAGCCCTGCTGGATCAGACCAGTGGTCCATCTAGTCCAGCATCTGGTCTCACACAGTGGCCAACCAGTTCCTTTGGAGGGCCAACAACAGGGCAGAGAGGCCGAGGCCTTCCTAAGGACATCAGAAGAGCCCTGCTAAATCAGACCAGTGGTCCATCTAGTCCAGCATCTGGTCTCACACAGTGGCCAACCAGTTCCTTTGGAGGGCCAACAGCAGGGCAGAGAGGCCGAGGCCTTCCTAAGAACATCAGAAGAGCCCTGCTGGATCAGACCAGTGGTCCATCTAGAACAGCATCTGGTCTCACACAGTGGCCAACCAGTTCCTCTGGAGGGCCAACAGCAGGGCAGAGAGGCCGAGGCCTTCCTAAGAACATCAGAAGAGCCCTGCTAAATCAGACCAGTGGTCCATCTGGTCCAGCATCCCGTCTCATACAGAGACCAACCAGTTACCTTGGAGGGCCAAACTAACTGGGCAGAGTTCCAGGCCTTCTCCTCTGATACTGCCTCCTGGTTTACTGACTCTGAATGTGGAGGTTCCATTTAGGCACCATCGCTGGTAGCTGCTGTAGACCGCTCCTCCATGAATCCGTCCAACCCCCTTTAAAAGCTGTCTACACCTGTAGCCGTCACTACATCCCCTGGCAGTGAATCCCACATTTTAATCAAGTCGTCTTGTAAAGAAGTGATTTCCTTTTATCCATCAACTTTATTGGATGCCCTCGAGTTCTAGTATTCTGGGAGAGGGAGAAAAAATTCTTTTGTCAACTCTCTCTATCGCATGCGCCATTTCATAAACCTAAAATTATAAAGCGCAACGGACTGTTTAGGAAAGGGAGCTACCATGATTCTGTGCGTGTGCAAAGGGGGAATATTCACCATGGTACATATGGAGCAGGGGTCCATCAGTGGCTATTAGCCACAAGGTATAGATGGAAGACTCTGTCTGGGGCAGTGATGCTCTGTATTCTTGGTGCTTAGGAGGTGACCATGGGAAGGCTTCTGGAGTTCTGGCCCCGCTGGTGGACCTCCTGATGGGTTTTGGCCACTGTGTGCCACAGAGTGTTGTACTGGATGGACCACTGGCCTGATCCAATATGGCTCCTCTTGTGTTCTGATTCCACACTGGAAACATAGTCTGTCAAATGAACCAGCTGCTATTCCAAGTGCTTTCAAGCCACCTCGTGCCTCGTGACTGAATATAAGAAACCGGACAATTTTGCCTCAAGCCTTTCTGGACATTTCAAGAATGCTGCTTTTTAGTAACTTCATGACATTCTGTTGTCTTGCATCGCAGGTACAAATCCCTTGTGCTAAAGTTGTAAACTGATTCTGAAGAAAAATAAATTTGCTTCTAAAGTAACTTAAAAGATTCGCGCTTTGTGGTAAGTTCTGCCTAACAGTTGGACCTCGCTCACAATCTAAATTCAGAAGTACGTGTCTGGAAACTAAAATATCACCAAAATAACTGCTTTAAGACTACTCTTTGCAGGAACACGCGGTTAACAGAAGACCACCAATGCATCCTGGAAAACGCCGTTTTATTAGCAAAAACGAAATCTGGTTCAATTCTTGGTCACGGATATAAAAAATCTGAAGTGCCCAGAAACGTCTGTCTAGAGGGCTGATACCCAGCTGTAGTCCAGTTTTCTTAATTTACGGAGTTCTTTTTCTTGGGCTTTTGTCAACTTGGGCGTGACATCACCCAGACTCTCCGCGGCCTCCGGCACCTGGCTGTGAATGTCGCTAGGCGTTCCCTCCTCTTCAGATTCATTCTCTCCGCTGTCACTTTCCATTTCAACTTCATCAGGAGGCTCATCAGAACTGCAAAAAAAGAAAAGGAAAAAAAACACCATAAATAAAAATGGGTGAGACACAGTAACAGCCATATTTTGTTTAATTATTGTGCCTCTTGAGCGAACAGAGATGATGCTGTTGGGTACCTATCCCTGAGCTTTAGTGTTTCAGACTTAGGGAGAATTTCATGAACTCCCTTTATAACTCACAATGGGTAGCTGTATTAGTCTGTCTGTAGCACGCAGAAAAGAGCAAGGGTCCAGTAACGCCTTAAAGACTAACTAAATACGTGGCAGATTATGAGCTTTCATGAATCGTTGCTCACTTCTTCAGATAACCAGTATATGGTCTCAGTGTATCTGAAGAAGTGAGCAGTGACCCACGAAAGCTCATGATCTGCCACGTATTTAGTTAGTCTTTAAGGCGCCACTGGACTCTGTCTCTTTTCCCCTTACTGAAAAATATTTCTTAGAAGTACAACATTAGCCCATCGAGGAAAAGGTCCGGTCTCAAAACGTTCTCCTTGACATCTCAGCATCCGGTATGCGGGCAGAATTTCATGCTGGGGAACATTTAACAGGTGGGCATGAGCCACATTTTTTGTGGTTGGTTCGAGGATGAACGACGAACCCGACCACGAACCCGTACAAATGGGGAGAGACTGGTTCGTGAACCGGCCCGATTTGTATTGGTTTGTGAGCCATTTAAAGTTTAAGCCCATTTCTGTTCCCTGTGGCTTTTCGTGGCGAGCACAAAGCAGCTGTTTGGTTTAAATGGTTCCGAGCCCCTTAGACCAAACAGCTGAGTGGCCAGGAGCTCCCCCCCGCTCAGTTGTTTTTTGTAAAGCGGAAGTTCACCGCAGTTCTTCAGTTCGCTTTGCAAACCACAAACTGCCCAAAATTGGTGAAGTACTTTAGTTCGTCAGCTGGTTTGTGCCCATCCCTAAGGATGACAACCAGTGGTTAGAGTGTCATAAGAACATAAGAGAAGCCATGTTGAATCAGGCCAATGGCCCATCCAGTCCAACGCTCTGAGTCAAACAGTGGCCAAAACCCAGGTGCCCTCAGCAGGTCCAGAAGCCCCCCCACTATTGCTCCCCAAACAGCAGGAATACAGAGCATCACTGTCAAACTAGGATGAAGGAAACCCGGGTTCAAATATCAAGACAATAACAAAGTGCAGGTTTCAGAGGGCAGCTTTGTTGGTCTGCAGTAGAACAGCTAGATTCGAGTCCAGTTGCACGTTAGAAACCAACAGAATTTTGGGGGTATAAGTGTTCGAGAGTCAAAGTTCCCTTTGTCATAGTAATTGGTGAGCCATCCAATCGTGTCTCTTTCAACCTAACCTACTTCACGGGGTTGTTGTAAGGATAACAGAGAAAGAAGGGTATAACAACAACAACAACAGCAACAACAACATTTCTGGATCACCCAATTCCTGTGTACACAAAGCTCTGGGTGATTTACAATAGGTTAAAGACAATACCATTTACAGATTAAAATCAACAAAACAGTTTTTTCTTAATTTAATAGTCTCCAGATGGTGTATAGAATTTTAATCAAAAACCTATTCTGGGTTGTTCTAATCTCATGGGCAGGTTAAGAAGGAGGCTGAATCGGGCAGAGTGGAAGAGAAGAAGAAAACTGGATTTATACTCCGCCCTTCACTTGGAGTCTCAGAGCGGCTTACAAACTCCTTTCCCTTCCCCTCCCCACAACAGACACCCTGTGAGGTCGGTGGGGCTGAGGGAGCTCTGACAGAAACTGCTCTTTTTCAAGGGCAGCCGTGCCAGAACTATGGCTTGCCCCAGGTCATCCAGCAGCTGCAAGTGGAGGAGTGGGGAATCAAACCCTGGTCTCCCAGATTAGAGTCCGCGCACTTAACCACTACACCGAACTGGGTCTCAAAGCGGAGGGTGCCAGCTATGATGGAAAACCGTTGCTGTCCTCAACCAAAAGCCTGGCAGAACATCTCTGTCTTAAGTCCTGCAGGGCCCCTGATGGAGGTTGGCAGAGAGTGCCACCAGGTTGGAGCCAGGGCCGAGAAAACGGCATACGTTGTAAGACAGAACGCTGGGCAAAGCCGAGCCCCACAAGCTCCCCGAGTGCTGTGCCAGGCTCCCATCCCAAACAAAACAGGACTCTGTTTTAAAACAAACACACAACTAAATAGATTAAATTTCAGATAGATTAAATTTCAGGAACCGCTCGGTCGGTTTCTTACCTGTTGTTTGCCTTGGACACCAGCAGCGACTTGATAAAAATAGAACATAAGAAAGAAGCGGATGGCAAGATGTGGGCTGGAGTATGAAGCAGCTAAAGGAAGCAAGGGGGGAAAAAGAGAGAAGAGGCTCAACAAAACGGAAACCTTGTCAAGGGGTCCCATTCAGTGTTCACCCTTTTTTCCAGCACCCGTTGCGGGTCTCTGGGCTGCACTGCCAGAGAGCTTTTCAGCCGCTGAAGCTGGTTCCCCAGCTGCCCTTCGCTGGAGAGGAAAAGACTTGGCTGAAATAATTAATGGCCAAGTAATAATAACACTAATTATTGTATGGCGGTGTGTGTAGTACAGCCAGGGGATCCTAAGATCGTCTGGCAGACAGAAGTTCTAACTCTTTTAGTGTAATGCACCACTGGGGAGTGAGCTAGACTTGTTTTTAAGGCAAGTTTCAGAGGTGGTTTGCCAGTGCCTGCCTCGGAATCATGCTCCTGGCATTCCTTGGAGTTCACCAGGGGTCCATTGGGGCCGGAGCGAGGCGGAGCAAAGCTCCGCCAGCTCAGGAGTGGCCACTAGGGCAGCCACGGGCCGAATCAGATCCTCTAATCTGATTCAGCCTGCTGCCAAATTGCCGCCGAATTTAAAAGCGACTGGAGGGGAGGGGGTTTGAGGGAGAGGCTCCAAACTTGCAGGGTAGCTGCTGGGGCCTCTTCTCGAAATACCCACCAAGTTTCAAGAAGATTGGACCAGGGGGTCCAATTCTATGGGCCCCCAAACAGGTTGCCCCCATTCCCTCCATTGTTCTCTATGGGAGGAAAAACATTTTTTCCCGTCATAGAGAACAATGGAGGGGATGAGACAACCTGTTTGGGGGCCCATAGAATTGGACCCCCTGGTCCAATCTTCTTGAAACTTGGTGGGTATTTCGAGGAGAGGCCCCAGCAGCTACCCTGCAAGTTTGGAGCCTCTCCCTCAAACCCCCTTTCCTCCAGCCCCTCAGATACCCAATGAGTTTTTGCCATTGATTTCAATGGCCCATAAGGTATAATGGGGCTGAAACTGACATTCCCTTTCTGACACACTTCCGGTGATGTCAGGGGACGTGGCATATGCTAATGAGTTATGCTAATGCACCTCTTTTCCCACGAAAGGACCCCTGGAGTTCACCCTTCCAAATACTAGCCAGGACTGACCCTGCTTAGCTTCTGAGATCTGACTCACCTGGGCTATCCCGGTCAGGGCAAGGGACTTCATATTACATTCAGGCCACAGATGCTATTGGGGGCTGGCACCCCACAAAGTGTTGGGTTTGGCTGCGTGGAACATACAAGGGCCTATCCACTGGCTTCCGGGAGCTATTAAAAATCCTAACCCTGAAGGGTTTGGGACCCGGATGCCCCAAGAACCCCTTTTCTGCCACAGGAACTTATCTGTTCTTCCTTAGTGGCCCAGCTCTGAATTCAGCGGCCACTGTGGTATCTGGGGCAAGGACTCACCTGCAGTAGTCCCCCCCCCGCCCCCCAGGAATCTCACTTTGCGCCCCTGAGCTCGACCTATTTGCAGATTAGGAGGAGGTGTTTTTTAAAAAAAATTACAAAGCTCTTGAGAGGGATAAGACCATAAGAAGAGCCCTGCTGGATCAGACCAGTGGTCCATCTAGTCCAGCACTCTGCCTCACACAGTGGCCAACCAGTTTCTCTGGAGGGTCAGCAACAGGGCATGGAGGCCGAGGCCTTCCTAAGAACGTCAGAAGAGCCCTGCTGGATCAGACCAGTGGTCCATCTATTCTAGCATCCTCCTGTCTCACATGGTGGCCATACAGTTCCTCTGGAGGGCCAACAACAGGGCATAGAGGCTGAGGCCTTCCTAGGAACACCAGAAGAGCCCTGCTGGATCAGACCAGGGGTCCATCTAGTCCAGCATCCTGTCTCACACACAAGCCAGCCAGTTCCTCTGGAGGACCAACAACAGGGCAGAGAGGCCGAGGCCTTCCTAGGAACATCAGAAGAGCCCTGCTGAATCAGACCAGTGGTCCATCTAGTCCAGCCTCCTGTCTCACGCGGGGGCCAGCCAGTTCCTCTGGAGGGCCAACAACAGAACAGGACGGCTGAGCCCTTCCCCTGATGTTGCCTCCTGCTTCAGGGGTTCAGAGGTTGACTGCCTCTGAATGTGGAGGTTCCACTCAGTCACCATGACTAGTAGCCACTGATAGATTCATGAAGGAGAGATCTATCTATAAGATAGATTAATCTATCCAGTTATACTTTCTACAGATTGTTATTTTGTTGGGTCGGCAGCTTATTTTGTTCTCTGCTTTGGTGCAGCAAGACATAATTATTTTACTCAACAAGCAAAAACCCACAAGGTTTGCGCTCTTACTTCTTTGACGGCTGGGGAATCTTGCGCCACAGTTTTCGGGACAGGCGCCCTCCAGCCTTCGGCAGCCTCTTTGGTCTGTTGCTGGTGCTTCCCCAGGAGTAGGTAAAATGGAGTCACGGGGAGGCTCTCCTCCACAGCCAGCTGAGAAAAAAAAAGATTGGATTTATACCCCTCTCTTCACTACCGGAAGGAGTCTCAGAGTGGCTTACAGTCTCCTTTCCCTTCCCCTCCCCACAACAGAGACCCTGGGAGGTAGGTGGGGCTGAGAGAGCTCTCTCCAGAACTAATCGTGAGAGAACAGCTCTGACAGAACTTGTGACTGACCCAAGGTCACACCAGCAGCTGCATGTGGAGGAGTGGAGAATCAACCCTGGTTCTCCCAGATTAGAGTCCACGCTCCTAACCACTACACCGAACTGGCTCTCTGAGAAGTGACGCGTGAACGCTGGGAACAAACAGAATCGGCACTTTAAACATAAGGTCTTCAAGATTTATTAGGAGGGAACCAAATTTACCGGTATTTCCAAGTACAAGCTGAGGTCTTTCACATCACCTGCTGTTTGATTCTTTCCCCCTGGAGATGGCCGGGATTGAACCTGGGACCTTCTGCATGCTGAGCAGATGCTTTGCCACTGAGCCACGGCCCCTCCTCACATCTCTGATGCCCCCCTCCCCAACCACGAGTACAAGTTTGAAAATATCGATAGTATCCGATGATTAGAATTGAACCTAAAGGGCTTTCTACATGGCCAGTTCCAGAGGACTCTAGATAAGAAGACTAATAATTAAATAGAAACAAGCCCTTCAGAGTAAAGCTGTATTTTTATTTTGCCATCGAGTCACAGCCAACTCATACCGTTTTCAAGGCGAGGGATGAACAGAGGTGGTTGGCCATTTGTCAGCTAAGGCTGCCATCCCCTGCCCGGGAGGTGGGATGAACAAACCCGGGACATCAGGACTGTGGAATGTTATGTTATGTTTCTCATGGCATGCTTATCGCTCTTTGAGCTACTCCGACCTTGAGACGCTGTTGGTGCCGGCCCATGTATCTCTTCTCCTGTCTGACTCTAATTCCTGTGTATTTCTCTGGGAACTGTAAACCAGTATTTTAAGCGCCTTTTTCTCTGACATGATGATTGGTTATCATGCCTTACCAGACCCTTTCTGAATTCTGTATAATTATCTTGAATGAGGCGGTGCCCGCCATTACTAACACAAGAAGTGCAGATGACCATAGCAGACCTTTCTCGATAAAGCATTCTTGTTTAAGGACACCTTGTTGGTGACTGACTCTGTAGGACTCTCACACCATTGCTTGCCTCTGTGCAGCGACCCTGAGTTTCCTTGGTGGTCTTCTCCTCCAAGGACTAACCAGAACCGACGATGCTTAGTTTCTCAGATCTGATGAGATCGGGCTAGCCAGGCTAAGGGGTAGTAAATCTTAAGCTGCCTTATATGGAGGGGCTGCAGCTCAGTGGTAGAGCATCTGCTGGGCATGCGGAAGGTCCCGGGTTCAATCCCCGGCTTCTCTGGTTAAAGGATCTGGCAGGTGAAATCCTCTGTGAATGTGAAAATCCTCTACCTGAGACCCTGGAGAGCCGCTGCCAGTCTGAGTAGACAATATTGACCTTGATGGACCAAAGGTCTGATTCAGCATAAGGCAGTTTCACATGTGGAGACTATCAGTATCAGTACGGTCTACTTGACTGAGTTACTCCTGGATGAGGCCTTTCACATCACCTACCATCTGATTCTTTTTCCCTGGAGATGCCGGGGATTGAACCTGGGACCTTCTGCGCGCCAAGCAGAGACTCTACCACTGAGCCACAGCCCCTCCCCACCTCTTCGACCCCCCCAGTTCAAGTCCCTGCGCTGCGTGACATGGAGAGCCCCCCCCCGCCTCTACAGCAACTGTTTATTATTTTTAGATTCTGATGTTTCGAAATTGAAACAGGCTCCGATTAACCCGCGCGAAACGGATCCCCGGTTCTCGGGGGCTCGTGGCCAGCTCTTTTGAAAGAAGAAGAAGAAGAGATTGGATTTATACCCCGCCCTCCACTCCCCAAGGGAGTCTCAGAGCGGCTTACAAACTCCTTTTCCCTTCCCCTCCCCACAACAGACACCATGTGAGGTAGGTGGGGCTGAGTGAGCTCTTTCCCAAGCTGTTCTTGAGGGAACAGCTGGTACAGAGCTATGGCTTGCCCAAGGTCATCCAGCCAGGTGCAAGTGGAGGAGTGGGGAATCAAACCCGGTTCTCCCAGATTAGAGTCCGTGGACTTAACCACTACACCAAACTGGCTGACAAGTCTTAATTTTATTATGTTTTATTTATGTGTGCACCCTAATGAATGTTTATATTTCTTATCCTAATTCTTTTGTTAGCTTGACTCTTTCCGTTCGCGGCTCTCTTGAAAGCCATACCTGTCTGCTGGAAGGTGTCAGCCGCTCCTCGGGAGTCTTTGTGCTTAAGGTCATCAATTCCTAGACATTCGGAATGAAGGGAACAGGGTTACGATACAACAGACGGCCCTACAGATTGCAGTGCAGTTTCAAAGAATGGCGCACGTTCCAAAGCCACTGCGTGAGCAGACGCAACCGTGGGCGGGCTGTTTTTTTTTTTTTTTTTTTGTCGTTTGCTACCGATTCGCTTAAACAGGGGATCAATGAATCGCATCTCCACCCTGAGGGCTTCCAATCGCAGTATGCGATGATGCACATGCTGAGAAGGGAAAGCAAAAAAGCCAGCATGGTGTCAGGATAGCCTATCCCCGACGCCACAAGTGCGCGCTGGAGCGATCACACGGGGGAAAGTCTGTCAATGGCTCGCAGCAGCCCATTTGGTACTGGATTTTCCCTACTGGTTTCTAACTCCGCTTCTCCGGCGGAGCAAAACGGCTTGCCGACGGGTGTGGGACGCCTGACAGATGTGCTCTCGTGATCGCACCCTTAAAATCTGGCTGGGAGTTGTGCCTCTCGTGCGGCTAATTCTGTGTGCGATCGGGGCCGTGCTGTGTCAAAGACTCGCGGTGAGAAGGTTTGTTGCTTCTGACCTACGACGGACTTGCCTCCAATAAGGTCCCACAATAAAGTTTACACATAAATCCTTGACTGTCTTGGGGTAACTAGGGTATGAGTTCAGGGTGAAAAGGGTTCTCTTTATTTTGATATTCTTCTGCTAAAAGGGTGTTAGCCTTACAACATCCGTGTGGGCCGAGATATAAACTGTCAAAGATGTCTTTGCTCTGGGCTGGTCATCCATTAACTCTCTGTGAACTCTGGTTGACTAGATCAGGATGCTCTGCATTTCACACTAGTGAACGATGCTCGTGTTGAAGTATTCTGTGCTGAATGTGAAAATGTTATGTTTTTTGTCCTAAAAGATTTGGAAGTGCTAAAGTGCTTTCCGTCCTTAAGGAGCTTATATTGTAATAAACTGGTTTTGTTTAAGAACGATGGTCTCTCTCTACTGATTCAGTCCCTTGCCAGTCTCCACCCAACCGATAAAAGAACTAAAGGGGAATGGGGGAGTCTCAGGGACATAGTCCTGGGGTCCCAGAATCCCACAACAGTTTGCCGCTACCTGCCTTTGCATAGCAACCCCCGACTTCCTCAGTGATCTCCCATTCAAATACCAACCAGGGCCGACCCAGCTTGGCGTCTGATCAGGCCAATGGCTTATCCAGCCCAACACTCTGTGTCACACAGTGGTCAAAACCCAGGGGCCATCAGGAGGTCCACCAGTGGGGCAAGAGCTCCAGAAGTCCTCCCACTGTGGCCCCCCAAGAACAAAGAATACAGAACACCACTGCCCCAGACATAAGAACATAAGAGAATCCACGTTGGATCTGGCCAATGGCCCAACCAGTCCAACACTCCTTGCTGCACAGTGGCCAAAACCCAGGGGCCATCAGGAGGTCCACCAGCGGGGCCAGAACCCCAGAAGCCCTCCCACTGTTGCCCCCCAATCACCAAGAATACAGAGCATCACTGCCCCAGACATAAGAACATAAGAGAAGCCATGTTGGATCAGGCTACTGGTCCATTCATTCCAACACTCTGGGTCACACAGTGGCCAAAACCCAGGTGCTGTCAGGAGGTCCACCGGCGGGGGCCAGAACTCCCAGAAGCCATTCCACTGGTTGCCTCCCCCACCCAAGCACCAGGAATCCAGAACGTCACTGTCTCTGTCACTATGCCTAAACAGACATCTGTTTCTTGTCCTAACCCATTTCCAGAGGCTGTTGTGACAATAAAGTTGGCAGTAATGGTAGAACGACGACGACGACGACGAAGAAGAAGAAGAGATTAGATTTATACCCCGCCCTTCACTCCCCAAGGGAGTCTCAGAGCGGCTTACAAACTCCTTTCCCTTCCCCTCCCCACAACAGACACCCTGTGAGGTGGGTGGGGCTGAGAGAGCTCTTTTCCAAGCTGCCCTTGAGGGAACAGCTGGTACAGAGCTATGGCTTGCCCAAGGTCATCCAGCCAGGTGCAAGGGGAGGAGTGGGGAATCAAACCCGGTTCTCCCAGATTAGAGTCCGTGCACTTAACCACTACACCAAACTGGCTCTCAAGCGGCCTACAGAAATGACATCATCTCAATGCAACTCTCTGTCCCGCTTGGTACTTACAACCCTATTCCACGTTTCTTTTTGTTCTTACTCACATGCGTTTCAGTCAGAAAGTAGAACTGCGATAGGTTAAGCCACTGGTATTTTTCTGAGGAAATACACTCCGGCACGTCCCTTGGCACGAAGACGGCCCACCGAACCCTGCCCCGGCAGAGCTGCTTCCGAATACACAAAGGCCGTGGCTCGCTGGGTTTGAACACAAACACTGAGGAGAGAGGGGTGTTTTAAAAAAGCAATTAGATCGTAGAAATAGTAGAAGAACAGTTAGTTTTTATACCCCACGCTTTTCACTACCTGAAGGAGACTCAGAGCGCCTAACTGTCGACTTCCCTTCCTCTCCCCACAACAGTCATCTTGTGAGGTGGGTGGTGCCGAGAGAGCTCTGAGAGAACCGTGACTGACCCAAGGTCACCCAGCTGGCTGCATGTGGAGGAGTGGGGAATCAAACCCAGTTCTCCAGATTAGTCTGCCCCTCTTAACCACTACACCAAACTAGCTCTTGGCCACCACTACAATCCCCCCCCCCGCCCCCCCGGAGGCAGATTTCAGAGATGGGGAGAAAGGCGTGCTCCGTGGGCAGAAATGCTCTGTTGGATCCAAGCCATTTGCTTTGCTGGTATCCCCTCCCTAAGCTGTCTTGCCATTCCACCTTACTTCTGGATAGTGCAATAGTAAATTGCTCAGTCTCTACTACTTGTAGTACTTGTAGTAGAGGGACCACAGCTCAGCAACAAGAGCGCACGCTTTGCACACCAGAAGTCAATCGCTGGCAGTTAAAAGAATCTGCCAGTTTTCTCGGCCCAACACTGAGACCTGGTACCAGTCAAGAAAGAGAATAGCTAGACCAGGAAGTCTCCCGATCCAAGCTAATACCTTTCCTGGAACTGGCCAAGTGGTTTTAAGAACTGGCTGGGGCCGTGTGCAGGTGCTGCCCAGCAGGGCTTCTGATTGGCCACTGGAAATCTTGTCAGGTTCCCTGTCATTTATATGCTTTCTGATTTGTTTTGCTTTCTCCCGGCTGGGGAATGGCAACCCAGTCCCCTCTATGTCATTGTGCTCTCTATCGCCCCCTCCTCCTCCTGTGCTTCTCCTAATCTGACCCGGTGAAGTGTAACCTTGGATTGTTTATGTAGTAGCAGAGCTCCAGATGGCTGTATGCGTGGGTATCTGAAGTTGGACTTGTGGGAGGGAGAGCTCGGCTGCCAAGCCTAATCAGGATGAACTGCGCGCATTTTTGCTGAGAACGCAACGGCTAGTAATTTTCCCGCTTTACTGCTGGTGCCCTGATTGGTGCTAATATTTCTCCTGCTGTTTGAAGGGTGTATAATAACCTGTAACCATAAGTACAAGTATCTCTAACACTGAAGCTGCAGACTGCAAGACCATTAAGAATAAAAGGACTTTGTTTAACACTGAGGCCTGGCTTATTGGATCTATCACTTCCTCACAAATCTGATTGACAGTGCAGATTACAATAACATGGTTTCAAGTGGCAGCAGCCACGTAGCTTGAGTTTTATTCTCTCCCACATTCCTCTTTCCCAGTGCATTTTTAAAAATCACTCCTCACGTCCCCCGCGCTTGGGAGCTTGTGTGTGTGGTTATGTGCAGCTCTGCCTCTGTGGCAGCCATGTTGTGGTTGGCTCCGCCTTCCGCAGCAGCCATGTTGTGGGTTTGCCCACCACTCTGCACCAAATTCCAAAGGTGACCGCAGGCTCGACGAGGCTGGGAACCCCTGAGCTAGCGGGACCACCGGAGAATCTACAGCAGGAGAAGGGTGTGTTCCATCCAGAAGGAATCATAGAATCATAAGAGTTGGAAGGGACCTCCAGGGTCATCGAGTCCAAACCCCTGCACAATGCAGGAAATTCACAAATACCTCCTCCTCCACACCTGCAGTGACCACTGTTCCACGCCCAGAAGATGACCAAAAAATCTCTAGGATCCCTGGCTATACTGGCCTGGAGGAAAATGGCTTCCTGACCCCAAAGTGGCCATCAGCATTTCCCTGGGCGTGTTAAGAAAGGGCCACAAGAACTAAGCACCGAGGCAACCCTTCATGCCCCCCCCCATGATCTGCCCGAGTCCACAGAATCCACAGTGCTGTCAGATGGCCGTCTAGCCACTGTTTAAAAACCTCCAGAGAAGGAGAGGCCATGACCTCCCGAGGAAGCCTGTTTCACTGAGGAACCACTCTATCAGGAAGTCCTTCCTAATGTTTAGCCGAAAACTCTTCTGAAGCTCTCTAGTAGTTTTGTCTGGGAGGTTCTCTAAAAAATACTGGTTGTAAAATCACAGCGATTCTTGAAAAAGTGGAAACTGAAACAGGAGGATATCCGTGGCTACCCGTCAGGTCACCGGATTAATTATGAATGGATTTTGAAAATCACACAGCTGAGACACACGTGTTGAAGTATCATATCTCAGAACTTATTGTTAGCGAGAATTCGTTCTCAAGACAATTGTGTACAGTTCTATAGAGCGTAACTGTAGAATACTGGATTGTAAGGATGCCCCATAAATACTGTGTTGCAAGCCATGATTGTAAGGATTTCACTTAGAAACTAAGTTATATAGCTGCGAGATCCTTAAATATATGGTGAAAACCTGGAGATGCGAGTTGTTAGATTAATGTAATGTATGCGCTGGATACATGTATACTTTTGGTAGAACTTGCTCAGGTTTTATTAATCTCTGTGAGTGTTGTTTTTTTGCAGTTCAATCCACTGTGAACCTGGTTTTGTTAACTTCACTGATCTGATCTAAAGCAGTTTTGTTCTTTTTTTAATTTTTTGCAAATGACACCAGGAATGTCCCATGGACGGATGCCCGATGGTGGGAAGAGCCAGGGAACCTGATGGTATAGTTTCCATTTCCTATTTTTAAAGGAGCTGTTTCAGGCGGATTTCGGTTCTAAGGAAATAAAAATATTTTCCCAGATGGTAGGTTTATGTAGCCACGGTCAATCGTCTTTGGCAGAAATGAAAGGGGCCTTTGTACTCACAGTCCGAATATTCCGAGAGGCACGAAATTGCAGCGATGTTTTCGGACAGACAGTCGGGTTGCAGAACCAGGACGTTTAACTGGGCGCTCCATTCCACTGAGGGGCAAAAAAACCCAGCCAGATATGAAAACATGTTACCAGAGAGGAAGGCGAAATACAGGCGGCATGCTCAGAAATGTAAGTATGAGTCCAAGTCAAGCCATTCAGGCAAGCTAACTTTAAAAGTGGAGTTAAATAGCAAAGACCAAAACATTTTAGATCGGGGTCCCCCCTTTTTGAGCCTAGGGGCACCTTTGGAAGTCTGGCACAAGGCGGTGGGTGTAACAACAAAATGGCTGCCATGGGAGGCGGAGCCATAAGAACATAAGACAAGCCGGTGTTGGATCAGGCCAATGGCCCATCCAGTCCAACACTCTGTGTCACACAGTGGCCAAAAACACCAGGGGCCATCAGGAGGTCCACCAGTGGGGCCAGGACACTAGAAGCCCTCCCACTGTTGCCCCCCCCCAAAGCACCAAGAATACAGAGCATCCCTTGCCCCAGACTGAGAGTTCCTATCTATACCTTGTGGCTAATAGCCACTGATGGACCTCTGCTCCATATGTTTATCCAATCCCCTTTTGAAGCCATCCATGCTTGTAGCCGACACCACCTCCTGTGGCAGTGAATTCCATGTGTTAATCACTCTTTGGGTGAAGAAGGACTTCCTTTTATCTGTTCTAACCCAACTGCTCAGCAATTTCATGGAGTGCCCCCGAGTTCTTGTCTTGTGAGAAATAGAGAAAAGGACTTTTCTCTACCTGCTCTGTCCCATGCATAATCTTATAAACCTTGATATGTCACCCCTCAGCCGTCATTTCTCCAAGCTAGAGAGCCCCAAGCGCTTCAACCTTCCTTCATAGGGAAAGTGTTCCAACCCTTTTATCATTCTAGTTGCCCTTTTCTGCACTTTTTCCAATGCTATAATATCTTTTTTGAGGTGGGGTGACCAGAACTGTACACCGTGCTCCAAATGAGGTCACACCATCGATTTATACAGGGGCCTTATGATTGGCATTATGAGCCAACCACAACATGGCTGCTGCAGGTGAGGCCACAGAAAGGAAGCCCATGTGCAGGGGAAAAGAGTGGTAATTTTTAAAAATACACGGGGAAGAGAAGAAGAGATTGGATTTATACCCCGCCTTCACTACCCGAAGGAGTCTCACAGTGGCTTGCACACTCCTTTCCCTCCCCCTCCCCACAAAAGACACCCTGAGGGGTAGGTGGGGCTGAGAGAGAGAGCTCTTTCGAAAACTGCCCTTGAGAGAACAGCTCTGAAAGAACTTGTGACTGACCCAATGTCACACCAGCGGCTGAATGTGAAGGAGTGGGGACTCAAACCTGGTTCTCCCAGATTAAAGACCACGCTCTTAACCACTACACCAAACTGGACAGAGGAAAGAGAGACTGAAACTAACACTGTGATGGCAGCTGCTGTTGAACCAATGCTATTTTTATAACAAAATGGTCACCCATAATTGAAAAATTAGATCAAACTACTCAGGGTATTAGCTCCTTTAGAAATCATAAATATTTTGAATTCATGCAATTTTACTAAAAGCGATGGGTTACCTACATTAAGCATGTCATAGTCTTAGCCCATAGTTTTAAAGTTCTTATTTTTTTAAATTGTTAATACTATTTTGAATTTTATATTTTTGTAGTTGTTCTCTACATACTGTAATTTGCCCAAGTTTGTAATTATAAGCAAATTAATTAATTAACCCCCCCCCACGCTATTTTAATCTGCACAGCCAATTAGCTCTTTAATGGCCAACCAGAAATCCTGTTGGGCCCCGGTGGCCTGATCCGCTTCCTAAAAATGCTCGGTGGGCCCCAAAAAACATGTCAGCGGGTGCCACGTTGGGGACCCCTACTCAAGATTTAAAAAGTGATATCCGATCACGACTGGCAAGTTAATAATAACAACTAGATGCGTTTGGAGTTAGGCTGAAATGTGAGCAGTTTTAAGGAAAGAAAAAAGAAAGTACGTAAAAGAAAGCTGATTGGTCTTACACGTGCAACTCAGCAGGTTCCAACAGCACAGAACTCCGCTACTGGTGGCGCCGAGGAGGTATCTGGAACAACTCAGCCTCCCGAAGCAGAGGTTTCTGGGGCGGGAAAACGAACGGCAAAGAAAGCTCTAAGTTGTGCCCGTCTGAAACATCATCACAAAACCACCGTCTGGCTCACTCCTTGGATCCAAAAGGCCACAGCAGGTCAGTCTGCAGTGACCTTTCTTCAGCGCGAAGAGGCTGTGGATCAGTGGAAGGGCGTCTGCTTGGCAGGCAGGAGGTCCCGAGTTCCAAGCCCAGCCACCTCCAGTTAAAAGGATCTGGCAGCTGGTGATGGGAGAAGACCTCCGCCTGAGACCCTGGAGAGCTGCTACCAGTCTGAGTAGACAATACTTGAGGGATCCGGGGTCTGATATGGTATCAGGATAAAACGCATTTATCTTGTACCACTAATGACTGCGGGTGAGCAGAGCCTCTGTGGGGCATTGGCCCCATTCCCCCTTATGGTGCCTCCAGCAGTTGCCTGGGTGACCTAGCAAGAGGACCGGCCCTGTTACAGCCTTTAGCTGCCTGGTACTCAGGAGGAGCTATGGCTCAGCGAAAGAGGAAGAGATTGGATTTATACCCCGCCCTTCACTGCCCAAAGGAGTCTCAGAGCGGCTTACAGACTCCTTTCCCCTCCCCCTCCCCACAACAGACACCCTGGGAGGCAGGCGGGGCTGAGAGAGCTCTCCCGAGAACTGCCCCCGAGAGAACAGCTCTGAGCGAACGTGTGCCTGTCCCCAGGTCACACCAGCGGCTGCATGCGAAGGCGTGGGGGATCGAACCCGGTTCTCCCAGATCACAGCCCGCCGCTCCTAATCACTATACCAAACTGGCTCTCTTAACCACCACGCCGAGGTTATCGGGCTACGAATTTTAATCTTGGTATCTTGATTTTACATTTGTATGTAAACTGCGCGTTGAATGGTCGTTGGCTGATCTTAATAAATGCTGAATGGAAAAGAAAAGGGGGCCGGGAGGCGACAGCTGAGCAGGAGGCCCTGCGGCGAGGTGCCTGCGAAGGCTGGGAAGAGAGCAGGCGAGGCAGTTACAGGTGGCGAGGGGGCTGGGACTCACGGGCAGGGCATGGTGAGGGTATTGGGGAGGGGCTCGGATACCAGGCAGGGAAGGAGAGAGGAGGCAGAGGCCTTGGCCAAAGGCCACACCTCCTGGGGAGGAAGAGGCGGGCTTGGGGGCTGTAACCCTTGCTCTGACCCCCTTCGTCCCCATTCTGGGTCTTGGAGAGCCCCCAAAGAAGCAGGGAGAAAAGGGAGGCAGCTTCAGTAAAGGGAGGGCCTTCAGAGTCCTCCAAGGACGTGGCAAGGTATGATGTCTCTCTCTCTCTCTCTCTCTGTGAGAGAGAGAAGTGTCATCAAGCCTGTGAGAAAAATTCTACTTTGTGAGCTACCGGCATTAAAGTTGCGAGCCGGCGATTTGGCTGCGGCGTGAATTAGTTTGCTCCGGAGCCCTCCTTCCTGAGCTGAGACCCAAACGCGTGAGCTGGAGGCTAAAAACCTGTGAGCCAGCTCACATTAACTCGGCTTAGAGGGAACACTGGTCGAGTCACAGCCGACTCGTGGCGAACTCGTAGGGTTTTCAAGGCGAGAGACTTTCAGAGGTGGTTTTGCCACTGCCTGCCTCTGCGTCATAGCCCTGGTATTCCTGGGAGGTCTCCCACCCAAGTACTAGCCAAGGCTGCCCCTGCTTAGCTTCTGAGATCTGATGAGCTCGGGCTAGCTTGGGCCATCCAGGTCAGGGCAAGAGATGAAGAGAGGTGATTTCCCCATTGTCTGCCTCTGCACAGCACCCCGGACTTCCTCAGTGGTCTCCCATCCAAGGACGAACCAGGACCGACCCTGCTTAGCTTCTGAGATCTGACGAGACTGGGCTATCTGGGGCTCTCCAGGAAAACTGGCAATTCGGTTCAAGAGTTAGGATAGGTCGACGCTTCCTTCTCCCACTATGCAACCTTGCCTTGCTTCTGCTATCTCTCTCACAAGCGACTGCAAGGGGGACTTTGGGACCGGTCTCACTTTATGACCGCGGAGTTCTCTGACTGAGTAATCCCCCCCCCCCTCCAATCTCAGGCAAATGTTTATTCTGCAAGCACGGGCTTAACCAGGATCTAGAGAGACGCCTCAGAGACAAACTGAACAGCGATAGCTTCCTACCAAATGGTTCTGGCGTAATCCGCCGACGGTAACTCTGGGGGGGGGGGGCGCAGGTGCGAAAGGGCAACGAAGGATTTCCACCCCTTCCGGAGGTTCATCATCTCCCCAGACGGGCAGATAAACTAGCGACAACTGGCCACCACCAGGAACAGAAGGTGCCAGGAATTTAGGAAGAACGGGGCGTGCCTTTTATGACGGGAGGCTGCTTATTTATTTTTTTTAAAAATGTAGTGTGTTGTCGAAGCACAGTTGTCAGTGGGAGACCAGAGCTGCACAATTCAATGAGGTGGCTCACACACTCAGTAGAGCCACAGGTGTAACCTAGGCACAGGTGTAAAAGTTCCAAAAATTCCAAAGCCATGGGGAAAACAAGTCCCTCCCTACTCTGCCGGGAGAGTCGGGGGGAAAGAGATGGACATTTTTGGGAAAATGTGCAATACTGTCTTTTTTTTGCTGCCAAGTCACAGCGGATGTATCGCGACCCTGTGGGGTTTTCAAGGCAAGAGACGTTCAGAAGTGGTTGGCCATTGCCTGCCTCTGCATCCCAAACCTGATATTCCTTGGAGATCTCCCATCCAAATACTGACCTGGGCCGACCCTGGCTGCTTAGCTTCCGAGAAGGGCAGGTTATAAATAAAGTAAGTAAATAAGTAAGCATACCTTGCTGATATCCCCTCTCTTCTCAAACCCCACCCTCCCCAGGCTCTACCCCCAAATCTTCTGGTATTTCCTAATCTGGAGTTGGCAACTTTGAGAAGAGGAGGAGGAGGAGGAGATTGGATTTGTACCCCGCCCTTCACTACACAAGGGAGTCTCAGAGTGGCTTACAAACTCCTTTCCCTTCCCCTCCCCACAACCGACACCCCGGTGAGGTAGACGGGGCTGAAAGAGCTCTGACAGAAACTGCTCTTTTTCAAGAACAGCTGTGCCAGAGCTATGGCTTGCCCAAGGTCATCCAGCAGCTGAAAGTGGAGGAGTGGGGAATCAAACCCGGTTCTCCCAGATTAGAGTCCGTGCACTTAACCACTACACCAAACTGGCTCTCAGCAGCTATGTGTGGAAAAGGAACCCCTTCCGGGGACATACTGTATCGTTCCCGGAGGGTGGCAGAAAGTGCACTTCAAGTCCCACGTTTCCGACTCCCATACGGTGACGATTTCTTTGAAGCCGACTGCCAGCACGGAGCCGTCTTCGGAGAAGCAGCAGACGGTGGCCGGATAGTTGTGATAGCTTCCGACAAAATCACAGGTCCAGCCTGCGTTTCGGCCTGTTGAGAGAAAAACACTCCTTTGTTGCGATAGCCTGAATGCGTTGAATGATGGGTATGGGAAAAATGAAAAGGCACGGGAGCAGATTAAGATGAAGGGGCCTTAATGACCTGCTAATCAACATCTCCTGGGGATCCCCGGCCCCAAGGACAGCCTTCTCGTCTCGACTAGGGCCAGGACCTTTTCGGCCTTGGCCCCTATCTGGTGGAATGAGCTCCTGTTATGAGATCAGGGCCCTGAGGGACCTTTTACAGTTCCACGAGGACTGCGAGACAGAGCTCTTTCGCCAGGCTTTTCGTAGAGGTGGTGTGCATCCTTCCCCCTTGACTGGGCCTCCCCTTCAGCGGGTCAGATCTGTATTACCATCTGGGAACTCCAATCTGAAACTGACTGCATCTGTTGAGGCTCTGACTAGAAACACAGGAATATTTGTATTTTTATCTGACAAATTTTAATTGTTTTTTAATGGTTCGTATATTATATCTGATGGAGCCTACCCATCGCCTGCTAGGTGGGGAGGGCGGGATGCAAGTCTAATAAAGTAATTAAATAAATAAGATGGAAATATGTTCCCTCAACACTTCCAATAAAATCCCAGATCCTAGTCTGGAACGCTAATGATGGCACCGTGCTGGCTCTCAGACCATTAAACAAAAAAACTCAATGCAACAGGCCTCACATCCTTTTGAAAGAAATAATTAAAGACCATCACAGTTCAAACAGGTAAGACATGCTTCATCAGTGCATTTTAAGCATATAAAGAAGAAAGTTCCTTCAGCATTCAGGCAGGAAGTAGCCTACTGGAATGAGAGGATGGAGCTGAGTTATTTTCTGTAGACCCAGAAGGTCAGACCAGAACCAATGGGTTGAAATTAAATCAAAATAGCTTTCAGCTAAACGTTAGGAAGATGTTTATTCAATCCCCTCTTAAAGCTGTCTGTGCTTGTAGCTGCCACCATTTCCTGTGGCAGGGAATTCCATATGTTAATCACTCTCTGGGTGAAGAAGTGCTTCCTTTTATCTGTCCTAAGCCTAAAAGAAAAGGTAAATGTTTCTCTTGCTCGAAAGCCAGTCGAATCCAAATCTAGGGGGCGGTGCTCATCTCTGTTTCCAAGCCGAAGAGCCACTATTTGCAATTTCTTGCTTCCGAACTGCTAGATTGGCAGGAGCTGGGGCCAGAGACGGGAGCTCACTCCGTCACGCGGCACTCGGGTCTCGAACTGCCGAGCTACTGACCTTCCAGTCTGCAACTCAGTGTCTTAACCCAAGCCACTGCGGCCAAGAGCCCACGAGTTCCTTGTATTGTGAGAAAGGGAGAAAAGTACCTCTTCCTCTACCTGCTCTATCCCATGAATACTCTTATAAACTTCGATCATGTCACCCCTCAGCCGTTGTTTCTCCAAGCTAAAGAGCCCCAAGCGCTTCGACCTTTTTTCACAGGGAAAGTGTTCCAACCCTTTTCTTGTTCTAGTTGCCCTTTCCTGCAGATGAAATGCAATTCTGGAGAAACGCACTCAGCACTTACTTTCCTCATCGTTTTCAGCCAGGAACACCCAGACTTTAAACCGTCCATCTTCGCCGGCCGTTACCATGGTCGGGGGGATGCTGTCGGGTTCCCCCGTGTCACGGAAACACAACGCTGTGATGTGATCCTCGTGCGGCATGTTTATTCGGGTGTTCAGCACAAAGCTATGGCAAAGGAAGGGGGGAAAACGTGAATGTTTGCATGAGATTCCTGGGGGGCGGATGGGCCTCTGTGGTCAAACTGCGGTCCGGGTATATAATTTCAGGCACTGGCTTCGGACTGGATTTCCTGCACAGAGCAGGGGTTAGACTGTAAGGCCCCCTCAGGCAGATTTCCATATTTCCCAAAGGCTACTGGGAATGCTTTTGAAAGACTCACCATGACCTCAATGGTCTACAGCAGGACTGGGCGGGCAGGAAGGGGGGTTGTGGGAGATGTACCAAAGCTGCCACTCTTGAGGGCCCTTCTAAGCTTTCTTGCCCTGTGGAAGAGAACTCAGAAGGGCATCTGAATGCCTTCCAGAGGCAATCTAATGTTCTCTGAGCTGTTTTTTCCCTAGAAACTGACATTCTTGCTGCCCTGTCCCTTGAAAGGAAGGGCTAGAGAGAAGAAAAGAAGAAGAGATTGGATTTATACCCTGCCCTTCACTCAGAGTGACTTACAAACTCCATTCCCTTCCCCTCCCCACAACAGACACCCTGGGAGGTAGGTGGGGCTGAGAGAGCTCTTTCCAGAAGCCAGTTTGGTGTAGTGGTTAAGTGTGCGGACTCTAATCTGGGAGGACCGGGTTTGATTCCCCACTCCTCCACATGCAGCTGCTGGTGTGACCTTGGATCAGTTACAAGTTCTTTCAGAGCTGTTCTCTCAAGAGAACTGGTTGGCCACTTGAGAGCCAGTCTGGTGTAGTGGTTAAGTGCGCGGACTCTAATCTGGGAGAACCGGGTTTGATTCCCCACTCCTCCACTTGCACCTGCTAGATGACCTTGGGCAAGCCGTAGCTCCGTACCAGCTGTTCTCTCAAGGGCAGTTGTCTCAGAGCTCTCTCAGCCCCACCTACCCCACAGGGTGTCTGTTGTGGGGAGGGGAAGGGAAAGGAGTTTGTAAGCCGCTCTGAGACTCCAAGTGAGTGAAGGGCGGGATATAAATCCAATCTCTTCTTCTTCTTCAGAACTGTCCTTGAGAGAACAGCTCTGTTGGAACCATTTTATTTATTTATGTATTTATGTATTTATTTATTTATTTATTTCAATTTCTAGGCCGCTCTCCCCGCACAGCAAGCTCGGCAGGCTTGCCCAAGGTCATCCAGCAGCTGCAAGTGGAGGAGTGGGGAATCAAACCCGGTTCTCCCAGCTTAGAGTCGGAGACACTTCGCCACGACACCAAACAAGCTTGGAGCCTCCCCCTTTAAAGAAAGGCATTCAGATTAAATTTCATTCACTTTAATTTAACTGCCTTCTTAAAAAAATTTTTAAAAACCCTGAACAGGAATATCCTGGCTACGGGTCTGAAGCAATGTTCCCTCTAAGCTGTGGAGTCATGTGAGCAAAAATTCTGCTTTGTGAGCTACTGGGCATTAAAATTGTGAGCGAGTGATTTGGCTGCTGCATAAAATTAGTTTGCTCTGGAGCTAATCCTTCCTGAGCTAAGACAAAAATGTGTGAGCCGGAGGCTAAAAAACGGTGAGCTAGCTCACACTAACTCAGCTTAGAGGGAACATTGGTCTGAGGGCAGGAGAATTCTTTCGGTCCTCCCGCTGGGGAGAAAGGCAGGGTATAAATAAACCAAATTCATAAATCCCTGAACGTCTATGCAGGTTTCCCAGAAAGGATCTCAGGGTCAACTGGGGCTCTGATATGTGAAGGACTACAGAACCGAGACAGCTTTTTGCCGATTCTTTCGGGCACACGAGGGCCGGCACCTTTGCTTTTGCTCGTCGTACGCCCAGAGCTTCATCTGCAGTTCAAGTTCGCCACCCTTGTCTTCCCGCTGCTCCACGGTTGCCAGCCAGCCGCCTCTGGGGTCGAACGCTGCCTTCATCAACTCCACCTGGTTCAGACCGTACTGGTGGATGTACTCCTGCTGCACGATATCCAGCTGCAGAATTTTAAGAAGCGAAAGGAGGATTCTGAGCTCAGACACGGGAAAGAGGTCACCGATGGAGGGGAAATCTTGTGGTGTTTACAGTGAGGAACTAAACTTCCACTTCCTTCCTTCCCCCCTTTCTCTCACTCCCCCTCCCTATCCTGCTTGTGAGGTAGCAACAAGGTCCAGAACTGGCCAACAGTAGACTATTAACGCCATTTGGGGAGTAATTTTAAGTTTGTAACTTTGGGCCAGTCACAAGTTCCCTCAGAGCTGTTCTCTCAAGAGCAGTTCTTGAAAGAGCTCTCTCAGTCCCACCTACTTTACGGGGTGTCCGTTGTGGGGAGAGGAAGGGAAGGTGACTGTCAGCTGCTTTGAGACATATGAGGCCTGCTGGGTGACCTTGGACCAGTCATGGTTCTCTCGGGACTCTCTCAGCCCCACCTGCCTCACAGGGTGTCTGTTGTGGGGAGAGGAAGGGAAGGCGATTGTCTAGGGTTGCCAAGTCTCTTCACCTTACCGGCGGGGGGGGGTGTCCTCTGCTAGCTGGGAGCTTCCCTGGTGTGCGCGCAAGGCGCGCGCGGCGGGCAACCTCGCCGGAAATGACGTCAGCACGTTGGGGGCGTTGCCAGAGCATCGCCCTGGCAACGCCCCCGACATGATGGCGTCACTTCCAGTGACGTCGCCCGGCGCAGGGGAAGTCGTCCAGGCTGGATGACTTCAGGGGTGGGCTTTCCCCCGCCGGCCGAATGCTGGCCGGCGGATCGGGAACCCCTGTAGCGGGGGATCCCCTGCCCCCCGGGCTGACTTGGCAGCCCTAGGCCAATCAGAAGCTTTGGTGGGCAAAAGCCCCATCTGGTCCTGCCCACTTTCTAAGAACAGTTGAGGGGCACCAGCAAGGTCTCCATGGTCACCATGGTGTGTGGGGGTTTCCCTCCCTTACAATTCTGTTAAGTGAGCCACTGCTTCATTTCACTAAAAAAACCCAGTGCTTTCTGAGCCAGGGTAAAACATTCAGCTAAATAACCTAGTAGAACAAGAATCATTCTTATTAAAAGGAGAATGATGCTGAATTATTTGTGCCGAGTTCAGAAGGCCAAGGTTGAACACACGAAAGTGGGCACCCTTAACGTGGTGGTGGAAAGTGCTCTCAAGTCACAGGCGACTTCTGGTGATCTTGTAGGGCAAGAGACGTTCAGGGCAAGAGACGTTCTGAGGTAGTTCGCCATTGCCTGTCTCTGTGTCCTTAACCAAAAAAGCACTACTATAATAATGTATCAAACGGTGACGATGGACGGAGGATGCATGCAAGATCAGGCCTTAAAATCATGGCCTGAAAAATTTGCTTCCTGTATTCTTAGTGCTTGGGGGGCAACAGTGGGAGGGCTTCTGGAGTTCTGGCCTCACCGATGGACCTCCTGACGGCACCTGGGTTTGGGCCACTGTGTGACACAAGAGTGTTGGACTGGTTGGGCCATTGGCCTGATCCAACATGGCTTCTCTTATGTTCTTATGTCTGGGGCAGTGATGCTCTGTATTCTTGGTGCTTGGGGGAGCAGCAGTGGGAGGGCTTCTGAAGTTCTGATCCTGCTGGTGGACCTCCTGATGGCACCTGGGTTTGGCCACTGTGTGACACAGAGTGTTGGACTCAATGGGCCATTGGCCTGATCCAACAGGGCTTTTCTCATGTTCTTTAAAATTTTCTAACATCCAGCCTGACGAAGAATGCTAGAGAGCTCGAAGACTTGCAGTGTTTTGCGTCAATATAAGGCATGACGCAGATTTCGTTCTTGTTTTCACAATAATTCTACCAGTTTCCTTCCAATCAAGGGCGTAGACTTTTTCAATCCCCGGGGGGGGCAGGGGCTCTCTCGTGCGCGCGCTCTCGGGACCATGTCCCCGCCGCTCTCCCCCCCCGCCCCAGGGAGCCGCCGCCGCCGCTTCCCTCCCCCGGGCCGTGCCCGCCTGCCCGCCCGCCGCGCTCCCCACCCCTCCCTCCCTCCCTCTCCCCGCTCACCTCGGGCGGCGTAGGATCGCTGCTGCTGCCTGCAGCCGGGGGCCGGCACGTCGCCCTTGTGGGCCCCCGGCTCCCGCTCCGCCTCGCATTTCCCGGGGGGGGGGGGGGCTCAGCCACCCCCGGCAAAATGAACGCCCGCCGGTGGCCAGTCAGCTGGCCGTCGCAGCCTCTCTCCCCCCGCCCCGCCCCAGGGAGGCAGGAGGGCAGGCCGGGGGTGGGGTGGAAGGAGAGGCGGCGACGGCCGGCTGACTGGCCACCGGCGGGCGTTCATTTTGCCGGGGGTGGCTGAGCCCCCCCCCGGGAAATTTCGGGGGGGGGGGCTCGAGCCCTCGAGCCCCCCGTAGTTGACGCCCATGCTTCCAATAGTTCCTCAGCCATTATCCTGAGGGGACAGAATAGCACCTCTTGCGCATAACTCCAATGTCAGTTCCATTCTGGCTATCGAAACGTCACACTGCAGTGCTCGGCCCTCTCTAACCACTCATAAGAACATAAGAGAAGCCAATGTTGGATCAGGCCAGTGGCCCATCCAGTCCAACACTCTGTGTCACACAGTGGCCAAAAACACCAGGTGCTCTCAGGAGGTCCAGCAGTGGGGCCAGGACACTAGAAGCCCTCCCACTGTTGCCCCCCCCCGTCAAGCACCAAGAATACAGAGCATCACTTGCCCCAGACTGAGAGTTCCTATCTATACCTTGTGGCTAATAGCCACTGCTCCATATCTTTATCCAATCCCCTCTTGAAGCCGTGCAATGCTTGTGGCCGCCACCACCTCCTGTGGCAGCGAATTCCATGTGTTTATCCCTCTTTGGGTGAAGAAGACGACGCCTTCCTGCTTCTCTGGATATGCACCGTCTTCTCCCTTCCGCACCACATCACTATTTTGAGGCGGAACACGCCCTGTGTGATCGGGCCCCACGGGCGTAGCTTACATTGTACAGCTGCTTGTCGTTTTGCAGCGAATAGAACTGCAGATGACCCGGTTTGCCGTTCAGAACCAAAGCGTTTGTTCTGGGGTCCACCATCAAGCCGGTCTTGACGTCGCTGCCTGGAAGGAGAGAGAGGACCCGCAGACGGAATGCCATTTCTGTTGTCAAGGTGGGGAACACCCCCCCCCAAACATCTTCCAATTGTGTTTTTTAAAACCATACCTTTGATCAGTCCTTGAATCACGGCCGCGACTCTTAGGCTGCTGTGTATGATGGTTATTTCTGCAAGCATCAGAATTGTTTAAAAAGTCAACGACAGTGAAGGCTTACAGAATATACAAAACCTTCTTAAACCAGAAGAATGTGACTAGATATGAAGATTCTAACATGTCTGATATGTCGGAATCCACCCTCTCCGGTGGCTGTTTTTATACCCGCCAAACACTCTGCCGTGTCCCTTTCACCAGACTGAATGGAGGAGTGCCAAAGCCACGAATGGAAAAATAACTAACTCGAAACAGATCTTCTTTTTAATATACCAATTTACTAAGTGCGTAATAGAAATAATAGAAATCACCTCTGTGTTCGTCCAACACAATCATTTACACAGTTCAGGAAAGGAGAACTACAGGTACGAGTCACACCTCAGAGGTGTTATTTCCAGGGGTCATTTCGTAGAAAAAGAGGTGCGGGAGCTCATTAGCGTAACTCATTTGCATATACCAACACCCCCTGACATCACCGGAGGTGTGTCAGAAGGCAACGCCCACCGCTCAGGCTCCACCCAAAAAAATCTCCAGGTATTTCCCAACTCAGAGCTGGAGAGCCAGCTATAGCTTTAATTCGAATATACTTCCGGTCACCACTCATATGTCTAAACTACTCATGCGATGGTATACTTCTCCTAAACAGGTACATGCTATTACTAAACATCACACTCCGCTATGCCCAAAACAATGTGGAATGTTGGCCGATTATAAACATTGTTGGTGGTATTGCCCGGTTATTCAAAAATGTTGGAAAGAAATAGTTTTGAATATTAAGGCTATTACTCAAATAGAAATACCTTATATACCTGAATTAATATTATTAGAATGTTGGCCTCAACCCAGAACATATAACAATGAAGAACCTTTAATCGCAATTTTGCTAGCAGTGGCGCGCCTCCTCATAGCTCGTCAGTGGATAGATAAGTATCCCCCTTCTATCTCTCAATGGTATAATAAAATTTGGGATTGTTTCGTTATGCATAAGATTGCTTTTTCTGTGTCAAATTCTTCACCAGAAACTTACACAAATAAAGTGGTAGCTTTATGGTTTCCAGCTGTAACTTTTTTGTTAAAAAAAAGAGATTCTTCCGAATAATCCTTATTCTAAAAATAAGATTTGCTTTTGAGGTATAGGAGATAATAACGTCTTCTTTTGTATATCGGTTGTTTTATATAGTTTGTTTATAAAGCTATTTGGAAATAGGGTATTACGGTTTTGACTTACTGTTTGTCATTAGATGGTAGTGGATCGTCTTTTTTACTTTGTATAATGCTGACCTGCAACTATCTGTAAATTTTGTTAACATTTTGAATCTTGTGGAAAAACTTTAAAAAAGAGATAATAATAAAAAAAGCGCGGGAGAGCCAGCTTTACACTTTGACTAAAAGACCCTTTAGGTTTCCTTTGCCCTTGCAGGGAAGCTACCCGGCAACAAGCATGAAAATACAGATCAAATTAGTCTGCTTTTGCTTCTTTCCACAGCGCATCACCATATGTGCCCGCTCCTGGGCTTGTTACTCACGGAACGGCGTTCCTGCGTGCTCCGGCTCGAAATGACCCCTAGTTATTTCTATCACTTGACATTTATGCACTTAGTAAACTTGTAACATAAGAAGCTGCATGGACACCAGGCCTTCTCCTGATGCTGCCTCCTGGCTCTGGGATTCAAAGGATTCACTGCCTCTGAATGTGGAGGTTCTCCTCAGTCACCATGGCTAGCAGCCACTGACTGACTTCTCAATCTATCCCATCCCCCTTTCAAGCTGTTTATTCCTGTGGTTGTCACAACAGCCTCTGGCAGCAAATTTCACATTTTAATCACTCTCTGTGTCCATCTTACACCTATTGCCCATCAGCTTCGTTGGATGTCCACAAGCTTTAGTCTTTTGGGAGAGAGAGAGAGAAAAATTTTGCTTTGTCAACTCTCTTCACCCTGTGAATAACTTTATAAACCTCTGTCATGTCCCAAAAAATATTCACTTTCTCAAAGAACTCCAAAAGGCTGGTGAGGCAGGACTTCCCTTTGCAGAAGCCATGCTGGTTTTCCCTTGGCACGCTTTGTCCTTCGAAGTGCCTAACAACTCTATCTTTGATTAAAATTTTGTCGCCAAGAGGAGCTTTATTTACTTGGATACAAATTCAAATAATATTACAAACTAGTTGGGTCAAGTATGACAAAGCTTTGTAAAAGTTGTCAAGCACATACACACAAGCCGCAGACGATTTCCAGAACCGGTAGAAAACAAACGGCCCTTACTGTTATCTGAATGTGAAGTAGAAAAAAATGTTCCATCAGGAGAGGCAGAAATATTCTGGATTGCGGATCCCAAGCGAGGCAAGAACTCTTTCTTTGAGTCGGATCCGTCTCGCCACTGGACCAGCACCGATTCAACCCCACCGCTCAAAAGACTGGTTCCTGTCGACCCGAACAAAATATATACTCTGTTGAAACAACTCAATACACAAAAATGTATTTCACATGTTCCTCAACACATGTGACGTAACATAGTTCTACAAGTTTCTCATAAGAACACAAGAGAAGCCATGTTGGATCAGGCCAATGGCCCATCCAGTCCAACATTCTGTGCCCCACAGTGGCCAAAAACACCAGGTGCCCTCAGGAGGTCCACCAGTGGGGCCAGAACTCCAGAAGCCCTCCCACTGTTGCCCCCCAAAGCACCAAGAATGAAGACATCACTTGCCCCAGACTGAGAGTTCCTATCTATACCTTGTGGCTAAGAGCCACTGACGGACCTCTGCTCCAGATGTTCATCCAATACCCTCTTGAAGCCGTCCATGCTTGCAGCTGCCACCACTAACAGTGGCAGTAAATCCCACATGTTAGTTACCCTTTGGGCGAAGAAGGACTTCCTTTAATCTGTTCTAAGCCTACTGCTTATGAATTGCATTGCGTGCTCACAAGTTCTTGTGTTGTGAGAAAGGTAGAAAAGTACTTATTCCTGCCTCATTTTCTGCCTTAAGTAAGACAGGCTTTGTGTACGCCAGGCTAAAATTAAAAAAAAAATCCTATGTAGGTCTTTTGCTGGTGGAAAGGGGGCTGATTCCCCCCACCCTCAACTCTTGCCCCTGGGGCACAGCATGTGTGGGGGAGGCTGCAGTGCGGAATCAGAGAAAAGTGCATCCCCGGCGGAAAACAGAAGTAATACTCAAGCACAAAAATTTATGGGCCAGAGGAAGCCCATTCTGCAAGAACAGCTGAGTTCTCTAGAGCAGGGGTGGGCAAACTTGCTTAGCGCAAGAGCCACCTAGAACAGGGGTGGCCAAACTTGCTTAACGTAACAACCACATAGAATAAACATCAGATGTTTGAGACCCACAAGACATGAACAAATATTACCTGCTTTTATTGGAAAATAAGCAAATTTGCTTTTTATTAACATTAAATGAGACTGCCAAAAATAATAACAAAAGGGGTAAAAGCAGATATTGATAATGATATTAATTTGTCCAGTGATATTTGTTTGCTAACGATATTTAGCTTCCCCAGCCGCCCTGCCGGGAGCCACATAATATATGTGAAAGAGCCGCATGCGGCTCCCAAGCCACAGTTTGCCCACCCCTGCTCTAGACCATACAAGTCTCCATAAGTAAGCTCTTTCTTTTTAACTCTCTTGCGTAATTTATTCTCCTTATAACTGTCACTTGCAGGGCACTCAACTGGCTGCCACTGAATCCTGCGACTGATCTTGCCCTTGAGATTTCACAGCTGGCCCACAACAGTTTTCAAATCCTGAGATTTCACCATAGCTGCAAATTTGGGCTCAGATGCTAATGAGGATTAAATTATTACTGTTTCTTTTTAAAATTTCATTTATTTATAAGTTTCCAACATAAATAACAAAAAGCTGATAATATACCTATAGGGGAAACATCCTTGAAAAAATAAAAACACTGAGCATAGAATTCTATTGTTCATTTATATCATTGATCCATCCAGTTAAACAACTTAGTCCAGGTTACATCAAAATAACCATCCTCTTTACCTTTTAACATCATTGTCAATTTGTCCATTTCAGCAATGCCTAGCAATTTTTGTAAGAATTCTTGTTTATCTGGAATTTTTCCTGCTTTCCAATATTTAGCATAAAGAATTCTGGCAGCTGTAACACCATGCAGCATAGGTGTAAACTACGGGGGGGGGGGGCTTGAGGGCTCGGGCCATCCCCGAAATTTCCCGGGGGGGACTGAGCCCCCCTGGTGAAACGGAGCGCCTGCTGCCGCCTCTCCCCCCTGCCTCCCGGGCCTTTCCTAGGCCCGCCGGCCGGCCGTTCACTGCCGCCAGAGCCTCTTTCTACCCCCCCCCGCCCAGCTTCCCTGTACCCACTCCTCCCTCCCTCCCGGGGCTCCGGGAGGGAGAGAGAAGAGTGGCCGGAGGGGGGGGGAGGCGGCGGCAGCATTGTTTCAGAGCATGTGTGTGCAAAGCACACGCATGAGCCCCCGCACCCCCCGGGGATTTAAAAACCTGACGCCCCTGCCACGCAGTATCAGATATCAGTCAACTTTCTTATATAAGTCCGGGATTGTATTAAGAAGGAATATTTTAGGTTTAAATGGTATTTTAGTTTTCATTATTTCTTGAAGGATTTTCTTAATTATTAACCAATATTTACTTGCCTTCCCACAAACCCACCACATGTGAAAATATGTGCCAGAATTTTTCTTACATTTCCAATGACTGCTGTTTCTGATAGCATGGTATATGACGGCCATCTAGATTGTATGCTATGATTTTTATTTTTTTTAAATCATGTATTGGCTTGTTTTTAATAAACTTCCTTTGGTGACAACAGGGATTCACGGGGGGATAAAGTTTGCCCCCACAGCCAACGTGTGTGTGGTTTGCTTTGCATCTATTCTACATTATTTATAATTGTACCTTTCATAGGAAAGGTGACTGAAAGAGTCTGACATCCTCATATGTCTAAGGTCAATTTTACTAAATAGTTTTTTTACACTAGAGGTAGGTACTTATATTGGGACTTGCTGAATCAACAACAGCAATTAAAAAAAACCCGATTAGGAAGATTGATTACAATAGTTCTGTTCTTCGTGCTTGACGCGTTTGTGCTTCACAATCTTCTGGAACACTTCCCCCCCTGATTCTCTTCCCTCCTATGCTTACCGACTGACTTCACCTGACCTCTCCTCTGGGATTCTATTCTCGCTACGATGAATGCCCATTCAACAGTGGTTATGAGAGGCCCGCATTTTGCATCTTCCTTACTCTGGCAGAATTTGCTGTTGCTTCTTTGGTAAAAGAGATTCAGTCTCACATATTTTATTGGAACGCCCTCCATATCTATATATCTAATAGCCAAGTGCCCCCCCGCGTGCGGATACTTAATTCCGCGCGGGGGGGCACTTGGGAGGGCAGAGGGGGGTTCTGCAGGTGGGGGGTGACCCCCCCGCCTGCAGAAAAATCCAAAAAGTTTGAAAAACTTCTCGGGGGATATTTAAATCCCCACAAAAGTTAAAGCGTTCTCCGTGCACGCGCGGAGAAAGCTCTGGCCACTATAGGGGAGGGGGTGGGAAGCGGCGCGGCAAGGCCTCGCCGCCGCCGTTTTTGGGGAGGGGGGAGAGCCTCGGCGGACGGCGGTCTCCCTGCTGCCGCCGCTGCCGTTTTGAAGGGAGGGAGGGGGGAAACTGCCAAAGGGGGAGGGGGTAGAGGCTCGGCGCGTCGGGGGAGAGGAGGAGGAAGAGACTCACTCCCCCCCCCCACGAGTATCGCGGGTCCACCGGCTTGTCCTAATCTAAGATGCCATTTTATTCTGCCACGGCTGGTGGACTTCAGTGATGATAATCCAAGCAGGGCGCTCCCCTTTCCTACTCTCAGATCCAAATCCTAACATAACCCTGGATGATGCAGAATTTTTCCCACTCCTGTTGTCTTCCATGATGTAGAAATCATAAATGAGATTTCAGATAGTTATACTTCTCAAAGCACTGAGTTATAGCGATTTTATGAGACAAAGGAAAGAAAAGAAGACACCTATAGATGTAACCAAAATTGATGTATTTCGACGCACAATTTTTAATACTTATAATTTTTAAGTTTTTGGAATATAATTTTAGTTTTCTTGTTGTTGACATTTATATTTCCATAAGTAAGCGGTTTTTCTTTTTTCACCCTTTCTGTTACCCAATACTTCAGAGGCATCAGTCAACCCAGCCTGCTTCTGGGGCTGTCGGTTCTTCTCCCCCCCCCCGCCCCCCCATGTCAGCTGCAGTTCTAGAAGCATTAGCTTATATTTCGAGCCTGGCCCCACATCTCTTGTATGGGGCAATATCACGACATGGAGCCGTCCAGGTTTAACAGCTAGTGAGATACCGGAATGTTCTGGTGTTATGGAAACCAATGGCAAACGTACATGCACATCACCAGAGTTTTAAAAACACTAATTAAGCAGTTGAAATTTGTTAAACCAATGCTATTTTGGAATCAGTCCTTTGGTCTGGGTGACCCAGGCTAGCCGGCTCTTGCCTGATCTCAACAGCTAAGCAGGGTCGACCCCGGGTTAGTACTTGGATGGGAGACCGCCAAGGAAGTCCAGGGTTGGTGGGCGGGGTCAGGCAATGGCAAAACCACCTCTGAGGGTCTCTGGGCTTGATAATAATAATTATCATAAGGCAGTGTGTGTAGTACAGCCAGAGGATCCTAAGACTGTCTGGCAGCCAAAAGTTCTAGCTCTTTTAGTGTCATGCACCACTAAGTGGCGCGCCAGACTTGCTTTTGAGGCAAGGCACATTTCAAGGTTGGTTTGCCACCGCCTGCCTCTGTGTCATAACCCTGGTATTCCCTGGAGCTCGCCCTTCCAAATACTAGCCAGCACTGTAATTGTGGTTGGGGCAAAATTAAAAGCTGACTAGGGTGGCTGTCAAACTTGCATAATGAACTAGGAAAGGGAAAATGCAGACTGATGTATCTCTATCTATCTATCTATTGACTGTTATAAAATTTTTTACCTTGTACAATTTAAACCTCCGACATTTTAAATTTTTAGAATCCTTTTTATAATCTTAGATGCTATTATGCTTTATAATTTTAATTGCTCTTTTATCTGTTACTTACTTGTTTTTATTGTGCCACTTGCTGGTCTAGGACCGTAATAAATAGATTGATTACTAGCCAGCACTGACCATGCTTAGCTTCCGAGATCTGATGGGATCGGGCTAGCCTGGGCTATCCAGGTCAGAGGTCACTATAATTCAGCTCTGGTTTGATGACCCTTCCCACACACAAATAGTCCTGAGGGGCGGTGACTTTTCTAAGGCCCACTGGCTGAGGGGCGATTCGAACCAGGGTCGTCCTTACCTTCTACGGAGAACGCGAGATCCATCACTTCGTCATGATGCCAGTGCAGCGTGGAGAATGTGTACTCTCGCTTATGGTGGAAGTTTCTCCTGTTGGGGGCAAAGAAAGTTCACTTGAGGGCAGAGCTTCCCAACATTCAGAGCTGAACCCCTACATATCAACAGCCACACGAACTCTCTCTGCGAACTCTAGCTATAGCAGCTCTTCGGTGATGAGTCTCATCTGCGCATACAGAATGGCATTTGTTTTAGAACGATAAGATACGCAAGTCCCCTGATCCCCCTAAGCAGACCTGTACACAGGAAAAGGCTCTATGCGCACTTATCACCTGAGGTATTCAAAGGGGCCTCCCTAGCCCGTAGGTGGACAAAAGGAAAGACCGCTTGACACAGAGAGTGATGAAAATGTAGAATTTTCTGCCAGAGGGTGTCGTGACGGCCACAGGAATAAGCAGCTTTCAAAGGGGGATTTGACAGATTCGTGGAGGAAGTCTGTCGGCGGCTACTAGGTATGGTGACTGAGGGGAGCCTTCACAGTCAGAGGAATGAGTTCTCTGAATCCCAGAGCCAGGAGGCTCTCTGCCCTGCTGTTGGCCCTCCAGAGGAACTGCTTGGCCACTGTGTGAGACGGGATGCTGGACGAGATGGACCACTGGTTTGATCCAGCAGGGCTCTTCTCATGTTTTTATTAAGGGAAGGCCTCAGCTTCCGTGCCCTGTTGTTGGCCCACCAGAGGAACTGGCTGGCCACTGTGCGAGACAGGATGCAGGACTCGATGGACCACTGGTCTGATCCAGCAGGCCTCGGCCTCTTGGCCCTGTTGTTGGTTCTCCAGAGGAATAAGAAGAAGAGGAGACTGGATTTATACCACGCCCTTCACTTGTAGTCTCAGAGCGGCTTAGAAACTCCTCTCCATTCCCCTCCCCACAACAGACACCCTGTGAGGTGGGTGGGGCTGAGAGAGCTCTGAGACAACTGTCCTTGAGAGAACAGCTGGTACACAGCTATGGCTTGCCCAAGGTCTTCCAGCCAGGTGCAAGTGGAGGAGTGGGGAATCTTCTTATGTCCTTATGAAGGCCTTGGCCTCTATGCCCTCTTGTTGGCCATTCAGAGGAACTGACTGGCCACTGTGTGAGACAGGATGCTGGACTGGATGGACCACTGGTCTGATCCTGATGTCTTTCACATCCAGTCACAGGTTAACTGGGTTATAAATGCTTGAACAAACAAATAAAGCAGATCTACAAAATGGCTGGCCGTGATCAAATCCTCTGGCTACAGCCTTTGGATGCCGAGGAATATTCCGCCAGATGCTTCAGCAGCGTGTGTGCCGATATTGTGCTCTTTAACAGCAGTGACATTTGATTACAACAGAGCAGATGCTTGTTGACAGCCTTTGGGGCCCGTGTCACGAAGAAAGGTTTGCCTTACCACAAACGAATCTTGCCATCTTTGTGGCCACTGGCTATGCAGTCTTCCTTTGGGTGGCAGGCCACGCAAGTGAAGAAGTTGTTGGCTCCTTTGGTGCATTTCGCACTCAGGGGAAAGCTGCGGAAAGAGAACGGTCAGTTCGACTGTCAGAGAAAGCTTTGCAGGAGACTAGATTTCTCTAAAAAAAACCCAACAACACAAAACTTAATCCAGAACTGCAAGGCAGGGATGTCAAACATAAGGCCTGGGGGCCAGAACCGGCTGGTCCAGGGCTCTTAACTGGCCCACAAGCAACTTGTATGTATGGAAATATAAGGTATTCCCCATTTTATGGCGTCCCTTGGAAAAAAAACTAGTTTATTAACTATTATTATTATTATTATTTAGATTTCTGAACCGCCCAACCCTGCATGTGGGTTCTGGGCGTTTTACAGCATTAAAACAGATAAAATACAATCAGCATGATAAAATTATTACAATGCTCTAATAAAATGACCAGTCCAGATGGCGGTCAATCCCTTTTTTTGTCTGCTGCCATGCTCTGCGCAGTGGGGCGGGGAAGGGGATGCGGGGCCAAAAGTAAAAAAAGAGGCTGTCGGTTTGAACTGTCGCTGTCCTCAACCCAAAGCCTGGCGGAACAGTTTTTTTTCCGAAAAATTGAAAAAAGAAAAGAATTTTTAAAAAAAATTATGGAACGTTTTATTTTAACATGATGATTTCCCATCCTGGTATATCCTGACAGGACCAGAAAGGCCGAGGACTGCTCCCATCCAAAGGCAGTGGCCGTATACCCAGTCCTATACTAGCATTGGCAGGCAGTGTGGCCTCGTGTTCCACAATGCAGTCAGCGCACGCCATCTCTCCTTACCTGTGGATCCTTTTCTTCTTGAAAAAATACACGAAGAGGTGAAGCCCCCAGACGGCTGCCACGTATTCACCCTGTGAGAACCAAGGTCACGGTTTTAACATTTAGCATTCACCACAGTCTGTTTGACTGAACGCCCGTCCCGAAAGATGTCGGGATGAAGAAGGAGGAGGAGAGATTGGATTTATACCCTGCCCTTCACTTGGAGTCACAGAGCGGCTTACAATCTCCTTCCCTTCCCCTCCCCACAGCAGACACCCTGTGAGGTAGGTGGGGCTGAGAGAGCTCTTTCGAGGACTGCCCTTGAGAGGACAGCTCTGGAATTGTGACTGACCCGAGGTCAGCCAGCAAGTGCCTGTGGAGGAGAGGGGAATCAAACCCGATTCTCCCAGATTAGAGTCCACGCTCCTAACCACTACACCAAAACTGTCCGGCTGTCCTCAACTGGAGCCAGGGCCTTTTCGGCCCTGGAGCCTGCCTGGTGGAACTCTCTGCTTACTTAAACAGTTCCACCTAACACAATTCCACAGAGCGTGCAAGACAGAGATGTTCTGCCAGGCTGATGGCTGAGGACAGCATGGTTGCCACCAAATCCGGCCCCACCATCTGCCCCTCACGGAGGAAAGAAATACATACTGTTTAATGCCATCTATAGCTCAGATGCCACTATTTTATTGGTTTTCACCTTGATTAACTTAATTTAATGATTTATAACTAGTTATAAGTTTAATTAAGTCAATCTAATTATGATGTGCGAACAACTGTATTAGAATTTTGTACACTGCCCTGACCCTGGTTAAAGGAGAGGATGGTTTAGAAATTAAAATAACTAAATAAGACGGACCAAAGATCGCTTTGCTGATCAGAGAACGGTGTGTTTCATGTCGTATACATTATTCACAGAGAGGCTCAGTTCTGTTGGTATATGTTTTGGAAATCTCATCTGTAGCAAACTTGGAGGGACACTCAGTAATACGGAGGCTGCAAAGACAGTCTCCTGCCAAGCCGCACGGACATACATTTCAGTGATCGCTGGACAACTTCCCCAGTTCCCACACGCCAACAGCCTATAATGGGAGTTGGACAGAAAGTCGAGTTTTACATACGAGGAGGCAGGGCAAAGATATCGATCGTGCAGGGGGGTTTTTTTGGGGGGGGGGGGAGGGGGAGAAAAGAAAGGGAATAGAATTTGGTTACAAAGCCCGTTTTGGTCACACAGAACGAGTGAGGTGCTTTTTTTCTACCAGGCCAAAATACTGAGTTCCCAAAGGGGCTCTAGATTTGTTTTTTTTGGTTTCTTGTTTCTGTCCAAACAGCAGTTACTTCCCGCCCCGGCCCTTTATTCTGCCCTTGCTAGCATCCCCCCCCGCCCCCCCCAAATCCTCGGGAGCTTTAATCTGTTTTCGGAACTGAAGGAAGTGTCGTGAACAGTCTGAAAAACAGGCCTCGGTTTCATCACCTATCACAATTTAAAAAAAAAAGAATTCCATGAGGCAAACATGTAAGTAGCTACTTAAGTCACACGTCTGGGAAATCTGTAGAGGTTTTATGCCAGGCTCTCCATCAGCTTTTAAATCGGTCTCAAACAGACTCCACTGAAATAAAATCAAAATGTCGTTAGAATCATTATGGCTGTTTCTGTGGTTGTCAGTAGCAAACGACAAAGAGTCCAGTAGCGCCTTAAAGACTAACAAAATTTGAGGCAGAGTATGGAGGGAGCAGTGATGCATGAAAGCTCACACCTTGCCGCAAATGTCATTAGCTGTCAAGGTGCTACTGGACTCTTGCTCTTTTCCACTGCTACAGACAAACACAGCTACCCGTCTTTATATGTGGCTGTCAGGGTATCTAAAACCACGTCAAGTCCTCTGTTGAGGAGCGGGTGTGAGTTACAAATCGAAGAAATAAAAGATGCTGGAAAAGCTGGTGGATCTCCTGAGGGCACCTGGGTTTTGGCCACTGGGTGACACAGAGTGTTCAACTGGATGAGCCATTGGCCTGATCCAACATGGCTTCTCTGACGTTCTTATGTCTGGGGCAAGTGATGCTCTGTATTCTTGGTGCTTGGGGGCTACAGTGGGAGGGCTTCTGGAGTTCTGGCCCCACTGGTGGACCTCCTGATGGCACCTGGGTTTTGGCCACGGGGTGATACCGAGCATTGGACTGGATGGGCCATTGGCCTGATCCAACATGGCTTCTCTTACATTCTTATGTCTGGGGCAGTGATGCTCTGTATTCTTGGTGCTTGGGGGGGGCAACAGTGGGAGGACTTCTGGAGTTCTTGCGTGGCTGGTGGACCTCCTGAGGGCACCTGGGTTTTGGCCACGGGGTGATACCGAGCATTGGACTGGATGGGCCACTGGCCTGATCCAACATGGCTTCTCTTACATTCTTATGTCTGGGGCAGTGATGCTCTGTATTCTTGGTGCTTGGGGGGGGGGCAACAGTGGGAGGACTTCTGGAGTTCTTGCGTGGCTGGTGGACCTCCTGAGGGCACCTGGGTTTTGGCCACTGTGTGACACAGAATGTTGGGCTGGTCCATCATGGCTTCTCTTACATCCTCTTGAGAATCTGTTTACAGTTTATTGGCTATTGTGCAATTCCTTGTGGCACACCGCTAGGAACATGAACTCGCTTTCTCAACCGGCAGTCAAGTGAAACAGCACGAGAGAAGTTCACATTTTTTCAATAATTTTAACGTCTGAAATATCTGTAACTACACACAACAATGGAACTATCATACACCAAGTTGTGGGAGAGCTTGTGGGGCATAATTTAGGAAACCATTAAGATTTGTTCCTGCGTATATATTAAGAAATATCATTCCAAGAGTCTATTACATTTTCAGTCTGTGCTTCCTCTAAGGAGTTCAGGGCAGTGAACATTAAAGAATCACAGAATCACCGAGTTGGAAGGGGCCTTACAGAGTTTCCCCAGGAAGGGTGGGGGGAAGATTTCTGCCAATTCCACCACCTAGATGCAGTTACCGTGGTGTCCGCCACATGGTCCCTAAGGATCCCCTGGACATGAGAAGTGGAATTTAGGTGGATGATAAATCTGCAAAGATCTCTTCTGTGAGCTTGTTCCATTAGCAGTTCTTTGGGACCCAACCTTCGATCAGTGTAATATTATTATTATAGCGTGTAAAAATACGGAAGGTGAGCGTACCTCTCTTCCGAAAGCGGTGCACTTGGGGGATTGGCTGACACCCTCCAAAACCAATTCCCACTCATCGACGTTTATTTCCTGACTGGGTGTCTTTGGCAGTTTCACTGAAACTAGCTGATATGTCCCTGGTGAAAGAAGGACTCCTCGTTAATTAAAAAAAGTTGCTGCGTATTTAATCTCCACAGGTATCGTGCAGAGACAGTAAACAATGGTTGCAGTCTAAGAACACAGTGTTGAGAGAAACCATCTTAGTGGAAACTTCCAGCTTAAACTCTCACCTTCCGGCATTCGGACCGCTCCTCCTCCACCCACCGCCCTTGTTGCTAGAAGATACTCTGTGTGAGCTCTGGAACATCGTGGTCCAGCTGTAACAACCAGCAGGACTAGAACTCGAGGGCATCCAAGATGGGCAGTAGTTTCAGGACAGACGAAAGGAAAAACCACTTGACACAGAGAGGGATGAAAATGTGGGATTCGCTGCCAGAGGATGTAGTGATGGCCACGGGAATGAACAGCTTGAAAAGGGGATTAGAGAGATGCATGGGGGAGAAGTCTATCAATGGCTACCAGCCATGGTGAGTGAGGGGGACCTCCGCATTCAGAGGCATGAATCCTCTGAATGCCACAGTCAGGAGGCAACATCAGAGGAACACCTCGGCCTCTGCGCCCTGCGGAGGAACTGGTTGGCCACTATGTGGGACAGAATGCTAGACTACATGGACCACATTTTAATCACTCTCTGTGTAAAGAAGTCTTTCCCTTTGTCCGTCCTGAACCTCCTGCCCGTCAGCTTCATGGGATGCCCTCGAGTTCTAGAATGTTGGGAGAGGGAGGAGAATTTCTCTTTGTCCTCTCTCTCCACCCCATGCATAATTTTATCAACCTCGATCACGCCCCCCCCCCCCCAGCCGTCTCTTTTCTAAACTGAAAAGTCCCAGACTCTTTACCCTTTCCTCCTAGGGAAGGTGCTCCAACCCACTCATCATCTTATATATTGTATACAATGTACACCTTGTACGTTGAGGTGGGTAGCTGTGTTGGTCCGACGGAGCAGAACAAAGTTTGAGTCTCATGGCACCTTTAAGACCAACAAAGTTCTGTTCGAGGCAGGGCTCATTTCGCAGCAGGAGCTCCTTTGCATATTAGGCCACACACTCCTGATGTAGCCAATCCTCCAAGAGCTTACAGTAGCCCCTGTAAGAAGAGCTCTGTAAGCTCTTGGAGGATTGGCTACATTAGGGGGTGTGTGGCCTAATATGCAAAGGAGCTCCTGCTACGAAATGAGCCCTGGTTCAAGGTATAAGCTTCTGTATAACTGAATTACAAAAGCTATACAGCTTTGCCAACAGACCTTGTTTCCCCCTGCACTTTGAGATTCCTCTTATGGTAGGCCCAACGGCTTCATATCGATCAGATTTACAAGTACCACAACAGCGCAGAGCCTTTTCTCTTGCAAGATTTAATGCCATTCCATCAGCAATCCTACATGGAAAATATAATAACACAAGGGGGGCCCCCGCAATATTCGCGGGGGGGGGGGGAGAAGCTGACAGCTGCTCCTCCTTCCTCCGCCCCCTTCCTCTGCCCCCTCCCCGGGCCCGCCGCTCACCCCCTTCCCCCTCCTCTGCGGGCTGTCGGCTGGCCTCGGCGACTCTTGCCGGGCCGCTGCCGTTCCAAGAGCGTTCCCCGCGCATGCGCAGGGGACGCTCTTTTACTTTTCGGGAGATCTAAAGATCCCCCCAAAAGTTTTTGATAGATTTCGGATTTTTCTGCAAGCGGGGGGGGTTACCCCCACCTGCAGAACCCCCCCTCTGCCCTCCAAGTGCCCCCCTGCACGGATTTAAGCATCCGCACGCGGGGGGGGGGCACTTGGGAATTAGATATATAGATAGCATATACGGTTAGACTTTGCCATTGTAGCTCTGGATGTGTAGAGGCAGTTTCACATATCTGCTTCCATTGTCAATTTTATGGAGATACACCTTACTCAATATGACAGGCCTTCCTGATGCTCTAAAAGCGCACCGTCTTCTGAATGATTCTACTCCTGAAATATCAGTGAAGGCAGCCATGTTTTTACAATCAGTTATAAAGTTATGTCAGGAAAAATTACCACAATGAGTAACGCTCTGTAACAAATTGTGCGACGCAAGATTATGCAAATGTTATGTAGTCTGTAAAATGGTTTCTTCTATATTTACATTTCTCGTTGATTGTAATTCTCTTGTAATGTATCGTGCCAGTAAAGGCTAACAGGATGTGACGTGTGACATATGAGCTTTCGTGCGCAAGCCCACTTATCTGAAGAAGTGAGCTCTGCCCACGAAAGCTCGTACCTTGAACAGAAACTTTTTAGGTCTTAAAGGCTGGACTCAAGCTTTGTTTGCCTTGTACGTTGTATACGTTGATAACTACGGCAGTTTCTTGAATTAAGGAACCCTGAGCCTTCAAAATATCAGCTGTGGTAAATTAGTTACCCGGACAGATTTAAAACAGAATCCCATGTTATGAAGCACAACACAGTCCATTGGCTGATTATGAAGATGTTCTGGTTAATTAATTAATCAATTAAGTCAAAACCTTAAAATTACAGTACTCAAGGAAAGAAGATGCAATCATGGTCAACTAGAAAATGTTTTAAAGTAGTATTGCAAGCCATCCTGAACCACGAGGAAAGGCGTTTTAGTAGATGAAACAAAATAACCATTCCGTTAAAATTGAATATACATTACTCTATCTAGTGTTAAAACGTTATGCAAATCTTTCCTGCTATCACAGCATCCCCTTTGCCTCCTTCTTCTAACAGATAAGAATCATTCTAAGTTACAAAAACGCTACAAAATAGAAAGAAGGGAATTACGCTACCCGTACCAAGTCTTTCATCGTTGTCCTTTGGAATAATGACAAACGCGGAACCCTCAAAACTTGGAACGGCGTAAAACGCAAAGAGTTTTTGCCCAATCACAAACGTCTGAAAGAGAACACAAACACATTACGCATGTTAAAGAGTCAACTTAAAACGAGGCTGAATGCCAGCGTGGCTAGTAAGAGAAATAATCCAGTGGGCAAAACATAAAAATCTAACAGAGAATCAGTACCTGAGGAATTAGGATATTATTCAGCACCATTATTGATGGCATAACAATGTGCCCCTAACCTCAACAACCCTGACTTGGATAGCCCAGCTAGAAGAAAAAGACAATATTGAATTTATACCTCGCCCTTCACTACCTGAGGGAGTCTCAGAGAGGCTTACAATCTCCTTTCCTTTCCCCTCCCCACAACAGACACCCTGTAAGACCTCCAAGGAAGACCAGGTGTAGTGGTTAAGAGCTCTACTCTGGGAGAACCGGGTTTGATTCACCACTCCTCCATATGCAGCTGCTGGTGTGACCTTGGGTCAGTCACAAGTTCTCTCAGAGCTGTCCTCTCAAGGGCAGTTCTCAGGAGAGCTCTCTCAGCCCCACCTGCTATCACACCATCCTCACGCACACTGCTTAGAGGGAACACTGGACCTACATAACATAGAGCAGGGGTGGCCAAACTCGCTGAACGTAACAGCCGCATACAATAAACGTCAGATGTTTGAGTCCCGCAAGACACAAACAAATATTACACACACATTTTTATTGAAAAATATGCAAGTCTGCTTTTTATTAACGTTAAATCAGACTGTGTGAAAGAGCCACGTGTGCTGAGCTGCAGTTTGGCCACCCGTGACTAGGAGCTGCGGCCCTCAGTCTGCGAGACTCAAGCAAGGTTGTTAACAATTGGGCATTTTGGAGGTCATTAAGTCACAGTGCCGCCATAAGTCGGAAGGGGCTTAACAGCACTTCACACAAACACACCACGCAACCTCAGCTATGAAACCCTGACAAGCAGGGTCACCTGGATAGCATTTGGCTACAGCCTTAAAGTTCATACCTGTTCTCTCTATGGCTCTTAAGTTGTGACTTATTCAGCACAAGATTGTTTAGAGATATACTGGATGCCACAGTGACTCTTTAGTAAAGGATTGAGTAAAGTGTCTAAATTGTTGGCTTTACAGGACACATCCTTTATATGTTTTGGGTGCGTCCAGCCATTTAGCTTTTCTGGGAGAAAGCTAGCACTCATATCAATTTTGTATTAGAATGTTCACTGATTCCTGAGGAGGCTTATGTACTCTTAACCTATCTGCCCATCACTTGGAGACTAACCAATGGGTCAACGAAAACGGACCTGCTATGTCCTTGCTACAGCTAAAAGCCTCATATTACAGCACTGGAGAGATAAATGCCGACCTCCTGTAAATCAGTGGGCTGAAGACCTTACAACCTGATCAGCACTTGAATGCATGGCATGAAGATGACATCTGTGCACGGACTTATAGTTTTGGATACTTGTAAATCTTTTATGGGAACTTATGTGTAGCTTGGCCGTCATTATTGTTTTATTTTTGTTTCCACTTCCTATACAATTTTTCCCCGTTTCCTTTTTTTAAAAAAAGTTAAGTTTCTGGATGTTAAGTTTTCTTCCTTTCTCGTTATTCCTTCCTGTTGTTTTGGAAAGAAACAGATGATTTTTTAAAAAGGGAATGACAGCCGCCTCGGCCTTCTGTGCCAATGCTGAATGCAATCAATGACATCTCTGCAGCTTGCACAGGAAAAAGCAGAAGGTTTACCCACGGAACACTAGCCCTTTTTTTCTACCATGCCCCTTCAACATCTGGCATTAGAGCTTTTTCTCGCAAACTGGAAGTTCTGGATCGTGACGACTCTTTTCGCATGGAAAATAAAACCCACTGCTGACGGCAAGACTGAGGCCCATTCGGCGTCTAGCATTCGCTCCATTGTTTTACCAAACCCACGCTGGAACAGAAAACGATGCAGCTCAAAACCAAATTCAGACACCCCGGGCCAACGCCACTGTACTGTCTGCAGAGTCACCCCTGAACGGCCGTAAAACAGCCATAAATCTACACAGATGGGACCTTAAAACCGAGAGATCAAAGGAAGTGAAACCGGCAGGCAGTGTGGCGGCTACCATAAAACCCGACAATCCAAGAAAGTGAAAGTGGCATGCAATGCGGAGGAGAATTTCTGTTCCAACCTGGGCTTGGTATAAAACAGTGGAATGAATGCTAGATGTGAATGGGCCTGAGACCGTATTTATCCAGACACAGCTGTCTCAGCCATGAACTCACCTTAATGAGAATGCCATCCAGAAAATCCCATAGCTTAACGGTGCCATCTAGGGACCAAGAGTAGAGCTGTGGAGAAGAAGAAAAATAACATAAGGCGATGCATAACGTTCTGTTTTGGGGTACAAAGGCATTTTGATTCTCAAAAGTCATGACTGCAATTGTACCTGATAAAACTAATTTCAAACACGTCATTCTACAGCTTCGACAACACAATTGTCTATTTATGACAACGCTACAGACCAGGGGTGGCCAAACCTGTTTAACGTAAGAGCCACACAGCAGAAACATCAGGTGTCTGAGAACTGCAAGATACAAACAAATATTACACACGTGTTTCTAATAGGAAAATACCTCTTACAAATGCATATCAGCTAATTAGACGCAGAATCCTGGACAATGAAATGCAGAAACTAGCTAGTGATGCAAACAAATCCTGCTCCCCCCTGAACTTTGGAATTCTTCCACATACTGGCCATCTGCCTTCTTACTTATCGGCCCTCTATGCCCCTCACCTGCGCCGAGCATTTACACTTGCTAGATGTAACGCCATTCCATCTGCTGTCACTCATGGTAGATATAAAGGGGTTCCATACTCAGCAAGACTCTGTGCGTGTCGTCTAAATCAGGTCGATTCAGTTCTCCATGTTCTCCTATACTGTCCCTGGTATGACGGTATATGTTTTACTCTTTTAGACCCAATTCTATTTAATATGAGAGGATGCCCAGATGTTTTGAAGGTGCGCTGTCTCCTGAATGACCTGTCACCCGAATTAACTGAAAAGGTTGCTCTATTTTTAAATTTGGTAATTAAGGATCGTTTGCACAACGCATAGCTACATATGATTAACTTATTTTTTCCCTGTTACCGTTCTTTCCGATTATGTCTCTTTCTGTAACCTGTTTTATGCCAATAAAGGTATATGTACGTATGTATGTATAATAGGAAAATATGCAAATTGGCTTTTGAGTAACGTGAACATTAAGTAAGACTGCCAGAAATAAATTCAAAAAGGGGTAAAACAGATATTGATAATGACCTTTAAAAAGACAAATGCTTTCTCCAAGCCGGACCGGGGGGGCGGGGGCGGGGGGGCTTTGAGAATGCATTTCAAGTTAAAGTTGCTATCTTTCTCTGCTCCCCCCCCCCCCCGGCCTCAAACCTACCCAAGGAGGGGAACGCTGGTGTGAGAGTTCTGCTCAAAGTAGTCAAGGATCAGATCTTGGTTGGTAAACCACAGTTCTTTATTTCCAATCTCTACATTAGTACAGCTTCTCGGATTATTGTCAGAGATAACACAGATAATACAGGCAGGTCTATTATACCTTTCCAAGGAGTTTGAATTACCCATAGGTAACCAATCACTATAGGGGAAAAACGGCGGGCAAAAAGGGGCTCTGGCCGTTTGTTTCCCACAGGAAAGAAAGTGAGGTGTTAAGCTGTAAATTCCCTTCCCAACCAGACCCTTCAGATGTTACCAGTTCACATAACAATCAATGGCCTCAAGGCTTTTGCATGTGATAAGAGATGAGACGCATCCTCCCTTGAAGTCCCAGCCGGGGCCGATGGAATGCGGAGGCAGCAGTGTGAGAGGCCCATTGTTCCCATACATTGCAGGTGTCACCCTCCCGCTCTAATAGTTACAAAACCCAGGCCTGGCTAGGCACTAAAACATGGCATCTACAAGCATATATCTGTAATACATACATGGCAATAGAGTATAACATGATAGAATTGAAAACTAGACAGAATGCATAACTGTGAGAGCTAGAAATACTTTGTCTGAATCAGCAGATTCTGACAGCTGGCTAGGGAAGGCAAGACCGGTCGAGGAGGCATGCCTCCCTGTTGCTTCCCCAGCCGGTTCTCCCAGATTAGAGTCTGTGCTCTTAAACATTACACCAAGGATCTGGCACACAGTGGCAGAGGATAACCATTAGAAAAACAGGAGAACAAAACATGAGTCCAGTGGCATCTTTAAGCCCCACCAAGTTTTTTTCACGGCATAAGCTTTCACCTGGAGATGATTATGGGGATTCAACTGGACTCCCGTCACAAGGTTGGTGTGACCCTGTAGGACGTGCAGGCACTCTTCTGTGGCAGTACTGTAGACTTTTACGTAGTCACCGGATGCACACAAAAGGTACCTGTACAGCAACAGAACAAAGGTATTGATTGCACTTAATCAAAAGAACACTTTTAGTACTCCACGGTGAACAAGGTTTGAGTCCAGTGGCAATCTTTAAGACCAGGGGTGGCCAACCTTGCTTAACGTAAGAGCCACATAGAATAAACGTAAGAGCCACATAGAGATGTCTGAGAGCCGCAAGACAGGAACAAATATCACACACACGTTTTTATTTTTAAAAATATGCAAATTTGCTTTTTATTAACGTTAAATGGGACTGCCAAAAATAAAAACAAACAAGGAAAACCAGTTATAAGAAAGAGAGAGAGAGAAACTAGGAAAGCAAATAGATGGGAGGGAGGAGGGAAGGAAGGGAGGGAGAAAGAGAGAAAAAGCATGCCTCCCCTTTGCTTCCCCAGCCGCCCTGCCAGGAGCCGCACAATATGTGTGAAAGAGCCGCATGTGGCTCCCGAGCCACAGGTTGGCCACCCCTGTTTAAGACCAACAAATTTTTATGTCGGGTGTAAGCTTTCACGTGCATGCACGCGTCTTCAGTCGCTTGTGGGTATCTGACGTGTGTGTGTTTGAAAAAGGGGCGCATGCACACGAAAGGTTATGCCCAGAATAAAACTTTGTTGGTCTCAGAGGCGCCACCGGACTCAAACTTTGTTCTGCTGCTTCAGACCAACACGGCTTCCCACTGGATCTGTACTCTGTGCTGATACGTTAATGTGGCTAATCCCAAAAGTTTATTTAGCAAACGTTTGTCCTCACATTGCAAGCAAAGACAGACTCTTTCCCAAGGCATTTGTTTTTCTGCCATAAGCAGCCGTGCCGCCTGAAAAGGGCTTCCCGTTCCCATCCATGCCAGCTGTACCTCCGAGCAGTGGTGGTTTAATGTTTTCAGAATCCGGAATCACATTACACCCTAGGGAAGCAGCATGAGTGGCCCCATATCTCACAGTCATGCTCCAGGACGGTGGGAGAGTTAGGGTTGTAATCAGGGGTCATTTTGAGCAGGAACTTGGGGGAGCGCAGCTCCGGGAGTTGGTGCCAGCCCCCCCCCCCCCCCATGAGGGAATTACAGCTTGTGTCCTGGCTGCAGCAAAATGACCCCGTCCCCTGGAAAGGTCTTTGTTCCTCCGACCAGCCTTCTGAAGGCTTCAGCCACCACTAAAGCTATCCTCCCAGAAGAGTGGTATTTCTGAGGCCTGGATTGGTAGCTGTCCCCTCTCTGCCAGCTCTCTCTTTCTCTCTCGCTTTCTTTCTTTCTTTCTCTCTCTCTCTCTCCTTCTGACATACTTCCGGTGATGTCAGATGGTGTAGCACAGGGGTGGGCAATTGTTTTGGCTCGGGGGCCACTTTGTGGGAGCGGAGGTTAGCGGAGGGCCGCACCTTTTAAGATGATTGCATTCATTAGTTAACTTAGCATTTCAGAAAACGTATAAATTGTATGATAAAAATCAATAAATATAAATAAAATAAAATAGTGGTAGTTTTATTCAATTTATTTATTGTGCTGATTTCATATCATCTCTAGCTGCAAGCACGTTTAATTTTAGAATCAGTTAAATGAGACAAATGTACCCTATCACACTTTTCTACAATTTTTTTGAAATCAGGAGTGAGATTGCTTGTTGAGATTCTCATCACAGCCTGCAAGTTAATGTCCGTCAAAGAGCATCTATATTTACTCTTGTTGATCTTCATGCAAGAAAAGTTTTGCTCACAAATATATATATAGACCCAAATATAAAGAACATTTTCCCGTGGCCGACTGTCTTGGCGGGCCGCAAAAAACTCTGTGGCGGGCCGCCTGTGGCCCCCGGGCCGCAATTTGCCCACCCCTGGTGTGGCATATGCAAATATGTTATGCTAATGCCCTCCTGCACCTCTTTTTTCCTACGAAATGACCCTGGTTGTAATGACCTCACTGGTGTCAAGGCCAGGAGGGGGGGGGGAAATCAAGCTCTGCTGTCAGTTAAGGGGATGAGTTCTTCTTGCTGCTCCAGGCAGGGCTGGCTCAACAGTGGTTTCTATTTCTGTCGGAACTGTAGGTGCAGCCCTGACCTGGATCCAGGGTCCGGGTCAGAAACCCAATTCCAGACCCCTGTCCAGAGCCTGGGTCAGAAGGGCAAGCCCAGACACGTGTCTCCTCCTCCTCCTCTCCCAGGATGACGTCAGCCAGAGCTCCCAGGATGACGTCAGCCAGAGGGCCCCCCCCCACTCCTCCTCCTCCTCCCTCCCCCCGCCACTCACTTTCCCTCGGCCGAGAAAACGGCGCGGCTCCGGCTGAGCTCGCTGCCCCCGCTGCGGACCACGCGAAGCGGCTCCGGCGCCCCCATCGTCCTCGCCGGCCCGGATTCCAGGAACCGGAAGCGCCGCTCTAGCCACCCATTTCCTCCGACTCCATGGGCGGATCCCGGCCTCCGGCCTCAAACAGACCCCTCCCCCCTGCGGGATCCCGTAGAGATCAGGCGCGGGGAAAGAGCTCGGCGTCTCAGACACTTCCGGTTTCCTTGCGAACCTTGCGAAACAGAGCCTGAGCGTCCCAGGGGCACCTGGAAGACCAGCAAAGTTTTCATTCCAAGGCGTCAGCTTTCCTGTGCACGCACACGTCTGCAGATGCAGTCTCGTGTATCATGCACGTGAAACCTCATGCCCAGAATCAAACTGTGTCGGTCTTCAAGGTGCCCCTGGACGGACTCACACGTTGGTCTGCCGCTCCAGACCGACCCCCCCCCCCCCAACCCGGCCTGGATCTCTTTCCAATGCAAAAGTGATATCAGGAGTTTTGCCGCCCAAGTCGGGGCTCTGAGCCCACCAAAAACACCCAGCGTGGTCCACAACACAGCCAGTGTTTCCTCTAAGCGGCGGGGTCTCGCGAGCAAAAAACTCTACTTGCTGAGCGACTGGGCATGAAAGTGGTGAGCGGGCGATTTGTGGCTGCTGCATTGACTCAGTTTGCCCTGGAGCCTTCCTTCCTGAGCTAGGACAAAAATGCGTGAGCCGGAGGCTGAAAAACTGTCCGCTAGCTCCCACTCAGCTCAGAGGGAACACTGAACGCAGCCATCCTAGTTAGGGTTGCCAAGTCTGGGTTGGAAAATACCTGGAGACTTTGGGGGTGGAGCCAGGAGAGGGTGGGGTTTGGGGAGGGGAGGGGCCTCAGCAGGGTACAATGCCATAGAGTCCACCTTTCAAAACAGCCATTTTCTCCAGGGGAGCTGATCTCTGTCAGCTGGGGATCAGTTGTAAAAGCGGGGGATCCCCAGGCCCCACCTGGAGGCTGGCAACCCTAATCCTAGTGCTAGAAAGCTAGCCACCCCTCGCCTTCCCCTTCGAAGCTCCGGGAATAAAGCTGAGTCCAGCTTGGTTCCTCTCTTCTCCCATCTGCATTTGCAGCCAAAAGACACCGGAGACTCAAGAACAACTTCGACTCCCTCCCCCCGCTTCTTGCGCCTTCCGCCCCTCAGCATGTGGCTAACCACTGTCAAATAGAACCCGGACGTATCAAGAACACATAAAAAGACTCTTTCCTATCTCTATAGGGTGGAGCCCCGGGCAGCCGCAGAAGAGCACGTGACAAGCTGGGGCTGGGCGGAGCTTGACGGAGACTTTATAAAGCGAGGCTGGAAGCGCGGGCGTCGTAGTCGCGTGCGGGGCGAGGGAGCGCGCGGCGGTCGGGGGAGGCGCGCGGCGTTTAGTTAGGCGGGCCTGATGGAAGAAGGAAGAAAATGTATTCGATGCTGGCTCCAGTGCAACAGTAGCTAGGGCTGTGCCTGTGTCAGAAATACTTTCCAGAGGGTTTCAGTTGCTGCTCAGCCCATATAGACACGTGGTGCGAAATTCTATGCTGGCAGAATTTCTTTTTATAAAAAAATAGTATAGTTATTTTTATTTTTTTTAAAAGACAGTGATACAGAAGGCGTACAAAAGGGGGAATGGATTCTTCAGTAATATACAAGGAAGACAAAAAGACAACATTATAGGCAGGGGTCCTTTCGTAGAAAAAGAGGAGTGGGAGCTCATTTGCATAACATTAGCATTACTTATTTGCATATGCTACACCACCTGACATCACCAGAAGTATGTCAGAAGGCAAGAAAGAAAGGAGGGAGAGAAAGAAAAAGAACGGGCAGAGAGGGGACGGCTACTAATCCAAGCCTCAGAAATACCACTGTTCAGTGGTGGCTGAAGCCTTCAGAAGGCTGGTCGGAGGAACGAGGACCTTTCCAGGGGACGGGGTCTTTTTGCTGCAGCCATGACACAAGCAGGCATTCCCCACGTGGGGAGGGGGGGGCTGGCATCAACTACTGGAGCTGTGCTCCTCCGAGCTGCTTGAAAGGACCCCTGATTATAGGGTATATAAAACAGAAAATAACTCTTTTCCCCCTCCAACTCCTTTTCATTATAATTTTAAAGGCATTTCAAGCGTTTTGAATGCCAGGTTTCATAGTTAGTCTGCTTTGCAACTATATTATCATCCTTGCTGCATTTTCTGTATTAAATATTTTGCCATTTCTACTTACTAATTGTAGCTGTTGATACATGCTAGTCTGGCAGAATTTCTTTTTTTAAAAAAATAGTATATAATTTTTTTTAAAAAGGTAGTGATATAGAAGGAGTCCAAAAGGGGAAAAAGGGTTCTTTAATAATACATAAGGAAGACAAAAAGATAACATTATAGGGTATACAGAACAGAAAATAACACTTTTCCCCAACTCCCTTTTATTATAATTTTAGAAGCATTTCAAGTGTTTTGAATGCCAGGTTTCATAGCTAGTCTGCTTTGCAACTGTATTATCATTGCTGCATTTTCTATATTAAATATTTCCCCACTTCTGCCCACTAATTGTGGCTGTTAATATATGCTAGTCTGGCAGAATTTCTTGAGGCAGGTTTTCCCCCCTCCTCCTTTGCCAAGCTTCCCCCCCTTCCCTCTTTTGTTTTAAAGTAAAGCTTCCCTTCTCATCAAGTGAAAAGGTGCGCTGCAGAAAGTTATGAAGAGATGAAACTGGGGTAGTCATGACCTCCGTGTTGTATTTGGGCATTGCTTCACCTGTGTCTTAGTGTGAGACATGGTGAAAGGGACATTCCAAAAAACTTCAGTTTTGGATATGTAGAACATTAAATAGGCTACAGAGGAGGTGTGGCAATGTATGCATTTTGTCTGTGCCTTTGCTTGCTCAGTTTATTAATCTTAGTTCAGAAATAGATGGCCTTATGGCTGGGGTGGAATACCTTGAGGGTAAAACCTCCCTGCCCACAGTTTGGTTAGAATTAGGGTGCCTTATTTGCCTTGAGGTGTTAAAGTGAAGAGGAAGCTATAGAACCTAAGTACGGTGACACGAGTATTGAGCTGCTTTCTGTAATGTGTCAGTAGTTAGGGGTGTCCAGAAATCTTCTTTAAGGTATTAAATGTGGGTTTAGAAAATATTCCATTAGAGGCTGAAGTAGCAGCCCTACATGCTGAGTAGTTGTCTCAGTTTCTGAGCTTATTAGGACAAAACGTGTTCATGAACAGAAAGTGAGAAGTATTGGAGTCGGGAGTCCATGGAACAGTTGAACAGCTAGATCTTTATTGCTGGTCCGGATGAAGCATACAACCCAGGGCTTGAAGCCCTCCTTTTATGCTGGTCAGGGATAATCCCCTGACCACGCCCAACTGGCCTGATAGGCTATTATCAGTCTATTTACATCTCACAGGTTCCCTGGGAGAAACCTAGGTACATGATTGGTGGCCGGTTCGAATCCACCTGGCCTTTGTTCTACTTGGTTGAAGCTTAGGTAGTTTCTTGGCCATGTGCTCTGGCCACATGGCGGTCGCCATTACTGGAGCACATGGCGACCGCATGGTCAATACATAACAGAAAGTAAGTTTTGTTCTTTGCTACTTTCAAAAGCTCTTAATATATGTCTACACATAAGAAGCTTATGGAATTATAGGAATATATTCATTTTTAAAATTACGAAGATCAAATACAAAACTGTAACCTCCCATGAATCTCAAAGTAGGGCACCTTATTATGAACACAAATTTGAAGCCCCCCCCCAATGCTGTAACAGCACTCTGCTACAACACAATGCTACGGCATTGACTTGTCACATAACTCTTAAGTTTGATTAATATGCTAGTTATATTTATTAATTCAGTCCTGAAATGTTAAAGTAGTACTCTTTCACTTCCAATTCATAACATAAGTTAACCTTGTGGCAGTAATCAAATCGTTATTTGTGTACTTGCTATGAAGTTCAAAAGCATTATTTCTGGAAAGTATGGAACATCAGTTTTTACATCAGCTTTCACATAGCTACCACTGCATCATAAGGGAAAGTTCCCACTGGGAGTCTCACAAAGCCAACAATTTCCAGACAATTGTTTGATGCTGTTGTAGAAAGATGTTACTGCCAAAGCATTTAAACTTATTTTTATGTAAATAAGAGGCATGAGGCTTCTAAAGAAGGCAGAGCCATACTTTATTGGAGGGAGGAACGAAAGTCATGGTGGCAAATAACCTGTTATGTCCGGCATGACCTAGTCTCTCAAGCAGTCTGAGTCTCTGACCGGTCCATGCTAGCAAACCGCTGCTGGATTTGGTGCTGTCCAGTTATCACATCTCCAGCAGGTGGGAGGAAAACAAAAGTAGGATTAGGACCCATCAGCTCCAGGCTGATCACATCAGGTGTATGACAGACATGAATGTGAAGTTACCTATTTTGGCCCTGAGAGAGCATGCCTGGAGGGATTCTCTGATGAACATTTATCACGTTGCCTGCATGGTGCTGGACACTCAGAGAAGTGCAGCTGCCTCTGGGAAAGGGAAGGAAGAGATTCCACAAGGTTGGCCCTTTGTGGTCTCCAAAGTCTGAGAAATGGGAGCTAAAAGTAAGTGATTATTTCGTGTTCCTGACTTCTAGTATGTGGGGGAGTACTCGGATAGGCGGTCTTTATTATTTATCTCTTCAGGTAATGACCTCAAATCCTGTCTCCTGAAGGAAGCAAGTTTCACTGGCATGCGTCTCCCGATGCTGGTAGAAACAAGGGATTTTACATCTTCATGACTTCTAGAGCGGCTTCTTATATGTGGGGAAGTACTTGGATAGACCATGTTTCCTTCAGTGCGGGAACACTGGTCGAAAGCAGCCTACCCTCCAGAGCTATGAAAGGCGTTCCCGTGCCGCAAACAGACCCAGAAATGGGTCTCCAAGTGTGAGGGGGGAATGTGTTGGTGGAGGTACAGGGGGAATCACTGATGCCAATGTTACCAACGCCGCCTGGTGGAAAAGGGTCTGCAATCACCATCCCACCTTCTTCCCATTTCTCTCTTGGCTCAGGTCCTGTTGAATCATGCGCCTCATTTGCTGGTCCTTGGACTTTGTTGATGTCCTGTGTCCTCTCCATGGTGGTGGGGAAAGGTCCAAGGAATGAAAGCCAACAGGGACTGGGCTAAAGACCTTGTTCCTACCCGCACCGGGAGACGTATGCCAGTGAAACTTGGCTTCCTTCATGAGACAGGATTTGAGGTTATTAACTTAAGAGATTAATCATGCAATCCGTATATCGAACTACTCCCCCACGTACAAGAAGGCGCCCTAGACGTCATGTACATGGAATAATCACTTACCTGTAGCTCCCATTTCTCAAACTTTTTAGACCACAAGGGCCAACCTTGTGGAATCTCTTCCTTCCCTTTCCCAGAGGCAGCTGCACTTCTCTGAGGCCCAGGTGCTTCTCCGCTCTGGCCTGGCCTGGCTTGGGCCACCCATTTCCCCCCTGGCCGTTGGCTGGCGTCAACTACCACCGTGTACTGAAAAGCTACCCTGCCGCCCCATATCGATGGCTCCATCTGTGGGTGCTCCTCATTTGCCAGTGACTGGGGAAGTTTGCTATGTTCACGCAGTCTTGCAAAGAGATTTCCCAGTGTTGTTGCGGTCACACATAAAGAGTGCTTGTCGTTTGGGCATCTGGTCTTGTCTGCAGTGCCGTGATGGCTCCAATGTGGATTGCAGGAAGGACCATCTCACCTTCTTCCCATTTCTCTTTTGGCTCAGGTCCTGTTGAATCCTGCACCTCATTTGCTGGTCCTTGGACTTTGCTGGTGTCCTGTGTCCCCTCCGTGGTGGTGGGGAAAGGTCCAAAGACTGAAAAAGTACCCTGCCGCCCCATATCGATGGTTTCCTCAGCGGAGGGCTCCTCGTTCCCCAGTGACTGGAGAAGTGTGCTGTGTTCATGTTGTCTTGCCAAACTAAGTGTATAGCAAGTTTGGAAATAATCTGTACGTAATCTGCTTTCCTTATATTTGGCATGTAGGTATGTCTGCCAGCATGATGAAGAAGGGAACCTTTTAGGAAACAAGCACTGTACTCAAACGCAAACGTTTTAACAATTCAGTAGACCATTATCATAACTCATGTCATTATCACTCTATTTTACAGACATCAATGAAACTTATTAACAGCAGCTATTAAAGCCAAAAATATGATTAACACAGCTGAATCCAGCTGAATCCAACGAAGACTCCGGATTGTGTTCTTCGTTTCGATAAATCTTTATCAGAAGACTTAAAATGGAAAACATCATTAATGACCAATTAAACATTCACAAAAATATATATGAGACAAAAACTTCAAAAATGGCAAAAATTTACAAACGTACCTTATATCAGATTCATTGAATACTACATATTATTTTCACCAGTTTCACTGAGATGAGGAAACTCCATGTTTATGTAATAAGCATAACTACTATTGAGCAGAAATGGCTTCATCCTATTTTTTAAAAAATGGAACCAAAACCCAAGGCACAGTGGGTCAGAAAGCACTTAATTCATTACAAAGTCATATATACTGCCCAGATACTGAATGCAAAATGCTTACCGTTAACCAGAGGAAAAAAGTATAGATGGGGAGTGGACCCGTGGCTCGGTGGAAAGGCACAGTTCTAGATCAGGGTCCAGTAAACCCCTCCCTCTATCTTATTAAATTTGATGGATTTGATTGTGCCTATGGCCTAGAGCTGCACAGAGGTGAGAGAGCTTCGGCACTTGAAGTTTTTCCAGACAGAGTTGCTTCATTTCAAATCAGTGATTGCAGACTTAGTTGGAAGGAAGAGACTGACACGGGTATAGTATAAACTAGGGCAGCTTTATTAAACTTAATTATAGAACAGTAAGCAGCAAGGGCTGTAGCGTCGTCCAGCAGAGGATCCCCCGATCCCTCTCCAGACTCAACAAGGGTGAACCACCATAGTCCCTGGCACAGGCCAAAAGTAACACAGCCTTTGCCTGGTGGCTGACATGTCAGCTACCCCACCCTGAGCCCAACTTCAGCCGCAAAGTATGAAGTGAGGCGCAGGCCCCAAGGTGTCTAACAGGCCACCCACAGTCCCCATTCGAGGTCCCCCCAAGGAATGGTTCATGCGTGGTACACCAATCCCTTGCAAAGGAGGGGGGGTGTCTGTCACTTGGTGTTCCCCATAATTCTGAAAATAGGCCAGATTTCCACTAACCTATTAAACGACTCCACCCGTAGCCAATTCCCCAACCACAAAAATGCCCTACCCAGGATTCCCGGGACTCACAGAACACACGTTCCCCACGGAAGAAGCTGGCTTCCCTGTACTGTCTGTGGCCGCCACAGCCACGCCAACTGTGATCGCTGCAGCCACACCTCGCCCGACGGACCTGGAGTTGGCAATCCCTCGGCAGCTGAGGCCCCCTGATCCGTCTCACCGTCCTCACTCCCTGCAGGGGGAGTAGTGGAAGATGAACCACCTAAAGCCAAGAGATGGGCAAGCACCGGCTGATTAAACTGTGAGGAATGAGTCTGCCGCAGAGCCCAAGGAACTTCCACCCACCCCTGCATGACCGTAATCCCCAGAGCGCTTTCTAACGCCTCCAGGTGCTCCAAAGTGAGTCGCTCCTCCTGCTCTGTCTCCTCATTGTCTGATGAGGTATGGGCCTCAACGACTGGCCTCGCAGCCTTTGCTGCCTGTTGCAAATCCTTCACCGGCCTCTTCCCTTTTCCTGATGCCATCTTGCACAAGGAGGCACGTGACAAAATGGCACCCACGAAACGTGCAACCGCGCCCCACCGCTCGCAAAGCTGCTGACCACGCGGTGACTAGGGAACCCACGGTGTGAAAACACGAAAGGACAGGCAGTAAGCCTTTCCTGATAGGCACCTGTAGTCTCCCTTCGTGGAACAAATTCCAAGAAATATTCTCTTATCGTAACCTCAGGCTCAGACATCCCAGTATCTGGTGGTTTGATTACACTGACAATACGTACGATCATTGTCATTTGTTCCATGTGACAAACATCAGGTGTGCAGTCCAGAATAATTGAGTAGTATTTGGCTGTGTTTACATGTGCTAAAATGTTCTGCCTTATAGCACTTGCTAGAAGCTGTATAAGCTCATTTTGGATGTCTTTTCCTAGGTAATGAACCCTGGTTTCTTCATCTTTAACTCTGTGTGCATGTTTAGTCATGATAGCGTCAAAAAGGGCTAAAAGTTCAACAAGCTTCAAAAAATTTCCATTGTTCTCACTGTGCAATTTTTCAGTTGTCGCCATGGTTCCTGCCATGATTGATCCCCACAAACCATCCAGTGGGATCTACAGTTCCTTGCAGCAGAACCATGCTGGATTTGGTGCTGTCCAGTTATCACATCTGCAGCAGGTGGGAGGAAAACAAAAGCAGGTTTAGGTCAGCTCCAGGCTGATCACATCAGGTGCGCGGCAGACATAAATGTGAAGTTACCTATTTTGGCCCTGAGAGGGCATGCCTGGAGGGATTCTCTGATGAACATTTATCACGTTGCCTGCATGGTGCTGGACACCCTAGGGAAGCCATACCTGTGCTGGTAGGATGGTCCCTGTTGGGGACTCAGCACGCAATACGTTCTGGGGCCTGTCCTTCCACCTCAGGAGGATTTGGCACTCCCCCTTTATCCCTTTTCCACCAGGCGGCGTTGGTAACATTGGCATCAGTGATTCCCCCTGTACCTCCACCAACACATTCCCCCCTCACACTTGGAGACCCATTTCTGGGTCTGTTTGCGGCACGGGAACGCCTTTCATAGCTCTGGAGGGTAGGCTGCTTTCGACCAGTGTTCCCGCACTGAAGGAAACATGGTCTATCCAAGTACTCCCCCACATACAAGAAGCCGCTCTAGAAGTCATGAAGATGTAAAATCCCTTGTTTCTACCAGCATCGGGAGACGTATGCCAGTGAAACTTGCTTCCTTCAGGAGACAGGATTTGAGGTCATTACCTGAAGAGATAAATAATAAAGACCGCCTATCCGAGTACTCCCCCACATACTAGAAGTCAGGAACACGAAATAATCACTTACTTTTAGCTCCCATTTCTCAGACTTTGGAGACCACAAAGGGCCAACCTTGTGGAATCTCTTCCTTCCCTTTCCCAGAGGCAGCTGCACTTCTCTGAGGCCCCGGTGCTTCTCTGGTCTGGCCTGGCCTGGCTTGGGCCACCCATTTTCCTCCAGGTCATTGGTTGGCATCAGCAACCACCGTGGACTGAAAAGCTGCCCTGCCGACCCATATCGAGGGCTTAGTCAGCTGGAGGTTCCTCATTCCTCTGAGACTGGAGGAGTGTGCTGTATTCACGTAGACTTGCAAAGGGATTTTCCACCGTTGTTCAGAGTGCTCATCATTCCCATTTCTCTTCCGGCTCAAGTCCTTTTGAATCACACGCCTTATTTGCTGGTCCTTGGACTTTGCTGGTCTCCTCCTGTGGTTCTCTCCATGGCGGTGGGGAAAGGTCCAAGGAATGAAAGCCAACAGGCACTGAGCTAAAGATCTTGTTCCAAACAGCACCAGGAGACATACGCCAGTGAAACTTGCTTCCTTCAGGAGACAGTATCTGAGGTCATCACTTTAAGAGATTAACAATGCAATCCCTCAATCCAAGTAGTCCCCCACATAGAAAAAGCTGCTGTAGAAGGCATGAAGATGACAGAATTCTTTACCTTTAGCTACCATTTCCCTAACTTTGAGGACCACAAAGGCCAACCTTGTAGAATCTCTTCCTTCCCTTTCCCAGGGGCAGCCGCACTTCTCCGAGGCCCAGGTGCTTCTCTGCTCTGGCCTGGCCTGGCTTGGGCCACCCATTTTCCTCCAGGTCATGGTTGGCATTAGCTACCACTGTGGACTGAAAAGCTACCCTCTGCCGCCCCATATCGAGGGCTTTGTCAGCTGAGGGTTCCGCATTCCCCAGTGACTGGAGGCGTGTGCTGTACTCATGTAGCCTTGCAAAGGGATTTCCCAGCGTTGTTGCGGGCACATGGTCAGAGTGCGTGTCATTTGGGCAGGTGGTCTTGTCCGGAGTTCCTTGACGGCTCCAACATGGATTGCAGGAAGGACCATCCAACCTTCTTCCCATTTCTCTTCTGGCTCAGATCCTGTTGAATCATGCGCCTCATTTGCTGGTCCTTGGACTTTGTTGGTGTCCTGTGTCCTCTCCATGGTGGTGGGGAAAGGTCCAAGGAATGAAAGCCAACAGGGACTGGGCTAAAGACCTTGTTCCTACCAGCACCAGGAGACGTATGCCAGTAAAACGCTTCCTTCAAGAGTCAGGATTTGAGGTCATCACCTTAAGAGATTAATCATGCAATCCATCTATCCAAGTACTCCCCCACATACAAGAAGCCACCCTAGAAGTCATGAAGATGGAATGATCCCTTACCTTTAGCTCCCATTTCTCAAACTTTGGAGACGAGAAGGGTCATCCTTGTGGAATCTCTTCCTTCCCTTTCCCAGAGGCAGCCACAGTCTTCTGACGCCCAGGTGCTTTTCCGCCCTGGTCTAGCCTAGCTTAGGACACCCATTTTCCCCCTGGCCATTGGCTTGCATCAGCTACCACCATGGACTGAAAAGCTACCCTACCACCCCATATCAAGGGCTTCGTCAGCTGACGGCTCCGTATTCCCCAGAGACTGGAGGAGTGTGCTGTGTTCATGTAGTCTTGCAATGGGATTTCCCAGCGTTGTTGCGGGCACATGGTCAGAGTGCGTGTCATTTGGGCAGCTGGTCTTGTCTGGAGTTCCTTGATGGCTCCAACATGGATTGAAGGACCATCCAACCTTCTTCCCATTTCTCTTCTGGCTCAGGTCCTGTTGAATCATGTGCCTCATTTGCTGGTCCTTGGACTTTGTTGGTGTCCTGTGTCCTCTCCATGGTGGTGGGGAAAGGTCCAAGTAAAGAAAGCCAAAAGGGACTGGGCTAAAGACCTTGTTCCTACCAGCACCAGGAGACGTATGCCATTTTCCTCTGTGTGGTTGGCTGGCGTCAGCTGCCACCATGGACTGAAAAGCTGCCCCATATCGTGGACTGAAAAGCTACCCTGCCCTCCCCCCCCCATATCGAGGGCTTTGTCAGCTGAGGGCTCTGCATTCCCCAGCGAATGGAGGAGTGTGCTGTGTTCAAGTAGTCTTGCAATGGGATTTCCCAGTGTTGTAGCAGGTACACATTCAGAGTGCCCATCATTTGGGCAGCTGGTCTTGTCCGCAGTTCCTTGATGGCTCCAACGCGGATTGCAGGGAGCACCATCCCACCTTCTTCCCATTTCTCTCTTGGCTCAGGTCCTGTTGAACCATGCGCCTCATTTGCTGGTCCTTGGACTTTGTTGGTGTCCTGTGTCCTCTCCATGGTGGTGGGGAAAGGTCCAAGGAATGAAAGCCAACAGGGACTGGGCTAAAGACCTTGTTCCTACCCGCACCGGGAGACGTATGCCAGTGAAACTTGGCTTCCTTCATGAGACAGGATTTGAGGTTATTAACTTAAGAGATTAATCATGCAATCCGTATATCGAACTACTCCCCCACGTACAAGAAGGCGCTCTAGACGTCATGTACATGGAATAATCACTTACCTTTAGCTCCCATTTCTCAGACTTTGGAGACCACAAGGGCCAACCTTGTGGAATCTCTTCCTTCCCTTTCCCAGAGGCAGCTGCACTTCTCTGAGGCCCAGGTGCTTCTCCGCTCTGGCCTGGCCTGGCTTGGGCCACCCATTTCCCCCCTGGCCGTTGGCTGGCGTCAACTACCACCGTGTACTGAAAAGCTACCCTGCCGCCCCATATCGATGGCTCCATCTGTGGGTGCTCCTCATTTGCCAGTGACTGGGGAAGTGTGCTATGTTCACGCAGTCTTGCAAAGAGATTTCCCAGTGTTGTTGCGGTCACACATAAAGAGTGCTCGTCGTTTGGGCATCTGGTCTTGTCTGCAGTGCCGTGATGGCTCCAATGTGGATTGCAGGAAGGACCATCTCACCTTCTTCCCATTTCTCTTTTGGCTCAGGTCCTGTTGAATCCTGCACCTCATTTGCTGGTCCTTGGACTTTGCTGGTGTCCTGTGTCCCCTCCGTGGTGGTGGGGAAAGGTCCAAAGACTGAAAAAGTACCCTGCCGCCCCGTATCGATGGTTTCCTCAGCGGAGGGCTCCTCGTTCCCCAGTGACTGGAGAAGTGTGCTGTGTTCATGTTGTCTTGCCAAACTAAGTGTATAGCAAGTTTGGAAATAATCTGTACGTAATTTGCTTTCCTTATATTTGGCATGTAGGTATGTCTGCCAGCATGATGAAGAAGGGAACCTTTTAGGAAACAAGCACTGTACTCAAACGCAAACGTTTTAACAATTCAGTAGACCATTATCATAACTCATGTCATTATCCCTCTATTTTACAGACATCAATGAAACTTATTAACAGCAGCTATTAAAGCCAAAAATATGATTAACACAGCTGAATCCAGCTGAATCCAACGAAGACTCCGGATTGTGTTCTTCGTTTCGATAAATCTTTATCGGAAGACTTAAAATGGAAAACATCATTAATGACCAATTAAACATTCACAAAAATATATATGAGACAAAAACTTCAAAAATGGCAAAAATTTACAAACGTACCTTAGATTAGATCCATTGAATACTACATATTATTTTCACCAGTTCCACTGAGATGAGGAAACTCCATGTTTATGTAATAAGCATAACTACTATTGAGCAGAAATGGCTTCGTCCTATTTTTTAAAAAATGGAACCAAAACCCAAGGCACAGTGGGTCAGAAAGCACTTAATTCATTACAAAGTCATATATCCTGCCCAGATACTGAATGCGAAATGCTTACCGTTAACCAGAGGAAAAAAGTATAGATGGGGAGTGGACCCGTGGCTCGGTGGAAAGGCACAGTTCTAGATCAGGTTCCAGTAAACCCCTCCCTCTATCTTATTAAATTTGATGGATTCGATTGTGCCTATGGCCTAGAGCTGCACAGAGGTGAGAGAGCTTCGGCACTTGAAGTTTTTCCAGACAGAGTTGCTTCATTTCAAATCAGTGATTGCAGACTTAGTTGGAAGGAAGAGACTGACACGGGTATAGTATGAACTAGGGCAGCTTTATTAAACTTAATTATAGAACAGTAAGCAGCAAGGGCTGTAGCGTCGTCCAGCAGAGGATCCCCCGATCCCTCTCCAGACTCAACAAGGGTGAACCACCATAGTCCCTGGCACAGGCCAAAAGTAACACAGCGTTTGCCTGGTGGCTGACATGTCAGCTACCCCACCCTGAGCCCAACTTCAGCCGCAAAGTATGAAGTGAGGCGCAGGCCCCAAGGTGTCTAACAGGCCACCCACAGTCCCCATTCGAGGTCCCCCCAAGGAATGGTTCATGCGTGGTACACCAATCCCTTGCAAAGGAGGGGGGGGGGGTCTGTCACTTGGTGTTCCCCATAATTCTGAAAATAGGCCAGATTTCCACTAACCTATTAAACGACTCCACCCGTAGCCAATTCCCCAACCACAAAAATGCCCTACCCAGGATTCCCGGGACTCACAGAACACACGTTCCCCACGGAAGAAGCTGGCTTACCTGTACTGTCTGTGGCCGCCACAGCCACGCCAACTGTGATCGCTGCAGCCACACCTCGCCCGACGGACCTGGAGTTGGCAATCCCTCGGCAGCTGAGGCCCCCTGATCCGTCTCACCGTCCTCACTCCCTGCAGGGGGAGTAGTGGAAGATGAACCACCTAAAGCCAAGAGATGGGCAAGCACCGGCTGATTAAACTGTGAGGAATGAGTCTGCCGCAGAGCCCAAGGAACTTCCACCCACCCCTGCATGACCGTAATCCCCAGAGCGCTTTCTAACGCCTCCAGGTGCTCCAAAGTGAGTCGCTCCTCCTGCTCTGTCTCCTCATTGTCTGATGAGGTATGGGCCTCAACGACTGGCCTCGCAGCCTTTGCTGCCTGTTGCAAATCCTTCACCGGCCTCTTCCCTTTTCCTGATGCCATCTTGCACAAGGAGGCACGTGACAAAATGGCACCCACGAAACGTGCAACCGCGCCCCACCGCTCGCAAAGCTGCTGACCACGCGGTGACTAGGGAACCCACGGTGTGAAAACACGAAAGGACAGGCAGTAAGCCTTTCCTGATAGGCACCTGTAGTCTCCCTTAGTGGAACAAATTCCAAGAAATGTTCTCTTATCGTAACCTCAGGCTCAGACATCCCAGTATCTGGTGGTTTGATTACACTGACAATACGTACGATCATTGTCATTTGTTCCATGTGACAAACATCAGGTGTGCAGTCCAGAATAATTGAGTAGTATTTGGCTGTGTTTACATGTGCTAAAATGTTCTGCCTTATAGCACTTGCTAGAAGCTCTATAAGCTCATTTTGGATGTCTTTTCCTAGGTAATGAACCCTGGTTTCTTCATCTTTAACTCTGTGTGCATGTTTAGTCATGATAGCGTCAAAAAGGGCTAAAAGTTCAACAAGCTTCAAAAAATTTCCATTGTTCTCACTGTGCAATTTTTCAGTTGTCGCCATGGTTCCTGCCATGATTGATCCCCACAAACCATCCAGTGGGATCTACAGTTCCTTGCAGCAGAACCATGCTGGATTTGGTGCTGTCCAGTTATCACATCTGCAGCAGGTGGGAGGAAAACAAAAGCAGGTTTAGGTCAGCTCCAGGCTGATCACATCAGGTGCGCGGCAGACATAAATGTGAAGTTACCTATTTTGGCCCTGAGAGAGCATGCCTGGAGGGATTCTCTGATGAACATTTATCACGTTGCCTGCATGGTGCTGGACACCCTAGGGAAGCCATACCTGTGCTGGTAGGATGGTCCCTGTTGGGGACTCAGCACGCAATACGTTCTGGGGCCTGTCCTTCCACCTCAGGAGGATTTGGCACTCCCCGTTTATCCCTTTTCCACCAGGCGGCGTTGGTAAGATTGGCATCAGTGATTCCCCCTGTACCTCCACCAACACATTCCCCCCTCACACTTGGAGACCCATTTCTGGGTCTGTTACTCCCCCACATACTAGAAGTCAGGAACACGAAATAATCACTTACTTTTAGCTCCCATTTCTCAGACTTTGGAGACCACAAAGGGCCAACCTTGTGGAATCTCTTCCTTCCCTTTCCCAGAGGCAGCTGCACTTCTCTGAGGCCCCGGTGCTTCTCTGGTCTGGCCTGGCCTGGCTTGGGCCACCCATTTTCCTCCAGGTCATTGGTTGGCATCAGCAACCACCGTGGACTGAAAAGCTGCCCTGCCGACCCATATCGAGGGCTTAGTCAGCTGGAGGTTCCTCATTCCTCTGAGACTGGAGGAGTGTGCTGTATTCACGTAGACTTGCAAAGGGATTTTCCACCGTTGTTCAGAGTGCTCATCATTCCCATTTCTCTTCCGGCTCAAGTCCTTTCGAATCATACGCCTTATTTGCTGGTCCTTGGACTTTGCTGGTCTCCTCCTGTGGTTCTCTCCATGGCGGTGGGGAAAGGTCCAAGGAATGAAAGCCAACAGGCACTGAGCTAAAGATCTTGTTCCAAACAGCACCAGGAGACATACGCCAGTGAAACTTGCTTCCTTCAGGAGACAGTATCTGAGGTCATTACTTTAAGAGATTAACAATGCAATCCCTCAATCCAAGTAGTCCCCCACATACAAAAAGCTGCTGTAGAAGGCATGAAGATGACAGAATTCTTTACCTTTAGCTACCATTTCCCTAACTTTGAGGACCACAAAGGCCAACCTTGTAGAATCTCTTCCTTCCCTTTCCCAGGGGCAGCCGCACTTCTCTGAGGCCCAGGTGCTTCTCTGCTCTGGCCTGGCCTGGCTTGGGCCACCCATTTTCCTCCAGGTCATGGTTGGCATTAGCTACCACTGTGGACTGAAAAGCTACCCTCTGCCGCCCCATATCGAGGGCTTTGTCAGCTGAGGGTTCCGCATTCCCCAGTGACTGGAGGCGTGTGCTGTATTCATGTAGCCTTGCAAAGGGATTTCCCAGCGTTGTTGCGGGCACATGGTCAGAGTGCGTGTCATTTGGGCAGCTGGTCTTGTCTGGAGTTCCTTGATGGCTCCAACATGGATTGAAGGACCATCCAACCTTCTTCCCATTTCTCTCTTGGCTCAGGTCCTGTTGAATCATGTGCCTCATTTGCTGGTCCTTGGACTTTGTTGGTGTCCTGTGTCCTCTCCATGGTGGTGGGGAAAGGTCCAAGGAATGAAAGCCAAAAGGGACTGGGCTAAAGACCTTGTTCCTACCAGCACCAGGAGACGTATGCCATTTTCCTCTGTGTGGTTGGCTGGCGTCAGCTGCCACCATGGACTGAAAAGCTGCCCCATATCGTGGACTGAAAAGCTACCCTGCCCCCCCCCCCCATATCGAGGGCTTTGTCAGCTGAGGGCTCTGCATTCCCCAGCGAATGGAGGAGTGTGCTGTGTTCAAGTAGTCTTGCAATGGGATTTCCCAGTGTTGTAGCAGGTACATATTCAGAGTGCCCATCATTTGGGCAGCTGGTCTTGTCCGCAGTTCCTTGATGGCTCCAACGCGGATTGCAGGGAGCACCATCCCACCTTCTTCGCATTTCTTTCTTGGCTCAGGTCCTGTTGAATCATGCGCCTCATTTGCTGGTCCTTGGACTTTGTTGGTGTTCTGTGTCCTCTCCATGGTGGTGGGGAAAGGTCCAAGGAATGAAAGCCAACAGGGACTGGGCTAAAGACCTTGTTCCTACCCGCACCGGGAGACGTATGCCAGTGAAACTTGGCTTCCTTCATGAGACAGGATTTGAGGTTATTAACTTAAGAGATTAATCATGCAATCCGTATATCGAACTACTCCCCCACGTACAAGAAGGCGCCCTAGACGTCATGTACATGGAATAATCACTTACCTTTAGCTCCCATTTCTCAAACTTTGGAGATCACAAGGGCCAACCTTGTAGAATCTCTTCCTTCCCTTTCCCAGAGGCAGCTGCACTTCTCTGAGGCCCAGGTGCTTCTCCGCTCTGGCCTGGCCTGGCTTGGGCCACCCATTTCCCCCCTGGCCGTTGGCTGGCGTCAACTACCACCGTGTACTGAAAAGCTACCCTGCCGCCCCATATCGATGGCTCCATCTGTGGGTGCTCCTCATTTGCCAGTGACTGGGGAAGTGTGCTATGTTCACGCAGTCTTGCAAAGAGATTTCCCAGTGTTGTTGCGGTCACACATAAAGAGTGCTCGTCGTTTGGGCATCTGGTCTTGTCTGCAGTGCCGTGATGGCTCCAATGTGGATTGCAGGAAGGACCATCTCACCTTCTTCCCATTTCTCTTTTGGCTCAGGTCCTGTTGAATCCTGCACCTCATTTGCTGGTCCTTGGACTTTGCTGGTGTCCTGTGTCCCCTCCGTGGTGGTGGGGAAAGGTCCAAAGACTGAAAAAGTACCCTGCCGCCCCGTATCGATGGTTTCCTCAGCGGAGGGCTCCTCGTTCCCCAGTGACTGGAGAAGTGTGCTGTGTTCATGTTGTCTTGCCAAACTAAGTGTATAGCAAGTTTGGAAATAATCTGTACGTAATTTGCTTTCCTTATATTTGGCATGTAGGTATGTCTGCCAGCATGATGAAGAAGGGAACCTTTTAGGAAACAAGCACTGTACTCAAACGCAAACGTTTTAACAATTCAGTAGACCATTATCATAACTCATGTCATTATCACTCTATTTTACAGACATCAATGAAAGTTATTAACAGCAGCTATTAAAGCCAAAAATATGATTAACACCGCTGAATCCAGCGAAGACTCCGGATTGTGTTCTTCGTTTCGATAAATCTTTATCAGAAGACTTAAAATGGAAAACATCATTAATGACCAATTAAAGATTCACAAAAATATATATGAGACAAAAACTTCAAAAATTGCAAAAATTTACAAACGTACCTTATATTAGATCCATTGAATACTACATATTATTTTCACCAGTTCCACTGAGATGAGGAAACTCCATGTTTATGTAATAAGCATAACTACTATTGAGCAGAAATGGCTTCATCCTATTTTTTAGAAAATGGAACCAAAACCCAAGGCACAGTGGGTCAGAAAGCACTTAATTCATTACAAAGTCATATATACTGCCCAGATACTGAATGCAAAATGCTTACCGTGAACCAGAGGAAAAAAGTATAGATGGGGAGTGGACCCGTGGCTCGGTGGAAAGGCACAGTTCTAGATCAGGTTCCAGTAAACCCCTCCCTCTATCTTATTAAATGTGATGGATTTGGTTGTGCCTATGGCCTAGAGCTGCACGGAGGTGAGAGAGCGTCGGCACTTGAAGTTTTTCCAGACAGAGTTGCTTCATTTCAAATCAGTGATTGCAGACTTAGTTGGAAGGAAGAGACTGACACGGGTATAGTATAAACTAGGGCAGCTTTATTAAACTTAATTATAGAACAGTAAGCAGCAAGGGCTGTAGCGTCGTCCAGCAGAGGATCCCCCGATCCCTCTCCAGACTCAACAAGGGTGAACCACCATAGTCCCTGGCACAGGCCAAAAGTAAGACAGCCTTTGCCTGGTGGCTGACATGTCAGCTACCCCACCCTGAGCCCAACTTCAGCCGCAAAGTATGAAGTGAGGCGCAGGCCCCAAGGTGTCTAACAGGCCACCCACAGTCCCCATTCGAGGTCCCCCCAAGGAATGGTTCATGCGTGGTACACCAATCCCTTGCAAAAGAGGGGGGGGGTCTGTCACTTGGTGTTCCCCATAATTCTGAAAATAGGCCAGATTTCCACTAACCTATTAAACGACTCCACCCGTAGCCAATTCCCCAACCACAAAAATGCCCTACCCAGGATTCCCGGGACTCACAGAACACACGTTCCCCACGGAAGAAGCTGGCTTACCTGTACTGTCTGTGGCCGCCACAACCACGCCAACTGTGATCGCTGCAGCCACACCTCGCCCGACGGACCTGGAGTTGGCAATCCCTCGGCAGCTGAGGCCCCCTGATCCGTCTCACCGTCCTCACTCCCTGCAGGGGGAGTAGTGGAAGATGAACCACCTAAAGCCAAGAGATGGGCAAGCACCGGCTGATTAAACTGTGAGGAATGAGTCTGCCGCAGAGCCCAAGGAACGTCCACCCACCCCTGCATGACCGTAATCCCCAGAGCGCTTTCTAACGCCTCCAGGTGCTCCAAAGTGAGTCGCTGCTCCTGCTCTGTCTCCTCATTGTCTGATGAGGTGTGGGCCTCAATGACTGGCCTCGCAGCCTTTGCTGCCTGTTGCAAATCCTTCACCGGCCTCTTCCCTTTTCCTGATGCCATCTTGCACAAGGAGGCACGTGACAAAATGGCACCCACGAAACGTGCAACCGCGCCCCACCGCTCGCAAAGCTGCTGACCACGCGGTGACTAGGGAACCCACGGTGTGAAAACACGAAAGGATAGGCAGTAAGCCTTTCCTGATAGGCACCTGTAGTCTCCCTTAGTGGAACAAATTCCAAGAAATGTTCTCTTATCGTAACCTCAGGCTCAGACATCCCAGTATCTGGTGGTTTGATTACACTGACAATACGTACGATCATTGTCATTTGTTCCATGTGACAAACATCAGGTGTGCAGTCCAGAATAATTGAGTAGTATTTGGCTGTGTTTACATGTGCTAAAATGTTCTGCCTTATAGCACTTGCTAGAAGCTCTATAAGCTCATTTTGGATGTCTTTTCCTAGGTAATGAACCATGGTTTCTTCATCTTTAACTCTGTGTGCATGTTTAGTCATGATAGCGTCAAAAAGGGCTAAAAGTTCAACAAGCTTCAACAAATTTCCATTGTTCTCACTGTGCAATTTTTCAGTTGTCGCCATGGTTCCTGCCATGATCGATCCCCACAAACCATCCAGTGGGATCTACAGTTCCTTGCAGCAGAACCAAGCAGAAGTTCTTTCTATTTATGAACTCCTTCGCTTGGCCAACAGGTGCCCTGATAAGGATGCGACATCCATTCAACAGTTCAGGTCAGATAAGTTTGCAGCAGTATAATCTGTAAGGTGTTAAATAACCTTGAGAATATTTTGCAATTTTGCATTTTATTATTGGTTGATTTAGAGGTGTATAAAGGGGAAGACCACATTCTCTTTCCATTTATTGCCTCCGGGCATACCCAGTTGAGGATGAATCATGCAGCATTTAACTGTAGTGACTCTGATACTTGAGGATCAGCGAGTTGGCTAGCTCCAGTTCACCGGTCGTGTCCGAAGTGGGTGTCGGCCTGTGTAAAGGAACGAACAGATACTACTAATGAGGGTGGAGACCTGTGGAGACTCCAAATGCTGCCAAGTCCCTGTGTGTTGTGTGCAGTCATAGATAGAACTAGTAGGTCCAGAGGGAGGGATATGCTTGCCAAACCTTTGCAGATGAAATTGACCGCGGGGTTCACGGTGAATTAAACCGCAAAAGAACAACACTCACCGCAGTGAGTAAAATCTTAATGTATTCTGCCGAAAGTTATTCATGTATCCATTACATTATACGTGTATTCATTACATGCATTTTTTTTTGCTTTCTAATTTATTTAACCTAATGCTATAGGAGTAGAAATTCGAAAATGAAAAAGTGGGTGCTTAGATCACGGTAAGTATTTAAAAATGAAGCCATTTAATGTAATATGGGTTTGAAGGAATTATGTTATTTTCTGCCATGTATTGAATGATGAGCTGACAAAAGATGGATGCGTTTTCTTAGTTTTTGACAAGTGCCCTTCGACAGTGTCAGCTATCTTGTCCATTAAAAAACGATACCAGCATTTGTTTCTCCACGCCGTTATACTGGATGGGGTGGACAGTTTCCAAGAAGCCGCGATGGTCAACCGAGCTGTTGCTAAAAGAGTGGAAATGAGTTTAGTTATTTCTAACTCTGGATCCCCTCCTTCATCCAAATTAAGGTGTAATACTATCAGGTCAAGTGGCAGGTGTTCAGATGTGACTTTTTTCTATTTCTACTATGACTTGCCTCCAAAAGGGTTGAATAGCTGTACAGGACCACCAACAATGAAAGAAGTCACTAGATTCACCACACCCTTTCCAGCATTGGGAGCTGTGATTTGGGTGCATGTGGTGAAGACGCATTGGGGAAAGATACCATCTCGTGTGGAGTTTGAAAAATTGTAGGCAGATGGAAAAAAATCTTGTTTTGCATGCATAAGAGCCCCAAATAGATGCCCATTGCCCGGGTGTTAAGTCTCGTCAGACATTACATGCATTATATTAACAATTCTAGTTTTCCAGATTTTTACCATATGTTTGAGTGTTTTACAATTATATAACATTTTCTAACTGAAATCCTCAACAGTATTAAATTGAACACCGTATATACGGGGTATCTTTACAATTCAGTATTCTGATACACTGTGGCTACACACAATCTGGAGAATGAGTTCTCACTAACAGTGAATTTTCAGAAGTAATACTTCAATGTGCCTCAGCTGTATAGCGATCAAAATCCATTTATGAAAAATCCAGCGACCTGACAGCTAGCCATGGATGTCCTCCTGTTTCAGTTTCATCTTTTTAAAGAATTGCTGTGATTGTACAACCAGTATTTTACACGCCCCACGCATCTGAGCCACATGTATTCCAGCCCAAGCACCTCCACCCTGCTGCCATTTGACAAATTGCTTACCGATGCCTACTGTGCACCAAAGGCAATGTTAAGTGCAATTGTGTTGGGTGGGGAAGCTGCAAAAACCTTGTGTTTTTTCCCTCACCCTTGCTGCGAGAGCTCATTTCTTTGGGGGGTGGAAGGCGAAACAGCATGGGCTCTCTTGTGCGCTTCTTCGGCAGATTTCTCCCGCTCCCCTTGCAAAGGGCCACCTGCTTGGATTGGCTTGGGGGGGGGTCTCCCTTTTTCCTCCACAGAGGGTTGATTGGAGGCAGGCAGTCCAGACAGCAGCGAGGGGCAGCAGCTGGTCCACCCCTCAACACATACAGGGTTTTGTACCAGCTCCGATGGCCCCAGCCGCCGGAGTGAACATGTCAAGTGGCTTCTTAACACACAGACTGAAGGATGAATTCCTTTTGGCAATATTCATTCAAAGTCAATGCATGTAGCTCCTATCACAGATGTTTCTTGTGAAAAAATTCATAATTGGTCCATCCTAACTTGCTCAAGTCATTATATAGTCAGTAAATAAAGACACAGCTAATAATTTAGCTTAGTCAGAATAGGCAAACTGTTGTTGTCAATGAACCATGTGGGCTGACCCCCAAAGATAATAAGGTAAAGAAAAAGGCAATTCCTCTGAACAATCTACAGAAAAGTGCCACTGATGAGAAACATTCAAGATATTGAGGTAGGGGTTTGGGAACTTACTGAGAGGGCGCCATGTAAGCATCGAACCCTCGTTAAAAATGGGACGATAAAATTTGCCCTTTAAGAAATCTGAAATTGAGGAGGGGGGAGTTTGCCATCAGAATTATTTTAAAGAGCCTGACAGAGTGGCTTTACAGAATGTTTTTGTGTTTTTTCCTCCTCCAGACCTCCATCCAGGTCTTCTTATTCCGACTTAACTCCTTTCGTGGTGTTTTTGTAATAGCTAAATAAACCCTGTCCAAAAATAGGTTGCCAGCTAGATCCCAACAAGATGTCCTCAGAGGGAGAATGGACCATTGGTACTTACCGTGAGGGGTCCTTCTCCTCTGAGGTAAAGGAGGACATCTTGGCCCTCCCATGTCATCATCTTTGGCATCCCTTTTTTCTTGTACTGTGCTTTTCTATTATGCTCTGTATAATCCTTCCTGTCTTGCCTTGCTCCTCATATTGTTAACAGTTTTTACAATTTTTTTACAGTTCAGCCAAGTTGGCTTAGTTAATCTGTTATTGTTTGAAGTTTTTACTGCTGATGGGAGTTCCTAAACTGAATCGAGGGGCATGTCCCACTAAGAGGACAGGAAGTGAAGCTTAGTCTGGAGACACCAGCAGTCATAATGGTGGAGGTAGAGCAAGACTCTGGAGCACTGAGAACCATAGCCTCTGTGGCCAATTTGGAGCCACTACAATGATTTTCCACCCACTGTTCTCTTATTTTCCTCAGAAGTCTCAGAATGACTGGAGTTGGAGGATACGCAAATAGAAGGCCTTGTGGCCACTCGGACATCAGCCACCCACAACCATGGAATCAGGGAGGACAACCCCTGTTGGTGCAAATGATGATCCCCCCAGTCTGAGACCTATACTGCACAAGGACCAATGATAAGATTTTCCTATCATATTTAGTTAATATCATGTAGCAATCCAGTCATAATTCAGCCTCCTATATTGGTTTAATGAGGAAAGGTTTTTTTTTTAAATAAATATGCTTAATAGTGCTGCGTAAGATGAAATGTATTGGCTAAATCAGGGGTGGGTAAACTGTGGCTCAGGAGCCGCATGCGGCTCTTTCACATATATTATGTGGCTCCCGGCAGGGTGGCTGGGGAAGCTAAATATCATTAGCAATCAAATATCATTGAACAAATTAATATCATTATCAATATCTGTTCGTACCCCTTTTGTTATTTTTTGCAGTCTCATTTAATGTTAATAAAAAGCAAATTTGCTTATTTTCCAATAAAAAACAGGTGATATTTGTTCATGTCTTGTGGCTCTCAAACATCTGATGTTTATTCTATGTGGTTGTTACGTTAAGCAAGTTTGCCCACCCCTGTTCTAGGTGGCTCTTACGCTGAGCAAGTTTGCGCACCCCTGGGATAAATGTTCTTCAGAACACAGTTATGTAAAAAAAATGAAAAAGAACATGTAGCAGCCTTCTGCGTCTGAAGGCTGCATCTGCAGAATCATATATTTATCTTGTAGTGTTTAATGAATGTGGTAAATGATCTTGTGTTTAATGAATGTGGATACAGAGGACCACGTGGTGGCCTTGCAGATTTCTTCCACTGTGGCCCAGCTAGACAGAGCTGCGTTCGTTGCTGCGCTACGGATGGAATGAACTGTTATTCCTAACGGCGGGGTTAACTTCTGTGCTCTGTCAGCCTTGGCAATGCAGCACTTAAGTGCAGAACTAATAGGAGACTTGGACATCTTACACCCTTTATTCGGTGGAGAAATAGAGATGAACAGAGATTCTGACTTCCTGAAGCTGCTAGTGTGGTGTAGGAAAGTCTTCAGACTACGTCTCACGTCTAATGAATGCCATAATCTTTCCTGCGGATGAGACTGATTAGGGCAGATGGAAGGAAGACAGACTTCCTCTGATCTGTAGAACTGAGAATTCACTTTGGGCCAAAAGGTAGGATCTGTGCACAATATTACCTTGTCCTAGTGGAATACGCATAGTCTAGGATTAGCAGAAAGTGTTTCCAGCTCCAATAGCCTATGTGCAGACATCACAACCACTAGAAAAAGTGTTTTCATATGCAGCCACTTCAAGGGAATTTCTTGGATGGGTTTGAACGAATTGCCTCCTGGAGGCCAGCATGGTATCTGTCACCTTTGTTGAGTACCCCAGTTGGAGAAGTGTTTTCCCCTCAATCACCAAACAATCAAATGGACATGGAGAACAAAGGGGGTGGGGGAGGGGAAGCCTGAGGGGCCAGTGTGCTGTCTTGGCTGAGGAACCCACCCCACTGTGGCTCAAAAACCACCAAGCACATCATTGCCTCCCACCCAATGTGTGCTTTAATATGCAATCCAAACTGGGTACAGCCTTTTAGGTCCACTGACTACAATGGACTAGGGAGAGTGTAGGTCTTCTGCGGTTTCAATGGTGACCGCTGCAACATGTCCTCACACAGAGTGTCTGGAAAGGAGCGATGTGTGCTCCCCTCCCCTGACTGGTTGTCACCTTGCTAGCTGGGTGATGGGGAAAGACTACGGGGATGGCTATCAATGGCGTGAACTTGGCAAAAGATGGCACGAGCATGAGGAAGGAGTGGCTGATGAACAGTTATCACCTTGCTATCAGGTGGTCAAGGAAAGGGAATGGTGTCTTAGCAGAGAATGGAAAATGAATACGGATACTTCTTCAAACTGAGATGAGGAGTTCTGGACTCCATGGCCATGATTGATCAACAAGTTTTGCGACTGGACTATGCGGTTAAGAGAAGCTGAGAACTCCAGGAGGATTACAATAAAGCCCATCCTGAATTTTCTTGTGGGGCTATGGAGGGGCCATGGTGGGAAGGCCCAGCTCGTGGCTGTCATGGGCCTGTCTCCGGGACGTTCCATAACCTGGGCAATGTGAACTTTCACCCCAGGAGGATTCAGTCATGACCAGTCATTACATGGGGGTGTGGGAAAGGACTTGTGTCTTCCACAGCCTGGAGAGAGGTGTTGGGTATCACCTCCAACTCCCAGGGGGTTTGTGCCTGCCATGTCCTGACTTGTCCTGTGGGCCCATGGAGGAGCTGCGGTGGGATGGGACTGTCTATGGAACAGTCCGCAAGCAGTGAAATGTGAGCTCCCACCCCAGGAGGTTTTAACTGTGACCAGTAATCACTTTGCCATCAGGTGGGTGAAGAGTATGTGGGGGAGCGGGAAAGAGGTTGGCCACAGCCTGAACTGGTGTCTGCCGTGGCTTGGAGGGAGGCGCTGGGTGTCACCTAAGAAGGGAAGCCATTTTTGTTTATCATAAACACCTGTTTTAGCTAAGTTATCTGAAATCTTACCTAAGAATAAAGTAATCCTGTAATTTAACATAACAGTGTTGCACCATTGGGGGAACTTTGCTCTTCCATTAAAGTGCTATAATATGCTTGGCAGGTGTTAAAATAATCATAATAAATTCTTTCCTGTTTTTCGGTATTTGAGGTTGATCTCATAAATTAAGAAGAATTAAACCTGGAGCCACTGGAATTAAGTAATTGGTAATTTTCTCTATTTCTTTTATTATTTGTAACCAGAATTTTTTAGTTACCATACAGGACCACCAATTATGAAAAAATGCTCCTGTTCTCCACAGAGTTTCAAGCACAGGGGAGCTACATTTAACATGGAATGTGATAGGTGTATTGGTGTTAAATACCATCTGGAGATCATTTTAAAAATGTGTAGTTGTATATTTACTGACTTTAAGGTATATGCTAGAGAATTCCAACTCTGGGAGCATTGTTCTTCTGTTATTTTTTTGTCTAAATCTGTATGCCATGCCTTTTGATAATATATACATTTCTTATTCGTTGATTGTTGTAAGAGTATATGGATTCTAGAAGTCAATTCTTTTGCCTGCATATTCAGAATGAAGAGTCAGACACGAAGATTGGATAAACTATGGGCCACTTTATTAAACTTACAACTGAAAACCAATGGCAAGGGCCAAGTTGACATGCAGCATGAACATGCAAAGGGTTACATAACCCTTCCCCAGTTGTATAACGGGGACCAACCTGCCCCCAGCTTAAGCCAGCATCTGTGGCTCGCACCGGTCAGGCATGCAACGGGCAATGCCCTGGAGATCCGACTTCCAAGTTGAATAACTTAAATGGCAATCTAGCCAGGCACTCCCAAGGCACTCCCAAGGCAGTCTGCTATCTTCTCCCCAGGTCGCGAAACCCAAAGGCTCCAACAGCTAGACTCCTATCCCCACACAGTGGCTGTTTATTGGTTATCCCCCTAGCCGCATATCATTCACCAGCCCCGCTCCAAGGCCCAAGATCTCCTGAAGCCCTTGCCACAAATCCTCCAAGAATATGTCATTACCCTTCTCTGAAAGATGTACCTGTCATGCCAGTAAAGGTCCTGGTGGGGTGTATCAGCGGGTGGGGTAAATAGTGGCCCAGTCTGGCATCCAATACTTTCTTAATATCCGTTAGCCTTACAGGGTGCACGATCAATCTCCAGTGGGTTCAAGGCATCACGCCAAACCCTGCATGGAATCATTGCTGACCGCACTATAGACATGTCAGGACATCTGGCCCAATGTCCCAGAGATCCTGAATAGCCTGCAGCACCAACGCCTTGCCCTTCACCATGCTGAGATCATTACCCCCAAGGTGAATAAGCAGCACGTGTGGCGGCTGTTGAGAAGGAGTCTGAAACAACAAAGGCATGAGGCCCGACCAGTGAAGGCCTCAGCGCCCCACCACTCAATACTAGCCCATTGGCTGAGCCCCAGCTGAGCAGCCCAAAACACAAAACTGTGGCCACAGATGAGAACTCGTCTTCTTCCAGTGGGAACAACAGCACCTAAATGAAAAACAGTCGTTAGCCCAACTGACATAAATTAACCCAAAACAAACGGGTGAATGTATGATTTATAGGCAGCGGAATGCCACCTGCCCAAACGTTGAATGTCCTGAGAAGAGTACCCCATTGCTGCTGCTGTGGATGCTGCACTTATTCGAAAAGAATGAGTGCCAAACTTCACCCCTGATAGCCCTAGGCTGGACAAAGCATGGGTGGTAACTCCCCAGAACTGATGCTTTGTTAAAGAAGCATCATCAGCCAAAGCAACAGCCTGTCACCCCGACCCACTTAGTGCCACATAATCCAAAAGGGCAGAGACTGGGCACAGCTCTGGATCAGAGCAGGGACCTAAAGTGAGCACCGTACCCCGTTGGCGCTGGCCAGTCTTTGAGCAACAAACCGTAATGTGTGCCTTTCCGGAGGCCAGCTTAAGGTCTCACATCATTAAGGCCTGGCCGGAAATGTCGTCATGGGACTGAGCCACTAATTCGCTGACTCGGAAGGCCCCCCCAAAGGTGACCAAGGCCGCTCTATGAAATAAGCTAGCTTCAAAGCCCGACATCACACCTCACTCCATGCGTGTTTCAGTCCTTTAAGGACCAAAGGTGATATGGGCTGCCAGACATCCACAGGCCGGCCGGCTTCCCTAGTCCACCCCTCAAGCATCTTCCGCAATCTGAAGTCATTGGTTTCTTCCCGAAAACCAAGCACCTCGCAAAAGCCAATGCTGATAGGCACCCCTTAATCGATCGCACCGTGAGCCCCTTACCTTTGAGGTCCACACAATAGTGGAGTAGTTGCTCCACCAGTAAGGGCCAAGTTACCTGATACCCCACCTCTGACCTAAATTCCTTGAACTGGCATACTGCTCGCTCATAAGACTTCCTGGTGCTGGGGGCTGTGGTCAGGCCTATTGCTTTGCTAGGCCTCAGTCTGCCAAGCAGCCATAGCTCCTAGGGGATCCTTGCCAGATGAAGGTCAGCTTCGGGGGCCAACTGACGGAACCTCTCCATCTGTTTGCGAGAGAGAGCACCAGCCACCCTGTTATCAATCCCATGAACAGGCCTGGCCAAGAACAAAACGCTGAGCCAGAGGCGTCGCAGTGTGAAAGCCCTGACCAAGACCATAACGCACGAAGACCTTGATGTGAGGGAGTTGATGATGTGAACCATGGATAAGTTGTCACACTCAGAAGTCAACTCTGCGGTTCGCCAATCCCTCATCCCAGAGCCAAACAGCAACCAGTACGGGAAAAAAAACGCAAGGAAAGTAAGATCCTGGGTGATGCCGGCATCCACCTGGTCAGAAGGCCAATCACCCGCACACCAATGCCCCTGAAAATAAACTCCCAAAACCAAAGGCACCAGATGCATCAGAATGAACCTGCATTGAGCCGCAGACTATCCCTCCAGAATGACACCCCATTAAAGGAAGCTAAGAACTCCTGCCAGACCAGAAGGTCCACACTCATGGAGACGGCAATGCATGTCCTGTGATGCGGAAGGCGAAGGCCAGCCATGGCATCACAAAGCCTCCGCAAAAATGCCCACCCCGGAGCGACCACTTTGCAGGTGAAGTTAAGATGCCAAACCAACTGCTGAATCTCCAGCAGTCACCTTCCACCTGCCAAGAAAGCCGCTCACCCTAGCGAGGAAGTTGTGGACCTTGGCCTCAGGCAAGCATGATAACTGACCCGTGGTGTCGAACTCCACACCCAGAAAAGTCAACCTGGATGAAGGGCCCTCTGTCTTTTCATGGGCCAGTGGCACCCCCAGCTCAGCAGCCAGCCCCCCAAATTATTAAGAAGCAGCCCACAACGACCAGAACCAGCCGGAACCAAAAAAAGAAAATCAGATAATGAGCTACATCAGGCAGCCCAGTCTGCTCCCGAACCGCCCACTCTAAAAAGGAGCTAAAGCGCTCAAAAGCAACACAGGAAACCAAGCATCCCATTGGCAAGGCCAGATCCATGTTAAAAAGGCCATCAAAACAAAAATCGAGCAACTCAAAATCGTCTGGATGTACTGGAAGTAGGCAAAAGGCAGACTTAATGTCGCATTTTGCCAGTTCAGCCCCAGGGCTGCGACACCATATGATCCAGACTGCCTGTATAATGAACAGAGCACAAGTTGTCCGGAATCCCATCATTAACGGATCCCCCTCTGGGAAAGGAGGGATGGTGAATTAAAACCCACCCAGTGTCTTTTTAGACACCACCCTCAGAGGTGAGACACGCAAGTTGGGAACTGGAGGTGTAGGGAACGGACCCAGAAACCTACCTTCAGCCCTTTCCTTATTAATTTTGGCCTTCACTACCCCTTCCATTCCCTGAACCGAATGGAGGTTAGTAGCCATAAAGGCACACCTATCCCCCTTTTAAAACCCTTTATGTGGTTCTCCTTGTGGAAAGTCTGCTTACCTTACTGGGAACACAAGGAGGGCCCTGGCTTTCTGGCTCTTCCTGGGCTTCTTACAAAGTCCCTAGGCTAAGAGCTGCAGGCCAAGAGCCCTTTGGCTTTCACCCTTTGGCTCATGCCAGGGGCTCGTCCCTCTGGCTAGGTGCTGCCTTAAATAGAAGCCTCACCCAGCAGAGGGCAGGTTATCACAGGCAAATTCTAAAGTCCCAATATTTCAGGATCTTCATTGAACAAATGAGCTCTGTTTAGGAGAGTGGGAAGGGCTCAAGTCTCTACTGCCCAAAAACTTCTTCAGACTCCCAGCTCATAAAACATACAGTTTATTAAGGAGATAAAACAAAAAAACAGACAATAGACAAAACCCTACTTATCTAGCTAACTACAGACATACAGTGGGAGGTTCTTGCTTCCTGGAAATGCAATTCCCTCTTGCTTGGTGTTTAGCTTTGGGCTTGGTTTACAACTTGGACCATGCCTCCCAAAGCTTGTTGCCACCAGCCTGGTTCCAACCGTCCAAGGGATTTCCTTCGGTTCTTCTGCACAGCCCAGCCTTACTTGCTTGCAGATACTTGCTATAATGCGAGCAGTCCCTGCACCCGGAGAATACCTCACGGCGAGCAGTTCAGGAAGATTCTTGCCACAACCTCTGGCTCCCTCACGGCCTCGTGCAGCCTTCCTGGCATTCGTCAAGCTGTCAGAAGCTCCGGTTTCCTTGCTCCTTCAAACACGGGGACGTGTGCATCTTCAGATAATGAATGAATAGAAAGAGATTCCTTCTGCCTCTAGGACTGGGTTCTTATTCTTAGCTTCCCCAATCCCCGTCCTAGGCTAATTAAGGATTGCTGCCTTGACCCAGCTGTTTCCCATATACTTGGATTACAGAACGTACTGATTCTGATTACACTTACAGGCTCCTATCAGGAATGATTCTGTAAGTCAGTATCTCTGGCATGACAGCAGGGGCCAGCAGCTGTTCGAATTCACTCAGGCAATCCAATTACAGTCAAACAATGACCCTTTCCCACCCTATCTCAAGCAGCCGGGACTCTGCTGCAAGTCAAAACTCACCCACACAGTCCTCCCACACAGTAGCCTCAGCTAAATCACCTCAGCTGAAAGCAAATGAAAAGCACCCCTCTAGCAGCTCTGCCTCCTGCTCCTTCTCACAGCTCAGCTGTGTCCTTATAATAGCAGTACTCTGGTCAGTTCTCAAGTTCACTTTCAGCTATCCTATCATAAGCAACCTATGTGGTGTGCCAGTACCCAGAGACGACATCATTTGATAACAGCCTAAGTCAAGGTCAAAATTGTGAAAACTGTCTCCTCAGCCATCACAAATACCTGTATATTTTCAGGATAATTTGTCTAATAATGCCACAACTATGCTGGAAAAGATGCGGCCACAAGGCGACCTACTTGCATAATTGGTGGTCTTGTGCAGTAATTTCAAGCTTTTGGAGAGAAGTCCTGTTACAAATCAAGATAATAACAGGACATGAGATCCTGGAAGATCCCAAAACGATACTCCTACACCTATGGCAGGAAGAACCAATCTCCAACACAACCAAAGACTTAATCACAATACTTATTGAAGCCGCTAAATCGATAATAGCTAGAAACTGGAAAAACCAGAAAGAACCCTCCATTTATCAATGGTGGAACAAGGTTTGGGACTACTTTATAGAAGAAAAGTGTTTAGTATACTTTGACCCTGTAGTAGGAGAGAGGGAACTCAAAAATCCGCTTGATAAATGGTACCCTTTTGCAGAAAAGTTTTATATGTAAATTCACTATTCCCACTAGCATAGCACTCTGTTTAAGACTGGGAACAGTTAGGCAAATAAGGTCAAGGACCCCAGACTAAGCTAATGAATAGGTGTGTTTACCCAATTTCCCCCGTCCATCAAACAAGTAAGGATTAATTGTCATGGTATTGAGCTCTTGACGATATGTACCTTGCTTGATGTCTTTGCTTGTACTGTATAATATAAAACCTAATAAACAGATTTTAATTTTTTTTGTCTAATAATGCAATGAAAAAACCTGGGGATATCACATCCATCCATCCATCCATCCATCGCTGTCATGTTTGCTTGATGTTTGGTATGTGAATTCAAACCATCTGCTCAGCACAAGGCACACAGCCTTTGAGGTTGCCCTGATCCCTTTTAGTTCATAGAGCAGATCAGAGGGACTATGGGACTGTCTGGAGTGGCAGAAGTCAGAAGGGCACACGTTGCACAGAACCATAATGCAGCTAGGTTTCCCTGTTTGTCATTAATGGTTTTGCACTGCTGCCATGGTTGTATGTTGCCTTCTGAACGTTTTTGCTGAGAACATTCTTCAGGAGTGAGTTTCCTCTTTTGTCTGCTAGGTTCTTATAATGAAAAATCATTGATGCTCCGGTCTGTAAGCATAAGAAGGGGGCAGCATGCAGCAGCGATGTGGCTGATGTTTCTGTTGTTGTGGTCCTGTGTCAGGTTTGAAATGAAAGTTGTTTTTTTGTGGTCGAGAAATGTGGCTGAGGGATGTCTGCCAGCAGGATTGGTTAGGGCTTGATTGGTGTCAGGGAAAGAGTGAGTTTTTGGATGTAGCCGTAGTGTCCAGAGGGAACTGGTCAGTAGTCCACCGTACTGTATGAGAGGAGCCATTGAAGATACATGGCTTACAGTGCCTGAGAGGTATTTTTAAGACATGTGGTATAACCATTATGAGGACTGCAGGATCTCCTTGTAGACTATGTTTCTGGTGAACACTGTCAGTCTGGTAGGCGTTTTCCCTTTTGGGGGCCGTCAGTCAGATACACTCTGAAGTCTTGGAAGTGACGCACCCTTGAGAAAGCAACGTACAGTTGGCCATGTGCAAAAACTGGGTTTCGTAAGTCAACACCCATTTTTTCCCAGAGTTTGGCCCTGTGATTTGTTTATGGTCATGACAAAGGCTAGCTTAATAGGGAACTGCCTTCAGTTGTAATGTAAACGGAAGGTCAGCATCTGTGGAGGCAATATCTACATGTGGGATAAACAGTATCTCCCCACTTGCAGACCCAGTAAGCACTCTTGCAGTGATCAAATTGGGTTTGAGGTCAGTGGCAATCAGTCTTGTCCCATTGCATAGGCCTTTTTGTGTATTTATGTTTCTTAGAAGGATTATTGTTGCTCCAACCGTCAAATGCAAAATATGGAGAGGCGTTCCTGGTGGGGTGAGTAAATGTAGAAACTCAGTTGGGTAGTACTGGTCCCCAACAACACTCCCATCGGGGACCATGGAATCAAGTTGTCGTGGAACCCTGAAGTAGGCCATGGACACTGTCATTGAGCAGTTCGACGTCAGAGTTGGTTGGACACAGAATAGCCCTTTTTGAAAAGTATGGGGAATCTGAGGCTTCCAAGGTGTCTCCAAAGATTTCTGTAGCAATGTCTCCACGATGTAGTATGTGTTGTGGAATCTCCATGTTGTCAGGTCCAAGGCCATGACAAGTGTCCTGGTCCCCATTTCCAACATACAAAAGCCACTCACTGAAAGATGGATCTGTGGACCGGAGATTATTGCATAGTGTTCGGAGTTGAAACACATCCCACAGAGAGTGATATTTGATCTGCCCTCTGTCCCCATGCCTGTCAAAAGTCACCTCCAAGTATTATTAGCTTTCCTCCAAAAGGCCTCTGATTCTGCGTGATATCTTTTTAAAAAAACATTTTATTAAGATTTAAAGTTTAACAATCATAATATTCCGATATATTGGGAGCACATATATTATTCCAACCAAGAGTAAAATTTGGACCATATAGAAGTTGGATCCGACTTATTATCCATATTCATTAGATAGCTTAATTTGTCCATCTCTGCCCAGTCTAGCAATTTGTTAATAAGTTCTTATTTTCCCGGTAACTTAGAAGATTTCCAGCATTTCGCCTGCAATATACGTGCAGTCGTTAGTATATAAGACAACAATTTTTGGTCTGGTTTCTTCAGACCATCCAATAACATATTTAGTAAAAAAGTTCCTGGATCCAAAGATACTTCACAAACCAGAATATCACGGATCAACTTATTAATCATTTTCCAAAATTTTTGTATAACCTTAAACATCCACCACATGTGAAATAAGGTTCCCGTATTTTTCCCTCACATCCAAGATAAATTAGAGACATTTTTATAGCATTTGCTCAGTTTATCAGGGGGCCAATACCAACGATAAAAGAGTTTATAAATATTTTCTTTGTAGTTTATCACTTTCAAGTATTTAAGTGATTTCCAGATTTTGGACCATCTATCCGTATCTACATTATGTGCAAAATCCTTCATCCACTTTATCATAACTGATTTTATTTCCTCTTCTTGCATTTCATAATTAATCATTAAATTATAGATTTTTTTGATTAGTTTATCATCACTGTTTAGCCAAATAGAATCTAATTCATTTGGCTTCCCACAAAACCTGGTCTTTTTGTCTTCTCTATACCTAGTTTGTAATTGAATGTTTTCCCACCAAGACAGTTGAATTCCCAGTTCTTCTCTCAGTTGACTTTCCGGTTTAATATTCTCACCTTTATCTAATAGTTCTCCATAATTAACCAAATTATTTTGATTTAGCAAGGAGGGCTTTATAAAAGCCTCCACCGGAGACACCCATTTAGGTATGCTTGTATAAATTTTTTCTTTAGTTTTTACCCAGTTTTTCATAAGAGCTGCTCTAAGGGCGTGCATAGAAAAATTTGAGTGTATTTTATGTTTCTCATACCATACATAGGCATGCCAGCCCATGTATAAGTCATGTCCTTCTAGAGCTAACACTCTTTGGTTTTCTAACTTTATCCAAACCAAGGCTGCAACCTTATTTATTTATTTATTTATTATATTTATATCCCGCCTTGCCAGCGAACCGGCTCAAGGCGGCTAACAGACATAAAAACACCATAAGGTTTACGATTTAAAATCAACATTAAAACTAATACATCCTACGCAATATACAACAGCAACAGATGGCGACTTCAATACAGAGATCTCATGGTGAATGGTGGCAGCAAAGGGGTGCGGCCGACAGGGCCAGGGCGATGTCCAATTCCCCCCCCCCGGCGGCGGCTCTTAATTAAACACCTGGCGGAAGAGCTCCGTCTTCCAGGCCCTGCGGAATTGCAATAAGTCCCGCAGGGCCCTGATGTTATCCGGGAGCTCGTTCCACCAGTAAGGAGCCGCCACCGAGAAAGCCCTGGCCCTGGTACAGGCCAGCCGAGCGTCTTTCGGACCGGGGAGAGTCAGGCGATGTTGAGTGCCTGACCTCAGTGTCCTCTGGGACCTGTATGGGGAAAGGCAGTCCCTCAAGTAGGCAGGCCCCTGACCATATAGAGCTTTAAAGGTTAACACCAGCATCTTGAACCGGATCCGGTATGCTATAGGCAGCCAGTGCAGTGACTGCAGCACAGGCCGGATGTGGTCCCGCAAAGAGAGATCCATCAGCAGCCTGGCCGCAGCATTCTGCACCAGCTGCAGCTTCCGGATCTGAGACAAGGGCAGCCCCATGTAGAGAGCGTTACAGTGATCAAGTCGAGAGGTGACCATAGCTTGGATCACTGTGGCTAGGTCTTCGCGTTCAAGGAAGGGGGCCAACTGCCTGATCAGCTGAAGATAAAAGGCTGCCATATATCTCCCAGTTAGGTGCTCCTATTCCTCCCCTCTCCTTCCTATCTTGCAGTAATTTCCATTTGACCCTTGGTCTTCTTGGAAACCAAATAAAGTTTCTCGTTAAATTATTGATCTCCTTATAAAACTCTGCCTTTTCATTCAACAAAGGAATTGTTTGTGCTAGAAATAAGAATTTAGGAAGAATATTCATTTTGATGGCTGCTACTCTACCAAGCTATGATAAATTTAGGTTCTTCCACTTGTTTAAATCTTCTTTAACTTTATTTAATAATTTTTATAGTTATCTTCAATTAGTGAACTAACTTTATTTGTACAAGTGACACCTAAATATTTCACTTTCTTCACTACTGAAATATTAAAGGAGGTCTGAATTTTATTTTCTAATTTTTTTGAACAGTTTTTAGTAAGTAATTTAGTTTTCTGAAAGTTGATCTTTAATCCTGCCACCTTTCCATATTCACTAATTACCTCTAGCAGTCTACCTACAGATTCCTCCAGGTCTTCCATTATAAACATTACATCATCAGCATAGGCACAAAGCTTATACTCTTGACCTTTACATTTAAGCCCTTTAATTTTTGAGTTTTCTCTAATTTTTGAGTCTTCTCATTAAGAGTTTCCAGGGCAAAAATAAAGAGTAAAGGGGAAAGTGGACAACCCTGCCTCGTACCTTTTTCTATTTTCTATTTCTATTTGGGCCATATCACCATTTATCATTATTCTAGCTTGTTGTTTCTTATATATCACTTCTATTATGGTTCTAAAGCTATCCCCTGGATTGAACTCTCTTAATTTAAATAGTAAGAATTTCCAGGAGATACTATCAAATGCTTTTTCTGCATCCATAAACATCAAAATAGCAGATTTCTCTGGGTGAGCTTCATAATATTCCAAAACATCCATTAGGGTTCTCAGATTTTCCCTCAGTTGTCTTCTGGGAAGGAATCCCACTTGGTCTCTGTTAATTATCTGTTTTAGTACTTTTTAAAGTCTCTCCACTAAAATATTAACATAGATTTTATAGTCTACGTTCAACAGTGAGATTGCTCTATAGTTACTGATTGCATCTAATTTATCTTGGTCTTTTGGGATTAGTGTAATAAGTGCATCATTCCAAGATTCTGGAATGATGCCTGTCCTCCCTACCTCTTTTACAAGATCTTTAAACACTATGGAGACTTGGCCTTCAAAATCTGATAAAACTCATCTGATAGGCCATCCGGACCAGGAGCTTTATTTATATTTATTTTTTGCCTATTGATAGCTTCAACCACATCACACATGGTAATAGGTTCATTTAAGATTTTCCTTTGTTCCTCTGTGAAGTTTCTTACTTTTACCTTCTCACTGAAATAAAGCCTAATTTTGTCTTCGTTCTCTTCTCCTTGTTTGTACAAGTTGTTAAAGTAATCTCCCGCTATCTTTTTTAAATCCTTCAACAAATATTTTCTCCCTTATCATCTTTTAAAGTAATTATAGACCTCTTTGCTTCTTTTTTCAATCTATAAGCCAACCACCTTGAAGGTTTATTGGCATTTTCAAAAAAACATAATTTATTATATTCTATTTTTTTTTGCAACTTCCTTGTTGAACAGTAGAATCATTTTATGTTGATTTAACAGCAATCTTTGTCTAATATTTGTTTCGCCCTCGTTTCTTAGACAACTAACCTCCTCTTTTTTAATCTAACTAAATGTTCATATTCTCTATTTTCTTGTTTCTTTAACCACATTACAAAATTAAAAAAAAAAAACTCGAAGCACCCAATACAAATCTATCCCTATACCAAAAATAGCTAACACTACTAGTTAACACTAAAGAAATGGATGTTCCTTGAATCAACAATCTATGGCAGTGATTCTCAGCTGGGGTTCCTTTTGAATTTGCTGACCACCAGCACAAGGGGGCAATATTCCTCTCCAGCTCCACTTCCCTCCAGCTATGCCACACTGTGAGCTATGCTCCCCTCCAACCTAGCTCCTCTCCAACCCCACCATAGGAATCACTTTCCATCACAGACTCAACAGGCTGCTGCCCGCGCTGCCCCCTCATGCCACATGTGAGCCACCTGCCTTACCCCAGATGGGAGGGAGGAAGCGCTCCCATTGGGCTGCTAGGCAGAGGGACGGGTGATGTGAAAAATGTCCTCAGGCATGCATGGAGAGGGGGAGGGGAGCATCGCCTGGCCCCGCATCTTTCTGGCTTTCTAGTAACGAACTCTGGCGAACTCTGTGCTGGGGCGACGGCGCATGTGCCCACAGAGAGGGCTCTGAGTGCCCCCTCTGGCACGCATGCCATAGTTCGCCACCACTGCTCTAGGTCATCAGACGATGATAAGAAAAAGCCTGCCACAGATGGTTCAGGTATTCTTCCTGAGGTATGATGGAAACCAGTGGTTCTTACGTGATTTTGGCAGCCAGGATGGGCAAGTATCTAGTGCACAAGTAGTGGCCTTCACGGATTCCAGACAATATGTGAGGGAACCTCTTACCGCCAGATGACTTTGTTTGAACACTGATCTCTATTTTTAATGTCTGTTACTGTGCTTTAAATTTTTTAACTGTATCGATTGTATTATTGATGTTGATGTTTCTCGCCCTGAGCCTACTTGCGGGACGGGCGTGCAAGGAATACAAATAATAAATAAATAAATAAATGAAATAATCATCTGCGTGAGTTCTTCCTGGTGGTACACAAGACACTTGTCCGGACATGGCTCTCCACACATCCCCACGCACGCACGACCACACGTCAGCGGCTTCGGACACGGCACATCGCAGCAGGGCCTGTTGCATGGCTCTTCAAAGAAAAGCATATAGAATAAACTCCTCAGCCAAAGTCAGGCTGGCAATAACCTGCTCCAGAGTCCTAACTTTGCTTCTCTCTCTTCATTTTCCGTGTGACAAAGGAGTGCTGAATCAAGTTCTGCAAACTTCAGGGCAGACTTTTAGTCATGGAGAACATGAAACCAGCCGAGGGACCTGGCTAGCCTCAGGCACTCTGGGAAAGCTCAGCTGCTTTTCGTGGATTCTAAGAGACCCAAGGGTTGAAATCACAGTTCCGTTTCCTAGCAACGGAACAACACTGTAAATTTAAAATACATATTTGGATGGTGCCTTCAAATCCCATGTTAGTGGTTACCACACTGTCTATCCCCCTCTACCCCCCAGTATGTTAATTTAATAGCTGTCTGGAGAAACTGTACAAGTATGGTGAAGTTAGACGTGCAGTTTGAGAATTTTTTATGGAAAGATCCATTACAATTTCCATTGTGTTAATAGAGGGCAGAGGGGGAAAAGTTACTCCTAAAGGTTCAGGGTAAGGAAAAATCATCATTAAGAAAAATCTATTGGGGGGGGGGACTAGATGTATAAATAAGCAAGGATGCTGACTGGGGTGTCTTTAGCCTTACAGTGAACCTATTAAATAAACCCCTAAGAAAAAATATCGCCGGATCTTTTTGGCACTAGTACTGTTTAACTGCTAGTGCTGGCGTCTTGCAGATTTTGAAGATTCCTTGGTTTGAAAAGCACGCTGCCCAAAAAACCACCAGGTGGCGCTGCTGCATCACGTCCATGAAACCGAAACATTAAGTTTGTACTTGATTTCAAACCGTCTTGTATTCTTGGTGGAAACCTCCCTTTCTCCTGCGTGCTTTCCTCCCTCATTTCTGCAGAGAAGTTACTGTCGTTTTGTTGTGAGTTGTGTAGATTGGGATCCGCTGGGCCATCTTTAATTGTTACTTGGTTTCTAGCAAATGTGATATATATAATTTTTTTTTAAATAATAATTTATTGTTTTGATAACTAAATTACAACAAATTTATTACAATAAATCCCTGGAAGCTAAAATGATCCAATGGAGGCTATTGTACTTCGGTCACATGATTCGAAAATAAGAGTCACTGGAAAGATGTTGCTAGGAAAGGGCTGCCAAGTCCCTCCCTTGCTAAATGGGTCTCCAATCCGCCAGTCCGCATCTGGCTGGCGGTGGGAACCCCACCCCCGAAGTGGCCCGATCTGATGTGCCTGGCATGATGTCGTCACCCGGAAGTGACGTCAATCACGCTGGGCACATTGCCAGGGCGATGCTATAGCAATCACACTGAAAACTCTATGGTACCATAGAGTTTTAGGGCAATTACCAGAGCGTCGCACCCGGTAACGTGCCCAGCATGATAATGACCCTTCCGGGTGATGTCATTCCGGGACTACCGGAGATAGTGGCCTCCCACTCCTCCTCCCAAGACCACCGCATGTCCTCGATATATTCCTCTTGCTCCTGGTGGGCTGCCTCCGGCATCGCCTCATCGTTCAGCGCCGACCGCTCCAGGAGGCGCTCGCCCACCCTCTGGAGGGCAGACACCCACTGCCTCCTGGCCATGATGACAGCCTTCCGGGCGTTAGGGGAGAGGTCACCTAGGATGGCTCCCAGAGGCAGGTCTGTGAGAGGGAGAGAGACCGAAACTGTCACGTGCCTCTGGGTGCGGGGCCGTGCCTGTGCCCTGGCCGAGACGGTGTCCTCAGGTCTGCCTGCATGTGACACTCCCAACCCACCTCGAAGCCATTCATCTGGGAAGTGGCTGGAGCCTGCCCCTGCTTGGGCCGAGATGACAGCGACCACCCACTCTTGCAGATGCCTCTCCATGGTAGGGAGGCGGGAAGGGGCACCCACCTGCAGCATCCCCACTCACACAAGGAGGAGTGTTGACTGGCTCCTAACGGGCCACGCCAGATGGCCTTGTGTGCAGAACACAGAGGAGGTAACACTGCATGGTGCTGCAAGGCATGGGGGAAACGCACCAGCAGTGGTCACTGCCCAACAGGCCATACACAGGCCCTGGATCCTTCTGCCGCCTACCCCCTAGGACATGCCGCCCAGGCACGGCCACCCCTGGGCAGGCCACGCCCCCAACAGATGGCTTTCCCCCACTGTCCTCCCATCCCATGGAGGAGGGGCCCGTGCCACCCGAGGGCCGCCCCTCAGTGTCCCCCCGCCACCAGCGGTCCAGTAGCACGGTGTGGCCCTGTACTCTCCAGGACATGCAGAGTCCCTGGCCCCCGTGTTGGATGGCTACCCAGGCATGCCACCTCGGCACCGGCACCCACCCTGCTGCATCCTTGGCCGCACATGTCCTTCCTCCGGGTGGGCCGCGGTGGAGGGCCCTAGGGGAATCACACAGAGGGGTTGTCCATCAGTGGTTCCCCCCTGCACAGTGTCCCTCCTCTCCACCGTCCCCAGCTCACCTAGACACAGTGAGATCATGTTCCCCTCTGGCCGCCCCCTCCCCAATTGCCACACAATGGCACAGACACCCACCTGTGGAGTCTCCGGACAGAGGCCGTGGCGTTCTGCCGCCCCGATGTTGCATCGCCCTGGACGGCTCTGTGTCAAAGGGAAAGGGATGGGGACATGAATGTGCTCCCGGGACACGGCGGACACAGCAGGTGCCATTCCCTCCTTTGTGTGGTGAGGGTGAAGATGGAGTGGGGCACTCTGGTGCTCAGATGCGGCGGCGGGTGCACTGGTGGGACACAACGTGTAGCCCCACAGGCCACCACCACAGCAGTTCATCCTTGGAGAGGATTGCAGGGGACCCACCACATATGTCCGGCACACAGCGCCCACCTAACACAGGTTGCAGCATTTAGGCGGGGTGCACCTGGCACAGCATCCTGACCCCACAGCCGTCACTGTTCTTACCGGGCAGAGTTTCCTCCGGAAGCTGGGTGTCATCGTCGGAGTCCGTGGCCTCAGGGTGGTCCTCCGGCAGTGACGCCGCAGTGTCTGCATTGGGGAGGTGGGGGAAACTGTGCACAGGCGCCCGGGGTGGGTCACGCCGAGGAACCCGCTGTGGCCACAGCTGCGCACCTGTGAGACCACCGGGCCTGTCTGCTGGTTGGCAGTGGCCAAGACTGGCACCCTGGGGCAGCGTCTGGCTGGTCGCACACCCAGTGGACATACCCTGAGCCAGTGGAGAGGCCAGCCGCCAGCCACGCCAGATGTGGCAGCTGTAGAGGCCTCTGCCCCTGGCGTGCTGGCGAGGCTGCCAGGCTCAGAGCCACTCCTGTGTGCGGCCACGGTCCCTTCACCGGTCCTGGGAACATGGGCCCAGAGTGCGGCATTCTCCCTGCCTCCCCTCCTGGGGCCCTGGAAGTGGGAGTCCTGGGATGGGCCACTTGTCCTGTGGGAGGACCATTCTCCAGGGAACCCGTGGGTTGGGTACGTCACCCACACATTAGGAGTGGCTTGAGGGGAGGGGTTGTGGCAAATCCCAGGTTGTCTGCTGCCTCTGCTAAGCAGTCCTCACTAACCTGGGATCAGCACGTCTGGCTCCGTGTCCTCCTCGGGGGAGGAGGCAGCTGAAGGCTCCTCAGCAAGCCCCTGAGAGGAGCTGCTGGTGGAGGGCGTTGTCTCCAGGGGGGATCTGTTGGCGCACCCTGCGGGGCTTCACGCTGGCGTTCCCCCTGAGTATGGCATGCAGCTCCTCATAATAAGGTCACCATGCTGGGTCGTTGCTGGAGGTGCGGTTATGCACCAGGGTCTTTTTATATTCCAGGCGCATGGCGTTCGTCTTTGACCTGCACTCCTCGGCGGTACGGGTGTGCCCTCGTGCAGCCATGTCCCTCGCCACCTGCTTGTGTGTGTCCATGTCGCGGTGGGGTCCGCCGGACAGCCCTCGGAACTGCAGGGTCACCCCACACAGGCGGGAGGTCAAGAATCTCCTCCCTCCTCCAATTTCGGCGGGGTGCCATTTTGCATTCCCTGCCGGCATGGGCGGTGACCTTTTATACCCGGCAGCTGGAAATGCTCCTGTGGCAGTGGGTGCGCGTGAGAGCATATGCGCACCTGTCCGCAGTGGTGCGTCCACACACCCGCCTCCGCTTCGATCCTGCCTCTTCCCGTCCACACAGCCGGGAAGCGGGAGCCAAGCGGCAGACGGCCCCTGGACACCGCTTTTCCCCGGTGTCCCTCTGAGGCGGCAGGGAAGCGCCTCACAAGCGGGTGAGTATGGAAGGGAGCCGGAGGCCAGCTGCGGCTGTTTGAACGGGCTCCCTTCCCCCGCTCCTGAAGCGGAGCTCTCCCGCCCCACTTCCCTAGTCTGTCCTCAGCCCTTATCTGGGACAGTGATGCTCTGTGTTCTTGGTGCTTGGGAGTCAAGTCTGCATGTCTCCTGCCTGGGGGTGGTCACAGCACCAAGAATGAGCGGCCCTCCTAAAGATTCAGTATCTCACGCTGCGTCCAGGGCTGGATCTCTGCCTTCCCAGTTTTCCAGTAACGAATCTCACCCAGTTATGCTGATTGTTGATGGGCAAGGCAACTCGTGTGTGTCCTGCATGGATTCCATGGAGGTCTACAGAATCTTGACCTGCTCCCTAAGCCCATTTTAAGACTGTCCGTAGACGCCCCTCTGAGCCATTACTGGAAGGAGACGGGTCTCTTCCTCCTGGTTATAACGGGTGACAATCTTCAGAGTTACGTACAAAAGGGGTTCAATCGCTGTTCGGAGTAATAAACCTTGGTGTCTTTAAGGCCTTACGATGTGGGGAATCAGGCGCCAAGCCAATGACAACTGGACCCTCAGTCCCCATGGTCAGGCATGCTACATCTTTGGAGGGTTCAGTACCTAAGGGCTGTTCTACAGCAGTATGGCCATCAGGGCTCATTCCGTAGCAGGAGCTCCTTTGCGTATTAGGCCACACACCCCTGATGTAGCCAATCCTCCAAGAGCTTACAGTAGCCCCTGTAAGAAGAGCTCTCTAAGCTCTTGGAGGATTGGCTACATCAGGGGTGTGTGGCCTAATATGCAAAGGAGCTCCTGCTACGGAATGAGCCCTGATGGGCGTGACTGGGTCCAGCTATGGAAGAGAGCAAAGGGGTCTGTAAGGTTATGCATCTTGACAGTCACATCACGGCATGGTAGTGATGCAATCACACACTGTCCGATCTTGATCAATGGGCACTGGCTTTGAGCAGTGTCCAGCCACGAACCTGATGCCCTCAAGTCAGACGAAGCCATAACCATGGGTCCCCAGTAAAAGAAGCAGACACACAGCCAGGACTCATATCCTTGCAAGTCGAGAGGGAAGGTCATGTTTCCTGAGATGGAATATAGTCATTTATGGGGCCAGAGGATGCAGCCACGGGGCCTCTGTTGCCGAACCTGCAGACTTACAATGAACTCTGGAAATGTCCATCAGGTACAAAAATGAAGCTGCGCTGCCAATGCTTTATATATAATCCAAAGGAAACTTCTGCCAAACGTCTACAGCACCACTTTCAAAATAATATCAATGTATAACCACAAAGTTACAGTCCAATGGTTTTTGTAGTTGTTTCTATGTAAGTATTCATCAGCTGAGTAGATAGTTGGTGACAGCTGAGTAGATAGTTGGTGAGACGAGATTCTCCGGAATAACTCCCGTTTCGAATCTATTCTTCTTCTTCCATGCCACTATTTCTGTTTTTGTATTAAAATACACCATAAAATTAGAGACTCACACCCAGGTGATGCATTCTCATTAATAGTTAATTGTACACACTCTCAGCACATTCATCAAATACATTACCAGAACAAGAGATGGGAATTCTACATCAGGCGTCTATACATATTTTAGGTTGCCTTCAAACATGGTGCCTAAAAATACAAAAATATACATTTATAGATTTTAATAACTCATAGAATCCATTGCAAAAGCCCCAAAAGAAGGGGGGGGGGAAGCAGAGAAACTTACCCCTCACCGGGGAAAGAATTCATCCAATACACTCTTCTATCAGGTCCTACAGCCTTACCCTGACCCACCCTATAGCAGTTAAATATCCACCAAAGCAAAAATCTTAAGGGGGCAGTCATCATGTACACTAATAATTATTGAGGGCCTTATTGTTGCCACAACCTTTATAAACATTTGCACATTCCATGTATACATACAAGAAGGATTTCATAAAGGATAATACCATGACCAAAGTCTAAATCTACAGGAGGTATGTTTAGAACTAAACCTCCACGCTCCCGTGCCCTGCTGCAGGAATGACATTGCATCCCCTTTCGGAGTTCTTTAGGGACTGTCTCTAAAGCTCAAAACCTAAAGTCAGTATGTGCAAGCATCATAGCCTTCACGGATTTTTGTATTCACACATTTTCCTGCCCGGAGGATTTTACAAAAAACAGGACAATTCCAAAGCTGAATTCAAACCCCACGGGTGGGTATGTTTTTAACCTAAATATCCAAAAAGCCTCACGCTGCCGCAAGAGTTTAGTTACATCCCTTCTCTGAAAGTTCTTCTTAGGGATTGTCTCCAAAACTAAAAACCTGAAGTCAGTGTATGCATGTCCCTTGTCTCTAAAATGCTGGACTAAAGGTGCTTCCAGGTAGCCCTGTTTAATTCTTGAACGATGTTCTGAAATGCGGGTCCGAATAGCTCTCGTGGATTGCCCTACATAACCCAACCCACAAACACGTTCTATATAGTATATTAATTTGTTGGATGACCCTGCAGACTTAGCACAGTGAACACGCAGCACTCATCTCGACATCAGGAGACAATTCTTCTGGACTACTGATGACGGCTTAGGGTTGCCAGGTCTGGGTTGGAAAATACCTGGGAACTTTGGGGGTGGAGCCAGGAGAGGGTGGGGTTTGGGGAGGGGAGGGGCCTCAGCATGGTACAGTTCCATAGAGTCCACCCTTCAAAGCAGCCATTTTCTCCAGGGGAGCTGATCTCTGTCAGCTGGAGATCAGTTGTAAAAGCGGGAGATCCCCAGGCCCCACCTGGGGGCTGGCAACCCTGTGACAGCTCTTGCTGCGCGCCTTCGCTTGGGGCGCAGAGTCCCTTCATGTAGGAAATAAACAGAAAATGGATTTAATTTACAAATACCCTAGGGGTAAACTAAGGCTGATTTTACAACTGACTTTCCCGCTGGAATCATTCTAGTTCCAAAAAAACCTGCCCACACCTCTGTGTGGTGTGAAACCGTGCTGCTACTGAAATGTCCACATCTACTAATTGCCCTCCTGTGGTCAAGCTAGTATTCAACCAGCTTGATTCTGCTTTAAACAATTGCTGTTATTAGGGCACTTAGACCCCCTGGAGTGAAATTTCACACCACTCTGAATTCAGCACAGGAAAAGACAGCAGTCAAACTACTTTAGAGGGGAGGTGTAAAATGACCCTAAGCCTTCAGAGTGAAGTGATGGGGAAAGCACAGCAGGGAATCCGGGTGACCTCCAGCCCTCACCTGGAGGCTGGCATCTGCACCCCGCATTTGCAGCAACCTGACAGATGGGGGTGGGGGGAGATGAGCTGGCCTCTGTGGCCGCGCTGGTCAATGCAGTCCTTGTGTGCAGGGGACCTGGAGACTGTTTCTTTTGCAGCAACCAGACGAGTTGGGAGGGGAGAAGGAGTTGGATGCCGGCTTGGGTTTTCGGGAGAGCGGTCTGAGTGGTCACCTCTCGGTCCAGCGTGGTCTTCCACCTTGCTCCCAGAGTCTTCTCATGGCATCAAAATGGGGGGAATCCCCTCCCAGTCCTCGTGGGCATCCGAAAAGACACCCCTCTCCCTCTTAAATTTCGCCCTGCACTGGTAAACCCAGCATTGGTGAGATGGTCTGCCGCCTTCTCAGAAACAGATATGGTTTCCAAGTTGGTGCTGGGCATTGTTCTCCTCCTGGCCACTGAGCCGCTTTTCTTGTAGCAGCCGTCGCTTTGTATACAGATTTGTGGCATCAGAAAATGAACTAGACTTTAGAACTAACATCAACACCATGTATATGTTTTGTCTATAGGAAATCAGTACTAGTATAACCAGGGGTCCGTTGGAGCGGGAGCGCAGAGGAGCGCAGCTCCGGGAGTGAGGAGCCCAGGGGGCGGGCACATGACCAAGCCCCGCCCCCCTCCTCGGGTTCCCCGAGCAGTGCAGAGGCGCAGCGCCCCGGGGAAAGCCCTGCTAGAGTCTTTATTGTTTTTAATGTTTTGTTTTAATATTGATGATTTTATCATTGTTCCTTTGATGACTGTGTGCTGCTTTTCCAGAGACTTGCTCAAGGTGGCATATATATTTTCTAAGTATACCATTTTTCATCTGGACACATGGCACATAAGTACTGGAGAAATTTCACCAACCCTTCAGCAGCTTCCACCCCATCCGTTTGGTGTAGTGGTCAGGAGTTGGACTCTAATCTGGGAGAACGGGGTTTGATTCCCCACTCCTCCACATGCAGCTGCTGGTGTGACCTTGGGCCAGTCACAAGTTCTCTCAGAGCTGTTCTCTCATGAGCAGTTCTCAAAAGACCTCTCTCAGCCCCACCTACCTCACGGGGTGTCTTGTTGTGGGGAGGGGAAGGGAAAGGGATGGGTGGTGCACATGTCCCGGGTATCTCAAGTCTGCTTGAAACTTGGTGGTTTCAAGGGAGCAGGAAGAGAATGAGGGTGTGTTCTTTACGCTTATTTTTATTGCACAAAGTATTGGATGGGAAAAGGAATGGAGGAAGAGCAGGTCAGTTTCACTCACCTGTGGAGTGGAGCCTGAGGGGTGGGTGTTGCCTTCTGACACACTTCCGGCATGTTAGGGGGTGTGATATATGCAAATGAGTTATGCTAATGAGCTCCTGCACCTCTTTCTACGAAATGACCCAAGTATAGCTGCAAATCTGGGCCATAATCACAGGCGAGTCCCTTTCATCATTCGCGGCATGTAAAGTTAGGTGTGGCAAATTCCAGAGGAACTTCCAACAGATTATCACTTAAATCATCTTTATCAGATTAATCCTTCCCTGGGGCAACATATTTTGATATATATTTTTTCACACTGAACAATGCAGGGAGCTCCCAAAGCCAGTAAATAATCACCAGGTTAATTCTTAATCCAAAGTGAAATCAGGAACCATCCATTCTGTGTGCAAAACTGATGGGTACTGACATAAATCTAAGATTACCTCTCAATTCTTTAGGGAGGAAAAGAGGTCACTAAGGATTTCAAACATCTGTTATATAACAGGAATTAGTAGAGTTGGTTTTTTTGTTTAAAAAAATATCACTGTTTCCCTGTGAAACACAATTGAAAATTTCATAACAATCAGAGCGCTTCTACTTCCATAAATCAACCTAGTTTGGAAACTTGGGTCTAGGTGATCTGCCTAAAGGAGAAAGATAAAGTAGCAATCTATACGGAACTGGAGCAGTTCTAACATTAGGAGAAGGTTGAACTTGGTGGGTGTTAAATTTACTAAAGCAGGATACTCCACAGTCCAAATTATAGTGTACCACTGAATATGAACATAAGAACATAAGAGAAGCCAATGTTGGATCAGGCCAATGGCCCATCCAGTCCAACACTCTGTCACACAGTGGCCAAAAACACCAGGGGCCCTCAGGAGGTCCAGCAGTGGGGCCAGGACCCCAGAAGCCCTCCCACTGCTCTGGGAGCATATACATATTATGCACTTGGCCTCCAATAGATTATCTTATGCTTTACCCAGCCATATCTCTTTTAATGCTCACCAGGTCAGAAAATGTGTGAATGGCTTAAAATGAAGCATCTTCTTCAGAATCAAAGGTCCAAATCTACATCTGACTTTCCCGCTGGAATCATTCTAGTTTTTTTTTAAAAAATGTCTATACCTGTTTCTCGTTTCAAACCGTACTTGTTCTAGTTTAAAAATTACTGTTTACATTTGTTAATTGCCCTCCTGTGGTCAATCTAGCTTCAACCTGCTTTAAACAGATCCTGTTGCTTCGTACTCTTCAGAGCCAGGGAGTGAAATTTGAAACCAGTGTGAAATGAGCGTGGGAAAAGACAGCAGTCAAACGACTTCAGGGGGGGGGGAGGTGTAAATTGGGGCAAAATTAAGTTTTGGGAATCAGTACTGAGACCACCAGCTGCAGATACCGGTTCCTCAGGAACTGAAAAGAAGCCAAGCTGGCAGTGTTTGCTATCCCTTAAAAGAAAGTACATCCAAGCAGCAAGTCAACACTTTAGACGGTTTCCACAAAAGAGCTTGCCCCGCCTTCGACCTCCACAGCTATTCGCAGCTAGTGATTATTTCCCCACCGGTTGAGGTGCAGCAGGGTTCTGACCCACATTGTCCTTCCTCCCCCCCCCCCGCATCTTTTGTATCCCGCGTTTGCCAGAAGCTTTCATTGCCGCGCTCCTGTACTCATGTTTTCAAGAGGGGGGAGTCTTCACATCGCGCCTAAACTCCACATTAGCATAATCTAAATCACAACTGCTCCTTTCCTCCCACATTCACCATTCCCACCCAGCCAGAAACATCCCTTCCCGTGAGAATTCCTTCTACTGCAGATTCAGACTTGATGCTCTTCAACGCACCAGGCACAAGAGGCAAGTACCAGATGAAGATACGGTCTTAGTACTTCAGTAATATTTAAGCAGGAATCGTTTTATTGTAAATACTTTCCAGTCAAGTCAAAGACACACACTGGCCTACGTGCACGATTCTGTCTAAAAATTACACAATGTTGACTGAACTGAAAACAAATCAGCCAGTATCATAATGCCCCTGTATAAATCGATGGTGAGACCTCATTTGGAGTACTGTGTACAGTTCTGGTCAGCACATCTCAAAAAGGATATTATAGCATTGGGGAAAAGTGCAGAAAAGGGCAACTAGAATGGTAAAAGGGTTGGAATACTTTCCCTATGAAGAAAGGTTGAAGCGCTCGGGGCTCTTTAGCTTGGAGAAACGACGGCTGAGGGGTGACATGATCGAGGTTTGTAAGATTATGCATGGGACAGAGCAGGTAGAGAAAGAAGTCCTTTTCTCCCTTTCTCACAATACAAGAATTCGTGGGCACTCCATGAAATTGCTGAGCAGTCGTGTTAGAACAGATAAAAGGAAGGACTTCTTCACCCAAAGAGTGATCAACACATGGAATTCACTGCCACGGGAGGTAGTGGCGGCTACAAGCATAGATGGCTTCAAGAGGGAATTGGATAAACATATGGAGCAGAGGTCCATCAGTGGCTATTAGCCACAAGGTATAGATAGGAATTCTCAGGCTGGGGCAAGGGATGCTCTGTATTCTTGGTGCTTGGGGGGGAGTGGGCAACAGTGGGAGGGCTTCTAGTGTCCTGGCCCCACTGCTGGACCTTCTGAGGGCACCTGGTGTTTTTGGCCACTGTGTGACGGAGTGTTGGACTGGATGGGCCCCTGGCATGATCCAACATTGGCTTCTCTTATGTTATGTTTGGGGCAAGTGATGCTCTGTATTCCTGGTGCTTGATGGGGGGGCAACAGTGGGAGGGCTTCTAGTGTCCTGGCCCCACTGCTGGACCTTCTGAGGGCACCTGGTGTTTTTGGCCACTGTGTGACGGAGTGTTGGACTGGATGGGCCTCTGGCATGATCCAACATTGGCTTCTCTTATGTTCTTATGTTTGGGGCAAGTGATGCTCTGTATTCCTGGTGCTTGATGGGGGGGCAACAGTGGGAGGGCTTCTAGTGTCCTCCTGGCCCCACTGGTGGACCTCCTGAGGGCACCTGGTGTTTTTGGCCACTGTGTGACACAGAGTGTTGGACTGGATGGGCCATTGGCCTGATCCAACATTGGCTTCTCTTATGTTCTCTTAAGGTTTCAGTCAGTCAGTGGAAGACCGTTTCCTTATCTAAGACCCAGAAGAATCACAGCCCGTCAGAGCAGACCTCAATAAGCTTTCATGGACAAATGATACGAGGTTATAATAGGCGGTTTTGCATGCAAGGCGGTCCCTTCCCAGGTGGAAAGGCAGCATAGGAGTTTCACATACACAGCAGCCACTCTCAGGCACAGATGGCAGAAGGGCAACTGGGGAGGGGGGGGGTTTGAAACCTTTGATAAAAGTATGTAGAAGCAGAAAAAAGAAAAAAATTTCAACAGGGAGAAAAATTAAAATGCTTCCTCCTCAGGGCCCCCCTAAGACTGGCAAAAAGCCCTGGGAGGGGGGGCAAATGAAGAGCAGCAAGCAGCCCGGCCTACTTGAGTAATGAAATTCAGGTGGTATCAATTCACACAGAGGGTGCTGCCTAGGACCCTGACCTCCGTGCGGCACTCTAGGGCTGACCGTCGATGACCCCGGGCAGCCATATTCTTCGCAATGTCCTGGCAGAGGTCGATGTTGTGGTGAGACTGCCTCAGTCCTTGCTCGGCCTTCCTGTGTCCCCACCGTGCCAGCAAATCAAGGATCTCCTCACGTCTCCTAGACAAACCTCTTACACCGGTGGCCATTTTTTACTTTGAAAGTTTCCCGCCAAATTGAGACTAAACTTGCCTCGTAAGAGTGTAGTTCCGGCAGGACCACCCTACAAAAAGCCCTGACTATTTCCCAACGGGTTCCTACTCTAGGAACAGCACAAAGTTTTACTTTGGGGGGGGTGGGGGGAGGTGGTTTGTCATAACAATGCAAGTCCACTTTGGCACTGACGCACGTGAGCGGAGATTGAAAAACCTGGCGTGAAGATGCACATATGTCCTTACAGAAGATGCATATATGCACATGTGCAAGCCACAGACACACACATGTGCATCCACAGACACACATATGCGCATGCGGTGAATGCATTTATTTTTAAAAAACAGGGTGGCTAGGCCGGAACTATGCAAGCAGACACCCCAAACGCCTTGAGCACGCATGGTTGGGATCAGACCTTCGGAAATGTGCATCAAGACTGCATGTATCATCAGCCACCGGACTTTCTCAGGTACCAAAAAACCACGCAGAATGGTGTGTGTGTGGGGGGAGAATGGGCGGCAGGCGACTGGGGCACGACAGACAGCTGTTGCTGTCTGATCGTGCAATTTAAATCCAAAAAGGAACAGCAACAGCAGTGGATAAAACTGTGCGTCTGAACGTACCCAAGATATAACTGTGCGACCCAGTTTGGTGTAGTGGTTAAGTCTGCGGACTCTAATCTGGGAAAACTGGGTTTGATTCCCAATTCCTCCACTTGCACCTGCTGGATGACCTTGGGCAAGCCATAGCTCTGTACCAGCTGTTCTCTCAAGGACAGTTGTCTCAGAGCTCTCTCAGCCCCACCTCCCTCACAGGGTGTGTGTTGTGGGGAGGGGAAGGGAAAAGGAGTTTGTAAGCCGCTCTGAGACTCCCTTGGGTAGTGAAGGGCAGGGTATAAATCTCTCGTATCAACTTGATAACAAGGCTGTTGGCATTGCTTGAAAATGGATGGCTGTAAAAGCAGTTCTGAGTTTGTGAAAGGTGATGCTAGACAGATAGGGAACTGTGATGTGACTGCTCTTAATCAATCTAAACCATGGGGAAAATAAGGAACTGGATATGGTATGTCTGTCTAATACAGTGTCAAAACTGAATATTCCTTCTCAAGATTTAGAGCTAACTGGGGGATGGCCTGGAATTCAGCTGAGAATGAGTAATGATGAAGGATTGTGTTATAACCAGCAGAAAGCGTCATTCTCCATCAAACAGTGCCTTAACAGTTGGCTTGTTGGAAAATACTTCAGTTTTCTCCAATAGCTGATTAAGGCCACATGTACTTGGGCCCTAATTGAAGGAAGGCCCAGCTTGGCCTGCATCGAGGCATGTGGAGTATCCTGAGGTTCAGAACTAGGATCCATTTTATTTAGGAATTTTGGAAAGTCTCCAGAGTTATAACTTAATCCATCACCCCAGCTCCAAATTTCTATTCCATACAGTAATTGGGCTATATAATCTTACCCTGAAACAATGTCAGGGCAGGTTCTATTGAGTAGCCACCTTTTGTACAGTAAAATTACGCCGGCAGCCCCAATTGTTTTCAAGATTTAAATGTTTGTTATTTTTATAAGTTGAGTATTCCAAGAGAGGTCTTCACTGAATGCTACCCCAAGATATTTAAGACAGCTACACTGATCGATTGGTGCTGTGGGGGGGGGGGCAACAGTGGGAGGGCTTCTGGAGTTCTGGCCCTACTGGTGGACCTCTTGGTGGCACCTGGGTTTTGGCCATGGTGTGACACAGAGTGTTGGACTAGATGGGCCATTGGTCTGATCCAACATGGCATCTCGTATGTTCTTATGTTTGGGGCAGTAATGCTCTGTATTCTTGATGCTTGGGCGTGGGCAGCAGTGGGAGGGCTTCTGGAGTTCTGGCCCTGCTGGTGGACCTTCTGATGGCACCTGCATTTTGGCCACTGTGTGACACAGAATGTTGGACTGGATGGGCCATTGGCCTGACCCAACATGGCTTCTCTTATGTTCCTGTGTTCTTAAGATGCAGTCTGTGGATCACTAAGATTTATGGAGTGTCTTCCCCAAAACCATCGCCTTAGTTTTAGCACAATTAATGCTTAAAGCGTCTTCTTTGCAGACATGGCTGAGCTTACATGGCTGAGTTTCCTCCTTATTCTGAGATAGCAAAGTCATGTCATCCATATACATAATTATAGATACTTTCTGTAAGCCAAGTGAGCCTAAGTACGGAAAGTCTCTGTTTGCTACCCCTTTTAAATACAGGGCCCATGATGCTTTTTTCCAACCTGAGGGGGAAATCCCAGTTAAGTTGACCTGTGTAGACAACTTGGCAAAAATTGGAGCCTACCAATCAGGAAAAAGATTTACACAGCTCTGGAGAAATCATGTCCTTCCCCATTGTCTTGCCAGATGAGAGGGAAGAAATAAGGCCTTTAAGCTCCATCGACGAAATGAGGCCAGTGGGGCAGAATGGCTGTCAGAAAAGAAAAACAGACCAAATCCTCTATTTGTCAAAGTGTGGGGGGCCTCAAAGATCTGGTTGACATAGACAGTTAGACTTTGGCAGAGTTCTAAGCTACAGTTATAATCCCTCCTTCCCAAGTAGTTACAATCCCTCCTTCCCAAAAGCCTAGACCCTCAGGTGTTCCAGTCTGTAAGTGATGGTCTTCTCCTCAATGACTGGAAAGACTTTAAAGGAACTGATTAAACCTCTTCTGTGGTGCCATTAAGGCTGTTTTTACATCTGACTTTCCCGCTGGAATCATTCTAGTTCCAAAAAATCCTGCCCACACCTCTGTGCGGTGTGAAACCGTGCTGCTACTGAAATGTCCACATCTACTAATTGCCCTCCGGTGGTCAAGCTAGTATTCAACCGGCTTTATTCTGCTTTAAACAATTGCTGTTGATTAGTGCACTTAGACCCCCTGGAGTGAAATTTCACACCACTGTGAAATCAGCACAGGAAAAGACAGCAGTCAAACTACTTTAGAGGGGAGAGGGGTTCCATACTTCATCCCCTAAAAGAGAGGGGTGAGGGGTCAGCCCAACTAAGTCACCATATGAAGCCCTCACTAAACAACAGCATTTCATGTGTGGCCATAGTTTCAATCCCAGAAACACTTTTTTACTTTGGTCTGAGAAGAAGAGAGTAGGGGTGGGCACGAACCGTGTAACAAGGCAAAATTCAGGTTGAATTTTGGGCGGTTCAAGCTTGCGAACGGACGTTCATCACTCGTGTGTCCACAAACAAACAAAAAATCTCCGCGTTTCTGGGCACAACTTGGAGCAGCTCTGAAAGCAAAACCTCTGGCACAAAAATGCTAGGTGATGGGGTTGGGTTTTTTTTTTTTTAACACTTTCCAGTCTGTTAATAACAGAGTTCCCTTTCCATTTGTTGCAATGGGAAGAGATGATGTATAAGTTTAGGACAGGTGTGCGTTTGCTTTGTTGGCATTGGGGATTTGGACAGAGAGGGCGTACTTACGTGAAAGAGCTTTGCTGCTGGGCATAGAGGGGGGATAGTTTAGCTAGCTAAGCGTCCAGGGGTTTTTGCTTTGCCTTGGGTTCCTCCATGTTGCAATTTGTTGTTTGTTTGTTTGCTGCAAAGGGTGGAAAAATCGGGATTGAATCCCTCTTTCACATTATAGCATTTTTGTTTAATGGGATTTTCCAGCTGTCTGCTTCTTTGCTGATTTCCCTTTTCTTTCCACCGACCCCCCCCCCCCCCTTGAGTTGCAGTGGAGAGATTGATTTTGGGATTTTTTTCACAGGCTTTTTGGGTGTGTGTGGAAACTTAGGTCTCTATTATTTTATCCCCCCCACACACACACACACATACACTGGGCTGCTTTTTGTTTTGCAGTGATCTGTGTTTACCTTGCCTTTGGTGCAGAAGTGGGTAAAAGTAAAAGCCATTTTTCCCAGGAAGGTGAGCTTCTAGCTTGCACAGGGTCCACTCTATACACTCCTGAACCTGTGCCCAACAACATCTCACTGAAAAGCACTTTCCTGGGGGCACCTTATTTGGGGGCCCATAACTTGAAACCCCCCCCCCCCCAAATCCAATCTTCATGAAATTTAGTGGGCTGATAGAGGAGAATCAGTTGGACATGTCCTGCGATTTTGGAGCTTCCGTGACCCCAGGGGGCCCACCCCATACACCATGAAGTTTGGGAACCAAACCAGTTTGTAAACCTGGCTGGTTTGGGGTTCGGGATCGCGAACTGGTTCAGGACTGGTCCCTAACCTGAATTTTTTCTGGGGTTTCCCTGTTTGTGCCCATCCCTAGAAGAGAGTGTAAAATATTGTTGAAATCTCAGGGTGGGGAATTCCCTATCTTTTCAAAACGAGTTTCTGCCAGACGATTAATGAGAGATTATCTATGAACATGCCCCTGCTTTTTAGCAGGGTTCTCAGATGTTGAACCGTACAAGGCTTAGAATTCCATTGTGGGATGTATACGAACCGATCGGGTGGGATTATAGAACTGAGAGGAGCCCCTTACTCTACTGATGTTTGAGCTGTTAGAGAGTTTAGTATTTCATGGGAATACCTGCTTGGGATTCCCAAACATTATGAGGTCACATTGGGTCTTGTAGGGATGCCAGCCTCCAGGTGGGGTCCTGGGGATCTCCCAGAATTACAGCTCCTTTCCAGGCTACAGAGATCAGTTCCCCTGGAGAAAATGGATGCTATGGAGGGTGGACTTTGGCATTGTACCCTACTGAGGTCCCTCCCTTCCTGTTGTATTCTTATTATTTTACACCCACAGCTTGCAGAGACTTTGGGATGCAAAAGGCCCTTTCTGATTGGCTACAAATAAAGACTCTCATTGGTCCTTAAGCCACTCGATGTAACCAATTGCTGAACCTCGCTTAGGTCCAATAGGATTGTTTATACATAGTTACATTGTTTGAAGTTATGAGTTGGAAACAGTATAAATTAAGGTGCCTCTCTCATGGAGCTGTCTTTGAGCTGAAGCAATGTGTTTGACTCATTGCCTCCCGCTCAATACTTAAAACTTCCCCAAACCTTGTCCTCCCCAGGCTCCACCCCCACGTCTCCAGGAGCTTCCCAATCTGGATCTGGCAACCCTATAACCCCCCATTCCCCACCAGTGGCCATGGGTAACCTGGCAACCCTACCATAGAGTCCACCTTCCAGAGCAGCCATTTTCTCCAGGGAAACTGGTCTTTGTAGTCTGGAGATGAGCTGTGATCCCGGGGATCCCCAGGTCGCACCTGGAGGTTGGCATCTCTACCACAACTGGTACCAGAAGTTTATGTCCTCCTGCAGAGAGCAGCTAGGGAGCTGGTGCTTGGGAGTGGACAACAGCTGGGATTCTTTTCCAGATACTTTAATAGCCACTTTCCCACATGTACTCGGCCCCAGAAAGGTAGGAAAAGGTGTGGGGGAGAGAAGAGTGCTTCACATTCTAGAACAGGGGTCCTCAACCTTTTTGAGCCTGTGGGCACATTTGGGATTCCGACACGGCATGGTGGGTGCAGCAACAAAATGGCTGGCACAGGAGGCGGAGCCAGCCACAAAATGGCTGCCACTGCTTAATTTCAGTAACACGGTGTCGATCCTGGTTCTGTGGTGGCGGCTGCTGCCAAAGCAACATTTTAAAAAATCTGTGCAGCCCATCAAATCTCCATAGAATTATAGAGTTGGAAGGGACCTCCCGGGTCATCTAGTCCAACCCCCTACACAATGCAGGAAATTTACGAATACCTCCCCCTCCACACACACCCAGTGAACCCCTGCTCCACACCCAGAAGATGGCAAAAAATCTCCAGGGTCTCCAGCCAAATTGACCTGGAGAAAAATTGCTGCCTGACTCCAAAGCGGCGATTGGCATTTCCCTGGGCGTGTCAGAAAGGGCCACGGGACCTAAGCACTGAGGCAACCCTTCCTGCCCTCCCTCTCAATATCTGCCTAAGTTCACAGAACCAGCATGACTGTCAGATGGCTATCTAGCCTCTGCTTGAGAACCTCCAAAGAAAGAGAACCCACCATCTCCTGAGGAAGCCTGTTCCACTGAGGAACCGCTCTCACTGTCAGGAAGTCCAATAGGTAATCAGAAGACTTGCTGAGCAAAATCCCTACCTGGCCCCGCCCACTTCCTAAAAACACTTAGTGGGCAGCAGAAGAGGTGTCAGCAGGCATCATAGTTGGGCACTGCATTGAGGACCCTTGTTCTAGAAGAAGCTCTAAAAGATTCTCCACAGCTGGCCTGCGCAAGCGCAGTAATGTCAGATCGAACAGGGGCCACGACTGTGAACCATTTGTATGCTGAAAGGACGTCCTAAACTGGTCCTAGTTCCACAGACATGGTAGGACTCACGGGATATCGCAAATGGAAGAAATTATTAATAAAACACTTGAAACCGCAGAGAGGGACAAACTAACTTTTGCTTTTGAGAGGACAAAATGAAGGAAGCTTCGAGAATACATGGTTAAGGTTTTACCAATGGATGGAAGAATGTACTAAATAAAGCATACGGACATAACAACCGAATCAGAAGAAAATATGAATTGTATTTTTAAATATAGGCAAAGATTTACTTCAAAATACATGGAGGAAAAAATAAAAATATTAGGTAACGTGTGAGGTAACTTAATAGATAAAATCAGGGGTCATTTCGTAGAAAAAGAGGTGCAGGAGCTCATTAGCATAACTCATTTGCATAACTCATTTGCATATGCCACACCCCCTAACATACCGGAAGTGTGTCAGAAGGCAACACCCACCCCTCAGGCTCCACTCCACAGGTGAGTGAAACTGACCTGCTCTTCCTCCATTCCCTTCCCCATCCAGTACTTTGTGCAATAAAAATAAGTGTAAAGAACACACCCTCATTCTCTTCCTGCTCCCTTGAAACCACCAGGTTTCAAGTAGACTTGAGATACCCAGGACATGTGCACCACCCATCCCTTTCCCCTCCCCTCCCCACAACAAGCCACCCTGTGAGGTAGGTGGGGCTGAGAGAGGTCTTTTGAGAACTGCTCATGAGAGAACAGCTCTGAGAGAACTTGTGACTGGCCCAAGGTCACACCAGCAGCTGCATGTGGAGGAGTGGGGAATCAAACCCGGTTCTCCCAGATTAGAGTCCAACTCCTGACCACTACACCAAACTGATGGGGTGGAAGCTGCTGAAGGGTTGGTGAAATTTCTCCAGTACTGATGTGCCATGTGCCCAGATAAAAAATGGTATACTTAGAAAATGTGTATGCCGCCTTGAGCAAGTCTCTGGAAAAGCAGCACACAGTCATCAAAGGAACAATGATAAAATTATCAATATTAAAACAAAACATTAAAAACAATAAAGACCCTAGCAGGGCTTTCCCCGGGGCGCTGCACCTCTGCACTGCTTGGGGAAGCCGAGGAGGGGGCGGGGCTTGGTCATGTGCCCGCCCCGTGGGCTCCTCCCGGAGCTGCGCTTCTGTGAGCTCCTGCTCCAACGGACCCCTGAATAAAATGATGATGTAAATGGCATCCCCTATTTTCTGTTTGTATGTTTGTGTGTGTATTTGACTACTTCTGTCTTTTATAAAATGAATTCCCCCCCCCCAAAAAAACAAATGGTTTTTCAAAACTGAGAGCTTTAAAAAAAGGAACAAAAACCACACTGGACATCCACCGGGTCCGTCTGTGTACCTAAATGAAGGACCCTTCGGCCTTTGCTTTCTATAGTATTCAGCTTTGGGCTGTAATCATAATACTTAAGCAAAACTCCAGCACAGAATGCCTGGCCTGCAATAGCTATAATTACCAAGCTATCATTTACTGGACGCGTGTCCATGTTACTGTGTAATTGTGAAAATCGAGCATGGTTATTAGTGCTGGCTAAATTGGAACACACATGAAAAAATATGATTCGTTTTCAGGATACACCCTCTTCTTATTCTCAAGCAGTGAGAATTTTCTGATTCAGGAAGGCTCTCATCTTACACGCGTTCAAAGTGCTCTCCTGAACAGTTACACCCTTAATAACTACATTGAAATCAATGGGTTTAGAAGGGTATAACTATTTAAGACAACCCTGTCACGCCCGTTATGTTATTTTAGTAAAGGACGTTCCTTTCCACCTGCAGAGAGCTTTTTCACCGACAGCTGAAAGCAGGGCTTTTTTCCAGCAGGAACTCATTAAAAAAAAAGGAAAAAGCCCAGCAGGAACTCATTAGCATAAGCCACACCCAACAGCAGGAACTCATTAGCATGTTAGGCCACACCCCCAACAGCACAGCTCATTAGCATATTAGGGGGGGCTGGGAAAGCACAGGGCAGGCATGAAAGCTTGCCTCTTTACCCCCCTGAGCTTCTCCGCCCCACTTCAGCAGTGCCTTTCTAGTCTCCTACCCACCCACCCCGGAACCAAACAACCGGGGAAATGTGATGCTGAAATGCTCAGCATCATCTTTCTAGTCTCCCCCCCCCCCCCGAAAGATCAGGAAGGGAAGCAGGCATGTTTGCTCTTGGTCTACCCAGCCAGCCCACCAAGGTGCAGACCAAGGGCAGACAGGCACACATGCCCCATTTCTTCCCTGAGCCCCTTTGCTTTTGCGGAGAGACTCCGGGAAGTGTGGGGAGGCATGGGTAAATGCGTTTCTCTCCCTCCCCCAGATTGGGGAGGGAAAGAAAGGCATTTTCAATGTGCCTCGGTTCCCCTCCTGATCTTCTCACATCTGGAGAAGATCAGGAGGGGAACCCAGGCATGTCTGCATGCCTGCCCTTTTTTCCCAGCCTGCCCGCCATGGCGGACAGGCTGGGGAAAGGAAAGCAGGCATGCACACCTGGCCCTTTCTTCCCCTGAGCCTCTCTGCTATTGCGATTGGAGAGGGAAAGAAAAACATTTTGAATGTGCCTGCGTTCCCTGCCTGCCTTTTCCAGCTGCCACATGGCAGCTGGCGAAGGGAAGGCAGAGAGAGGCTTTTCCTTGTCAATTTCACTCTCAGCTGACTGGCCAGGAGTGAAATTGACAAGGAAATCCTGAGGCGCTCCCCAGAGGGCAAGATGGCATTTTAACATGCCGCCTTTCCCTCTTGTGTGTAACATGGGGAGGACAGCGTGCTCTGTAGCCACGCATGCCAGAGGTTTTGGTTGTAGGCATGGCCAACTCGAGCCAGCTGGAACTCCATTCCTGTGTGTTCCTGCCCAAAAATAGCCTTGGCTGAAAGCCAGTTTGGTGTAGGGGTCAGAAGCGTGGACTCTAATCTGGGAGAACCAGTTTGATTCCCCACTCCTCCACATGCAGCTGCTGGTGTGACCTTGGGTCAGTTACAAGTTCTGCCAGAGCAGTTCTTGAAAAAGAGCAGTTCTCTCAGAGCTCTCTCAGCCCCACCTACCTCACAGGGTGTCTGTTGTGGGGAGGAAAAGGGAGAGGAGATTGTAAGCCCCTCTGACACTCCTTTGGGTAGTGAAGGGCGCGGGGTATAAATCCAATCCTTTTTCTTTTCCATTACCCAATATTGTCAGATGAAAGCAAAATTTCTAGATTGCTATTCCACCCTGTTTTCCTGTTGCAATACAGAAATACACAAATGTATAACATACAGGGAATTTGGCCAAACTGTGTGCCCTCTACAAAGCAGAACCGACAGTTGAGCTGCAGCAAGTAAACCATAAACATTTAACATATATATTTGAAACGAGCACTAAAATGCCAAGGAGACCACAAAGCGCCGGAGACCTCTATCTACCTGGAGAGGGGCTGTGGCTGAGTGGAAGAGAAGAAGAGATTGGATTTATACTCCGCCCTTCACTCAGAGTCTCAGAGCGGCTTATAAACTCCTTTCCCTTTCCCTCCCCACAACAGGCACCCTGTGAGGTAGGTGGGGCTGAGAGAGCTCAGAGAACTGTGGCTTGCCCAAGATCATCCAGCAGCTGCATATGGAGGAGTGGGGAATCAAACTCGGTTCTCCTAGATTAGAGCCCGCACACTTAACCACTGTGCAGAAGACATGCAGAAGGTTCCTGGCATCTCTAGTAGGGGTGTGCATTTGGGTTTACCGACCTGATCCCCCCCTCCAGTCTTTGGGGGTCTTTCAGGTTTTCAGATGCCTGAAAGGCTTCCCTGAGCCTTTTTGGATGTCCGAACCCCTCCTTCCCCGAAATTTTTTTGGTTTTTTTTTCGGGATTCCCAAAAAACGGGGGTTTAAAGGGGCGCCAGTAAACAGAGTTTTCCTACCGTTTTCTCCTCTTTCCTGCTTTTTGCTCCTATTTCCAGGGGGAAAGAGGGACCTTCCAGACAGCCAGTTTTTTGCAAGGCTGTTGTTATCGCTGGCTGCTCAGCTCCTAGCTTGGTGGCCAATAGGATTTTGGCATCTGCTCTCTGGCCAGTCACAGAAGGTTGTTCCTTTTTGAAGCCCTTCTGTGTATGCCCAGAGAGCATAAAAGCAGACTCTCTGGCTGCCTGACTCTATTGCTGTTCCCGGTTCCTGCTGCTGCTGGTGAGAGAGAGAGAGCTTGGCTTGGAGACTGTGCGTGGCTGGCTTCTGCTGCCCCTGCTCCTTGAGCCTCCTTTCCTCCCAGTGCTGCCTGCCTGGACTACGGATCAAGAGAGACTAAAGACTTCAGACTGGTTTGAATTATATTAGGGCACTTTTTAAAAACTTTATTTCTTATGGGTTGGGGGCTGGGGTTGGGGTGGGGTAGTGGCGGTAGGCCTCTAGGGTATCTCTCAGGCCTCTGGTTTTTTTTTGGGGGGGGGGATTCTTCTAGTTTGTGTTTTTGCCAGTCTGTTGTGGTGTTTGCTTGCAGTTTAATTGTTTTTCCTGTGCTTCATTTTTATTTATTGGCTTGGGGCTTTTTCAGGTGGGGGCTCACTCCCAAGAACTAAGAGGGCTCTAGGGCAGGGGTGGGCAAACTTGCTCAGCGTAAGAGCCACCTAGAGAGGGGTGGCCAAACTTGCTACACGTAAGAGCCACATAGAATAAACATCAGGTGTTTGAGAGCCACAAGACGTGAACAAATATTATCTGCTTTTATTGGAAAATAAGCAGATTTGCTTTTTATTAACATTAAATGAGACTGCCAAAAATAATAACAAAAGGGGTAAAAGCAGATATTGATAATGATATTAATTTACCCAATGAAATTTGTTTGCTAATGATATTTAGCTTCCCCAGCCGCCCTGCCGGGAGCCACATAATATATGTGAAAGAGCCGCATGCGGCTCCCGAGCCACAGTTTGCCCACCCCTGCGCTAGAGGAACTGGAGGAGGAGCTTGGCTGGTGGCGCAAATGTATTTTTCCCAGGTAAGCTGACATGATGAAGGTGACAGAGGCTGCTCGCTCGGCCCGATGCACGAGGAGCCACCTTTTGTGTTCAGTGGATGTGGCCCTTCGTGCATCTGACAAAGTGGGCTGCATTCACTTTACAGCAAGCCACAGTTTGAGCAACTCATTGTTCGGAATGGATCCACTGGCTGTGTGTGAAGGGGGAGGTATTTGAGAATTCCCTGCATTGTGCAGGGGGTTTGACTAGATGGCCCTGGAAGTCCCTTCCCAGTTCCAACTCTATGATTCTAGCCACAGAGTCTCTTGGCATGGAGCACATCAGAGACAAGCAAATGTATTTTTTTTTCAGGTGAGCTGACATGATGAGAGAGGCAGCTTGCTTGGCCAGATACATGAAGAATCACCTTCTCTTCTGAGTAGATGTGTGACCCTTCATGCATCTGACAAAGTGGGCTGTGTTCACCTCACAGCAAGCCACGGATTGGACAAATCATTGCTCAGAACGGGTCCACTGGGGTGTGTGGAGGGGGAGGTATTTGTGATTTTTTTTTTTGCATTGTGGAGGGGGGGGTTGGACTAGATGACCCTGGAGATTCCTTCCCAGTTCCAACTCTATGAGTCTAGCTGCAGAGTCTTCTTGGGGCACATCAGAGACAAACTAATGTATCTTTTTCAGGTGAGCTGACATGATGAGACAAAGGCTGCTTGCTTGGCCCGATGCATGAAGCGCAACCTTCTGTGCTAACTAGATGTGTAGCACTTCGTGCATCTGACGAAGTGGGCTGTGTTCACTTCGCAGCAAGCCACAGTTTGGGTAAATCATTGTTTAGAACAGGCTTGTCCTCTTCTGGGCATGGAGCAGGGGTCACGCACAGGGTGTGTGGTGGAGGGGGGGGGAGGTATTTGTGAATTTCCTGCATTGTGCAGGGGTTGGACTAGATGACCCTGGAGGTCCCTTCCCAGTTCCAACTCCATGATTCTAGCTGCAGAGTCTTCTTGGGGCACATCAGAGACAAATATGTGTTTTTTTTTCAGGGAAGCTGACATGATGAGAGATAGAGGCTGCTTGCTTGGCCTGGTGCATGAAGTGCCAGCTTCTGTGTTAACTAGAGGTGGCCCTTCATGCATCTGACGAAGTGGGCTGCATCACTTCACAGCAAGCCACAGATTGGGCAAACCATCTTCCATCTTCCCACTCAGTTTATGCTGCAGAGATCCTCTGAGTCCTTTTGGGTTTGGCCTGACTGGCACAGTGGCACAGGTTCTCTGGGGGGGCACACAGAGCAGCTTCTGCTGCTGGCCTGGCAAACATGCCCCCTCACACCCACCTCACTTAACTTTCTTTGAGAGATTCTTTGGGAGACACTGTCTGCTGCCTGCCTTTAGTTTTCCCCGTAGGAAACAATAGAGAATTGGGGGCACCCTCTTTGAACGCCCATGTAATTGGACCCCCTGATCCAATCTTTTCAGTCTTTTGGGGGTCTTTTAGTGAGTCAGTTTGGTGCAGTGGTTAAGTGCGCGGACTCTAATCTGGGAGATCCGGGTTTGATTCCCCACTCCTCCACTTGCACCTGGCTGGATGACCTTGGGCAAGCCATAGCTCTGTACCAGCTGTTCTCTCAAGGACAGTTGTCTCAGAGCTCTCTCAGCCCCACCTACCTCACAGGGTGTCTGTTGTGGGGAGGGGAGGGAAAGGCGTTTGTAAGCCACTCTGAGACTCCAAGTGAGGGAAGGGCAAGATGTAAATCCAATCTCTTCTTCTTCTTCTTTTGGGGAGAGGCTCCAGCAGCTACAGTCTAAGTTTGGAGCCTCTACCTCAAATCCCCTTCCCCCTGCAAACTTTTCAGAAAATTTTTGCTGTTGACTATAATGACCCCTTAGTAAACCCGAATTTTTCGGGAATCCCGAAAATTTTTGAATATCTATACTATATCAATATAGATATTCAGGTTTTTTTGGCTTTCCGGAAAAAAATTGGGTTTAATATACCCAAATCCAAAAAATATTGCGCTCCCCCCGTACACCCCTAGCTATACACAGTAGTACAGGCCAGAGTCCTCAATAATTTATCCATGTAACTTTGTGAAGCCTTTTGTACAGAAGAAGCAGCGTTGGATTTTATACCCCGCTTTTCACTACTCAAAGGAGTCTCAGAGCGGCTGACTATCACCTTCTTTTCCTCTCCCCACAACAGGCACCTTGTGGGGCTAGGTGAGGCTGAGAGCTCTGAGAGAACTGTGATTGACCCAGGGTCACCCCACTGGCTTCACGTGGAGGAGTGGGGAATCAAACCTGGTTCTCCAGATTAGAGTCCGCCACTCTGAACCACTACACTGAACTGGCTACCCTATTGGCTGAGTAGAAAAGCCCTCTTCAGTAATTCAGTTTTGCATAGATTCAGGTGGGTCGTCATGTTGGTCTGAAGCGACGGAACAAAGTCTGAGTCCAGTGGTACCTTTAAGACCAATAAATATTTATTCTGGATATAAGCTTTCCTGTGCACGCACACTTCTTCAGATACATTGAAACAGTTTCCCCCAAGCCTTACATATAGGTAGAAAGGGGGGGGGGGAGTTAGTTGCAAGGAAGAGCTGATTGTAGCTGTAGAATAAATGCCCTGGAGGGGGAAAGAATGGTGTGTTAAGCAGGCGCAGAATCCAAAGTCAACCTTAAAGGCTTACCGCTCTGAAAATCTGCAGTCAGATGTTTCTGCGTAATGGGCCAATGTTAACCTGCGTCTAGTCCGAAAGCTGGTTTCCCACAAGGAAATGGCCTAAGGGTTATGATTTAGCATTTAGGAATGTGTCTCGAATGCAAGAAAATGTTTCCCCACGTTTTGCATTACCGTTTTTAAATAAGCTTCTTGCCGGTTCCAACTAGAAGCATTTCTGTGGAATTCAGCAAAGATTAGATCTGGTTCATGATGCGTCATTAGTGTAACAACTGGAATTAGTACACATGCAATTTTACCAACAGGTGATCTTTTGGAAACTAAGGGATCAGATTTTGATCCCAGAACACCCAGTTCGTTAACCTCAGAAGGGCAGAAGTTTCCACCAGTTTTGAACAGACCAGCCTACCAGAGCTGATAATTGTCTGTGGCCAATTTCGCACTGGCCAGTTGCCTCTTGTTTTCTCCAGAATTTCCCCTCCCAGTTTCCTCCGGAGTATTTTCTTCTTTTTCCCACTTGGAACCTCAGCCCTTTCAATATAGCGTGACAAAGGGTTTTCTAAAAAAAAAATTAGAAACTCCCACAATGGGGCGGCGCTGATGAAAGGCGGGCGAGTGGGCATGTTTTCATTTTGGGTTCTCCCCCAGAGCAAACAGAAAAATCCTCTAAAAACAGGATTTGTTTGCTCCAGGGAAACTCCGGTGCAGCAGGGCGATACTCCAGAGAAAAACGTGAGCCGGGAGCAACTGGTGTGAAATTGACCAGAAGCTCCGGTGCAAGCATGAGGGCAAACCTGGGGCAAATGCTAGTGTGAAATCGGCCTCTATGTGGCAGTGCCAGAATATCTATAACAGCACTCTTTTTTTTCAGTTTCCATTTTTCCACATGGCCCTTAAAAATGTTTCCAGGCCCAGCAAATAGTGAGATTGACTTCGTACGTATTAAAATATTTGGCTAATATAGCAGAGTTTTTCCCGGTCATAGAAGTGTGATACTGAGTGCAGGAAATAAACCTCTCAAGAAGTATATTGCAAAAATGGTAACCTTTACATTTATTCAAGTCGATCGTAGTTCACATTTAGGTTGCAGTCAAAAGGAGAGAGAGAGAGAAACAGAGAGAGAGAGAGCTGATGAAGTTTCCTGATCCACCCAACCCCAGGGACCACGCAGCTAACATCTGGTCTGTTGACCACGTGGTGAGTTCAGGGCGAGGGGGGGGGGTGTCTAGTGGATATTATCCAGAACACCCATACTGCACCAAGCCTGTAGTCTGACTGCAGCCCCTTTTGATTATCCAGAGTTCCAAAGGGTAGCCATGCTGGTTTGCAGTAGAGCGACTAGATCGGAGTCCAGCGGCACCTTAGAGACCAGCAAGACTTTTGGGGAATGAGCTTTCAAGAGTCTAACCTCCTTTCGTCAGATACGACAGGAGCTTCAGCTGTCAAAAGCGTATACTTTTCCCATATGTTCCCCAGAGAGCACTGCATTCAAGGGCCCAAAACCAGATGGCCCTCCCAGGCCGAAGGATGTCAGGCTGGAGATAACCAGGGCCAGGGCCTTCTTGCAGGTGGCTCCGCACTGGTGGAATGAGCTCCTGGAGGAGATCAGGGCCCTGCAGGATCTTTCACAGTTCTGCAGGGCCTGTAAAATGGAGCTCTTCCACCAGGCCTTCGATTAGGAGCCGCCTTAAAGACCAAGGAGTGACCCTGTGCCCTGGCTTTACCACCGGCAGCCTGGCTTGCCGCATAAATTAGTCGATCAAACTGAGCCATTGTGGGAATGCCATCAGGACTAACTGAAGTAGTAGCATGGTCTAAATTAGGAATTTTGCCCTTACACTCTAATTTATTTATGTATTTATTTTCCAGATTTTTACCCCACCCTCCTGGCCCAAGCCAGCTCAGGGCGGCTTACATAGGGTTGCCAAGTCGATTCTACTTACCGGCGGGGGGGAGTCCTCCTCTGCCCGGGAGCTCCCCCGGTGCACGCGCTTTGCGCGCCCGCCTGGTAACGTTACCTAGAAGTGATGTCACCACGTTGGGGGCGTTGCCAGGGCGACGCTCCGGCAAACTCTGTGATACCATAGAGTTTTGGGGCGATTGCCAGAGCGTCGCCCTGGCAACGCCCCCAACGTGATGACGTCACTTCTGGGTGACATCATTACGTTGGGGAGGTGTCAGGATCAGAAGATCCTAACAAGGTTTTCATTGTGCTTTCTGTTACTTTCTATCACTCAGTAAGAAATGTAATCACAACTGTCTGTATGTTTCCATCCCTGCCTGTTACTGCCATGAGATATATTGCTTTTTGAAGGTCTGGTCAATGTAACCATGTAACCATCCGGGAGAGTGGCGACCCCACATATTTGTACGTCACCGAAGAACAAATGGTCTTTACTCCCTTGCATTCCCTCTCACCATTTCCTGGGACATAGAACTGTCTCATCTTGTTGTGAAGACCTTGAAAGGATATTATGGCCGCCAGAGCCCTTTGTTATGCATGGGTTTCACACATCTGGGCCGCCCAGTTCAAGAAGGGAATTTTTATAACTTTCGCACCTCACCTTTCCTGTGGGAAGTAAAACGGCTAAGGTTCTTTTGCCTGCGTTTTTCTCCTTCATGTGATTGGTTGAATGTCGGGGTTCAAACTGACCTGGAGGGTATATTAACTCTGACTGTATGTTATGTGGCATCGCTAACAAACATTTGAGAACCTGTCATGCAGTATTAAGAAATAAAGAACTCTGTTTTAATAAACAAAGGTCTGATCTTTTGCTGTCAGCACAGAAGCCGCACAGGAAGTCGTCCTGGCTGGATGACTTCGGGGGTGGGGTTTCCCCCGCCGGCCGAATGCTGGCTGGCGGATCGGGAACCCCTGTAGCGGGGGATCCCCCGCCCCCCGGGCTGACTTGGCAGCCCTAGGCTTACATAAAAACAGGTAATTGAATTAAAACATAAGTTGCACTTAAAACAAATTCTAAAACCATACTAAAGTGCTAGTTGTTGATATTCATACAATAGTAGCTGCCAAGAACCACTGTACAGTTCTCAGCTCACAGTCAGCTCTCTCAGTATTTGTTTGGGAACGCCTTGCAGGGTTTGCTGTTCTTTAGGCTGTCGACGGCAGTTCCAGAGGCCAGGGCCAGCTGATGTTCTTCACTGGTGGTGGTGGTGGTGGCTCCCGAAAACCTGGTGGAAGAGCTCTGTTTTACAGACCCTGCGGAACTGTAAAAGGTCCCGCGGGGCCCTGATCTCCTCTGGGAGCTCATTCCACCAGGGTGGGGCTGCTACCAAAAAGGCCCTGGCCCACAACAGTCTGGCCTCCTTAAGACCTGGAAGGGCCAACCAATTCTAAGGCTGTTTTTACATCTGACTTTCCCGCTGGAATCATTCTAGTTCCAAAAAAACCTGCCCACACCTCTGTGCGGTGTGAAACCGTGCTGCTACTGAAATGTCCACATCTACTAATTGCCCTCCTGTGGTCAAGCTAGTATTCAACTGGCTTTATTCTGCTTTAAACAATTGCTGTTGATTAGTGCACTTAGACCCCCTGGAGTGAAATTTCACACCACTGTGAAATCAGCACAGGAAAAGACAGCAGTCAAACTACTTTAGAGGGGAGGTGTAAAATGACCCTAAGAAGAAGAAGAAGAGATTGGATTTATATCCCGCCCTTCACTCACTTAAGAGTCTCAGAGCGGCTTACAAACTCCTTTCCCTTCCCCTCCCCACAACAGACACCCTGTGAGGTAGGTGGGGCGGAGAGAGCTCTTTCCCAAGCTGTCCTTGAGGGAACAGCTGGTACAGAGCTAGGCCCCTGACTGCAGTGTTCTCTGGGAAACATGGGGAAAGGTGGTCCCTTAGGTATCTAGTTTCTGCCTCAGAAAAGCGCTGCATCAGAGTTTAGCCTCAGGGGGTGAGTTTCTTAGGGTTTCTCTCTGGGCTACTCAGAACCAGCTAATTAATTGTGCCCAGCTGAACCCAAGCCTCACCCCTATCCTTAGGAGGACCTGGATCTCACAGTTTTTTAGCCTCCAGCTCACACCTTTTTGTCTTAGCTCAGGAAGGAAGGAAGGCTCCGGAGCAAACTAATTTATGCCGTAGCCAAATTGCTCGCTCCCAACTTTAATGCCAGTAGCTCACAAAGTGGAATTCTTGCTCACAAGACTCCACAGTTTAGAGAGAACAAATCCCAGAAAAAGATGTCAATACAATTGGTACTTCAGCTTGAAAGTGACCTGGATCTACTTGGAGAAATGTTTAAGTTTACCTTTCTTGCAGTGTAAATCTTGAGAGATTATTTACTGCACTCAGTATTACGCTTCTATGACTGTGGACAAGTTTTGCCATATTAAGCAAACATCCCAATAGTTAGCACAGTGTCTTCATGTTTTCTACAGGAATCCAGCTCTGCTTTGGTTGTGCTAAAACTGATCACTAGACTAGGCAGTGAATTAAATCGTAGGGAGCCAACCACATAGTCAATTCACACCGGTGTTTTCAGAAATTTAATCTGCAGCTATGCTCTCTCCATTGTCTGTTTGCTGTCTGGCCTTCTGCCTTGCCAACAGCTGCCTGTCCAAGGTTTTGGCAGACTCTACCTCCACGGGCAGAGTAGTCAGCTATTTCCTTCCTGGAGCTGCAAACCTCAAGTGCCCCACTCAAGCATGAAAGCGGGCGGGTTTGCCTTGGGCCCTGGCCAGGTCTTTCGTGGCATGCTTTCAGCCCGCAGGATGCTTCTTCAAGCGCTCGGTTGCCGGCTCCCAGAGGAACTCCCTTCCATCTGGAATGGAAACAAAAATCACCGGATGGCTTCCTTGGCTGTGTGAACATGTCACACAGCTGCTTCCTGGCGTTAGGCAGCAGAGCAGCTTTTTGAAGAGTGGCATCCCAGCAAAAGCTCATGGTTGGAAATGCACCCTGAAGAACATCAGACGAGCCCTGCTGGATCAGGCCTGTGGTCCATCTAGTCCAGCATCCCATCTCAGGCAAAGGCCAACTAGTTCCTTTGGAGGGCCAACAACAGGGCAGAGAGGCTGAGGCCTTCCTAGGAACATAAGAAGAGCCTTCCTGGGTCAGACCAGTGGTCCATCTAGAGCGGCATCCTGTCTCACATAGTGGCCAACTACTTCCTCTGGAGGGCCAACAACAGGGCAGAGAGGCCGAGTCCTTCCCCTGAGGTTGCCTCCTGGCTCTGGGATTCAGAGACTTTGTGCCTCTGAATGTGGAGGTTCCCCTCAGTCACCATGGCTAGTAGCCATTGATAGACTTCTCCTTCAAAACAAGCAGACAAAATTATTCCCCCAGATGTACCTCTGAGGTAAATGCTCTCCTTAGTGAGGAGAAGTGGGACTGTGGTTCTCATGGTCAATGATCATGACCCTGGAACACTAAGGTCATTGCCACATCGACTGTCGAATTACAAACTGGCCAGAAATATTTCTGGTTTTGAAAAGAATTTTCAGAGAAAAATTTGTTAAGGGCGGGGAGGGATCCACATTGGAAACCCTGAAGGGAATGTTTTCTAGGCGTCAGAAAGTAATTTTGGTCATTTTATAACACGGTTCTATACTTCGAGGGTGTTTGGATGTTAATACAGAGCAAACTAGTTTTGATTAAGATACTGGTAGCGTAGTATCATCTAGTTCAGGATCCTGTCTAACACAGTGGCCAACCATTTACTCCAGAGGGCCAATTGCAGGGCATATAGGCTGAGGCCTGCCCAATTTCATCTCCTGATACTGGTGTTCAGAGACGGACTACCTCTCAGTTTGGAGGTTCCCTTTAGTCAGGGGTCATTTTGTAGAAAAAGAGGTGCAGGAGCTTATTAGCATAACTCATTTGCTTATGCCACACCCCCTAACATACCGGAAGTGTGTCAGAAGGCAACACCCACCCCTCAGGCTCCACTCCTCAGGTGAGTGAAACTGACCTGCTCTTCCTCCATTCCCTTCCCCATCCAGTACTTTGTGCAATAAAAATAAGCGTAAAGAACACACCCTCATTCTCTTCCTGCTCCCTTGAAACCACCAGGTTTCAAGTAGACTTGAGATACCCAGGACATGGGCACCACCCATCCCTTTCCCTTCCCCTCCCCACAACAAGACACCCCGTGAGGTAGGTGGGGCTGAGAGAGGTCTTTGGAGAACTGCTCATGAGAGAACAGCTCTGAGAGAACTTGTGACTGGCCCAAGGTCACACCAGCAGCTGCATGTGGAGGCGTGGGGAATCAAACCCGGTTCTCCCAGATTAGAGTCCAACTCCTGACCACTACACCAAACTGATGGGGTGGAAGCTGCTGAAGGGTTGGTGAAATTTCTCCAGTACTTACGTGCCATGTGCCCAGATAAAAAATGGTATACTTAGAAAATGTATATGCCGCCTTGAGCAAGTCTCTGGAAAAGCAGCACACAGTCATCAAAGGAACAATGATAAAATTATCAATATTAAAACAAAACATCAAAAACAATAAAGACCCTAGCAGGGCTTTCCCTGGGGCGCTGCGCCTCTGTACTGCTCAGGGAAGCTGAGGAGGGGGCGGGGCTTGGTCATGTGCCCGCCCCCTGGGCTCCTCACTGCCAGAGCTGCGCTCCTGTGTGCTCCCGCTCCAACAGACCCCTGCCTTTAGTCACTATGGCTAGTAGCTTCTGGTAGGCCTAGAACAGAGCCCAGTGGCTGCTCCTGGGGTTGTCTTGCCCCACTTCCTCTAGGGTTGCCAACTCCGAGGTGGTGGCTGGAGATTTCCTTGGATTACAACTGATCTCCAGGTGACAGAACTCAGTTCCCCTGGAGGAAACGGCCACTTTGGAAGGTGGACTTTATGGCATCATACCTCATTGAAGTCCCTCCCCTCCACAAACCCCAGCCTCAGCAGTCTCCACCCCCAGATCGCTAGGCATTTCCCAACCCAGAACCAGCAACCCTAACTTCCTCCGCACCTTCTCCTCTCTGCTGTGGACTGCATCAAATTTTGTACGCAGCATGTGCAGAATTAAAAAGTATTCAGGGCCATTTGTGGCCTTTTGTTTTTCTCAACATCCGTATGTGTACAGAGCAATCCTTGGCCCTTGTCACATTACTGTTCTAAAATGAATTGTTATGTATTGGGATTGAATCATCCCTAACTGAATCACCCTAGAGACTGGCTGAGCTTGGAGCACAAGAAGAATAGCTGACCAGGACTCTGGAGTATACCAGTCAGGGGTCATTTCGAGCAGGAGCTCAGGGGAGCTCAGCTCCGGGAGTTGCTGCCAGCCCCCCCCCCCCCCCCCGCGGGGGAATGCCTGCTTGTGTCCTGGCTGCAGCAAAATGACCCCGTCCCCTGGAAAGGTCCTTGTTCCTCCGACCAGCCTTCTGAAGGCTTCAGCCACCACTGAAGCTATCCTCCCAGAATAGTGGTATTTCTGAGGCTTGGATTAGTAGCGGTCCCCTCTCTGCCAGCTCTTTCTTTCTTCCTTCCTTCCTTCCTTTCTTCCTTCCTTCCTTCCTTTTTCGCTCTCTCTCTTCTTTCTTTCTTGCCTTCTGACATCCTTCCGGTGATGTCAGGTAATGTAGCATATGCAAATAAGTTATGCTAATAATTATGCTAATGAGCTCCTGCACCTCTTTTTCTATGAAATGACCCCTGATACCAGTCAAGGAGTAATGTTTTATGAATAGCCTATCACGGGGAGTGTGTTTGTGTGGGGTGGAGTTTTGCATGCATATAAGCAGGGCTTTGGCCCTGCTAGTGTTGTCTTTGAGCTGAGCTGGAAACACAATAAACTATGAGCTGTTCACACAACGCATCTGAACCCAGTGTATTTCATGAATGTAATCTGTTGTTGGCCCGGTTCTGAGTAACACGATACAGGGACAGTGGTTTCATACAACAAATTTCATTTCGTTAATGAGCTGTCTCTAAAACAACCTGGCCATTTCAAACAGTGTCACGCTCCTCCCCCCCCTCCTTTTTTGCCATGTGATCTTCCTCAAAAAATTTTTTTGGGGAACATTCTAAGTTGACAAAGAGTCAATTTGCAACTGGCTACCAAAACGGATTCCAAAGGCTGTCTGAAAGGAGCCGGTGTATTCCACACACTCCTCCAGTAACGAACACTTGGAAGCAGGAGTCATTTCGTAGAAAAAGAGGTGCAGGAGCTCATTAGCATAACTCATTTGCATAACTTATTTGCATATGTCACACCCCCTAACGTGCCGGAAGTGTGTCAGAAGGCAACACCCACCCCTCAGGCTCCACTCCACAGGTGAGTGAAACTGACCTGCTCTTCCTCCATTCCCTTCCCCATCCAATACTTTGTGCAATAAAAATAAGCGTAAAGAACACACCCTCATTCTCTTCCTGCTCCCTTGAAACCACCAGGTTTCAAGGAGACTTGAGATACCCAGGACATGTGCACCACCCATCCCTTTCCCTTCCCCTCCCCCACAACAAGACACCCTGTGAGGTAGGTGGGGCTGAGAGAGGTCTTTTGAGAACTGCTCATGAGAGAACAGCTCTGAGAGAACTTGTGACTGGCCCAAGGTCACACCAGCAGCTGCATGTGGAGGAGTGGGGAATCAAACCCGGTTCTCCCAGATTAGAGTCCAACTCCTGACCACTACACCAAACTGATGGGGTGGAAGCTGCTGAAGGGTTGGTGAAATTTCTCCAGTACTTATGTGCCATGTGCCCAGATAAAAAATGGTATACTTAGAAAATGTATATGCCGCCTTGAGCAAGTCTCTGGAAAAGCAGCACACAGTCATCAAAGGAACAATGATAAAATTATCAATATTAAAAGAAAACATTAAAAACAATAAAGACCCTAGCAGGGCTTTCCCCGGGGCGCTGCGCCTCTGCACTGCTCGGGGAAGCCGAGGAGGGGGCGGGGCTTGGTCATGTGCCCGCCCCCTGGGCTCCTCACTCCCGGAGCTGCGCTCCTGTGCGCTCCCGCTCCAACGGACCCCTGAGCATAACTCATTAGCATACCTCATTAACATATGCCACGTCCCCTGACATCACCGGAAGTGTATCAGAAACGGAAGGTCAGTTTCAGCCCCATTATACCCTATGGGCCGTTGAAATCAATGGCAAAAACTAATAGGGTATATGAGGGGCTGGAGGGGAGGGGGTTTGAGGGAGAGGCTCCAAACTTGTAGGGTAGCTGCTGGGGCCTCTCCTCGAAATACCCACCAAGTTTCAAGAAGATTGGACCAGGGGGTCCGATTCTATGGGCCCCCAAACAGGTTGTCTCATCCCCTCCATTGTTCTCTATGGTGGGAAAAAATGTTACCTTTTTTCCTCCCATAGAGAACAATGGAGGGAATGGGGGCAACCTGTTTGGGGGCCTGTAGAAATGGACTCCCTGGTCCAATCTTCTTGAAACCTGGTGGGTATTTTGAGGAAAGGCCCCAGCAGCTACCCTGCAAGTTTGGAGCCTCTCCCTCAAACCCCCTCCGCTCCAGTGGCTTTTAAAGTTGCCACCGAATTTCGGCAGCAATTCAGCAGCAGGCTGAATCAGATTAGAGAATCTGATTTGGCCCGTGGCTGCCCTAGTGGCCACTCTTGATCTGGCGGAGCTTTGCTCTGCCTCACTCCGGCCCCAATGGACCCCTGGTGTTAGTGAAGGCAAAGTCATACCAGCAAGAACAGCTCACCTTCTGACTCTTGACCTATTAGAGAGCTTGTCTTCATCTGCGTGAGAGAGAAGGAAGGGGGAATTGTCCCTGAGAACACAGTCTGCATTTCAAAGGGGACAGTGGCAGAAGAGTAAAGACAGGAAGAAAGGCCAGTGTGCCTATCTAGCTATCTAGTCTCTCTTGCCATTCAGTCTGTAGGTCTGAGTCGGGACATCGCACCTGGAACTTAACAACAAATACATGGCTGCAGTGTCTTTTGGTTTTTTTTTATGAAGTCAAAAATGGTTCTATAGTTATTTAAGCTTTTCTGTCAGAACGGAGTCCTAAGCTCTCATTCACTTGTGCAGCAAATCTCAGGATGGACAGGGAGAGAGGGTTTGTTCAAGACACACTCTGGTCCTCGATGAATGAAAAACAATCGCCATGTCAGGAAGTAGAAAGTGAGAACTGTCTAAGCAGAGTGGAAATTGCCTGTTTTATTTTCTGCCGAGCAAAGCTGCAGCTGTTCTGTTCTCCTGAGCTCGCAAAGTACATCAGCAGAAGCTTAGTAATGGAGGGAAAAAAAGACGAAGAGGTCGTTACTATGGGGTCAGAAAATCCACCGCTGGAGGAAAACAAACAAACAAAGGGCAGTCGTACAAGTGGCAGCTGTGGGTTACACGTGAAACCATAAAGTGGACAGAGGGGGAGAGAGAGAACGTAGTCTGCATTTTTACTTTGCCATAAAAAAAGGCTATTCTTGGATTTACATGTAGTAGGTCTTGGAATGCAGTACAATCCCCAACTGGTATGAAATTATATTCTAGAGGCCATATGCTTCCATAAGAAGTACACTGTAGTTTTCCAGTCTTTTTTGGTAGTCAGAATAAGATTTCAGCCTGTTTTAGGCAGCAGTGTACTCTCACTATATCACATGTACTCTCACTATAAATCTTCTGTCTAATAACAAAGGGTGGGAGGATCTGTGGATACTAAATCCAGAGGTTGGAACCAATTGAAAGGCAAGACAGATCTTTATATAAACCCGAGAAAAGCCCCAGGTTTGCAGAAATCTCAAATCGAACACACACATACACATGCTCATTGCATGGGGACTAACACCTTTAAAATAATAGAAACAGCCTATAGCTTTAAGAAATGAATACCTTCAGTGCAGTTGCTAGGCAACCGCAACAGTATTGCAAATTGAAGCCTTAGTTTCTCTCAGTAAAAGGCAGGGGAGAAAGGGGCAGGGCGATTTCTAGGGCAGTTTTGGCCTTTGAGGGAGGACTCATCAGGGCCAAGTTCTATATCTACAATTGGGCAACTTGCTGTCACTTGATTTCCATGATTCACTCAGGCCCAGCAGCCTGGTCCTCTTCAACAGCAGCCACCCTAAGAAAATCAGGGTGGTGTAGTGGTTAAGAGTTTCAGACTAGGATGTGGGAGACCCAGGTTGAAATCTCCACTCTGTCATGGAAGCTCACGGGATAACTTTGGGCCAGTTTCACATTCTCAGTCTAACTTACCTCACAGGGTTGTTGTGAGGATAAAATGGAGATGAAGAGAACGATGCAAGCTGTTCTGGGTCCTCATTGTGGAGAAAGGCGGGGTACAAGTGAAGTGAATAAATAATATATCAAAGTGAAGAGAGGAGACCAAAATCAAAGCAAGCAAATTCTCCAGGAAATTTGAAGTGCAGCCCTCAAACTTCTGCTGCTTATTGCAATACCATATGCTGTCTGTTGCAGATATTCAAGAGAAATTCTGCCACAGCCTCCTTACCAAAAATGGAGTCAACAAATGGATGGCCCACTACTGCATCGATAATCTCCTTAGGCATCAGCGCTGTCAAAAAAAAAAAGACGTCTTTGAGATCATAATGTGTTCTTCTGCTGGTAGTCTAACGTTGAGAAAGTTTATCAGCGATGGCACAACTTAAGAGCACACCACAAACGTCTTCCAGTGGTGTTATATTGATGCACCATGCTGCACTGCTTTCCGTTTTCCTTGATCACAGATACTTTAATCTCATTACGGCTTTTCAGAGAAATTAGCTCCCTTCCTCATCACTACCTGTGATGTCCACTTTTTAAAGGGTGTTATCTCTTGCAGTTAGTATATTTGGAAGAATCAAATCGACCACCTGCCTTTTGCCATTCTTGAGATGCACGTCTTATGCCTGCCTTAACACAACTGAGATCAATAGAGCTTGGTGGTGAAAAGTATCATGAAGTCACAACTGACTTTTGGTAACCCTATAGGGTTTTCAAGGCGAGAGAGGAGCAGAGGTAGTTTGTCCTTGCCTGCCTCTGCATAGCAACCCTAGACTTCCTTGATGGTCTCCCTGTTGTGGAGTGAACGACTCAGCGTGCCTGGACATTGGGGGTGTGTGTGTGTGCTACATCACTAAGTGTGTGTAGGTGTTATCTCCTTGAATGGGACACCCTTTGTCTTAACCTGGGAGCTGCCCTCTGAGCCCTCCTCTCTCTCACTTTCTCCTCTCACTCCCTCCTCTCACTCCCTCCTCATGGCCTTCCATGGAGACATGCACATGTCTCTGCAGCTCTCTCCTGTATATACAATGCCCTCATACTCCCACACACATGATGCTGGACAAGCTGGCCATATGTGATAGGAAAAGTACTATTTATATTAGATTTTTCTCCCTCCTTTTGACTGCAACTTTAATGTGAACTGGACATACCTGAATAAATGCAAGTTTAGTTTTTTTTTTTTTTTTTGCAATATACCTCCTGGGAGATTTATTTACTGCACTTCTATGACTGGGCAAACTCAGCTATATTAACAAAATATCCCATTCCTGTACTAATTAGGGCCAACCCTGCTTAGCTTTTGAGATCTGACAAGATTGGGCTATCAACATCAGGGTGTTGTACAGATAGGCCCTAACATTTCTTCATGTGTTTGGTGACTGAGAACCGTGCTGTCTGGCAACTCAGCCATCTCCTGTCAGATGCACACGCTCAACACCATCTTGGGAGCCTTGTCAGATTCAAGATATCTGTGCATAAAATAGAGACGAGACAGAAAGAGACTGATTTCACACAAGTCGCTGCTCCACCCTTGCTCTTCCCTTTCTGCCGATTGCACGGGTCAGTTTCCCACTATGTGCTGTGTGGCTGCATTTTGACCCGCAGCTTCGCCCAATCTCTGTGTCTTCTAGATCCTCAAAAAACAGGATCGCGAAAACGCGGAGGAAATCAGGCGAAGCTGCGGGTCAAAATGTGGCTGCGCAGCACATAGAGGGAAATTGATGCATGCAGTGGGGGGAAAGGGAAGAGCGGGGCGGAGCAGTGGCTTGTGTGAAATCAGTCAGAGAGAGGACTTCCCAGGCACCGAAGGAGGAGGTGAACTACACTTACTGAAATAGCCACTTGGAGTTTTTGGGGAGATCTTGGCTCCCCCCAACAAAGCTCAAGGAAGGTGAGAATGCAAAAAAAAATTGGGGTGTTCTCTCCCCTTCCTTTTTTGTTTTGCAACAAGGATTGCCCAGATATTTTTCAGTGTACTACTGTCAGAAAGATGAGTCAGTATAGAGTGGTGTAGTGGTTAGACTAGGATCTGGAAATCCCCACCCGAATCAAATAAATAAACAATTGCTTGTGCCATGGAAGCTCACTTGGTGATGTTAGTCCAATCACCCCCTCTCAGCCTGTGAGGTAGGGTTGTTGTGAAGGTGTTGTGTACTAAGACCACGATCGCCTGGTCTCTCGTAATGGCGACCGCCATGTGGTCAGCGCACATGGTCAGAATCTACCTGAGCTTCGGCCAGGTAGAACAATAGCCAGTTGGATCCTGAGTGACCACCAATTACGAGCCTAGGTCTCCTGCTGGGGGACCAATGAACTACAACCACGGACTTAAGGTCCTATCAGGACCTGGGGGCGAGGTCGGGGCATTGTCTCCGGCCGGCATAAAAGAGGGCTCTGAGCCCGGGGTTTCTCATGTTCCATCTGACCCACAATAAAGAGCTTTACTATGAAATCACTACCACTCACCTCCCGACTCCAATACTTTCCAGAAGGTAAAATGGAAGAGGGGGGAATTATGTAAACCTGTTTTGGGTTCCTGTTGGGGAGAAAGAGCCACATCACTGCCAGCTCTCTGGCTCCCCTGGGAGGAAGAAGCCAAGGAGGCCGAGTTGTCCCTCAGCCATGCTTAAAGATGGGATGGGGAGGGAGGGAGGCAGGCATGGACATACATGCACCCAGGGGTCATTTTGAGCAGGAGCTCAGGGGAGCGCAACTCCGGGAGTTGGTGCCAGCCCCCCCCCCACGGGGGAATGGCTGCAGCAAAATGACCCCGTCCCCTGGAAAGGTCCTTTTTCCTCCAACCAGCCTTCTGAAGGCTTCAGCCACCACTGAAGCTATCCTCCCAGAATAGTGGTATTTCTGAGGTTTGGATTAGTAGCTGTCCCTTCTCTGCCAGCCCTCCCTCTCCTTTCTTTCTTGCCTTCTGACATACTTCCGGTGATGTCAGGTGGTGTAGCATATGCAAATAAGTTATGCTAATGAGCTCCTGCACCTCTTTTTCTACGAAATGAACCCTGCATGCACCCCACCCCCCCGAGTGGGCAGTATCCAGACTGGGGAAGGGGAGCAGGGTTCAGCTAGGCCTGGTGGATAGTGAGAAGGAAATAAACTGCTTTTCTAGCCTGCCAGTTAAGTGAAGACAATTGGCAGATGGCAACCTTTAAGGAAGGTGATGCTCTGTATCAGCTTCCATAGCAGAGGTCCATGAGTGGCTATTAGCCCAAGGTATAGATGGAAGACTATGTCTGGGACAGGGATGCTCTGTATTCTTGGTGCCTGGGGGGGCAACAGTGGGAGAGCTTCTGGAGTTCTGGCCCCACTGCTGGACCTCCAGATGGCACCTGGGTTTGGGCTACTATGTTACACAGGGACTTGGACTGGATGGTCCATTGGCCTGATCCAACACCGCTTCTCTTATGTCTGGGGCAGTGATACTCTGTGTTCTTGGTGCTTGGAGAGGGGGGCAACAGTGGGAGGGCTTCTGGAGTTCAGGCCCCACTGGTGGACCTCCTGATGGCACCTGGGTTTTGGCCACTGTGTGACACAGAGGGTTGGATTTGATGGACCATTGGCCTGATCCAACACTGCTTCTCTTATGGTCTTATGTCTGAGGGAGTGATGCTCCGTGTTCTTGGTCTTTGTGGGGGAGCAACAGTGGGAGGGCTTCTGGAGTTCTGGCCCTGCTGGTTGACCACCTGATGCCCCCTGGCTTTTGACCATTGTGTGACAGAGAGTGCTGGCCTAGATGGCCCATTGCCCTGATCCAACATGGCTTTTCTTATGTTCTTATAGTCTCCTTGGTCTTACCATAGAGACTGTGGAGGTGAAGTCCTAGAGTGTCACCATTTTTTTCTCCTACTGGACAATTTCTAATGGCAGGAGGGGGGGGGGCTAATGGTGGGAGATTGTCTGCCACTATTGGGGAAAGTGGAAACCTTGGATGTGATGCCACAGTGTCATTTCCTTCAGAATAACTGATCTCTGTGGTCTAAAGATCAGCTCTGGGAGAACTCCAAGCTCCATATTCCGGTGACCCTGATTTTGTACTGAAATTAGACTGGTCCTGGACTGAAATCCATCACAAATTAAGCCTGTATATGACATATTCTCAGGAAATTGGGGGAGGGGGGGATGGATGTCCCGGTTCAGTTGCAAAGCCTTGCTCGTGAAAATAAATTGCGGGGTGGGGGGGGGGTTTACATTTGTTACAGAAAAGGAAAGCATTGCTCTTGGACTGCAATGTGCAAAAAAAGAGAGAAAGAAATACCGATTATTGAGTCTTCCAATACTATCTAATCCCAGAACAATTTGCCCCTCAGCATCTGAAACCCTGAACTGTAGCTTACTTAGGTTGTGCGTTAATCCAGCTGTGGGCCCTTGACTTCCAAAACGGTGACCCATTCTGCAGAAAAGCAACAGACACACCCCAGCACTCGTTGATCAGCAGTTTTGTCTCTGAGTCCAAGTACAGATTAGTTCAAGGGCCAGATGAGGAAAACACTCATGCCAATGAATCAGTCAAAGATTTTTTTAAAAAATCACACAACTGGGGGGGGGGGGGGCATTAAAAGAGCTGATATCTTAGCCGGATTTGGATAATTTGTCAGTCCAGATTGCAAACAAAAAGTTTATTGATGCATTAAAACGACTCTCTGTTCTACAGCTGATTTGGAAAAAAAATTCTTTACTAAACGCTCCAGCCGTTTCCCAACGTTACGGTTGATCGAGAATGTATTTAGCTTATTAGTGAATACAATTGTTTTTTCATTTAAAGGGGAAGTCTCCTTTTTAGAATCTGAAATGGAATCCACATGGCCAGAGCTAAATTGCTCTGATTTCTGTGCTCACAGAGTGAGGGATTGGAACCTGTTTTTCTTTAGCTCTGGAGCCTTTCCAGGTTGCCGTACGTAACAGTTTGCTTCTGAGCCGTCAACTGCCTACACCAAGGGATTTAGAAGCTTGGGAGTCCCAGCAGGCAGGAGCTTTGAGAAATCTTTCTGCCATCTGTCAAAACTGGCACCCTCGTTCATTCGATTGCTGGTGATGTTTCCCTTGTGTTTTTCTGATCCGTGGTATGCCGATGAGCTCATAAATACAAGCTTGGAACGCTCTCTTTTGTAAGACTGGTTTCTTACCAGAATCCATCCATCATGCAGGAGCTAATACAGCTTCTTTGCTTGGCTTCTCTTCAGCTCTGTTTGCCTTTGCTTGCGCTGCATATCCTACGCCGGCAATCCGTATACAATTTTGAAAGTGACCATTTGATTTCATTGAAAAATCAGGTGTGTTACGGAGCTGGGAGACTGCTGTTTAGAAGTAATTGTCATATAGCAAAGGTTGACCTGTTGCTCTGTACGGTTCCTGGATAATCTCCTAAGAACATAAACAGAGGTCATTTCGTAGAAAAAGAGGTGCAGGACATCATTAGCATAACTCATTTGCATATGCCTCACCCCCTAACATACCGGAAGTGTGTCAGAAGGTAACACCCATCCCTCAGGCGCCATTCCACAGGTGAGTGAAACTGACCTGCTCTTCCTCCATTCCCTTCCCCATCCAATACTTTGCGCAATAAAAAGAAGCGTCAAGAACACACCCTCATTCTCTTCCTGCTTGAGATACCCAGGACATGTGCACCACCCATCCCTTCCCCTTCCCCTCCCCACAATAAGACACCCTGTGAAGTAAGTGGGGCTGAGAGAGGTCTTTTGAGAACTGCTCATGAGAGAACAGCTCTGAGAGAACTTGTGACTGGCCCAAGGTCACACCAGCAGCTGCATGTGGAGGAGTGGGGACTCAAACCCGGTTCTCCCAGATTAGAGTCCAACTCCTGACCACTACACCAAACGGATGGGGTGGAAGCTGCTGAAGGGTTGGTGAAATTTCTCCAGTACTTATGTGCCATGTGTCCAGATGAAAAATGGTATACCTAGAAAATCTATATGCCACCTTGAGCAAGTCTCTGGAAAAGCAGCACACAGTCATAAAAGCAACAATGATAAAATTATCAATATTAAAACAAAACATTAAAAACAATAAAGACCCTAGCAGGGCTTTCCCCGGGGCGCTGCGCCTCTGCACTGCTCGGGGAAGCCGAGGAGGGGGCGGGGCTTGGTAATGTGCCCGCCCCCTGGGCTCCTCACTCCCGGAGCTGCGCTCCTGTGCGCTCCCGCTCCAACGGACCCCTGAACATAAGAGAAGCCAAGTTGGGTCAGGCCAATGGCCCATCCAGTCAACACTGTGTGTCACACAGCGGCCAAAAACCCAGGTGTCACCAGGAGGTCCACCAGTGAGTATAAAACTCCAGAAGCCCTCCCACTGTTTCTCCCCAAGCACCAAGAATACAGAGCATCGGTTGCCCCAGACAGAGTGTCCCTTCTATAAGAACATAAGAGAAGCCATGTTGGATGAGGCCAATGGCCCATCCAGTCCAACTTTCTATGTTGCACAGGGGCCAAAACCCAGATGCCATTAGGAGGTCCACTAATGGGGCCTGAACTCCAGAAGCCTTCCCACTTGCCTTCTTCAGAACCAAGAATACAGAGCATCACTATGCCAGACAGAATATTCCATCTAGCCCTTATGGCTAATAGCCACTGATGGACCTCTGCTCTGTATGTTAGTCCCCTCTTGAAGCTGTCTGTGCTCATAGCCGCCACCACTTCCTGCGGCAGGGAATTCCACATGTTAATTACTCTTTGGGTGAAAACAGCTGGGGATGTAGAGGTCAGGTCATCAGGTTGATGCTGCACACAGTTGTAGATTCTCAGAAAGCAAGGGGACAGTGTGAGCCAGACTGTGCAGCGCCAAGAGTCAAGTGCATCAGTCCTCATTCCAGGCCCTTTTCACTCAGTTCTGGCACAAGACTCATCTGTGTGTTCAGTGGGATTCTTCTGAAAGCGTAACCTTCTTGCGTGAGCTAGATCTGAGTCCAGTAGCAACTAAGAGACCTACAAAGCTTTTGGGTATAAGCTTTCGAGAGTCTGCTGTACCCTGAAAATCTTGTTGATCTTTGAGGTGCTACTGGAACTATCTCCTTTTGTGAAGGAAGAAGGAGAGGTTGGGTTTATACCCCACCCTTCACTTGGAGTCTCAGAGCAGCTTACAACTTTCCCTTCCTCTCCCCACAACAGACACACTGTGAGGTAGATGGGACTGAGATAGGGCTGCCAAGTCCCCCGGTAGGGCGGGGGAAACACCGATTTTTAAAGCTTACCCCCGCTTTTTCAAAATTGGCCACCGGGGGAGGTAATGGCTGCCAGCAGGGGAACGTCGGAGCCTGCCCTGGCCTCTCCCTGCCAGGCCTGAACTTCTTAAAAGGGAAATGTCTGCAGAGAGCCTGCCCTGCAGTAAGAAGCCTCAACAGACATTTCCCCTTTAAGAGCTGAGCGAGCAAGAGAGCCCCGCCCAGAGATTAAGGAGGGACTAGGCTCTTTCTACTGAAGGGCGTGCTTTTGCATGTGGCATGCAAAGTTGCTGCTGGGGTAAGCTGCTGGGGTCTGCCAGCTCTTTTCCTTCTCCCTCTCTCTCCCCCTCCTCCTTTCTTTCTTTCTTTTTTCTGTCTGTCTGTCTGTCTGTCTGTCTCTCTCTCTCTGTCCCCATCCAGCAGAGGTCTATCAGTGGCTATTATTAGCCACAAGGTCTAAATGGAAGACTATGTCTGGGGCAGTGATGCTCTGCATTCTTGGTGCTTGGGGGGCAACAGTGGGAGGGCTTCTGGAGTTCTGGCCCAACTGCTGGACCTCCTGAGGGCACCTGGTATTTTTGGCCACTGTGTGACACAGAGTGTTGTACTGGATGGGCTGTTGGCTCGATCCACTGTGGCTTCTCTCCAGTTCTTATGATATGAAAATCATATTTAGCACTTGTGTAGCACTTAGTGCTTCATATTCTGCTGAGATGAGGAAGGATTCAGTAGGGCCGTTGCTCAGTGATAGAGCATCTGCTTGACATGCAGGAGGTATCAGCCTCTTCAGCTAAAAAAGGATCAGGTCATAGGTGACATTAAAGATCTCAGCCTGAGACCCTGGAGAGCCACTACCAGTCTGAGTAGTCAATACTGACCTTGATGGACCAATGGCCTGATTCAGTATTAGGAAACGTCATGAGTTCATGTGTCAGCATGTGGAAGCAACATCACAGGATGTGACATCACAAAATGATGTCACTTCCTTTCTCCTGGCTCCACCCCCAAAGTCTCCTGGCTCCACCCCCAAAGTCCTCAGATATTTCCCAAGTTGGACTTGGCAGCCCTAGGCTGAGAGCCTGCCATGCGGCGGGGAGGGTGGGATATAAATCTCAATAAACAAATAAATACATTTCAAGAACTGCTCTTGAGAGAACAGCTGTGAGAGAGAGACCGGCCCAAGGTCATCACTCCAGCAGCTGCAGGTGAAGGCGTGGGGAATCAAGTGAGACACAGGGAGGGGGAAACAAACGACCCAAAAACTGGAATCAAGAACCACAAGCGTAAGAAAGAAGTCCAATATAGGGCCACTATTAAAAACCTAGTTAACACTCAACAAAAATACATGTATTTATTAGAAAGGTAGTTAAAAAACAAATAAGGGCCCAATGAAAGCCTGGTAAAAGAAGTCCAAGTGGCCTGAACACAAGGGCCAGAACAAAGGACCTGACGCATTTCAGCCCTATTGGGGGCCTTCTTCAGAAGTCAAACAGTTTGAGGTACACGTTACAATATAACACATTACAGTAAGATAACCAATAGATTAATACAGGGCCAAGAAAAGGAAAGCTAAGCAGCAAGGGCAATAGACAAAAGACAGATGTATGTGAGGCCTCTAAAGATGAAAGTCATGTGCCTCGTGCCAAATGCACAGCTTCCGAATTAGAACATCTTCCAATTTTGGTCCAAAAAGCACCTGTGTGGCTATCTTAGTCAAAGCTAGAGTGTCCTCAAGCAAATAGCAGTCGTGTGAAGAAGTCGAGAATCAAACCCAGTTCTCCCAGATTAGAGTCCGCACTCCTAACCACTACACCAAGCTGGCTCTGAATGGACTTAAACAGGCAATGTTCCCTCTAAGCTATGGAGCCCTGTGAACAAAAATTCTACTTTGCGAGCTACTGGCATTAAAGTTGTGAGCAGGTGATTTGGCTACTGCATAAATTAGTTTGCTTTGGAGCCAGCCTTCCTGAGCTAAGACAAAAATGTGTGAGCTAAAAAATTAAGCTGGTTCACACTAACTCAGCTTAGAGGGAACACTGCTTACAGGTGTCAGTGCCAGCCCCGGAGGCTATAGCTTTAAGGGCTCTGGGGCAACATGTGGCTATAGCACTTTCCACAATCCATTCGTGAACAAGAGAAGAATTTTGTTTGGGTTATTGCCAAAGATTTCTTGAATTTACAGAGATAATTTCCAGGTCTAGCAACTGGCAATGCTACACAAAAGTGTTAGGCTAGGAGATCTGAGTGTGGAAACCCACACTGGTATGAAAATGGTTGGGTGACCTTGGCCTAGGTACTCCCTCTCTGTCTAATCTGAGCCAGTTTGGTGTAGTGGTTAAGTGCGCGGACTCTAATCTGGGAGAACTGGGTTTGATTCCCCACTCCTCCACTTGCACCTGGCTGGATGACCTTGGGCAAGCCATAGCTCTGTACCAGCTGTTCCCTCAAGGATAGCTTGGGGAAAAGCTCTCTCAGCCCCACCTACCTCACAGGGTGTCTGTTGTGGGGAGGGGAAGGGAAAGGAGTTTGTAAGCCGCTCTGAGACTCTTAAGTGAGTGAAGGGCGGGGTATAAATCTAATCTCTTCTTCTTTTCTTCTTAATCTACATCTAGGGCTGCCAAGTCAGCCCGGGGGGCGGGGGATCCCCCGCTATAGGGGTTCCCGATCCACCGGCTGGCATTCGGCCGGCGGGGGGAACCCCGCCCCCGAAGTCGTCCAGCGTGGACGACTTCCCCAGCGTAGTGACGTCACCTGGAAGTGACATCACCACGTTGGAGACGTTGCCAGAGCATTGCCCTGGCAACGCCCCCAATGTGGTGACGTCACTTTCAGGTGACGTCACCGGGTGCGCGCGCGCCAGGGAGGCTCCCAGGTGGCTCCCAGGCGAAGAAGGACTCCCCCCCGCCAGTAGGTGAGTTCGACTTGGCAGCCCTATCTACATCACAGGGTTGTTGTGATAATAAAAGGGCAAAAAGGAGAACCATGAGCCCCTGGAGGATGTGGGGGATAAAGATATGCTGACTTTTGCAGTGGACAGAATGTTGGTGTCTGGAACCGCCAGGCCCTGGAGACAGCTCTGACTTCTCTGAAGAAGAACAGCTGGATTCTGTGCCCAGCAGCCAGCTGCAGCTGAGCAGCCAGACAAGGGATCACAGGAGTCTATGAAGTGCGTGTTTCATCCCCCTTCCTGGAGCTGACAGTTCAGGGTCAGCCAGCTGCCCTATTTCCTCCAGGATCCCCAGGTCCACAAGAACAACATCGACGCAGGTGTAGAGGGGATTTACGGTCCCGACGCAGGTCAGCAGTGCTTCAGAGCTCAGCACCAGCAGTCAATTGCAGAGGAAGGAGAAAAATCACCAGCGGAGATGTGAAGCAGCTCTTGCAGGTGTGGCGTAGGGCTAAAAGCATATAACAGTATGGGGGAAGGATCCCTTCAGTGTGGCTTCATAGAATCATAGAGTTGGAAGGGACCACCAGGGTCATCTGGTCCAACTTCCTGCACAATGCAAGAAATTCACAAATATCTCCTTCCCACCCCCAGCAACCCCTGTTCTATGCCCAGAAGAGGGCAGAAACCCCCCCCCCCAACAACCTTCCAGGATCCCTGGCCAAACTGGCCTGGAGAACAATTGCTTCCTGAACCAAAATGGCGATCTCAAGAACAAGTCATGTCAGACCAACCTTCTCTTTTTTTTTTTTGAGAAAGTTACTACCTTTTGAAAAAGTTACTACCTTCCTGGATCAGGGGAATGCTGTAGGCATCGTTTATCTTGATTTCAGTAAGGCTTTTGATAAAGTTCCAAGTTCCCTTAGACACTGACCTCCTCCTGCTGCTGTATCCAACTTGCTTTCCGGAAATCTGATCTTGGCCTGTTTAGACAACTCTGGTACAATTTACAGACTCTGTTTATTAAACTCTGACATCCTGCCTCCGATAACCAGCTCCTGTTAGCTGCCTGAGGTAACTCTACATATGCCAGCACCTGCCTGAAGCAGAACAGTTGGACTGGGAAGACCAAGTTTCAGATCCCCACTCTGGCATGTAAGTCCCTACATGACTTTGGCCTAGTCGTTTTCCCTCAGTCTAACCTCCTTCACAGAGCTGTTGTGAGGTCCTTGGAAGAAGAGCGGAATAGAACTAAATAAGTGAAACATTGGACTCCTTTTCTCTTTCCTAAACATCTGCACAGTCCCCATTAATTAGGCCGCGTTTATCAGAGTGACAGTCTCTGAAGAAGAGAAGAGCTGGATTTATACTGAGCCCTTCTCTATCACTTCTCTTGAGACCCCACTTGATATCTGAGAGAAAGGAATGGTTTCCTTGGTGGAACCGGCATTTTCGTTTTTATTATAATATCGTTCCCTCAACCAAACACCTTTAGGAAATTCAATAAATAAAAGAGCGTACAAGTCAAACAATGAACAAGGATATAAAAATCAGGGCTCCATTGGGGCCGGGGTGCGCCGGAGCGCCGCTCCGGGAGAGAGGAGGCGGGGGGGCGGGCACTTAAGAAAGCCCCGCCCCCCGCTCGCTCTTCCCAGGCTGCTGCAGGCTGCCGCAGGCCTGGAAAGAAGCCCCCTCCCTCCCCCCGTCACTGCTCCCGGGGCCGCGGCAGAGCGCTGCCGGCCCGGGAAGCCCCTTCCCTCCCCCCCAGTCAGTGGTCTTGGGCAGGTCGGTGGAGTGGCGGGCACCGCTTTGCTCTCCCCTCAAAGTTTCCCGTCCACTGGGACAAGCCAGAGAGGAGAGACACTCATCGGCCCGTCGGTCTTTGAGCAAGCAGCTGCGGCCCCTCGCTCCCGGCCGGGCTTGGCAGTTCTGTGACTGCGCGGCGCCCACCGCCCGCCCCCAGACTCCACTGAGGACGAGGCAGCCGCGCTGGCATTCCTGGAGGGCTCCCGCGCTTGAAGATGACCCTCGGGGGTCAGGGAGCCGCGGGAAGAAGACGAGGGTGGCGGGGATGGCCGCTGAGCAAGACCCGGGGGCTCGCCTGCTGGCCCTGGGGAGGAGAAACCCCTTCCCTCCCCCCTCCCACTGCTCCCGGCCGGGCTTGGCAGCTCTGTGACTGCGCGGCACCCCCCGCTCCGCCCCCGGACTCCGCTGAAGGCGAGGCAGCCGCGCTGGCATTCCTGGAGGGCTCCCGCGCTTGAAAGGGAGCCGCGGGAAGAAGACCAGGGCGGCGGGGACGGCCGCCGAGCAAGACCCGGGGGCTTGCCTGCTGGCCCGGGAGGAGGGAGGGGGCACAATTCGCCGCTGCGTAGGGCCCGCTTGGGCAGGGCTCAGCTCCCGGGGGGGGGGGGGGGTGGAAAAAAGGTGCGAAGCTGAGGCCAGCGGGACCAGTGGCTCAAGGTTCTCACGAGGCAGCCGCTCTTCAAGGAAATGGGCGCACTGCCCGCCGGATTCTGAGGGGCCTTTCTGCCCAGTCTTTGGAAGGGGGGGGGACTCGTCGGGTCGCCGGCCCCGGGGAGGAGAAACCCCTTTCCTCCCCCCTCCCACTGCTCCCGGGGCTGCGGCAGAGCGCCGCCAGCCCCGGGAAGCCCCTTCCCTCCCCCCCTGTTACTGCTCCCGGGGCCCAAGCAAGGGGGGAGGAAACGCCGGCCCCAGTGGGGTGAGAAGCGTCCCTCCCTCCCTCCCTTCCTCCCTTCCTTCTCTCTCTCTCCCCCCCCACCTACCTACCTACCTTCCTGTTCCTTCCTTTCCCCCTTCCTTCCCCTCTCCCTTCCTTCCTTCCTTTCTTCTCTCTCTCTCTCCCCACCTACATACTTACCTTCCTGTTCCTTCCCCTCTCCCTTCCTTCCTTTCTTCTCTCTCTCTCCCCCACCTACCTACCTACCTTCCTGTTCCTTCCTTTCCCCGTCCTTCCCCTCTCCCTTCCTCCCTTTCTCCCCACTTCCTTCCTTCCTTCTCTCTCTCTCTCTCTCCCCCCACCTACCTACCTACCTTCCTGTTCCTTCCTTTCCCCCTTCCTTCCCCTCTCCCTTCCTTCCTTCCTTCTTTCCTTCCTTCCTTTCTTCTCTCTCTCTCTCTCTCCCCACCTACATACCTACCTTCCTGTTCCTTCCCCTCTCCCTTCCTTCCTTTCTTCTCTCTCTATCCCCCACCTACCTACCTTGCTGTTCCTTCCTTTCCCCGTCCTTCCCCTCTCCTTCCTTCCTTCCTCCCTCTCTCCCCTCTTCCTTCCTTCTCTCTCTCTCTCTCTCCCCCCACCTACCTACCTACCTTCCTGTTCCTTCCTTTCCCCGTCCTTCCTCTCTCCCTTCCTTCCTTCCTCCCTCTCTCCCCCCTTCCTTCCTTCTCTCTCTCTCCCCCACCTACCTATCTACCTTACTGTTCCTTTCTTTCTTTCTTCCTTCCCCCCTTCCTCCCTTCTTTCTTCCTCCCTCCCTCCTTCCTTTCTTCCTTCCTTTCTTTTTCTTTCTTCTCTCTCTCCCCCCCCCACCTACCTACTTTTTTTCCTATTCCTTTCCTTCCTTCCCCCTCCCTCCCTTCTTGCCTTCTGACACACCTGACGTCAGGGATGTGTGGCCTTATGACACTTCTGGTGACATCAGGGGGTGTGGCATATGCAAATAAGTTATGCTAATGAGCTCCTGCACCTCTTTTTTTAGGAAAGGACCCCTGATAAAAATCACCCAATATCACCTTGGGTGATAGACAACAAAAGGCATTAAGCCACAAGACAAATGCAGGAGCCGTTAAAATTCTAACCACAAACAAAACAGAACGTTAAAAAGTCAAATTTAAAATGTCCAAAATGGTGTCTCTAGAATTGCATCCCAGTTCTGGACTGTCTGGCCACTTTTGGGCAGGGGAGGGGAAGCAGAAGCTCAGAACTGGAGGGGGGAGGAGAGAAGAGGGCGGCAGCCGCAACAGAGAACTGTTGCTGTCCTCAACCAAAACCCTGGCGGAACGCCTCTACATTACAGACCCTGTGGAATTGCATGAGATCCCACAGGGTCCTGATGGTATTAGGCAGAGAGTTCCACCAGGTTGGGGCCAGGACCGAAAAGGCCCTGGCCGAGGACAGCCGGATATCTTTGCGGCCAGGGATCACCTGCGCAAAGCTCTCCCGGAGACATAACAGAGGAGACAGTCCCGCAGATCCACTATTACTTCATATCAGGTCCACTTGGGAGAGATCCTGAACCCCATGTGGTGCTTCAGCCAACTCGCATTAGATCAAGGTTCTGCAGTGTTGTATTTGTGGGCACCATGGTGCCCGCCAACACCTTTCCTAGTGCCCACCAACTGTTTTGATAAAGTGGGCAAGACCAGGTGGGACATTTGCCCAGCAAGGCTTCTGATTGGCCACTAGAGATTTGATTCACTGTGCAGATTTTTAAAAATATTGCTTTGGGCAGCAGCTGCCACCACAGCACAAGGATCTTTACTCTGTGACTGAAGGTATGCCATAGCTGCCATTTTGTGTCTGGCTCCGCCTCCTATGGCAGCCATTTTGTGGCGGCGCTCACCTCACTGTGTCAAAATTCCAAAGGTATCCAGAGGATCAAAAAGGCTGGGGGCTCCTGCAGTATTTATTTATTAAATTCAACTTGTTAGGCCACCCTTCCCTGCAAGCAGGGCTCAGGGCGGCTTACATCAAAACGAACCATAATGATGCTCCATTAAATAACATTAAAAACTATTAAAGCAATATATTTCTTTTGCCTTTCTCTTTGTGCCTTCTAGCATCTAAACAGCACTGGCTTTTTATGTAGATGCCTATCTACTCGCTCTCGTCATCTGGGCAGAGAGGCTCACCCCGATGGCCACATGAACAAAACCATTTCCTGACACTCCAGGCCCACTGAGGGGATATCCACAGTCATGTTGAAACACATTGCCCTTTGCTTTTGACATGTAGGACAGACTGAGCTGCTCTGATCTGAGGCCAAGCCCACAACTCCCAACTTCTTTCTCCGTCCTTTCTGACTGAAAGTCGGCCTGTATTATTTTTGGAACCTCCCATAATTTTCTTAGCTGTGAAACTCTTTCTTTTTTTAGTCTTTCCTCAAACTAAAGCAACTCGATTTCAGTGAGCCGGAGTTAATGATACGTACTAACTTCCAAAAGGTAGCCAAAGCTTGCTCATATGGTTTCTGTCAGTGGTTTTAGCTCATTATGATCATTTTCTCAGACATTTCTTCAGAGGAGGGATACCTAGCCAGTGAGTCAGAACCTCGCCATATTTGGCCTTTTTGGTTCCTTTTGGCCATCAGGGGGCTGACTGTATTTTATTCAGACTGCACAAATGTTAAAAAATTTAATCAAGGGAGCACAGACTGAAAAGTGACTCATCCCCAGTAGTCTGGGATTCGGTTTTGCTGATGTCATTTTCGTCTCCCCAGACCCAACATCCCAAACCGTTGTCATAAATCAGAGATAATAACTTTGGCTGTGAGCTGAAATAATATTTTATGATGGAATATAGAAGGGAGCATTTCAGGGACTGAGTTGCTGAACTTCGCCTCAAAGTCCTTTCCCCGATAAACCCCTCTCTCTTTCCTGATTGCTTTCCTTCTTTCCTGACAGGGGAAATCTTGCTGCAGTTTGTACGCCGACTTCTGAAGCAAATAGTAAGGAGAAAATACTGAGGTTCAGAATAGATTGGATACAAGAGAGGTTCCTGACAGGATTTACGGTGTACTCTGCTTCACTTCTGATATAATTCCATATCAGCCAGAGTTTATGAGGGCTTAGGACTGAAATAAGAAGCCTGGGAACGAATGAGAGACTTTCCCTCGTGGATAAATTGCCAAAATTGCCCACACATCTGGGACAAAGGAAAAAGAACTCTCAAGGCATAGATTGTAATTTCCTGGCGGGCTGGACTCCAATCGGTCTCATTTTAGGAACGAAACACTGTTTTAGTTAGTTATAAAAGGTATGTTTTTCCAACTGGCTCCTAGATCAGTTATCTAAGTTGCCAGCATCCTTTGAGCTTTCTATTAGATACAAGGGGGGCCCCCGCGATATTTGCCGGGGGGGGGGAGAAGCTAACAGCTGCTCCTCCTTCCTCTGCCCCCTTCCCCCCCAGCCGCTGCGGGGAAGGCGGAGGGCCCGTCTGGCCCTGTCCCGCCACCCAGGTCTCCGGGCAGGTGGGTATTCTTTCCCCTCCCCTCCCCTGCGGCTTGGCCGGCGGGAGGGAGGCTCCGGGCAGCGGCGGCAAAGCCCCGGGCGGGATCCAGCGCAGCCCGGCGTCTTCCTTTAGGTGGAGCATCTCACCCGCTTCCCGCGTCCCTCTGCCCGCCGTCCCCGTCTTCTCCTTCCTCCCCCCTTACTTACCCTGACGGCGGCTCTCCCCAGTTGCTCCTCCTTCCTCCGCCCCCTTCCCCCCCAGACACTCCCAGCGGGCCTTGGCGGCTCTCGCCGGGTCCGCCGCTCGCCCCCTTCCCCCTCCTCCGCGGGCTGGCTGCTGGCCTTGGCGACTCTCGCCGGGGCTGCTGCCGTTCTGAGACCGTTCCCCGCACATGTGCAGGGGATGTTCTTTTACTTTTCAGGGGATTTCAGTATCCCCCGAGAAGTTTTTTAAAGTTTTGGGATTTTTCTGCAGGCGGGGGGGTCACCCTCCACCTGCAGAACCCTCCTTCTGCCCTCCAAGTGCCCCCCCGCGCGGATTTAAGTATCCGCATGCGGGGGGGGGGGCACTTGGGAATTAGGTATATAGATGGGTTTTTTAAAAAAAAGAAAAATCTTTGAATTATTTATTTTGTTTTAGAAGATTTCATAACTACAACATAGCGGCTTGGTTGATGTAGAAGAGGGATGTTGCGGGGGGGGGGGGGGGCAGGTGTCTCAACATGGGACCTTGTTTCCCACTAGACATACATAGAGCTGCCTTTTACTGAATCGGACCATTGGTCCATCAAAGTCAGTATTGTCTACTCAGACTGGCAGCTGCACTCCAGGGTCTCAGGCAGAGGTCTTTCCCATCACCTCCTGCCTGGTCCTTTTTAACTGGAGATGCTGGGGATTGAACCTGGGACCTTCTGCATGCCAAACAGATGCTCTGCCACTGAGCCATTAAGTGACACCCCCCCCCCCCCCACACACACACACGTTGCTGCTTCATGGGCCAGCAGGGGGGAAATGCTGGTGTCATGTTGACATATGATGCCACTTCTGGCACAAAACTGGAAGTCACCTCAGGTGCAATCATACGAGCCACTTGATCCAATGTCGTCGCTTCTCCCTACCGGATGTAAAGTGCGTGTCCAGATAGCAACATCCATCTCCCGGCCCCCATTTGTCAACCCTCATTGGCCTCCTGTCTGTATCCCCAACTTTCCCGACACCAGATAGTCCAATATTTACAATGGAACTGATCTCACCGCACATTTTTGGATGTCTGATCTTTACGTTGTGTGCACAAGTCATTTGGTGAGGTCGGATGCTTTCAGTCCCTGGCCGCCATTTTTTTTTTTTACCCTTAGCAATATGTGCATAACCCGGTAAATAAGCAATTCTGTGCATGCACAGATTAGATTTTTAGGGAACTCCTGGAGATTTGGGGATGGAGCCTGGGGAGGACAGGGACCTCTATGGGATACAAGGCCACAGAGTCCACCCTCCAAAACATCCATTTTCTTCAGGGGAACTGATCTCTGTAGTCTGGAGATGAGCTGTAATTCCAGGGGATACCCAGGTCCCACCTGGAGGCTGGCAACCCTACCAGATGCCTCCCCCACCCCAGTTCAGTACCTACCTGGACTCTGTTTCTGATCTCAGTTAACTAACCACCCATATTACCCAAATCAATGTCTCTTCAGGTACCGTGTCTCTGTCACGGCACTGTAGTGAAGGAAGGAGTCGTGCTTCATGCTTTTCCCTTCAGTGTAATTTTTCTTAGCATGAGGATTACACTTGACAGTGCTACTTGCTAATCTGTGAAGAAATCATCCCACCCACTGGGAAAGTGGTGAAAGGATAACAAAATACCTGGGAATTATGCCCTGTTTTGTGTCGTTGACTGTCTTGAACAATATGTCTTCTTGGCTGACCAGGAGTAATCATAGAAACATCTTTCAGCACCAGATAGTATGGAAATTTTTTTGGGGGGGGGGGGGGAATACGAATCTTTTTTTAATTCCAGAGACAGGACCTGTGAGGAATGATATATTGAAAGTTAAATTAAAAGCATACAATTCACTGAAATAAAGACACTATCCTCCGTCTACCTGTATTTTTGGTTTCTAGATTTTCTTCCCCTCTTCGTAATTTTGGGCAGCCCTTCTTTTCTTTTCTTTTTGCTCCAATTTAGCAATTTCACATGTTGTAGACAGCTCAGAGGGCAGTTGTGTTCCTGTTCGCAAAGTCAGAACCGTCTGCCAAAGACAACAGTCATCTGCTTCTCTATAATTTATCACCTCACCAAACGGCTTCCTGCAGTTATACAATGGGAGAGTTCAGCTCCACTCATTCTTTGGTGCGTCTCTTACAATGTACTCTTGAACTGAAATTTTTCATTGGTTTTTGTGAAATTTTTGTTGGTTTTTATTCGCACCGCAGTGGAGAAAATACGAATCTATCCTTCTCAAGAGAAGAAGGCATTGCCACCGAAGTGGCATCAGAAACTATGGACATTGTACATCATGTACAAAAACTATGGAAATTGTACATCAAAGCTCACAGACAATCTAGATAATATTCTTAAACCCTCTAGGCAATCCTATTTTTCCTCTACATGGTTACCTATACTTGAATACTTGGTGTCTTGAGGGGAAATTCCCTAATCAGTGGTTGATCTTGGAATATAATGACAATACTTACAAAGTGGTTACATAGAAATATTAAGATATAGATCAGATAAGCTGACTTATTGTTTACATGACCTAGTATATTGTTATGTGTTTTAGGTTGTTTTAGAAGAAGAAGAAGAGATTGGATTTATACCCCGCCCTTCACTTGTAGTCTCAGAGCGGCTTACAAACTCCTTTTCCCTTCCCCTCCCTACAACAGACACCCTGTGAGGTGGGTGGGGCTGAGAGAGCTCTGAGACAACTGTCCTTGAGAGAACAGCTGGGACAGAGCTATGGCTTGCCCAAGGTCATCCAGCCAGGTGCAAGTGGAGGAGTGGGGAATCAAACTCGGTTCTCCCAGATTAGAGTCCACGCACTTAACCACTACACACTTAACCACTAGAGTCCAACCACTTAACCATTTACACATTGAATGTACACTACTCTATGCGAATTAAATGTATGATGTTGTTTGATATACTCAATAAAACGTTAATTGAAAAAAAAAAGTAAGACATTAATTTCCTTTCCCAGTGCTTTGTGAGGTTCGCGCATCTAGACCTTACCTTTAACACCTGGTTTTTATTGTTTCACTACCAGTGGGTTTTGCATGATTTTTATTTATTTTATTCAATTTCTATTCTGCCCTCCCCGTGAGCGGGCTCAGGGTGGATCACAGAAAAATTCTAAAACACATAAATAGAAATTTGCGAGTAATGAAAAACAATTTAAAATAGCATAGTTTTAAAAAAACCAGGAAAAAAAAACACAAAACAGGTTGTGCTATTTCACTATATACATTATTTTCAAGCTGGCACCATTGACTTCTATTAGGCTCCCATTTTGCCCTTTCCCCCATCAAATCGAGCAAGCCTGAGAGAAGAGAGTCATGAAACAGAGCCATTAATAGCATCTCTGGTGTCCCCCCCTCCCAAGAATTCTTTTGCAGAGTTGTTTGGCAGACCGAAAATTCAACCTGGAGAGGCAGCAATAGGCAAAATTTCAGCAGTCAATCTTATGCAGCTGCTGAAGGCACCAGAATTTTCCGGGGGAGGAAAAAAAACAAAACAGCTGCATTTGAGAAACATTATTTCGGTTTAAAGATCCATGATGCAGACAAATTTCCAGAATTCCACACTCTCCCTTCTCCCTTCCCCCCATAAAATGTGCTTGGGAGACCAGGAAATGCATTTCTTTCATATTTCCTTTCCAATATCTGTGGTACAAATTCTTAGCAAGTGGTGGGCCTAATTGTCAAAACAGTTAAAAATGCAGTGCTGTCTCTTGGTGGGCTGTATGCAGCTGCCAGAATTCCGGTTATATGAGGAATAGAAACAAGTCTCGTAAATGGCTGGAGTCCTCTCCCTTCAATCCTTGTCTGAATTTCTTTTCTTCAGTGACCATACCTTTGTCGGGAAATACCTCGGGGATTAGTACTGGCATAGAGGTTTATGCCCTACTGACAAAACAGATGGCTCGGCTGCCACTGGATTTATTTTCAATTTTATGATCCCAAGAGAAGAAGCAGAGGGCCGAATCCAAGATTGGGGAATGTATAAAACAGGTAGTTGGTGCTAAAATGGAAGAATATGTCTTTGGAATTGAATGGCCGTGACAAGAATAAGACTAAATTTGCTAGCCTCTGAAGTTAATTTTATTTTACTAAATCCTTTCACACAGGACTTTTGTAAAATCATTTTGTATTCTGCCTTTTCTGTGTAGGACAAGGGAAAAAGAATGTGATTTTTGAATGTGGTTTCTGACACTTTCTCCTTAGAGAGAGAGAGAGAGAGAGAGCGCTGTCACTGTGCCAAAGTCAAAGTCAATCATAATAGACTAGGGCTGCCAAGTACCGGTGACTTACCGGTGGGGGGGAGTTGTTCTCCCCCCAGGAGCTCTTCTGGTGCGTGTGCTTTGTGCACGCGCCACGGCAATGTAATGACATCACCCGGAGGTGACGTCATTACACGGGGGAAGTCGTCCTTACCGGACGACTTCTGGGGCGGGGTTCCCCCCGCTGGCCAAATGCCGGGGATCCCCCGCCCCCCGGGCTGACTTGGCAGCCCTATAATAGACCCAGATCCTGGTATGTAACTGAGAAGCTTCTGATTAGAGAAACCTGTAGCAGAACGTATATATTTTATAATTGCATTTTTTGTATAAGGAGCCATATTAAGCAAAAGTATCATTAAAAGCCTCTGTAGATGGAATTAGGATGCAATGGAGATGGAATGCTATTTAGAAGTTGCAAGACCACCGAGAGTGAAGTTTAATGTGATTCACAGTCCTTATCAGCTAGCTGTCCCCTTGCGAGCTCAGGAAGTCACCCAGTGTTCTCTAAAGTTCCCAGTGTTCCCAAAACAAGATAAACAAGTGAAATTACTGACACCACTGAGAGATGCACTGCGTCAAATTATACTTGTATGATGTTAACTACCTGGTAGCAATTAGAGACCCTTTAATGTGTAAACTATATGTGATGTCATTTGGGGTATAAGACCTTTTGCCCTTCCTGGTTATGGCAGAATACAGCTTTGGAACTGCTGGAGTGCTCAGGCACTCATCAGCCCTGTATTCCCTGTTATGAATTCATTAAACAGATATTCATCTAACTCGTTGGGCTCCGACTATGTGATTCCAGTTTGGCCAAGGGGTCACGCAGGCACAGATTTGTGCATCACCTGGAACAGATATTTTATACTTATAATGTGTGTTGTTATTATTTAGACCTCTGAAGAAGGCCTTCAGGGCCGAAATGCATTTGGTCTAGTGGTTATTGCGTGTGTAACCAACACTTTGGCCTAGTGGTTATTGTATGCGTAATAACTTATATTTGTTGCTGCATGCAATGTTTTTGCTCTCCTATAGGCTTTAAAAGTGTGGTCATATTGTCCAACATGTCCGTTCTGAGAAGTTTCAAGGAATCAATGCGGTCAATGTTTGTGAGCATTGTGGCTTTGTGCTGCGGCTTTTTAAGTCCGGCAGCCGTGTTGTCTTCTCCTCCGTAGATCAGGGTTGCTCTGCTGCTATGTTCTCCCACCACAAAGAATCAGTTGTTTGGGCTTTATTTTTAGTGTGTCCCGACTTTCCCATTACTGACGAAAAAATTAGTGTGTTCCAGGCATAGTACAGGTAAGTGTTTGGGGGCAGGAGGTAGAGAGCTCGAGCTCTAACTGAGAGCCAGTTTGGTGTAGTGGTTAAGTGCGCGGACTCTAATCTGGGAGAACCGGGTTTGATTCCCCACTCCTCCACTTGCACCTGGCTGGATGACCTTGGGCAAGCCATAGCTCTGTACCAGCTGTTCCCTCAAGGACAGCTTGGGAAAGAGCTCTCTCAGCCCCACCTACCTCACAGGGTGTCTGTTGTGGGGAGGGGAAGGGAAAAGGAGTTTGTAAGTCGCTCTGAGACTCCCTTGGGGAGTGGAGGGCGGGGTATAAATCCAATCTCTTCTTCTTCTTCTTTTTCTAAGCGTCCACTGCCTTACCTGGCTGGCACCATGTCCCCCGCTCTGTATCCTTAAAGCTAATCCCCCCAACTAATTGGAGATTGCATCTTTGGGTAACATGGGGATGCCCTTGTAGGTGGCAGTTCAATTAATGGAGACTATGAATAACCTTGTTGATGCCACAGAATGCCAATGTTAGGGGGCAGGTTTGGTGAGCCACCAGTTTCCATGCCGAGTGAGAGACCTGCAGTAGACCTCTTTTGCCGATACATGATAAAACATGAATACAGTACATGAAAGTGGAACATGTGGATGGACAGATTTCCAGTCTGTTATTACCTTCTAACTGGCACCTCCTCTAGAACTGGAGGACTCCCATCCCTCAATGCATTGTTTCATTTTTGTTGTTCAATCACACAGTCATGTCTGACTCTTCACGACCCCATGGACCACATCACCAGGCCCTCCTGTCTTCCGCAGCCCTCTGGAGTTTGCTCAATTTTATGTTTGTTGCATCGATAACACTGTCTAACCATCTCATCCTTTGCCGCCCCCTTCTTCTTTGACCTTCAGTCTTTCCCAGCATCAGGGTCTTCTCCAGTGAGTGCTCCCTTCTCATTTGGTGGCCAAAGTATTTGAGCTTCAGCTTCAGTGTCTGGCCTTCCAGGGGACAGGGTTGATTTCTTTTGGGATTGACTGATTTGATCTCCTTTCAGTCCAAGGGACTCTCAAGAGTCTTCTCCAGCACCATAATTCGAAAGCATTCTTCAGCGCTTGGCCTTTCTTATGGCCCAACAACAATAAAAAAAGTTGTGTATCGTGGGAACACCATGACGCTTATTGTACTTGCAAAGAACGTTCTGGTGACAGTGTGACTCTGACCTGATGGCTGAAGTATGTGGTATACTGTAGCTCACTTTCTCCTATCACTCCATTTCAATAAAGCATTCTAACAAGACACCCTGATCAGTCCCAGATGCCTATAAAATCACTTCCCCAGAAAAGGCAGGAAGGGGAGGATTCAAGCCACCTACTCCAGAAACTGCTCATCTCTCGTTTCTGTTTCAGCAGCTTCATTTATCCTTTAAGACGTCTGTGAAAAGCTTTTTATTCCCTTGTTCACCAGATGTGTTGTTTCTGTGTACTTCTATGAAGATGTACTTTGGTCTAAACCCATTCAAGTCAATAGGCTTGGAGTATTAGCATAGCTGCAGACAAGTTACAGATTATGGTACAGTCCTAAACCCTTCTAGGCACATTGATTTCAGTGGGCTCAGAAGGGCCTGGCTGTGCTCAGGATTGCACTGTAGATTTTTTAAAGCTGCTGGATGTGTGGGTTGACTCCACTGAAAAGCTTCGTGTAGGAGAGAACATGAACTTTCTGTAGAATTTGATCTCTGATGGCCAGGGCTTTTTTTGTAGAAAAAGCCCAGCAGGAACTCATTAGCATAATAGGCCACACCCAACAGCAGAAACTCATTAGCATATTAGGCCACATTCATGGCAGCACAGGTCATCAGCATATTAGGCCACACCCCCATGTTGCCAGAAGTGTTGTCCTCCAGCCACACCCAGCTTTTGCTTCTTATTCTGTTCACCTTGTTTGTTGTCAAACCCCAGGGCTTTTCTTGTAGCAGGAACTTCTTTGCATGTTAGGCCACACACCCCAATGGAGCCAATCCTAATGAGTTTCTGCTGTTGGGTGTGGCCTATTATACTAATGAGTTCCTGCTGGGCGTGGCCAACTTGGGAGCCATCCGGAACTCCGTTCCTGTGCGTTCCTGCCCAAAAATCGCTCTGCTGATGGCTTATATGGGAATAACTACAAATAGAAGAAGAAGAAGAAGGATTGGATTTATACCCCGCCCTTCACTCACTTGGAGTCTCAGAGCGGCTTACAAACTCCTTTCCCTTCCCCTCCCCACAACAGGCACCCTGTGAGGTAGGTGGGGCTGAGAGAGCTCTTTCCCAAGCTGTCCTTGAGAGAACAGCTGGTACAGAGCTATGGCTTGCCTAAGGTCATCCAGCCAGGTGCAAGTGGAGGAGTGGGGAATCAAACCCGGTTCTCCCAGATTAGAGTCTGAACATTTAACCACTACACCAAACTGGCTCTCTTAATAATAATACTCTTAATTGTGCGAAGTCTAAGAGATGCTTTTCAGATAGTGTCAGACACTGGCTTTCCGAACCCTGTAGGAGAACCTGGTGACATCTTTCAATTTTCTTTTTCTTTTTCCTAAGAACATAAAAGCAGCCCATCCATCCTCATCAGTGCTGTTTTCAGCTCTGCAATGTCCTTTTTGAAATAGGGTGACCAGTGCGGAATAAATCAAATAAAAATAATAAATAATATAGCAGAGTTTGGCCACTCATAGAAGTGGGATGCTAAGTGCAATAAATAAATCTCCCAAGAAGTGTGTTGCAAGAAAAATAAACTTACATTTATTCAAGTAGAATCGAGTTCACATTCAGGTTGCGGTCAAAAGAAAGAGAGAGAAACCTAATCTAAAGAGTTCTTTCCCTGTCACAAATGGTTAGCTTGTCCAGCATCATGTGTGTGGGAGTGTGAGGGCATTGTCTGTACAGCAGGGACCAGCAGAGACAAGAGTCTTCATGGAAAGCCATGTTGAGAGAGTGAGAGGACAAAATGAGAGAGAGGAGGGGTCAGAGGGCAGCTCTCAGATTAAGACAGAGAGAGTATCCCATTCAAGGAGACAACACCTGTACACACTTAGTGGTGTAGCACCCCCCCCCCCCCAATGTCCAGGCATGCTGAGTCACTCCCTCCAGCAGGTACTTGGAAGGGTAACTACTAGGGAAGACTCTGCAGAGGAAGGCAATGGCAAATCACTTCTGCTTCTCCCTTGCCTTGAAAGTCCCTGGCCATAAGTTGGCTGCAACTTGACGGCACTTTGTGCATGCACAATCACCCACTTTACAGAATGTATTAATTCAATGTAAAGAGAAATGGGCAAAGTTTTAGTTTAATGCATTGGTTGTACCATGCTTGCGTATAACAGAATCCAAGCTGTCAGTATGGTCTGTCATGTGTTGCTTAGAATTAATTCTTGCATAGTAGGTTGTGTAGTATAGTCAGGAGATCCTGAGATTGTCTGGCAGCCAGAAGTTCTAGCTCTTTTAGCATTGGTCACCAGTAGGTGGTGAGCTAGACTTGTTTTCCAAGGCACGAGACATTTCAGAGATTGTTTGCCGTTGCCTGCCTCTGTGTCACGCCCCTGGTGTTCCTTGGAGGTTGCCCTTCCAAATACTCTTCAGGGCCAACCCTGCTTAGCTTCTGAGATCTGGGCTATTGTTTAGAAAAGAGAAAAGCATTCTGTTAGCTGTGCATCTAATTCAATCACCGACCCAGTGGTTTCTGAACAACCAGAAATTAATTCAGCCACCAACTTCAGTCTGACATTTGAAACCATGTATTATTTCCATCCATATTTTGTGTAATCCTGTGGAAACAGAAATAAGATTTAGTCAGTTCCATTGCATTGATCTAGCAAGGGAGAGCCAGCCATGGAGGCAGGGAACCACATTCTTTACTTGGCATAGATAGCTTTAAAAGGGGGTAAGACAGACTCATGGAAGAGCAGAGCTTATCAGCGGCTACTAGCCACAGTGACTGAGGGGAACCTCCACATTCAGAGGCACTGATCCTCCAAATCACAGAGCTAGGAGGCAACATCAGGGGAAAGCCTCTCTGCCCTGTTGCTGGCCCTCCAGAGGAACTGGTTGGCCCCTGTGTGAGACAGGATGCTGGACTAGATGGACTACTGGTCTGATCCAGCAGGGCTCTTCTGATGTTTTCATCAAGGGAAGGCCTCGGCCTCTCTGCCCTGTTGTTGGCCCTCCAGAGGAACTGGTTGGCCCCTGTGTGAGACAGGATACTGGACTAGATAGACTACTGGTCTGATCCAGCAGGGCTCTTCTGATGTTCTCATCAAGGGAAGGCCTTGGCCTCTCTGCCCTGTTGTTGGCCCTCCAGAGGAACTGGTTGGACACTGTCTGAGACAGGATGCTGGACTTCATGGACTACTGGCCTGATCCAGCAGGGCTCTTCTGATGTTCTCATCAAGGGAAGGCCTCGGCCTCTCTGCCCTGTTGTTGGCCCTCCAGAGGAACTGGTTGGCCCCTGTGTGAGACAGGATACTGGACTAGATGGACTACTGGTCTGATCCAGCAGGGCTGTTCTGATGTTTTCATCAAGGGAAGGCCTCGGCCTCTCTGCCCTGTTGTTGGCCCTCCAGAGGAACTGGTTGGCCACTGTGTGAGACAGGATACTGGACTAGATGGACTACTGGTCTGATCCAGTAGGGCTCTTCTGATGTTCTTAGGAAGGCCTCGGCCTCTCTGTCCTGTTGTTGGCCCTCCAGAGGAACTGGTTGGCCACTGTGTGAGACAGGATGCTGGACTTCATGGACTACTGGCCTGATCCAGCAGGACTCTTCTGATGTTCTTATTTTCTTTTTCTCCTTACTAGTTTCAGTATACAGAGGGCAAAAAGTAATAGGGCAGATCTTCACACGCCCACCTCCTTATGGGTTGGGAAGAGGTATTACAGAATGCTGTCTGACTTCAGTGTGGAGGCCTATCCAGAGACAATAGATGATTTTTTTAAAACATAGAGACTCCCACCCATTTTGGTGGAAACTGGACTTTAAGTGTGCCAGCCTCCTTTTGAACTGTGTGAAGTCGTGGAATTAAAAGAAGAAAAAGAGGGAAGTTCAGAAGCTGAACGTGTGGGTGTACTGGTTCTTTAAAGCTTTCTTTGTGCGTTTCATGATACCATGCTCCTATCCGCTGGCATCAGAATGCTAACTGAAACAGTGGTTTATTTTCTTAAAAGCTAAAGCTTTATGTAACTATGAAATAGAGAATTAAACGTGTGTGGAAACAGTAATGCCGGGAAGATTGCCAAAGAATGTATAAAGTCAATGCACGGTAGCCTAGTTAAGAAGCAGTGGAATGAGAGTACAGACAATGGCCTCAGCCATCTCAGGGCTCAAATCCATCGAAAACTCTCCTTTATCAGAGCCAAGCTATTGATGCATTCCACATCAATTCAATGGATAATTTGCCACTAACTTAAGCACAGTGACTGTTGTATTGGCACTGGCTTTCATTTGTTTGATTCAACTGACGTTACCGTAATTTGCTTCTTTGGCTGGATGGCCTTGGGCAAGCCATAGTTCTGTCTGAGCAGTTCTCTCAAGGACAGTTCTGTCAGAGCTCTCTCAGCCCCACCTACCTCACAGGGTGTCTGTTGTGGGGAGGGGAAGGGAAAGGAGAGTGTAAGTTGCTCCGAGACTCCTTTGGGTAGTAAAGGGCGGGGTATAAATCCAATCTCTTCTTCATATCGTTTTTCATAGAATAGGATATTACAATCATAGAGTTGGAAGGGACCTCCAGGGTCATCTAGTCCAACTTTCTGCACAGTGCAGGAAATACAAAAATACCTCCCCCCCACACCACTAGTGACCACCTACTCCATGCCAAGAGGATGGCAAAAAAACCTCCAGGACCCCCGGCCAAACTGGCCTGGAGAAAAATTGCTTCCAGACCCAAAAGTGGAGATCAGCATTTCTCTGGGCATGTAAGAAAGGGCCACAAGAGAACTAAGATCAGTTTATTGCGGTCAAAGACCATAATACAACCAATATAACAGCTATCAAAGCAATGATAAAATATTATGTCTTGAATGACAATATAAATAATAAACATTAAAATATTAAAAATATTTACAAATTTCAATACCGACCAAGTAAAAATTAAATTTAACTGGTTAGTTATGGTCCCGCCACTCTCTTCTGATACAGTAGGCCAACCAGCCAAATTTAGCCACCATACTAGTAATATTCAGATTTTTATCTGCTCACATAATTGAAAGGAGAGTCCCCCTGCTACGCCCTGGATGTGATTTTATGATGGGATTTATAAATATCTCTCTGCTGTGTTGATATAATCTACAGTCAAAGAAGACATGTTCCAAAGTTTCTTCTCCCCTTTCACAAACCTTCTCATGGTTTTATTATATCTGGCTTCTAAAATGGCAGAGGGCAAAGCATTGTATCTTAGGAGTGTAAAAATTCTACTGTGTTTGACGTTATCTAGAGTTTTTGCATATGTTCCCAAAGTTAGCTTACTACATGTGACTAGATCAGATATAGGATTCTTAATTTTACTCATTTGGATCTGCAGTTCCATATCTAAGACTCTTTGCCTTATGACTGTTTTGGCCCGTAAATACCCCAAGGAATGTATAAATTGTTCTGTGAGGCTGTAATAGGTCAGTTTATCTTCTAGGTTTTTTTTCTCCATAAAGGTAAACACTTATCCTGCATCACTAGCTGGATGAGGCTAGTAGGCAAAAAGATCAATTTTAACCAGTTATTAAAGACATTAATTCAGAGCTTTGCTTCCACTGTAATTGGGCCTGCATCTAAACGGACTGCAGCATTTGATACTGTCGTCGGACCTGGAATATCGTTCTCAAAAAGTTTGATTGTATTCTCTCAATTACAAGGGGATTCAAGTGAACGTACAAAGGTGCTCTGTAATTTTATAACAGCTTCCAAATTTCTATCACCTTTACACCAAAAAAAACCTTGAATATGGCACCGGTACTCCTTTGCACATTTGCTAAAACACAGGCTTTATGACCATTCATTAAACCCATTGATTGGAAAATGACACCAAGATATTTATAGCCCTGAACCTGTTCAATAGGACGGGAATCCATACTCCAAATATATGTTTTAGGTTTCTTAGAAAATACCATTACTTTTGTTTCAGTAGAGTTTATATCAAGATAATTTTGTTGGCAGTATTTTGAGATCGGCTCTCTTTAAACCAAATGGTGTTCTAGATAGCAGCACTGCGTCAGCAGCATAACATAAAATCAATACACGTTTATCAAAAAGCTTTGGAGGGTGAAAATCTAGGTCACCCATACATTCTACCATATCATTTATATATGTATATATATGGGGGTCCTTTGGGGCTGGAGCGAGGTGGAGCGATGCTCCGCCAGCCCAGGAGTGGCCACTAGGGCAGCCACTGGCCGAATCAGAATCTCTGATCTGATTCGGCCCGCCGCTGAATTGCTGCTGAAATTCGGCGGCAGCTTTAAAAGTGACTGGAGGGGAGGGGGTTTGAGAGAGAGGCTCCTCACTTGCAGGGTAGCTGCTGGGGCCTCTCCTCGAAATACCCACTAAGTTTCAAGAAGATTGGACCAGGGGGTCCAATTCTACAGGCCCCCAAACAGGTTGCCCCATTCCCTCCATTGTTCTCTATGGTAGAAAAAAAGTTAACATTTTTTCCCTCCATAGAGAACAATGGAGGGGATAGGACAACCTGTTTGGGGGCCCATAGAATTGGACCCCCTGGTCTAATCTTCTTGAAACTTGGTGGGTATTTTGAAGAGAGGCCTCAGCAGCTACCCTGCAAGTTTGGAGCCTCTCCCTCAAACCCCTTTTCCTCCAGCCCCTCATATACCCTATGAGTTTTTGCCATTGATTTCAATGGCCCATAGGGTATAATGGGGCTGAAACTGACATTCCCTTTCTGACACACTTCCGGTGATGTCAGGGGATGTGGCATATGCTAATGAGTTATGCTAATGAGTTATGCTAATGAGCTCCTGCACCTCTTTTTCTACGAAAGGACCCCTGTGTGTGTGTGTGTGTGTGTGTGTGTGTGTGTGTATATATATTAAAAAGGAGAGGTGCTAATATACATCCTTGTTTTACTCCCTTCTCTGTTTTTATCGAATTAGTTAGATGGCCTTGTGGGCTACAACATACTCTTATTGCATTATTCTTATGTAGAGCTCTTAGCAGAAAAAGAAGACGTCTATCTATCATTGTTGCTTCCACTGGTGCAACCCTTCCTGCCCTACCTCTCACGATCTGCCCAAGTTCACAGAATCAGCCTTGCTGTCAGATGGCCATCTAGCCTCTGTTTGGAAACTTCCAAAGGAGAGCCCACCACCTCCCGAGGAAGCCTGTTCCACTGAGGAACCGCTCTGACTGTCACAATGTCTTTCCTAATGTTCAGCCAAAAACTGTTCTGATTTAATTTCAACCCATTGGTTCTGGTCCGACCTTCAGGGGCAACAGAAAACAACTCTGCTCCATCCTCTATGTGACAGCCCTTCAAGTACTTGAAGATGGTGATCATATCACCTCTCAGTCGTCTCCTCTCCAGGCTAAACATATCCGGCTCCTTCGATCTTTCCTCATAGGACTTGGTCTTTCCATCTTCAGGGATTCCTTTCCAGACCACTTTACCAGCCAGAGATAGGGCATGCCCACTGAGTTTCTTCCTGATACCATGTTTTTACAATTCCAAATTGTTGTAATTTTGACATTTTAGTTGTATAATTTTTATTCTGAAGGCAATGTTTTAAATCATAAGTACTCTTTGAATGCAATTTTGTATTGTGATGGTCAGTGGCCATATACAATAAATCAATCTCACAGTCTTACTGATTTCCTTCCTTGAAGTTTAGTCCTGTTGCAAATAGGGTTGCCAGTCTCCAGGTGGGACCTGGAGATCTCCCAGAATTACAACTCCTGACCAATGCTCCCTCTAAGCTGTGGAGTCTGGTGAGCAAAAACTCTACGTTGTGCGCTACTGGCATTAAAGTTGTGAGTGAGCGATTTGGCTACTGCATAAATTAGCTTGCTCTGGAGCCCTCTTTCCTGAGCTAAGTCAAAAATGTGTGAGCCAGAGGCTAAAAGACTGTGAGCTAGCTCACACTAACTCAGCTTAGAGGGAACACTGCTCCCGACTACACAGATCAGTTCCACTGGAGAAAACGGCTACTTTGGAGGGTGGGTTCCATGGCAACACATCTCCACCACAAGCCCCACCCACCCCTGCTCTGCCCCCAAATCTCTAGGAATTTCCTAACTCAGAGTTGGAAAAGATATCTTCTAGTGCACAGACTGGGAACCATGTTGGACACAATATCAAAACAAACAAAGGAGAAGGTGGAAGCCAACTCAACCCAAAATGTACTGAGAATGCTTCAGGGGTCAAGCTACAGCAAATAAAATTTGTATCAAAAGAAATATATTTATTCTATAATGTACACAATAATAAAATCAAAAACGCATGGCCCGAATATCAGGCAGCATGAAGAATAATGAAGAATAAGCTTTACATAAGCTGTTATAATTTCCTATACAAAGTTGATGATACATATCAAATGACCAAGAACCTGAAAAGTTAAGTCAAACTGAGTAGAGGACCAACAATTAAAACTTAAAGTATAAATAATACGTAAAAATACATGTATTGTTTTCTAAAGGATTAAAAACATATAGGGGCCCAATCACCCTCATGTAAAAGTCCCAAAATCATATATATACAAGGGCCAATGGACTAAACCTGACGCATTTCGGCCTCTTAGGGCCTTCTTCAGAGATCAAACACGATGAGGAACAAATTGGCTTATAGCACAATACATAATACAATACAATTATGCAGAACAGATACAAACATGATCAGAAAGGAATTGTTCCATTCAGGTTGTTTTGTCTTTAGCCGTCTAACCCTCACAGCCGGGCACCTCCGAACCAGTGCCAGGAGGCCTGGACGAAGAAATAGAGAGGATGATGCCACTCAACCTCAAAGCCATGAAGGGTCTCTCCCATGGGCTTCATGTAAAGACTGAAATACACATTGGATGGAACAGAGCAGGCCCACAGCCAGCAGGGGTGCTGGGGGCGGTGCCCCCTACAAAATCTGCAGTCCCCCCCCCCCTGGACCAGAGCAGAGTGGACCCAGGAAGGAAGGAGCCAGGAGCCGCGCCGTGTTCAACAGAGTCTTGTGGAGTCCCACAGAACATGTCCCAACCAACTGGTCTCCAGCAGCAACCATCTGAATCCAACCACCCTGAAGCACGTCCCTTGATGTCTGCGTCTGTCTTCAGGCATCCCAGATGGCATAGTCCACCATATCCGAGGAGGACTATCTGTCTGAGCAACGATGGCCCAAAAGTTCAACAGCAGTACCTTTACAACGGCCCTGATTTGTACAGCCTAGGCTAGCCTGAGCTTATCAGATCTCAGAAGCTAAGCGGTTTTGGGCCTACTTAGTACTTGGATGGGAAACCTTCAAGGAAGCCCAGGGCTGCTATACAGAGGCAGGCAATGGCCAAACCACCTCTGGGTATCTCTTGCGTTGAAAACCCTACGTAGTTACTGTAAGTCGGCTGCTGTGAACTGAGAATATTGGCTGCAGTGGTCATCTAGGAGACTTGGGTAGTCTTTAAGGCACTTTGGTGACTCCTTGGCCCCGTCCACACGAGCGAGATAAGCCGGATGGGAAGTGACACAAATTTGTGCCGGCGCAATTTGCGCCGCTTTTGCGGGATCACACAGGTCCATGGACCTGTGAGGGCGAACCGCCGCTGCGTGATCACACGCAGCCGCGGGTGAGTTGGGTTTTTTCCCCCGGCCATTTTCAGTGTGCTTATCTGCTTCTACAAGGGATCGATGACTTGCCTCTCCACCCTCGGGATCATCTGATGATGCGCATACCGGGTGGGAGGGGAAACCCCCCCAAAAAGCCCGCTCCCCAATGCCACTTGTTTGTGCTGGCGCGATCACACCAGGAAAGGTCAGTTCTGGGCTGTCGCAAACCATTTGAGACTGCCTTTTCACTGGTAGCTAAATAAGAGAGCCAGTTTGGTGTAGTGGTTAAGTGCGCGGACTCTAATCTGGGAGAACCGGGTTTGATTCCCCACTCCTCCACTTGCACCTGGCTGGCTGACCTTGGGCAAGCCATAGCTCTGTACCAGCTGTTCCCTCAAGGACACCTTGGGAAAGAGCTCTCTCAGCCCCACCTACCTCACAGGGTGTCTGTTGTGGGGAGGGGAAGGGAAAGGAGATTGTAAGCCGCTCTGAGACTCCCTTGGGGAGTGGAGGGCGGGGTATAAATCCAATCTCTTCTTCTTCTTCTTCTTAAGTCGATTCCCCACCGGCTCAAAGCGGTTTGCGACACTTTGACACCGGCTGCAGGACGCTTCCCAGATGTGCTTGTGTGATCGCGCCACTTTGAGCCGGCGGGGAATCGTCCTTCTTGTGTCGCAAATGGGTGCGTATGGTCGCGCCCCTTGAATAACGCCCTTGAATCCACTTTGAATGCACTTCAGGGGATGGTTTGCGAGTGGATTTTGCCTTTCCACACACAGTAAAACTCAGTTCTAAAGTGCATCGAAAGTGGATCAAAAGTTGCATTATTTAACGTGTGTGAAAGTGCCCTATAGAGAATACACCTGTCAGAAGGGAAGACAAATAGTTAAACAATGAATAGGGAACTCTCTCCCAGAAGCCTGGAGGGGGGGGGGGGGCAGGTCCCTTTTCCTTGGCTGGTCACTCTAAAGAATACTTCCAGCATCCCATCCCCTCTGCGGCTTCCAGGAGAGAGCAGCCAGCTCTCTTTTGCTCCCATATTTCCCCCACCCACCCAGTTTTGTTTCATATAGAAGACTCTGAACAAGAGTTGCAAGAAAGAGGAGGGGACCCTCCCTGTTAAAAAAAAACCACACACACATCTGTGCACGTAGAAGCTGAAGCTGATTCGATTGTTTACCATCAATCACGCTATTCCTGGCCGGGGACTGGATGACTATGAGCCCGAAGGAGCTGAAAAGGGGCAGGAAAAGAAGCGGAGGCCGCATTCTTCCTATTTAAAAGCTGCATCACTTGGGGGAGGGAGGGGGGGAGGAAAAGAAGAGAGGCATTGCCGACTGTTCAGCAGTCCAGCCCAGTGAAAACACAGAGAGAGAGAGACAGCCTGGAAAACTTGCAGAGTTTTTGTCCCGAGCTGGTGGGGAAGAGGCAAAGAAGAGGAGCCTTCATGGGGCTTAGATAACTTTTCTGTGCCCCCCCCTTTTTTGGTTTTTCTGGGGCGCGCTTTTCTCTGGTCCAAGAGGAGGGGGTATGCATCTCTGATAGTGAGACGCGATGGCAGCTTGGACCCAAAGGAAAACGCTGGTCTTTCTTCTGGCTTTGCTAGGACGTTGGGGAACGATACGGGCGCAAGAAGAGGACGAGTTCGAGGGGGGTGAGTTTCAGTCTTTGCTTAGACTGGGGAGGGTGGGGGAGCCCCCTGGTGGGGGGGGGGGAAGATGCCCGGACTGATGGTCTGCTTGTTTTGATGCTAAGAAATGGCAGTGGGTTGGGTGGGGAGGAAGAGGCTGGAAAGGGGCTTTGGAAAGGGATCAGAGGGGGGAGAAAAAGGGGGGGGGATGCATTAATAAACTGGAGAGAGAGAGAGGCAGTTGTGTTGTGCAACTGCAGAAGGACAATGCCCCAAAAAGCCTCTGTGGAACCTTCGGCAATAAATCCCCTTTGCTTTGGCATGATCTGCTGGGGGTGAGAGAGTGGGAAAGTTTGGAACAAAAGAAAGTGCTTGGGATTGGGGGGGGGGGGAAGAAGAAACACCCCCCCCCCCCGAAATGCAATCTTTGGAGCTGGAGTCCAGCCGGAGCGTCCTGAACCCGAAAGAAAAGAAGTAAACAGGAGGGCTTGGAAGGGAAGGGTGGAGTCCTTCTGCACTGCCCCGCTGGGGACCTTCCTTGGATTCTGGGAGAGTGCCCTGGGACTCTGCCTGGCTCCCGAGGGCTTCTCTCTCTGTCCTTCCCCTCTTCTCTGTCCCTCTTCCCCGGTGACTTTGGCTTGATGGAATCCAGACATCTCCCTCGGGCATTCCGCGTCTCCCACCCCCTCCTGCCTCTTATCTGGGCGCTGTGGCATGCTGCGCCTTGATGCCTGAGGACAGGAAGTTGGAGAGGCTTGCGGCTGTCTTCGTGGCAGGTCGGGGGAGCCCATTCGGCAGCGTGTCGGCTGCCCATTAGTAGCCCTTCGGATCCAGGAAGGGGGAGGGGGCTGGGGGGGGGGTAACACCCAGCTAGCTCCAGATGTTTTTGTTCGTTCTGGCGAGGCTGAAAGTCAAATGCAGCAGGCAGAGAGTCTGCCTTTGGCCGACTGGTGTTTGGTTGAAAAGGCTGGAGAGGTTGCTTGGGAGTAAGGACCGGATCCTGCCTGCAAATGACCGGTGGGGGCGCTGTCACACAAACTCAAATCACCCACTTTGGTTCCCCTTCCAGTGTGCTTTGCAACTGGATTTTACCGTATATAGGCTGCGATACCTTTACACATTTATCTGCTATTTTGACATATTTGTTGCTTTACAGCTGTTGACCGTATAACCTTAGCTTGTTATTTAGTTTGGTCTTTGTACATCTTCGTCGTGTTTCATGTCAACTTGCTGTTTAGCCCCTGTCTATGAGGCCGAACCTTACCGACCATTCCGAGGTATTTGAAAAAGTGTTGCATGCGCACGAAAGCTCATACCTGGAATAAAACGTTGGCTGCAATCGCCCCCAGTAAATAATCCACTTTCAATGCACTTTTGAATTGGATTTTGCCAGTGCACAGTTGCATTGAAAGTTGGTTGGAAGTGGATTATTTAATGTGTGTGACCTCAGCCTTTGTTGGTCTTAAAGGTGCCCCGGGACTCTAAATTTGTTCTACCAAACAATGCACTTTCAATCCACTTTTAATGCTCTTTCCAACTGGATTTTACTGTGTGAACTAGCAAAACCCAGTTGGAAAATGCATTAAAAGTGGGTGTGATCGCAGTCTACTTGCAGACAGTGGCGGAAGTGGATTGAAACTGCATTATTTAGCCTGTGTGAAAGCGCCGTGGGATTAGGCTTTAAAAGAAATAATGGTGTGGGTGCATATTGTTGCGACAAGCTGCAAAGAAAGGCTTAGAAATGCAGCCTGCTCAACGCAAAGCAGGTCAAAGGGACTGTAAGAATACCAAGAATTCCCCCTGCTGTTCTGTCACTTGTGCAAGAAGTCCCATAACGTAATAGTGAACGCCTGTTTTGCACCAGGCGTGTTTCAGATAGCACAGTGTGGAAACGGGAAGACGGGACGTTGTGGAAGCACAATGTCAGTTTACGGAAAGAAGGAAACGGGATTTGGAGCACCGGACGGCGGCGTAAAGTCAATAAAAGGAAGCATGCGGCCAGTGCGATGTCTGAAGGGTTCGGTTAGTACATGTCAGTTCTTTGTTTCTGTTATGAAAACCACGGGGGTGAGCCAGAGACGTTGCAACATTTCTTCTGGTGGAACTCGCATGCGGGGAGATTTCTGGCTGAACCGACGAGAGGGATTTGACGGACCCAGAATGCGAATTATATTGTGGCAGGGTTCTCGGCTGTGTGCTCGGTTGTTCTCTCCTCTCCTGAGAAGTTTTCTGAAGTTCTTCTTGCTGTTGGATTTGAAGTCGCCATCGGTGCTGCTGGGACTCCCAATATACACAGCTGCAGGGCTGGTTTCAGGTTCTGGGTGGCCCTGGGCACACAGCGCCCCGGGACCCCCATCGGCCCACCACCAGGGACCCCATGAGGTCCTTCTTTCCACCCCCACACCTTCATGCCCCCCACCGGCCTGTAAGTCCTGCAAGCCCTCTTGGGTACTGCTGGGATTCCCAGTAGGCACAGTTGCAGGGCCGGTTCCAGGTTTTGGGGGCCCCTGGGCGGGCAGTGCCCTGTAGGGTTGCCAACCCCTTGATGGGGTGGGGTTTTTTCCCAATTTTGGGGCCCCACATCTGCCACCAGCCAGCTGGCAAATGGGGGGAGCCCTGCCCTGGACATCCCCGCCATGCCCGGCCTGATGTCACCCAGAGGTGACATCATCATGCGAGGCATGTTGTGCGGGGGAGACTCTGGCATTTGGCCAAAGACTCTATGGTGACCATAGAGTTTTTAGCTGAATGCCAGAGCGCCCCCTGTAGAAAGTGCCCAGTGTGATGATGTCACTTCTGGGTGATGTCACTGCGGCGTAGCACATATGCCAGAAGACCCCTCTAAGCCTTGTGAGCAAAAAAAATTCTGCTTTGTGAGCTACTGGCCATTAAAGTTGTGAAAAGTACTGGAGTCGGGAAGCCGGTGGTAGTGATTTCAGCATAGCAAGTTTATTTCAGGTCCAGCTGAAGCATAAGCAAACGGAGGTCAGGGGGCCTGCTTATAAACACAGGTAAGCCGCACCCCTGACCTTGCCCAAACAAGGATAAGGTAATTGAATAAGTTCCAAGTTAATTGAATAAATTTCAAGGTAATCCCAGAACAATAGCTGGATAATCCCAGGGGCGGATAAATCTCAAGGTAATTGAATAAGTTTCAAGGTGATTGGATAATCACAGATTTAATCACAGAACATAACAAGTTGTGAGCGAGCAATTTGGCTGCTGCGTAAATGAGTTTGCTCTGGAGCCGTCCTTCCTGAGTTAAGACAACAATGTGTGACCCGGAGGCTAAAAAACTGAGCTGGCTCACACTAACTCAGCTTAGAGGGAACATTGCCCAGAGGAAGGCCAGGAACCCCCTCCTGGCACAGAGGTGACACCTGGCAACCCCTGGGATCCTCACTGGCCTACCACCAGGGACCCCCTGATCCCCTTATATCCATCCCCACACCTTCTTCCCTCCCAACTGCTTACGAGTCCTGCAGGCCCCTCTCTCTGCCCATGCTCAGTTGCCTGCACCAACCTCCCATTGCCAACAGAAGTGGCACAATTGTGCCACCACCCACGTGCCCTTCCTTAGTTACTCTGGGCAGTTGGGGAGCATGGGCACTGGCAGGTGGCAGAGGAGGTGCATGGGTGGGGATCAGCCCCCCAAGGAGCCCTGGGGCCTGCCAGCTGCCCCCCTTCAGGACGTGCTGATGCCGGCCCTACACAGCTGTACCCTCGCTTTCCCTAGGAATGCCAGCTTGTTTCTCGGGATGATTCTCTAAGGACGTGGTCCACCGTTCACAAAACAATTGTTTCACTGTTGGTCATAATGTCTTTATTTAATGTGGGATTGTGCCCAGGCCTGCTGAAGCATGGGGCATTGGAACAGCCAGCTGCTGGGAGCTGAATAGTTCTTTCCTAGTTATTCCTAACAGGAACCTCTGTTGTGTGTCTAGAAGTCGGGGATGCGATGACCTGAGCGTAGACTTGGGCAGCTCTCTCACAGGAAGGTGGAATCCCGTCAGCGTCCTTCCTGACCTCACAGGAAGTTGGAATCCCGTCAGCTTCCTTCCTGACCTCACAGGAAGTTGGAATCCCATAAGCTTCCTTCCTGACCTGGCCTGGATACCCCAGGCTAGCCCGATCTCCTCAAATCTCAGAAGCTAAGCAGAGGCGGCCCTGGTTACTACATGGATGGGAGACCACCAAGGGAGTCAAGGGTCAGGATACAGAGGCAGGCACGCCACCTCTGGACAGCTCTTGCTTTGAAAACCCTATGGGGTCGCTGTCAGTTGGCCGAGGCTTAGATGGCACTTTCCACCACCACCGTGAGGCCTGACCTGAAATGTCTCTTGTTTTAAAAACAAGTCTGGCTTGCCAGCTGGTGGTGCATAACACTAAAAGAGCTGGAACTTGTGGCTGCTAGACAATCTTAGGATCTCCTGGCTATACTACACACAGAGAGCTATACAATAATTAATGATTGATTGATTGATTGACTACTGCTAAGCTTCTTTCCTGGCCCTCAAAGGGCCAGGCAGCTCCCTCCGTTTCTAGAAGAGTGCCCCCTTTACTTTGTGTGCCTCCAAAGTCTTGGAAAGACCTGGGTAGGTTTTGATGGGTTCAAGCAAGCCAGATGGTCCCGTGGATAATACACTTTCAACGCATGCTTCAACGATCACTCAAGTGCATTGGAAGTGCATTATCCAGTGTGTGTGTAAGCAGCGTAAAAGATGCACTAGCAGCTTCCTAAAGCTCCGTCCTTTTTCAAGATGCTCCTCTTACCGCCAGACACACTGGAATCATCATGACAGCCCTGGGAATGGTTCAGCAGCCAGGGTTGTATCATAGAGCCTACGGGTTGTTTTCCCTTCCTGGTCCTTCCAATCGCTTGTACTTTGGGCTTGAGTAAGGGGACAGCCTTTATACCAACAGTTGCTCAGAACTTAGGGAGGGGCTGTGGCTCAGTGGTAGAGCATCTGCTTGGGATACAGAAGGTCCCAGATTCAATTCACGGCATCTCCTCCACATGAAAGGACCTGGCTGTAGGTGATGCGAAAGACCTCTACATGAGTGCTTGGAGAGCCACTGCCAGTCTGAATAGACAGTGCTGACTTTGAGGGAGCCAGTTTGGTGTAGTGGTCAGGAGCACGGACCAGGTTTGATTCCCCACTCCTCCACATGCAGCTGCTGGTGTGACCTTGGGTCAGTCGCAAGTTCTTCTAGAGAAAACACCATCTTGCTTGGGGTGCTCTGTCTTCCACCACTTCACCACAGTGCCTAGTAAGAGTCATTCTCCAGGAATTCCAGTGGACAGAGAAGCTGATTCCAGCCAGCTGTATATCTCATATCTCTTGGTGCCTTGGAAGGACAATTCTAGCCCTCACTTGGTATGAAGTATTTCCTTAGCCTCTGTCTCCCCCTCAGCTTATTAATGTCGACATGACGACTACACTTCAACCCTTGTTTAGGAGGTCTTTAATTCCTTCTGGTCTGAGAATTTGTAGATGGTAGTTATTTTGAAGGGGGAGAAAGGTAGCCTTCATTAGAGGTATGTTTAACACTTTTAATATGGTGCTGTAGTAACTTTGAGGGAAGATAATGTATTTTATTTTTACACCAGAACTAGTGGTTGAGGGAAACCAATTCCTTTAAAAAATGGTTCGGAGGAGGAGGCAGAAAAAAGGGGAGAGCACTAGGCTAGTAGCTACTTAGCCAGTTTGTTGTAGTGGTTAAGTCCGCGGACTCTAATCTGGGAGAACCGGGTTTGATCCCCCACTCCTCCACTTGCACCTGCTGGATGACCTTGGGCAAGCCATAGTTCTGGCACAGCTGCTTTTGAAAAAGAGCAGTTCTGAAAAGAGCTCTCTCAGCCCCACCTACCTCACAGGGTGTCTGTTGTGGGGAGAGGAAGGGAAGGAGATTGTAAATTGCTCTGAGAGTCTGAGTGAAGGGTGGGACTTAATCCAATCTCCTTCTCCTTGGAATCAAAAGAATTGGGCCCCGCACTGATGGAATCCCCACCTGAGCAGCTGGGTCCAGCAGGAGACCCAACAGGGGAAGCATCAGGAAGTAAGGACACTTCCCGGTCATGACCAGGCTGCTCAGACTTTCAGGAGAAGAAAGAGACACCACAGATGCTGGTGTCTCCATCTCCTCCGGCCTCTCCTGAGCCAGCAGAGCGTAGAGGAGAGGAGTTTGTAAGCCGCTCTGAGACTCCTTTGGGTAGTGAAGGGCAAGGTATAAATCCAATCTCCTCCTCCTCCTCTTCTTCTTCTGAGATGCCAGCCTCTAGGTGGGACCTGGGGATCTTCTAGAATTACAGCTCATCTCCAGACTACCAAGATCAGCTTGCTTGGAGAAAATGGCTGCTTTGGAGGGCAAACTCTGTGGCATCGTACCCTACTGTGTCCTCCCCAGGCTCCACCCCCAAATCTCCAGGAGTTTCGCAACCTGGTTCTGGCAACCGCATGACCCTCCCATCCCTTGCCTGTGGCCAAGGGGGATCTGGCAATTCTGCTCCAAAGTTGGTTTAACTGTTATATTATGTCATAGTGAAAGAGTGGTGTTGAAGCTCCTGGATTATTGGACTAGGGCCATAAGAACAAAATGACATAATTATAGCATTGGGGGAAGTGCAGAAAAGGGCAACTAGAAAGATAAAAGGGTTGGAACACTTTCTCTATGTAGAAAGGTTAAAGCGCTTGGGACTCTGGAGAGACGGCAGCTGAGGGGTGACACAATCAAGGTTTACAAGATTATGCATGGGATTGAGCAGGCAGAGAAAGATGTACTTTTCTCCCTTTCTCACAATACAAGAACTTGTGGGCACTCCATGAAATTGCTGAGCAGTCGGGTTAGAAGGGATAAAAGGAAGTCCTTCTTCACCCAAAGAGTGATTAACACATGGAATTCACTGCCACAGGAGGTGGTGGCGGCTACAAGCATGGACGGCTTCAAGAGGAAATTAGATAAACCTATGGAGCAGAGGTCCATCAGTGGCTATTAGCCACAAAGTATAGATAGGAACTCTCAGTCTGGGGCAAGGGATGCTCTGTATTCTTGGTGCTGGGGGGGGCAACAGTGGGAGGGCTTCTAGTGTCCTGGCCCCACTGGTGGACCTCCTGAGGGCACCTGGTGTTTTTGGCCACTGTGTGACAGAGTGTTGGACTGGATAGGCCCTGGCCTGATCGAATGTTGGCTTCTTATATGTTCTCATGTTATATTATGTCGTAGTGAAAGAGTGGTGTTGTAGCTCCTGGATTATTGGACTAGGGCCAGGGAGATTCAGGTACAAAACCCCGGTTACCATGAAACTTAACTGGGTGGCCTTTGGCCAATCATCATCTCTCGGCTCAACCTACTTCACGGAATAAAACAGACAAGGGAAGATCTTTGAACAGTGCCCAAGCTCCTTGGAGGAAAGGCTGGATAAAAATTCACTAAATAAATTTTTTGGGAAAAAAAAGATTACTCTAGAGCTTGGAGCCCAGATAAACTGGAACTTTTCCTATGGCCCAGCCAGGTACGGACTCCCTACTATAGGGAGAATACAGAAATAACACTGGAAAAGTTGGCAAACTGTTGCAGTAGATGATGCCTTCCACTAATGATTTCCAGACTCGACAAAGAGAAGAGGGAGTGGAAAAACAGGTGATCCCTGCTTTCTCGAACAATAACTCTTCTGTCGGATCTTTTTCCCGTGGAAAATTGGGATATAACTAGGAACGTATTTTTAAATGTGTACGAATCAAGCGTTTGGCAAATGGATGGTTAGATTCATGAATCCTGCAGTGAACTATGATATTTATTGTTATGAGCTGCCCTGAGCCCATTTACAGAGAGAACAGGGTAGAAATTGAAATGATAGATAGATAGATAGATAGATAGATAGATAGATAGATAGATAGATAGATAGATAGATAGAGGGGTCATTTTAAGCAGGAGCTTGGGGGAGCTCAGCTCCGGGAGTTGGTGCCAGCACCCCCCGTGGGGGAATGCCTGCTTGTGTCATGGCTGCAGCAAAATGACCCTGCCCCTGGAAAGGTCCTTGTTCCTCCGACCAGCCTTCTGAAGGCTTCTGCCACCACTGAAGCTATCCTCCCAGAATAGTGGTATTTCTGAGGCTTGGATTGGTAGCTGTCCCCTCTCTGCCAGCTCTTCCTTCCTTCCTTCCTTCCTTCCTTCCTTCCTTCCTTCCTTCCTTCCTTCCTTCCTCTCTCTCTCTCTCCCCCTGTCTCTTTCTCTCGCCTTCTGACATACTTCCGGTGATGTCAGGTGGTTTAGCATATGCAAATAAGTTATGCTAATGAGTTATGCTAATGAGCTCCTGCATTTCTTTTTCTACGAAATGACCCCTGGATGGATGGATGGATGGATAGATAGATGCGTGGATGGATGGATGGATAGATGGATGGATGGATAGATAGATAGATAGATGATGGATGGATCATAGTCCCATGTCCTGGCCAGAACACGGCAGCTTACAACGTATATCTTTGTACCGGGTAGGAGCAATGGCTCAAACTTCCTTTGCTCCTATGCACTGCCAGTGTAGATTCAGGTGGGTAGCCATGTTCGGCTGAAGCAGCAGAACAAAGTTTGAGTCCAGTGGCAGGTTAATGAAGTTTAATTCAAGATATAAGCTTTCGTGTGCAGGCACACTTCTTCAGATACACTGAAACGGAAGTTACCAGCCCATACACGTAGGTTGAGGGTGCACAGCAAATTAGCACGCAACTTAATAAACTGTGTTTAAGGACCAAACTGGAATGACAAGCTTAATTTATACGGTCACCATTTGTTTGGGTTTAATTCAGGGGGAGGGACACGGACATAGTGAAGGAATAAAGATATCAACATTGGAGGTTGATGGGCAGATGTACCCTTCAGGACACAGCTCAGCCCATCTCACCCCCTCGAAATGAAGAAAAAGTAAACACAAACGACAAATGTTCTTTTCCAAAGAGGGTGCCTTGCAGTGTTCGCTAGACTGAAAATCCACAGCAAATTGTGGCGAATGAGCAGCTTGGGACGTGCAGATCGTGTGGAGCTGGGGAAGTTCAAAGAATGATCTCAAGACCCTTGGCCAGTTTCTGGGTGAACATCAGCCTCAGATTTCCGGATGGTCTGGAGAACACATGAATCAGACCCAACACATGAATCAGTCTACCAAGTGAAGCCTGTGCTTCACTGAATCCATGTTCTTATTAACCACTAAAGCTCTGGGAAGCAGGGCAAGAGAGAAGAAGTTGAGTCATCATCACCAACTTGTGGTGCTCTGTCTTCCACGTCTTCACCGCAGTGGCTGGTAGGAGTCATTCTCCAGGAATTCCAGTGGACAGAGACGCTGATTCCAGCCAGCCGTATATCTCATATTGCTTGGTGCCTTGGAAGGACAATTTAAGCCCTTGCCTGGTATGAAGCATCTCCTTGGCATCTGTCTCCCCCTCAGCTTATTAATGTTGACATGGCGACCAGTGTTCCCTCTAAGCTGAGTTAGTGTGAGCTAGTTCACAGTTTTTTAGCCTTTGGCTCACACATTTTTGTCTTGGCTCAGGAAGGATGGTTCTAGAGCAAACTAATTTATGCCGTAGCCAAATTGCTCGCTCACAACTTTTATGCCAGTAGCTCACAAAGTAGAATTTTTGCTCCCAAGACTCCACAGCTTGAAGGGAGCATTGATGACGACTACACTTCAACCCTTGTTTAGGTGGTCTTTAATTCCTTTTGTTTTGAGAATTTGTAGACGGTAGTTATTTTGAAGGAGGAGAAAGGTAGCTTTCATTCGAGGTACGTTCAGCACCTTTTATTATGGTGCTGTTTTAACTTTAAGGGAAGATAACATGTTTTATTTTTACACCAGAACTAGTGGTTGAGGAAAGGCAATTCCTTTAAAAAATGGTTCGGAGGAGGAGGCAGAAAAAAGGGGAGAGCACTAGGCTAGTAGCTACGTAGCCAGGTTGGTGTAGGGGTTAAGTGCGCAGACTCTAATCTGGGAGAACCGGGTTTGATTCCCCACTCCTCCACATGCACCTGCTGGATGACCTTGGGCAAGCCATAGTTCTGGCACAGCTGTTCTTGAAAAAGAGCAGTTTCTGTCTGAGCTCTCTCAGCCCCACCTTCCTCACAGGGTGTCTGTTGTGGGGAGGGGAAGGAGTTTGTAAGCCACTCTGAGACTCCTTTGGGTAGTAAAGGCTGGGGTATAAATCCAATCTCCTCCTCCTCCTCTTTCTCCTCCTTCTTCTTCCCAGCTTCATGTAGTGGTTAAGAGTGGTGGACTCTAACCTGGAGAGCTGGGTTTGATTCCCCACTCCTCCACATGAAGACAGTTGGGTGACCTTGGGTCAGTCACAGTTCTCTCAGAACTCTCTGAACCTCATCTACCTCACAAGGTGTCGGTTGTGCAGGGAGGAAGAGAAGGCAATTGTCAGCCACTCTGAGACTCCTTTGAAGAGCAAGGTATAGAACCAACTCCTAAACACAAGGCAATGTAGAAAACAGTTGTCTCGCCCTAATAGGGTTACCCAGGGCTTTTTTGTAGAAAAAGCCCAGCAGGAAATCATTAGCATAATAGGCCACACCCAACAGCAGAAACTAATTAGCATATTAGGCCATCCCTGACAGCACAGCTTATTAGCATATTAGGCCACACCCCCATGTTACCAGAAGAGCGGTCATCCAGCCACACCCACCTTTTGCTTCTTATTCTGTTTACCTTGTTTGTTGTCAAAACCCAGGGCTTTTTTGGTAGCAGGAATTAATTCGCATGTTAGGCCACATACCCCTACTGTAGCCAATCCTAATGAGTTTCTGCTGTCGGGTGTGGCCTGTTATGCTAATGAGTTCCTGCTGGGTGTGGCCAACTCAGGAGCCAGCCGGAACTCCGTTCCTGGGCGTTCCTGCCCAAAAATAGCCCTGGGGTTACCTAGCACCTCACATTAGGAAGGGCATTTTGTTTCGGGAAGAGAAGAGGGAGATCAAGTTAAGCATGAGTAATGGAGAGGCAGTGCTGACGTCAAGCACAGATTTTGGAGGTGGAGAAAGAGGAGTTTAGACCTCAGGGTTTTGGTTGATAGAAATGAGTAACGTATGGACACATGATGTATAGGGGTAAAATGGAAGGCCAGTTGGCACAGTCCACCACGAAGCATAAAATCTGTGCGTGAGGCAGGGTCCCCAGGTATTTATCAGAAGAAGGACCTTGGAGATCAACCATATGGTTGCTCTGGCTGACATGTGGAGCTTCTGAGTCACTTCCTCCTCACAGAATAATGATCTTCAGTCTTTTATGCCCTATCATGGAGCTCGTTGGGCAACAAAGAGTTAACAGGCTGTGGATGTTAACAAATGCTGGTGAAATCTCATCCCAAAAGAAAAACGATGACCGCGACTTCATGTGGCTCAAAACGGGTAAAAAAGGAGATGGTGAAAAGGCGGCACAGAAATGTCTTCGTGTCGTTTTTGCGCATTTCACCCCCCCCCCCAAATGTTTATATCTGGTTAAAATAGGCATAAGCCGTGCATTTAATGTCTTGCTGTACCTTTTTAAAGGCCTGAGAAAGAATAAAGGTCTGGTTAAATGTGGTTAAAATAGGCATAAGCCGTGCATTTAAATGTCTTGCTGTATCTTTTAAAAGGCCTGGAAGAGAATAAAGGTCACCTCTAGGTCAAGTAAACCTTCACTCAGTATCCTTAAAAGATAAGTGGGCATTATGGAAAAATCCAGCCTTGCTGTGTTCAGAGGACTGTAAGCTATAATCAGATGCCAAGAAAGATGAAGGAGGGATGTGCCAGATGTGGCTGTGGGGCATACTATAAAGAATACATCCCATAAAAGGAATCCAGATGGTTAAAGTAAGCAGATGTTGCCCCACCTTCCTGAGGAAGGCAAAATTCTGGGATCCTTTCCTGATATCACTCGGAACTCCAAGGCTGGCCTGACCGATTCATCCGTTGCCAACACTCCGAAGAGCTGGAGAGGGTCCAGCTTTCTCACCGCTTCCGACAAATCATTCAACAGAACAGGGGTGGTGGCCTTAAGGGCCCATGCTGTGGCGATGCTCGCCGTTAAATGTGTTGGAACTTGTGGAATCTGATAGTACGAGAGCAGGACATATTGGGTCTTCTTGCTGTCAATTCAGCAACGTTTTTTTAGAGGTTTCCGTTTTTTGTGACTTGTCAGCGGGCGTTCCCTTGTCTGGCAAGGTGACGCAAAAGAAGCTTGGTGACGCACCAAGCTTGAATGCGGAGCTTGGTGGAGCAAATAGTATTGCACTGTAGGTGGTAACTCTATACATGGATAAGGGGGGGGGGAGCGAGAAGCATTATCATAATTACTGCCAATGTGGTGGCAACTGTGACATCTAAATGTGTCTATTCATTCATTCATTCATTCATTCAATTTATAACCTGCCCTCCCCGCCAAGGCAGGCTCAGGGTGGCCTACATAAAATTACACATCTTCAGAAGAAGTCAAGAAGTCCGAAGCCGAACTCCATAGGCCCTCAGAGCTGCTGCACACAAGTAACCAGACCTTTGGTTATTTAAAAATAATATTTTATGAAGTTTATTCAGTTTCTATCAAATAAAGAATTGCTGTACAAGCAGCACATCACTCTGTAGGGCTGCGAAGTCCTCCTGAGGGGGGGTCCCCTGTTAAATTGGTCCCGAATCCGCCAGTCCGGATCTGGCCGGTGGGGGGAACCCCGCCCCCGAAATGGACTGACCAGGTTGACGTGCCCAGCATGATGACGTCACCCGGAAGTGATGTCATCACGCTGGGCACGTTGCCGGGGTGACGCTCTAGCAATCACCCTGAAAACTCTATGGTACCATAGAGTAGGGTGATTACCAGAGCATTGCCCTGACAACGTGCCCAGTGTGATGACATCACTTCTGGGTGACATCATTGCGACGCGCGCGCCGGACTACCAGAGAGGGACCGGGACTTCCCCGCTTTTTAACAGGCAACCCTATCACTCTGGCATACAGTAAGAAAACAAGAAAATTAGCTTCACTATCTGACACTTCACAGGACTTGCGTTAGATGGCACAAACCTTAATTTCAAGAGTCAAATGGTGAAAGCACAGGTATTCTCCACATTACCAGTAATTGTGGATCATAGTTTAGGCCTTCAGTCCATCAAAATCCAAGCTAGCCTTTTTTTCCTTCAGGGCCTTAGCTTAATTACAGTTTTGGGACCCTGCACGTCAGGTGATGGTGACATCCAATCAGGACACATCGTCAGGAGAAGCCTCTAGAAGATTACCTCATCGCCCATTGTACTTCCCCTCCCCACATGTGGACCGCAGGTTCGCATGAAAAGCCAATTGTCCTGGCCTTCAAGATGTAGGCCAAAGGACCAATCAAAGACACCATGTAGGCCAAAGGACCAATCAAAGAACCATGTAGGCCAAAGGACCAATCAAAGAACCATGTAGGCCAAAGGACCAATCAAAGACACCGGCAGGATGGACCAGGCCTGCTACCTATCACATTAATCCTTGAGAGGAGATAGGGTTGCCAGCTCCAGGTTGGGAAATACCTGAAGATTTTGGGGGTGGAGCCTGAAGAGGGTGGGGTTTGGGGAGGGGAGGGGCTTGAATGGGGTATAATGCCGTAGAGTCCACTTTTCACGGTGGCCATTTTCTCCAGGCGAACTCATCTCTGTCACCTGGAAATCGGTCATAATAGTGGGGGATCTCCAGCCACCGCCTGTGGCTGTGACTCAGAAAAGCTCATACCCTGACATAAATTTTGTTAGACTTTAAGGTGCTACAGGACCTGTGCTCTTTTCTACATTCTTGGAACGTAATTCCCTGACATGAACAGGCCCAATTCAGATCAGGACCGTGGTGCGAATGGAAAACGGGCAAATCTTCTTCCCTGCACCATTTACACAGCCCTGGTAAGTTACTGTGTGCCCCACTGGGGAAATGAATGCATACATACAGTTTGGTGTTGTGGTTAAGTGCGCGGACTCTAATCTGGGAGAACCGGGTTTGATTCCCCACGCCTCCACTGGCAGCCGCTGGATGACCTTGGGGCAAGCCATAGTTCTGTCAGAGCAGTTCTTGAAAGAGCTCTCTCAGCCCCACCTACCTCACAGGGAAGGGGAAGGAGTTTGTAAGCTGCTCTGAGACTCCGAGTGAAGGGTGGGGTATAAGTCCGGTTTCTTCTTCTCCTCCTTCTCCTGCTCCAGTGACCTGGCTTCCTGGGCCTATGGCAGGTGGGGAAATGCCCCGAGGAGGAGAAATTGAGCCCATTCCCCCCCCAGCATAGCTTTGTCCTAATTCTAATTGGTTTTCCCCATCTCCGGGATTTAAGTTCCAAGCACAGAACCTGTCTGTTAAAAGGCCCTGTGGGGATCAGGTGGATACAGCCGTGTCCAAATTTTCCATAGCTCAATCCCGTTGTTATTCTTCTTTAGCAGCACTTAATCTCCATCCCTGTTTTCCTTGCACGATGCGCAATAGCAGATGGGAAATAACTGGTGTATTTATTCCCCTTCAGTTAATTCCCCTTTAGTTAATGGCAATGGAATTCCTTTCTGTTCCTTTCTGATTTCATGCTCTTGATGAACGTGCCGTCTTATGAGTGTGAAATTACACTGGGCTTCGCAACGCATTTCTAAATGTACTGTTTCGTTCTTGCATTCTTCTCCGTCTAAAAACTGGAAAAATCAGAACTCGGCCAAAAGGCGGCTGCGCGGCTGTGCATTCACCTAGGAAAACCAAGTTCGGAGGTAGCAGCTGGTTTTCAAAGGGATCCACCCAGATTTCCAGCTGAGCTAACTGAGCCACAGGAGGTTAAACGGCTTAGCCATGATAGGGATTAGGAGCTTTTCCAGCCGCTTGTTTTCTCTCTGTCTCAGAGGCTAGGGTGATTAGACCACACAGGCATCGATGCTTTATGAGATAATGTGTATGGTGGATTGGGTGAAGAGGGGAACTTCTGGATGCAAATGTAATGGCGATTACCCAAGCGACACTGCCCTTGATTTTCTTTTACCGGGTGGCAGCTGAGAGGATCAGGGTAGCCCGATTACGTCAAATCTCAGAAGCTGAGCAGGGGTGCAGCCAGATTAGTATTTGGGTGGGAGACCACCAGTGAAGTCCCGTGTCCCGACACAGAGGCAGGCAATGGCGAGCCACGTCTGATTGTCTCTTGCCTTGAAAACCCTACGGGTCCGCCATAAGTTGGCTGTGACTTGATGGAATTTTCCGCCGCCGCCGATGATGATGCTTGGATGGTCCAGGCCAGCCCCATCTTGTCATGGCTTCAAAGTTAAGCAGTGTTTGCCCTGGTTAGTATTTGGGGGGGAGACCACCAGTGAAGTCCAGGGTCCCGTCTCAGAAGTAGGCAATGGCAAGCCGCCTCTGTTCATCTCTTGCCTTGAAGATCCTATGGAGTCACTGTAAGTTGGCAGCAACTTGATGACACTCTACACAAACACAGTGGAGAGGAATCTTTGGGGGGCCTCTACAAAGAAAGCCAGTTTGGTGTAGTGCTTAGGAGAGCAGACTCTGATCTGGGAGAACCAGGTTTGATTCCCCACTCCTCCACGTGCAGCCAGCTGGGTGACCTTGGGTCAGTCACACGTTCTTTCAGAGTTGTTCTCTCACGAGCAGTTCTTGAGAGAGCTCTCTCAGCCCCACCTACCTCACAGGGTGTCTGTTGTGGGGAGGAGAAGGAGATCGTAAGCCACTCTGAGAATCCTTCAGGTAGTGAAGGGTGGGTTATAAATCCAATATCCTCCCCCTCCTCCTCCATTACATCTTCCATTATTTCCCCTGGTTACTGGGCTACAGGATGTCACTGAAATACAGGGGCCATGAGCTGTTACACACCTGGGAATGGGGACACCTGTTTGTTTGTTTACATATTACATTTATAGTCCATCCTCCCCTATACAACAGGGCTCAGAGCGGGTAACAACAATATTCATAATTTTAAACATGTCCTAAAGAGGCAGGGGTCATTTTGAGCAGGAATGCCGTTCCTGGAGTAACAAGCCCAGGAGTGGGCACATATGGTGATGCGCTGTGAAAAAAAGCAAAAGCATTCTAACTTGATCTGTATTTTCATGCTTGCTGTAGGGTAGCTTCCCTGCAAGAGCAAAGGAAACCTGAAGTGTCTTTAGTCAAAGTGTCAAGCTGGCTCGCCAGCTGTGAGTTGGGAAATACCTGGAGATTTTGGGGGTGGAGCCTGAGCAGTGGGTGTTGCCTTTGGACACACTTCCGGTGACGTCAGGTGGTTTAGCATATGCAAATAAGTTCTGCTAATGAGTCATGCTAATGAGCTCCTGCACCTCTTTTTCTACGAAAGGACCCCCGTAAAGAGGTATCTTCCTTGTAAATAGCAGGTCGTGGTGAAGGCAATCAGACACTGTGAATAGATCCTTGCCGTTTGATTGGCCAGTGCGCATCAAGTGGTCTACGTCATGTCCTAGCTCAGCGGAAAGGTAACAGTGTCTTAGCAGCATCAATCAGTCTTGAAAGGGAGATGTTAAAAACTTCAAGCCCAGTGGGAGGAGTCCAGAAGACCATTAATAGTTTTCAGAGTCAGAACCAATGGTGCGACCGCATTTGGAGTACTGTGTACAGTTCTGGTCGCCACACCTCCAAAAAGATATTATAGCATTGGAAAAAGGGCAGAAAAGGGCAACTAGAATGATAAAAGGGTTGGAACACTTTTCCTATGAAGAAAGGTTGAGGCGCTTGGGGCTCTTTAGCTTGGGGAAACGACAGCTGAGGGGTGACATGATCAGGATTTATAAGATTATGCATGGGATACAGCAGGTCGAGAAAGAGGTACTTTCCCCCTTTTCTCACAATACAAGAACTCGTGGGCACTCGATGAAATTGCTGAGCAGTCGGGTTAGAACAGATAAAGAAAGTGCTTCTTCACCCAAACAGTGATTAAGACATGGAATTCACTGCCATAGGAGGTGGCGGCAGCTACAAGCATGGACGGCTTCAAGAGGGAATTAGACATATGGAGCAGAGGTCCATCAGTGGCTCTTAGCCACAAGGTATAGATAGGAACTCTCAGTCTGGGGCAAGTGGTGCTCTGTATTCTTGGTGCTTGGGGGGGGGCAACAGTGGGAGGGCTTCTAGCATCCTGGCCCCACTGCTGGACCTCCTGAGGGCACCTGGTGTTTTTGGCCACTGTGTGACAGAGTGTTGGACTGGATGGGCCACTGGCCTGATCCAATATTGGATCTTAATGTGTTTCGAGAATAATCTAAATTGGATGTGACCTGGGCATAGGTCACTCAGGCCAAATCACACATTTCAGAGAAAGCCGGTAGTTGGCTGTTCAACTGCAGTGGATTGAAGGCACTGCGTGCCACGGAGGAGACCCAACCATAGTACAGGATCCAACTGCAGCTCCTCCCGGACAGGTTGACTCACTATGAGAGCCAGTTTTATGTAGTGGTTAGGAGGGCAGACTCTAATCTGGGGAAACCGGGTTTGATTCCCCACTACTCTGCATGCAGCTGCTGGTGTGACCTTGGGTCAGTCACAAGTTCTTTTGGAGCTGTTCTCTCATGAGCAGTCCTTGAAAGAGTTCTCTCTGCCCCACCTACCTCACAGGGTGTCTGTTGTGGGGAGGGGAAAGGAAAGGAGATTGTAAGCCGCTCTGAGACTCCTTCGAGTAGTGAAGGGCCGGGTATAACTCCAATGTCGTCTTCTTGTTGTTTTCATTTTCAAGTGTAAAAAGGGGATTCAGGCTGACCCAGAATTTGGCTATGCCCATGCCCTCAGGCTAGGGTAGGTATATAATTTTCCTCGAACACAGTGCAGCATGCCTTTAATGTTAATTGTTATTGTAAGTTGCCTTACACTGTGATTTCCCACAGCAAAATTATACTGTAGTGTAGTGGTTAGGAGCACGGACTCTAATCTGGGAGAACCGGGTTTGATTTCCCACTCCTCCTCTTGCATCTGCTGGATGACCCTGGGCAAGCCGTAGTTCTTTCAGAGCTGTTCTCTCAAGGGCAGTCCTCAAAAGGGCTCTCTCAGCCCCACCCACCTCACAGGATGTCTGTTGTGGGGAGAGGAAGGGAAAGGAGTTTGTAAGCCACTCTGAGACTCCCTCAGGTAGTGAAGGGTGCGGTTTTAAGTCCAATCTCTTCTTCTTCTAAAACCAGTCTTTGAAGAAGGAGAGATTGGATTTATATATTTCCACATCTGATGGTTTCAGAGGGCAGCCATGCTGATCTGCAGTACAAGAGAATGACAGGATTTCTGGAGCAGGAGCTTTCGAGAATCACATCTCCCTTCGTCAGATACGTGCTCCTAAATGTGGATGGGAAGAATTAATGCATGGCTCATGGCAAATGGAAATTTATTTATTTATTTGCTGTCAAGTCACATGGCGACCCCATGGGGTTTCCAAGGCAAGAGACGTTCAGGGATGGTTAGCCGTTGCCTGCCTCTGCAGAGTGGCCCTGGACTTCCTCGGTGGTCTCCCATCCAAATACTGACCGAGGGCTGGCCCTGCTTAGCTTTCAAGATCTGAGTAGCTTGGGCTAGCCTGGGCGAGCCAGTTTGGTGTAGTGGTTAAGTGCGCGGACTGTAATCTGGGAGAACTGGGTTTGATTCCCCACTCCTCCACTTGGCAGCCGCTGGATGACCTTGGGGCAAGCCATAGTTCTGTCAGAGCAGTTCTTGAAAGAGCGCTCTCAGCCCCACCTACCTCACAGGGAAGGGGAAGGAGTTTGTAAGCTGCTCTGAGACTCCGAGTGAAGGGTGGGGTATAAATCCGGTTTCTTCTTCTCCTTCTCCTTCTCCGGGTTTGATTTGCCGCTCCTCCACATGCAGATGCTGGTGTGACCTTGGGTCAGTCATAAGTTCTCTCAGAGCTGTTCTCTCAAGGGCAGTTCTCAGAAGGGCTCTCTCAGCCCCACCTACCCCACAGGGTGTCTATTTGTGGGGAGGGGAAGGGGAAGGAATTTGTAAGCTGCTCTGAGACTCCTTCGGGTAGTGAAGGGCAGGGTATGAATCCCATCTCTCCTTCTTCTATCTGGGTCAGGGCTTAAAATTAGAAGGGTTCAAAAATATTGTTGACATGTCAGGGACATGCAGTTTAATCGATAGCAATGCTAAGGGTATCTCTGCTATACATGGCGTATGGCTCAATAAACTGGTGTAACTCGGTGGTTCATACCACATAACTAAGGTCAAATCTACATGTGACTTTCCCGCTGGAATCATTCTAGTTTCAATAAAACCTGTCTATACCTGTTTCTAGTTTTAAACCACTTGTTCTAGTTTAAAAATCACCATCCACATTTGTTAATTGCCCTCTTGCGGTCAACCTAGCATTACACTGCTTTAAACAGATCCAGTTGCTTACTGCTCTTCAGACCCAGGGGAAAAAAACCAAAGTGAAATTTGAAACCAGAGTGAAATGAGTGTAGGAAAAGAACAGCAGTCAGACTGCTTCAGAGGGAAGGTGCAGGTTTGGCCTAAGGCTGCAATCACACACACATCGGGCCTCATTTCGTAGCAGGAGTTCCTTTGCATATTAGGCCACACACCCCTGATGTAGCCAATCCTCCAAGAGCTTACAGTAGCCCGTGTAAGAAGAGCTCTGTAAGCTCTTGGAGGATTGGCTACATTAGGGGTGTGTGACTGGAAAGTATTGGAGTCGGGAGGCGAGTGGTAGTGATTTCATAGTAAGCTCTTTATTGAGGGTCAGATGGAACATGGGGAACCCTAAGCTCAGAGCCCTCTTTTATGCCGGCCGGAGACAATGCCCCGACCTCGCCCCCAGCTCCTGATAGGACCTTAAGTCCGTGGTTGTAGTTCATAGGTCCCCCAGTGGGAGACCTAGGCTTGTAATTGGTGGTCACTCAGGATCCAACTGGCTATTGTTCTACCTGGCTGAAGCTCAGGTAGATTCTGACCATGTGCGCTGACTGTGTGGCGGTCGCCATTACGGGAGATCATGCGGTCGTGGTCTTAGTACACAACAGTGGCCTAATATGCAAAGGAGCTCCTGCTACAAAACGAGCCCTGCCTGCACTTTCCAACTGGATTTTGCCAGTTCACACACTGTCATTTTTGTTACTTGTTTGTCCCTATTTGCTTGAGGTTTCCTTCCCTCCCCAATATGTTTTCCTTTCTCTGGTAGTCCCAGAGGGTGCAAAACACATGTGGAAAGGGGGGAGGGATCCCCAAGCAACATGGAAAAACGAGCGAAAGTGGATTGGACGTGGACTGGAAGTAGATTATTTAGTGCTGTATGATCGCAACCTAAGGAGACATTTCTCTTCTGATCGCTTTTTAAAAAAGGTGGTAGGCTTTGGAATCCGAATGGGAACAATGTCTTAAGGTGCACGCACCATCCCACCGGTGAAAGTGAGGGAGGATGGTTTCCAGATGTTTAAATGCTTGTCTTGGCAGTGGTAAAGGAATATTGAAACATGTGTTGGCTGAAGAAGAGACTGGCGGAGAACAGAGAACATCCAGCACTGAGGAACTCATGCGGGGTAGAGGAGCCAACAAAGAAACATGGATGCTCCGAAGACAATGACTATGATTCATGCTTCATAATAGGGAATCACAGGCACATTTTTTTTTCAGAACGCTAAGGTCGCCAGTTCTATTCATTCCAGCCTTATGAGAATATTTTTGGAGCAGGGCTTTCAGTGGTACAAAATGCCTTTGGTGTGCACACACTGGCGCACAAATAAAGTGTAGCCAAGTCAGCTTTGGAGCAAACAGTTGCCCTGTGTGGGATGAATGCTTCAACGAAGATTTCCGCATTTCAGATTTTCTTAGCTGTGGTTGGCTCCCAACCGAGATATGAAACAATGGCTTGAAGGGCCAGGAGATATTAGTGGATCTTCTCCGAGTAACAGTCACATTTGCAGTATCTCGCAAAGCTATATAGTCTCATTCACTAAACTGACTAGAATCGCTAAATTGACTAGAATTCTGGACATAACTAAAAATGGGCGGATGCTGTCTAAACACGATATAGAAATCAAAGCAAAATCCGAAATACCTTGGCTTGAATGTAACCAATTGTGACATCTATTATGTTCTTTGTCAATGGTAGAATCATTGCAGAAGCCTCGGAAACCTCTAAAAAGGCTTATCGTAGAGGAAAAATGGGGACAGAAAGGGCTTATTTCTTTGATATATAAAATATTATTAGATAACGATTCCACGCTCTTACCTTCTTATTCTCTTTCTCGGCAATCTGACTGTGCCTTAACGTTACAGTCATCACATTGGGACTCCATATGGTCTTCTTATGCTTGTAGTACTAAATATATAAATATGCAAGAACAGAATTACAAGATTTTAGCATGTTGGTATATTACTCCAAGAAGGCTAAACTGTATGAACAGGGGCCCGTTGGGGCCGGAGCGAGGCGGAGCAAAGCTCTGCCAGCTCAGGAGTGGCCACTAGGGCAGCCATGGGCTGAATCAGATTCTCTGATCTGATTCAGCCTGCTGCTGAATTGCTGCTGAAATTCGGTGGCAACTTTAAAAGCGACTGGAGGGAAGGGGGTTTGAGGGAGAGGCTCCAAACTTGCAGGGTAGCTGCTGGAACCTCTCCCCCAAATACCCACCAAGTTTCAAGAAGATTGGACCAAGGGGTCCAATTCTACGGGCCCCCAAACAGGTTGCCCCCATTCCCTCCATTGTTCTCTATGGTAGAAAAAAAGGTAACATTTTTCCCCACCATAGAGAACAATGGAGGGGATGGGACAACCTGTTTGGGGGCCCATAGAATTGGACCCCCTGGTCCAATCTTTTTGAAACTTGGTGGGTATTTCAAGGAGAGGCCCCAGCAGCTATCCTGCAAGGTTGGAGCCTCTCCCTCAAACCCCCTTTCCTCCAGCCCCTCATATACCCTATGAGTTTTTGCCATTGATTTCAATGGCCCATAGGGTATAATGGGGCTGAAACTGACATTCCCTTTCTGACACACTTCCAGTGATGTCAAGGGACGTGGCATATGCTAATGAGTTATGCTAATGAGTTATGCTAATGAGCTCCTGCAGCTCTTTTTCTACGAAAGGACCCCTGTGTATGAATAAACGTTTTTCTCCTTTATGTTGGAAACAATGGGGGGCGATAGGCATTTTTTTTCATTGTTGGTGGGAGTGTGGTGTGATTAAAGCGTTTTGGAAAGCAGTTATATCAAAGGTACAGCTTTTTACAGGCTATAACATTCCTTGTGCACCAGAGTTAATTTTATTAAATCTTTGGCAAGATGTACAAATTCCAAAGTCTAGCAAGGAATTGGTTATGGTTCTTCTAACGGCTGCTAAAACTACTATAGCTTCTTGCTGGAAAGCTCCTGGAGCTCCGTCCATTAATAAGTGGCTTTTTAAGGTATGGGATCATTGACTCCAGGACAAAATCTCGGATTCATTAGCAAGTCAAGATCCAAGTTTAGGTCCATCGAACTATTATGTAAGATGGAGGCCAATTTTGGAAAATATAGAGATGATATTAGGGCTACAAGACAATGTACAGGATTACCGTTATTGTAATTTTTTGAAAACCGGTTGGTTAATATAATTACACTTAGTAATCTATTTTTTTCTCTGTATGCGTTAATATAGCTTTATTTTTTTTATCTTTCCACTTCTGTTTGTTAAAGATCATTATTGTATAAGTAACCTGACCCGTATTAATTATCATATTGTTTCAATATAAATGCAAATAAAATTAATTTTTTTTAAAAAAACAGTCACATTCCAGCGGGGGTACCCAGTGTGGTACCCATGGGCCGGGCTTTTTTTGGTAGAAAAAGCCCAGCAGGAACTCATAAGCATAATAGGCCACACCCAACAGCAGAAACTCATTAGCATATTAGGCCACACCCCTGACAGCACGGTTCTCTCCCAGGAGCAGTTCCCCAGGTGCCCCGCGGCTTGCGGGCTGCATGGGGAACCCGAGGGAAGGAAGGCAGTTTCTGGATCGGCTTCCCCAGGCACCCCACAGCTGCGGGGCACCTAGGGAACCCGAAGAGGGGAGGCAGTTTAAATTGGCTTTCCCAGGTGCCCCGCAGCTTGCAAGGCACCGGGGGGCTGTAGTCATGGCCAACTCAGAAGCCAGCCGGAACTCCGTTCCTGAGCATTCCTGCCCCAAAATAGCCCTGGGTATTGCCCTCATTGGACTGCCTTCAGATGTCGTGCTCTGAGGTCAACCAAGGAGGTGATTTTGGGAGAAACCCAAGTGGAGAAACCCAACTGGCGGAAACCCTGCACGAGGGCTTTCTCTGTGTCTCCTTGTTACTCATTTCTTCTTGCACTGGGGATGGTTTCTTCCTTAGAGAAAGGTATCAGCCGGAAACATTTTAAACCCAAAAGCCCGTTTTTAAGATAAATCTTGTACCTGAAGGTTTTTAACAGCTGCTATCTATTTTGGCTGTATTTGTATAGATCCTAATATTGTAAGTTGCCTTGAGTATTTGTTTTTAAGGACAAAGTCCAGATGTAAATATTTAGACAAATGAATAAAATCACAATCAGCACATCAAACTTCCATGACTACATGGGCTTCTTAGTTTGCTTCTATGGAAGGTGAAGTTTCATAATTGCAAGGGGATTCTTCTAGAGCAGGGGTGGGCAATTGTTTTGGCTCGGGGGCCACTTTGTGGGAGCGGAGGTTAGCGGAGGGCCGCACCTTTTAAAATGATTGCGTTCATTAGTTAACTTTGCATTTCAGAAAAGGTATAAATTGTATCATAAAAATCAATAAATAGAAATGAAATAAAATAGTGGTAGTTTTATTCAATTTATTTACTGTGCTAATTTCATCTCATCTATAGCTGCAAGCACATTTAATTTTAGAATCAGTTTAATGAGACAAATGTACCCTATCACACTTTTCTGCAATTTTTTTAAAATCAGGAGTAAGATGGCATGTTGAGATTCTCATCACAGCCTGCAAGTTAATGTCTGTTAAAGAGCATCTATATTTACTCTTGTTGATCTTCATGCAAGAAAAACTTTGGCCACAAATATATGTAGACCCAAATATAGAGAACATTTTCCCAGCAAATTTCTTCACACATGGAAATTTTTCAGCAGACAAAGATTTGTAAAAGTCAACTAATGTCACAGCATGAAACATTTCTTTCACAGTGTGATCTGACTGCATGTCAGTAAGTTCAAGCTGCAGCTCCTCAGCTGCTGTATCAATATCAGCGGTGATGGGATAAGAGAGCAAATTGAATTGAGGCTCAATTTTCTTGAAGTCCCGAAATCTTCTCGGCATCTTCGCTGGGGCACGTTGCTGCAATGCCGGCACTTTGGGGGTGGGGTTCCCCCTGGTGGCTGGTTCTGGGCTGGTGGGTAAATGGCCTGTCGGGCGGGCCAACCCCCACCCACCAGGGGGACCTTGCGGCCAACTTACGGTGACCCCTAATGGGGTTTTCAAGGGAAAAGGTGTTCAAAGGTGGTTTGCCATTGCTTGCCTCTGTGTAGCGACCCTGGACTTCCGCAGAGGTCTCCCATCCAAGTACTAACCAGGGCCAAACTTGTCTAGCTTCGGAGGTCTGATGAAATCAGATGCATGGATGGCTTCAGGAGGGAATTAGATAAACATATGGAGCAGAGGTCCATCAGTGGCTATTAGCCACAAGGTATAGATCGGAACTCTCAGTCTGGGGCAAGTGATGCTCTGTACTCTTGGTGCTAGGGGGGGCAACAGTAGGAAGGCTTCTAGTGTCCTGGCCCCACTGCTGGACCTCCTGAGGGCACCTGGTGTTTTTGACCACTGTGTGACAGAGTGTTGGACTGGATGGGCCACTGGCCTGATCCAACATTGGCTTCTCTTATGTTCTCATGTTCTCTTATGAAATCCAGCTAGTCTGGGCCATTGTGGTCCAGGCAAAATGATGGTCTTGATGAGTGTTGATGAAATCTGCCCACACTGCAGATAACCATCAAAATAAATGCAGTGCAGACCCCAGTGAAAGGAGACAATGGAAACAAAATCTTGCCCCTGCTTGTTGAATCTCGCCAGCTCAGCTGGTCCCACAACAGTCTGTTTTGTTTTTTAGGTTACAGGGGAGGGGGGGAATTGGCCGCAACAATTTGTTCCAGGAGGTCATTAAATTGCCTGTCCTAAATGTTTGCCTCTGCCAGACTTCTCTTATATAGACTTCAATTTCCTTTCGGAGTGGAGAAGCATCTGGTCCCACTCAGCCCCAATGGTGGTATCCTTCCTCCACGTCAGCAGGGCAGGCTTCCAGTTTCGACTAGTCAGTGTCAGCTGTATGCTGCTTGCAAGCTTCTTTGTTTAAACATACCAGTAGGGCTGGGTGCAAATGAATGCTTTGGAACGCCACACTCCTGGAACCGAGTTCAGCTTCATATGTTACCTAATGAGGGACTCGCGGATCTGCTGATGCCGCGAGAGGCGCGAGTTCCATGCAGGGACCCATTTTTGTGCATTTCTCTGAGGAGATGGATGCATGGGCTCCATGGCAGACGTTGCAAAGGGAAGTCTGTCCCCAAACCACTTGTGTCTTGTTTTGTTTTTTCCCTGCAGTAGATAACAAGGGTCCTGATCCGAATGGCCCAGGCTAGCCCATTCTCATCAGATATCAGAAACTTAGCAAGGTCGACCCTGGTTAGTACTTGGATTGGAAACCAGCAAGGAAGTCCAGGGTTGCTATGCAGAGGTAGGCAATGGCAAAACTCCTCTGCTCACCTCCTGCCTTGAAAAACCTACCAGATAACAAATATGAAATTCTAATCCATGCTCAGTTCTGAGAACTACACATTTGTACACTGGCAGTTACAATCTGTTTCAAGTGTTGCTTAATCTAGATTTGGAATCTCTCTCGCAACCACATGAAAAGGGAGAAGAGAGTCTCCGCTAAAGATTGCCCCAGGCCTTGGGAAATGTGTCTCTCAGTCTTGTACTACTGTGTTCCTGGACGCGATCTACTATGGATGCTCTCTGCATCTGTATGCCTGTCTAAATTTCTTTCTTCACCATTCACTTCCAAGCCTATTAGCAACAGGATCTGTTTAAAGCAGTATAATGCTAGCTTGACCACAGGAGGGCAATTAATGAATGTAAACAGTAATTTTTAAACTAGAACAAGTATAGTTTGAAACTAGAAGCAGGGTATAGACTTTTTTTTTGAAACTAGAATGATTCCAGCAGGAAAGTCAGATGTAGATTTGACCTTCATCTGACTTTTCTGCTGGAATCATTCTAGTTTTTTAAAAAAACCATCTATACCTGTTTCTAGTTTCAAACCATACTTGTTCTAGTTTAAAAATCACCATCTGCATTCATTAATTGCCCTCTTGCGGTCAAGCTAGCATTAGACTGCTTTAGGTCAACTCTACATCTAACTTTCCCGCTGGAATCATTCTAGTTTCAAAAAAATCTGTCTATACCTGTTTCTAGTTTCAAAGCATACTTGTTCTAGTTTAAAAATCACCGTTTACATTCGTTAATTGCCCTCTTGTGATCAAGCTAGCATTACACTACTTTAAACAGATCCTGTTGCTTACTGCTCTTCAGACCCAGGGGAAAAAAAACCAAAGTGAAATTTGAAACTAGTGTGAAATGAGTGTAGGAAAAGAACAGCAGTCAAACTGCTTCAGAGGGGAGGCGTAGATTTGGCCTAAGTCTCTTGCCTGTGCAGACTTTTACTATTTGCTTAATACAGCGTACAGGGTTCAGCTGAGACTCAGTGTTACAAAAGCATTGTCTTCCAACATAAGGGAGGGAATGCAGATCTCTACCAAGTCCAGGGAGAAGGGGCCTTTGTGAGGCCCTCACGAAGCTGAAGGTATTGGGATATCTGATTAATATAGCAGGGTTTTGCCCAGTCGTAGAAGCGTGTTACTGAGTGCAGTACATAAATATCCCTAGGAATATATTGCAAAAAAAAAGGGGACCTTACATTTGTTCAAGTAGATCCAGTTCACATTCAGGTTGCAGTCAAAAGAAGCCTACTCTAAAGAGTATTTTCCCAATCACAAATAGTCAGCTTTTCCAGCATAATGTGTGGGAGGATGAGGGCATTGTCTCTACAGGAGAGACCTGTGGTGACATGAGTCTCCATGGAAGGCCATGTGCAGAGAGGGAGAGGACAAAGTGCACAGAGAGAGAAAGGGTCAGGGGGCAGCTCCCAGGCTAAGACAAAGAGAAACATCCCATTCAATGAGATAACACCTATAAACACTTAAGAGTGATGTAGCAACCACCCACTCCAGTGTCCAGGCATGCTGAGTCTCTCACTCCAACAGAAAGTATGCAGGTTACCAAAAAATACCCATTACCTTTCTTGCCCTATCAGTTTTCTGCTGACAGCTCTTCTGCCCTTTTTGGCAGAGCAGTTCAGGAGGAGAAGGCAATTTGTAACCCCTCATCTGGATCACGCACTTTCATATTGGGACTGAGCAGTGGTTGCTTCAGGATACCTAGGAGTGTGTTTGGTTATTTATTTACTGCCCACCTTTCTCACTGAGACTCAAGACAGATAGGTAAAGGTAAAGGTTTCCCTTTCTCAAAAGCCAGTCAAATACGACTCTAGGGATGCAGTGCTCATCTCCGTTTCCAAGCAGAAGAACCAGAGCCGTCCAAAGACATCTCCTTGGTCATGTGGCCGGCATGATTAGACGCCGAGGCGCACGGAACACTGTTACCTTCCCATCGAAGGGGTACCTATTTATCTACTTGCAATTTCTTGCTTTCGAACTGCTAGGTTGGCAGGAGCTGGGGCCAGAGACGGGAGCTCACTCCGTCATGCAGCACTCGGGTCTTGAACTGCTGAACTACCGATCTTCTGGTCTGCAGTTCAGTGTCCTAACCACTTGAGCCACTGCAGCCCACTCAAGACAGATAACAAAGTGTAAAGCAAGGCAGTAGGACTAGGAGTACCAAACTGAGAAACAATGCAGGCACGTATCAAACGCGATATGTCAAGAGATGCAGGAAGTGAGCAGCTGAGTCCTGAAAGCTCCGGCATAGTGGAGCGTTAGAGCAAACCGGAGGCTGGGAGGAAAGCATGGAGCAAGAACCTCAGCGAGATGTCAGAGAGGTTTTCTGCAATATGACAGGAAGAACTCAACAAGATGTGTCGGATCCATCGTGGTCCATCTGAAGAGACATGTAAAGTACTGGAATCTAAGGAAAGTTGAGTGAACTTATAATGATTAAGTAAAAGCAGAAGTGGCCCAGGGAAAAGAAAGTTGCAGAAGAATAGAAATATACAGTTACAGCTGGACCCAATGGAATTAGCTAGGCTCTGTGTCTAGACTTGTGGTTCTTAAGAAATGCTTGCCTCTTCCCGTAGGAAAAGTGAGAAGCTTGGGGGGTGGGGTGGGGGGGTGGGTAGCCATGAATGCAGTTAGACAATAGATCTGTCCTATTATTTCCAAAACAGGAGAGAAGGAAGTGTTCTCTTTTGCTTTCCCGGAACTGAGGGAACTCATTTTACAGTGTTACTAATTCTATAATGTCACCACTATCTTATGAAACAAATTGGAGATGCGGTGTCCTTTATTTCTTTGTGTCCCCCCCCCCCCCAGTATGTATATGAATTTTAAACTTTTTGAATAAAAATAGTTTTTTAAAAAGAGATGCAGGAAGTGCAGTTATGAAAAGAGAAGAAGGTGCAGTAAAAGTAGTTTAAGTACATACATCGTATAGAGAATGCATACTATACACAGGGGCATGGACTACAGTCCTGTTTACCTCCATCGGGAGAAGTGTACCACCATCGTTGGTTCAATATACAAGACGGAGAGGGCATTCTTGGTCATGGCATTATAGGGTTGCCAGACACCCCCCCCCCCCGGTGAAAGCGGGGGTCCCAGTACTAGGCCCTACCTGCCCACCATCGATCAGCTGGCTGGTGGGGAGTCTTACCCAGAAAAGAAGAGGAAGAGAAGAGATTGGATTTATATCCCGCCCTTCACTCACTTGGAGTCTCAGAGCGGGTTACAAACTCCTTTCCCTTCTCCTCCCCACAACAGACACCCTGTGAGGGAGGTGGGGCTGAGAGAGCTCTGAGACAACTGTCCTTGAGAGAACAGCTGGTACAGAGCTATGGTTTGCCCAAGGTCTGCCGGCAGCTGCCAAGTGGGGGAGTGGGGAATCAAACCCGGTTCTCCCAGATTAGAGTCCGCGCACTTAACCACTCAGAAAAGAAATGAAAATCCTCCCAGGTTCAGTGACATGTCTATGTGTGTCCCACGTGACCCGGAAGTGATGCTATCACTTCCAGGGTGTCAGGGGCGACACTTTGGCATTCGAGCAAAAACCCTGTGGTAGAAGGCAAATTTACCATAGAACTTTTGCCCAAATACTAGAGCGTTGCCCCAGAATCCCGGAAGTGAAGCATCACTTCTGGGTCACATGGTCAGTGAAGTAGAAACATTACTGTAGATTGGATGCCCCCCCCCCCCCCCCGCTGCTACCAATAAGTCTTCTCCCCATCCCCTGCTGGTTGCCAGGTGTCATGGGTGTGAATGAGGGAGAGCTGAGGGAGCTTGCAGAAACCATAGCTGGCCCTTCTGAAGCAGCAGAGGAGGATAGCTGGCAGTTGCCTGTATCAGCATTCTTCACACCTGGCTCAGATAAGGGGGAAGAATTGCAAGCTGAAAGTCCTCCTGAATCACCCCCATGTGTGTTTAAGGGAGCGACTGAGGCAAAAGTTAGCAACCAGGTGATGAAAGGCCAGGCTACAGGGAAGATGCTCGGCTAGCCCAGAGTTCTAACAGGAGCCTGGGTGATCGCGCAGCTGGCTAATCGGAAGCAGCATTTAACTCCACACTTTGAGCAGTACTCTTTGTGGAAGCAACAAGTCAGCTTTGTGCCACCTCGCATCTGCTTCGGCTGAGCTCTTGCACCTAGACCTCCAGACCCCCTGGCTTTAGACTTGGCTCTGTGTTTCTGGCTCCTGACCCCGGCTTGGCTTTGGACTTTGCACAGTCTTTTTGGTTTCTGACCTCGGCCTGTTCAGGACTCCCTTTGACTGGCACCCCAGCCCATGATACCAGGCAAACCTATGGTGCTAAGATTATGGAACTCCCTCCCAAGGGACATTTCTCTGTCCCTTTCTATCACTGTCTTCTGCCAGCTGGTGAAGACAGTTCTTGTTCCTGCCTGCTGTTTGGTCAATGACCCCTCCTTCCTGCTTTGTGTATCTATGATTTATTTAAAACATATACTAGCTGGATTTATACCTTAAGAACATAAGAGAAGCCAATGTTGGATCAGGCCAGTGGCCCATCCAGTCCAACACTCTTGTCACACAGTGGCCAAAAACACCAGGTGCCCTCAGGAGGTCCACCAGTGGGGCCAGAACCCCAGAAGCCCTCCCATTGTTCCCCCCCTCAAGCACCAAGAATCCAGAGCATCACTTGCCCCAGACCGAGAGTTCCTATGTATACTTTGTGGCTAATAGCCACTGATGGACCTCTGCTCCAGATGTTTCTCCAATCCCCTCTTGAAGCCGTCCACGCTTGTGGCCGCCACCACCTCCTGTGGCAGTGAATTCCAGGTGTTCATCGCTCTTTGGGTGAAGAAGTATTATGGAACCCAAGGTGGCTTACAATAGAAATGGGGGGGGGGGACATTGAAAATATATCAATGGCCACTAATTAAAATGTGCAAACTTCCAGTAGGTAGAATAAAAACCATCTTCGGCTGCCTCCTAAAGATCAGGAGTGGAGGGAGGCAGGCACACATGGTTGGGGAGGGTTTCATGAGGGTGCCACTGTAAAGGCCCTTCTCTTGGGCGCCCACCAGATGAGGGTCTTTGATTGGAGCCTAGGGAAGGTGGGATTTGGGGAGGGGAGGGCTCTCAGTGGAATTGAATCCCATATCGTCCATCCTACAAAGCAGCCATTTTCTCCCAGAGATCAATTGCAATAGCAGGAGATCTCCGGGTACAACCTGCTGACTGACAAGCCTAGCTGTTTCATTTGTATCACAGTTGTACTCAATAGCAGTTGAGTATGTAGACGTGTCTTTGGACAAACTCTAGACTTTTTATAGAGGCTGATTACAAATGATGTAACTTGTGGTTACACCAGACGGTGGAACAGACTGCCTCGGGCGATGGTGGATGCTCCTTCGCTGGACATTTTCAAGCGGAGGCTGGATGACCGTTTTTCGGGTGTGTTGTAGGGCTATCTTTCGGCTACGCTCCTGCAGAGTGCAGGGGGGTTGGACTAGATGACCCGCAAGGCCCCTTCCAACTCTTAACATTCTACGATTCCAAAGCCAAGGGCATGATCCAGGCCTTCACTCCTGCATGCGGGGTTGCCAACCTCCAGGTGGTGGCTGGAGATCTGGGATTGCAGCTCATCTCCAGGTGAAGGAGATCAGTTCACCTGAAGAAAATGGCCTTTTTGGAAGGTGGAATCTATGGCTTTATATCCCACTGAAATCCATCCCTGCCGCAAACCCCACCTTCCTCAGCCGCCACCCCACGAATCTCCAGGTATTTTCAGCCCAGAGCTGACAATCCTAAATCCCGGAGAACATACGGGACCAGTCCGTCAGACTACAAATCATGCAATGTGTACGAAAGCAAAACAGAACATAGAACGGAGGTTTGTGTGGAACAGAAGTATCAAAAGGGCTTAACCTCCAAATAAAAAAAAAGAAGTGTGAGGTCCACTTTGAAAGATTTTTGTGCAATGTGTTTATGCTGTTTTGAGTGATTGTTTTCGGTTTGGAGTAATTTGAGACACGTAGAATTCTCCTCTTGCAGCCAAGTTCCTAGACATATGTTAGAAAGACAGCAAAGGGAGACAATTCCATGTTGTGCCATCTGTTTCAAATATAAGACATTGGTGTTTCTAGTAGTCTCTGTTTAGGCGCGGAAAACACACAGAGACTGCAGCATTGTACACAATTGGAAGTGGCTTCTGTGACGTATTATTATTAATAATAATAATAATTATATCAATAATCATGATATCTTTAATTTGTAGCCTTCCTGTATGACCATCTTCTAACGTTAGTGTTCATCTAAACCAGGGGTCCCTCACCTTTTTGAGCTTGCGGGCATGTTTGGGATTCTGAAACAGCATGGCGGGTGCAGCAACAAAATGGCTGCCACAAAATGGCTGCCACTAGAGGCGGAGCCGGTCACAAAATGATTGCCGCAGCTTAACTTCAGTAACAGTGTAACGTGTTGTGGTGGCGGGCGCCACCAATGCAACCGTTTAAGAAATCTGCACAGCCAATCAAAACTCCAGCGGCCAATCAGAAACCTCGCTGGGCAAAAGCCCTACCTGTCCCCTCCTACTTTCTGAAAACAGTTGGTGGGCACCACATTAGGGACCCCAGATCTAAACTTTTAATAAATAATATTTCTCATTCCGGCGAAAGTGAAATCTGTTATTGCGTATACTGCTAGATACACCAATCATGGGAGTCCCAAGTCTTCCAACAGGATGTACAACAAGAAGTCACAACCTATCAAGACTACTCCATTATGCCCTGACCTGGATAGCTCAGGCAAGCCCGATCTCATCAGATCTCGGAAGCTAAGCGGGGCCGACCCTGGCAAGTACTTGGATGGGAGATCTCCAAGGAATACCAGGGCTGAGAGGCAGAGTCAGGCTACCCAGCCACTTCTCCGAACACCCTCCATGCCCCAGTAGGAGTTGCCAGAGGCCACTATGACTTCCAAGCAGGGGCACACACACACAAAATGCAAAAATACCTCCCCCCAAAAGAGTACTCCATTACGTGTACTTTTATCAAACAACATACACTGTTTTCAGCATGTATCACACTGTCTCCTATGAGCTGTGGCGTCCCATAATCTCAGAAATATGGAGGGCAGGAAGCCCTAAATGTACACCAGTTTGGTGTAGTGGTTAAGTGTGCGGACTCTAATCTGGGAGAACCGGGTTTGATTCCCCACTCCTCCACTTGCACCTGGCTGGATGACCTTGGGCAAGCCATAGCTCTGTACCAGCTGTTCTCTCAAGGACAGTGGTCTCAGAGCTCTCTCAGCCCCACCTCCCTCACAGGGTGTCTGTTGTGGGGAGGGGAAGGGAAAAGGAGTTTGTAAGCCGCTCTGAGACTCCAAGTGAGTGAAGGGCGGGGTATAAATCCAATTTCTTCTTCTTCTTCTTCTTAAATACTGATGAAATATGCCACAAACAGCCACTTCCCCCCCGGAGAAGTCCAGTGATCTGAATGCAGTTGACAGATCTTTCTGGGAAGCTCAAGCAAAGAGGGAAAGCCACTGGGAAAAGGCAGATTGCTAGAGCATACTGCGTGATGTCACAGCCCTTTGCTGATCGCTATGGAAATACATGTGCAACCAATTAAAGTTCCATTGCCAGCGAGAGAAAAGAACATTCCGAAATGGAAAGCTAGAGCAAAACAGACACCAAAGGCAGCTCTCGATGTCGATGAGAGCGAGTGGATTTGGATGATGTAACTGAATCGAATTGCCGTCGAGGGCCACTCGCTTGCCGTTGGAAGGGCGTCCGGTTGGTTTCGCACAAATGGCGGCTCGGATACCAGCCACCCATTACGAAATTAGAAACATAACTGGATCGGGCAGCTCGTTCCAAATAACGGCTGTTATTAAGACCACATTTTAATGTTTTTGTACATTTATTACACTTTCAGGGAACAGTACATTGGATCCAGCCAAAGAGGGGAAACATGTTCCTTTTCGACGCACACGCCATGCATACTTCAGTGAAGTGGTGGAAGTAGAAAAGCCCCTTATTAATAGTAACAATTTTCACATTTTTAATGCAAATTTGGAGGGAAAGCATCTTGAGTGCTTCTCATGCGTATGTTTCTTTGTACGGTTCCGCTAAGGGACAAGAAGTAGTTATACAAGTAGAACAGCTGTGTGTCTGCAGAAATCAGGAACACCAGCTATTGGCTGGGAAGTTCCTGGAGATTTTGGGGTCGAGCCTGAGGGGTTTGGGGAGGGGAGAATATAATAACACAGCGTCCCCCCTCCAAAGCAGCCATTTTCTCCTGGGGAACTGATAGTTAAAACGTACCCAGTTAACAGCTATTTAAACAACACCACGAACCAACAGCCAGAACTCTTATCACATAATTTCCTGAGTATTTAAAGAGGGGGAGCCTTCCCGGTATATTCAGGTGAGCCATTCCACTATCTGGTATTTTTGCGGTCCCTGAGGGGTAGTTGTTTAACTGCCGGAGAAGTGGGGCAAGGGTGACGTAGACCAAAGGAGTCGATCCAGAGATCAAAATCGCCACATGGCTTTATACCGAGAGATGTGGTCGAGGGCTAGGATTGCCATCCTCCAGGTGGCGGCGGGAGATCTCCTGGGATTAGAACTGATCTGACAGAGATGGGCCTGTACAGGCAGGCTCGGAGCCAGCGGGGCATGCCGCCCTGTTGGCGCGGTCCCTCTTCAGGGGGCAGAAGGGGGGTGGGGGGACCTTGGGAGGTCCACAGGCGGCAGAAAGGACTGGGAGTTGGCACAGTTGGTCACGGAGCCTGCTCGGATGGGCACTGGCCCTGGGCTTGGGGCTCAGTGGGGCTCAGGGCCTGGTGCAAGGGGGGCGGTTTCCATGTTGGGAACGAAACATTTGTGTCCGGGGAAAGCTGCTCCCAGATTCCAGAAGTATTCTGTGAAGGAGTGGTCTTTCCAGCCTCGTGCACTTGGGTGCCCTGGAGACCGGAAGACCCCACGGGAAACATCTGAGGGTTGTAGTGGATTTTTGTTTAAATGAAATTGTCAGCTCTTCACCTGGAGAAAATGGCCACTTGGGAAGGTGGGCTGTATGGCATTATACCCCACTGAAGTCCCTCCCCTCCTCAACCCCACCTTCCTCAGGCTCCACCCCCACCCCCCAAATCTCCAAGTATTTCCCAATGTGGAGCTGACAACCCTATCAAGGGCACATGAGTTATGGGGGAAATCCTGCAGAACCCTCTCAATTGGTGGTGATATGCTGTAGACGATTTAAGGCAACCCTTTAGGGTTTTCTAGGCTAGAGACTAACTGAGGTAATTTGCTGTTGCCTGCCTCTGCGTGGCAGCCCTGGACTTCCTTGGTGGTCTCCCATCCAAATACTGACCAGGGCTGACCCTGCTTAGTTTCCAAGAGTTGATGAGATTAGGCTGGCCTGGGCCATTTAGAGCAGACCTGAGTAATTTTATCAGCAAAGGATTACACACAAATATCCCTGCCAACAGCCCTTCCCCTGTTGCTCTGGGTCTCCACCCTTGGCATTGCCAATTTCTGCACTATCCCAAAAGCACTTATTTAGAATATTTACACACCTGCCTTTCTCCTGAGCAACTCCAGACCCAGGGCAGGTCCTGACAATGGTAACAGAGCTGAATGTGATTCCGCGGCTCCGAGGGCAGAGGGGAAGTATTTCTTCTTGGCTGTGATCACTTTCCAAGTCCTTCTGTGGCGTGTTCTTTCAGACCCTGCCCACACCTTCTGCCAACACTGCTTCAGATGCCTCCCAGGTCTCTTCAGCTCTGCCAGCTGCGTTATGAACTGGGGTTTTTTTTTCTTCTGTGGGTGGAAGAGGCTGCCGGGGTGAGGGCTAAATCTGTTTCTGAGAGCCAGTTTGGTGTAGTGGTTAAGTGCGCGGACTCTAATCTGGGAGAACCGGGTTTGATTCCCCACTCCTCCACTTGCACCTGGCTGGATGACCTTGGGCAAGCCGTAGCTCTGTCCCAGCTGTTCCCTCAAGGACAGCTTGGGAAAGAGCTCTCTCAGCCCCACCTACCTCACAGGGTGTCTGTTGTGGGGAGGGGAAGGGAAAGGAGTTTGTAAGCCGCTCTGAGACTCCCTTGGGGAGTAGAGGGCGGGGTATAAATCCAATCTCTTCTTCTTCTTTCTTCAAGGAACCTGGCCTTCCCATAACGGTAGTAGGCTTGCCAGGTCTTACCTGGCTGCCGACAGAGGGGGTTCCCCCCCCTCTCTGGGACCTCCTCGATGCGCATGCACTGCAGTGACATCACCTAGAACCAATGCTCCCTCTAAGCTGTGGAGTCTCGGGAGCAAAAATCCTACTTTGTGAGCTACTGGCATTAAAGTTGTGAGCGAGCGATTTGGCGGCTGCATATATCAGTTTGCTCTGGAGCCATCCCTTCCTGAGCTAAGAGAAAAACGTGCGAGCTGGAGACTAAAAAACGGTGAGCTCGCTCACACTAACTCAGCTTAGAGGGAACACTGCCCAGAAGTGACATCATCACACAGGGCATGTTGCGGGGGGTGCTCTATCATTTGAGGAAAAACACTGTGGTAATCATAGAGTTTTTTTCTTGAATGATAAGAGTGTCCCCCTGCAACGTGTTCTGCGCAGTGACGTCACCTCCAGGCGATGGCATTGTGCTAGGCATTCCGGCGCAAATGGGCACTTTGCGGGTGAGGTTCCCCACTGGCCGGATTGGGGCCAGCAGATTGGGGCCCCCGAAAGTGGGCAACCTCCTGCCCCATTGGGGGAACGGCAACCCTAAAGGGTAGTAAGAGGTATCACAGGTCCTATAACAGCATAAACTTGACTTCCTTCATTATAACCTACGGCAGAGTGTAGCAGAAGGAAGAACCATTGGAAACTTCGTGTAAAGTATTGCTCTAGGCTTTGGCAAATAGATTTCGGAGTAGATCTGAGTCCAGTAGCAACGCAGAGATTTAGAGTGGAATTTCTCCTTGGGGCCTCTGCATAGCTCCAGAAATTGTTTCGACTTGAGCAATCCTAGCACGAATTTTAACTATAACCATATTTTAACATGCTGGGAATGGGGTTGCTGACCTCCAGGTGGGGCTTGGAGACCCCCTGGAATTACTGCTGATCTCCAGCAACAGAGATCAGCTCCCCCGGAGAAAATGGCTCCACAGGAAGGGGGGACTCTATGCTGTTAAACCCTGCTGAGATTACCTCCCCTCCCCAAACCCTCCCCTCCCTAGGCTCCACCCCCCAAATCTCCGGGAATTTCGCCAACTCGGAGCTGGCAAGGCTCGCTACAAAGGTTGCTAGTAAAGATTTGGTATAGACTGGTAGATATAGCTAGATCCAGTCTCATCCTGCCAAGACAGAGGATGCCAGTCGACACAATGTCAAATGTTGGATTTTAAGGTTTTTTGCCCTTGTTTTTTTTTTTTTAAAGTCTTTTAAAAAATGAAAAAAAATGTCTTGTTAGAATCATAGAATCACAGAGTTGGAAAGGGCCGTACAGGCCATCTAGCCCAATCCCCTGCTCAGTGCAGGATCAGCCTAGAGCATCCCTGGCAAATCTTTGTCCAGCCGCTGCTTCAAGACGGCCTGTGAGGGGGAGCTCACCACCTCCCCAGGCAGCTGATACCACGGTTGCACAACTCTCACTGACAAAAAGTTTCCCCTAAGATCCAGCCAGTACCTTCCTGCCCATAATTCAAACCCATTATTGCAAGTCCTCTCCTCTGCTGCAAACAGGAATCGCTCCCTGCCCTCCTCTAAGTGACAGCCCTTCAAATACCTCAAGAAAGCCATGATGTCCCCCCACATGTCCAGACTAAACATTCCCAAGTCCCTCAGCCCCCAGCAATAGCAGCTGAAAGTAGGGGTGAACACTCGGTATATCCCAGGCTGAATAAATACTCCAAAATACCTTATCAGGATTTTTTAGGTATTTATTCAGCCAAATATAGATTAGAGAATCTGATTCGGCTACCAAAATAGCTGTGCCCGAATAAAAGCCGACATTATTCGGCTTTTATTCAGGCATGGCTAGAAGGCATTTAAAGTTTAAATGCCTTCTGAACTTGCTGAGTTGTGCCACAGTGACGGTGGCAGCACAGCTCAGCAAGTGAACTCAGAAGGCATTTCACCTCGCTGATCTGGTTGAATTCAGCCTTCAGGGTTTAGATTTAACACAGAGGTCGAGGGAAGTTCTCAGAAACTTGGCTGTGCTTCGGATCATACACACTATGTATTCTGAGCTACCACTCCTCTTTCCCCACCTTCCCTCTCTGAAAGACTGGGGGATCGATGGATCTGAGAGTCCCAGGTTTTAATCCCCTCTGCACCTTGGAAGCTCACTGGGTGACCTTGGGCTGGTCACACTCTCTCAGCATAACCTACCTCACGGGGTGGTTCTGAGGACAAAACGGAGGAGAATGGTACAAGCTGGTTTGGGTGTCCATTGGGGGAAAAGGCAGGATATAACTGAGTTTTAGGGAACTCTTAACCCCCTGTTCTTCTACCCCAGGTAGGCTGCTGTTGGCCAGGAATAAGACTGCAGCTATAAAATGCTTTTTTCATTAAAAAAGGTAATCAATTCCGGCTGCCCTCCGGATTTTTCAGGCTACGGTTATCTCATGCCTGCTTTATAGAATCCTTGTGTGGATCAGGGGTCATTTCATAGAAAAAGAGGTGCAGAAGCTCATTAGCATAACTCATATGCACAACTCATTTGCATATGCCACACCCCCTAACATACCGAAAGTGTGTCAGAAGGCAACACCCACCCCTCAGACTCCACTCCACAGGTGAGTGAAACTGACCTGCTCTTCCTCCATTCCCTTCCCCATCCAGTACTTTGTGCAATACAAATAAGCATAAAGAACACACCCTCATTCTCTTCCTGCTCCCTTGAAACCACCAGGTTTCAAGTAGACTTGAGATACCCAGGACATGTGCACCACCCATCCCTTCCCCTTCCCCTCCCCACAACAAGACACCCTGTGAGGTAGGTGGGGCTGAGAGAGGTCTTTTGAGAACTGCTCATGAGAGAACAGCTCTGAGAGAACGTGTGACTGGCCTGAGGTCACACCAGCAGCTGCATGTGGAGGAGTGGGGAATCAAACCTGGTTCTCCCAGATTAGAGTCCAACTCCTGACCACTACACCAAACTGATAGGGTGGAAGCTGCTGAAGGGTTGGTGAAATTTCTCCAGTACTTATGTGCCATGTATACTTAGAAATGGTATACTTAGAAAATTTATATGCCACCTTGAGCAAGTCTCTGGAAAAGCAGCACACAGTCATAAAAGGAACAATGATAAAATTATCAATATTAAAACAAAACATTAAAAACAATAAAGACCCTAGCAGGGCTTTCCCCGGGGCGCTGTGCCTCTGCACTGCTCGGGGAAGCCGAGGAGGGGGCGGGGCTTGGTCATGTGCCCGCCCCCTGGGCTCCTCACTCCCGGAGCTGCGCTCCTGTGCGCTCCTGCTCCAATGGACCCCTGGTGTGGATTCAAAACTTTAACAAAGAAGTTGAACATATAAATATTATCTTTTTACGCAAGATCCTTGGTCTTCCCAACTCTGTAGCTTATTCTGCTATCTGTGCAGAGCTGGGCATCCAGCTTATTGAAACGCAATTGTGGATCACTGCCATCAAATTCTGCCATTGCCATGCTCCCCCCCCCCCAGTGGCTGGGCTCATTGAAAGAGGGGCGCTGTATCTGTATGTACACACATGGAGTAATTGTCCCCCTGCTTTCCTGCCTGCTAACCCTCTACCTTGGCCAGGGGTTTGATCTCTACACAGGTCAAGAGGTAGGCCCGTAGGTGATCAGTTTAGTTGCAGGCTGAGATCTTTAAACAGAAAAAAACCCAAAATCTTTATGTAACTAGAAAACACTCCTAATAACTAAGAACACAGCAGCAGCAAAGAAGAACAAGGATTTTGGGGTTACAGAATCTTAAGAAAAGAACCAAAAACATTATTTGTTCAGTGTAAATCCAGATGATCTGTCTAGATTGTGAGAACAAGAATTTGGATTTGTCGTAGATCATGCCCCCACTAATGACCCAGCTCTTAAAGTTTACCATTATTTCATCAGGGTAATATGTGCTGTTATATTTAATAGATATTGTTTAGATAACGCAGCACGATTGGGAAGGAACAGTGCTTCCTGTTCTTTTGGCTTCATTCTAACCCCTGAGGTGAAATTTTCATATCTAAGAGGCCAGAAGCGTTAAGGCGTTGTATACAGCTGCCAGCACGGTATCAGCAAATGCTGGGAGGTTTTGAGGGCAGTAATAATGAGTAATCATCATATGGTGTTATGTGTAGAATAGCCAGGAGATCCTAAGATTGTCTGGCAGCCAGAAGTCCTAGCTCTTTAGCATTATGCACCATTAGGTGGCAAGCAAGACTTGTCTGTAAGCCAAGAGATGTTTCAGAGGTGGGTTGCCATAGCCTGACTCTGCATCACCCCCCTGGTATTCCTTGGAGGTTGCCCCTCCAAATACTAGCCAGGGCAGACCCTTCACACTACTCCATTTAGGGTTTGGGCAGCTGGCATGTACCTGTCCTGTCTGGGGAATCAGGTACCTGGCTTCCATCAGTGGTTCCCATCTACTTCACATAGGGCAAAAGCCACCCCTTTCTTGGTCCCAATGTGTGTGTTGAGGGGCATCGGTAGGATTGGGGGGGGGGCTATCCAGACATATCCAGGGCCCCAGAATCACTAAGACTGGCCATAGGGTGATGCTTGAGAAAGGTGAAGTTTGTGGAGGATGCGACATCACTTCTGGGTGACGTTCTAGGAATTTCACCTAATCACTATGGTAAAGATCATAGAGACACTGAGAAGATTCCTATGGATAACTTTTTCCAGGCATTTTTTTTCTCCCGTTCCTTAATTTCTCAAAGGTAATGGATCACAGCTTCACCCAAAAAGTGATTAACACATGGAATTCACTGCCACAGGAGGTGGTGGTGGCTACAAGCTACTCTGCAAGTTTGGAGCATCTCCCCCAAACCCCCTCCCCTCCAGTTGCTTTTAAAGTTGTCGCCGCATTTCGGCGGCAATTCGGCAGCAGGCTGAATCAGATCAGGGAATCTGATTCGGCCCGTGGCTGCCCTAGTGGCCACTCCTGTGCTGGTGGAGCTTCGCTCTGCCTCACTCCGGCCCCAAAGGACCCCTGGGTATAGATAGGAACTCTCAGTCTGGGGCAAGTGATGCACTGTATTCTTGGTGCTTGGGGGGGGGGCAACAGTGGGAGGGCTTCTAGTGTCCTGGCCCCACTGCTGGACCTCCTGAGGGCACCTGGTGTCTTTGGCCACTGTGTGACGCAGAGTGTTGGACTGGAGGGGCCACTGGCCTGATCCAACATTGGCTTCTCTTATGTTCTTATGGGGCTAAGGGCGGGGGCCCTGGCACCACCCCATACTTTCAGGTTGAAAGTGCCTGCTAGGGCTGCCAACCTCCAGGTGGGGCCTGGAGATCTACAGACTACAGAGATCAGTCCCCGAGGAGAAAATGGCTGCTTTGAAGGGCGGACTCTATGCCATTAACTCCACTGAGGTCCGGCCCCTCCCTGACCCGCTCCATCACAGACTGCACCCTTAAATTTCCCAACCTGGCTCTGGCAACCCTAGACATCGACCAAACAATTCTGTAATGTGACAATATGGTATGTCAGAGCCCAGCTGCCATATTTCTCTCTCCCCCTCTCTCCTGTATATCACTAATTTAGGTATTGCTGATTGACGTTAAATTCATTCCTGTTGTCTTTTGCTCAAAGGGTGGGAAGTTGTCGGCTGGATATTAGGAAAAACTTTTTTACAGCGAGAGTAGTTCAGCAGTGGAATCGGCTCCCCCTCCCTGGCAGTCTTCAGGCAGCGGCTGGAGAAACCCTGGCCAGGGATGCTCTAGGGCTGATCCTGCATTGAGCAGGGGGTTGGACTAGATGGCCTGGATGCCCCCTTTGAACTCTATGATTCTGTTGTTGTTGTTGTTTTGGGGGGGAATACACCAATAAATGTTGCATGTGTTTTTCCAAAGACAATACTCTGAAGGTTTTTAGGTGTTCCTTAAAATATTGCAATTGATAAATGGGGAAAATATGCACAAAGAAAGCTTCCGTGAGAAAGAAAAATTGGGGGGATCTCATGGATGGCTTCATCCTTCTGTGTCTTAATTTCTCCTTCTTTCATTTCCTGGCCACATTAGGCTCTGCGAGAGAGGCTCGGAACAGCACCTGCGTTTCTGAGGCCCTTGAGAAAGATTGTTGTTGTTAACAGTGATTTGCATAGCATGCATGTTAAATTGCCATGTGTTTTTCAGGACCCGCAAGCCCTGAAAACCCATTGCAAAATAAGTAATTTAGGTCAAGAAAAGTTACTGTGTCCCATTACCGGACCGCAAGCTTCCTCCAGGAAACAAACAAGCCCCAAAGCATTGGAGGATATTTTGAAATGGGGAAGGAAGTCCAGTTGATTGCAAGCATTAATCTTTTCAAATTAGTTTTTTATTCATTTTGTTCATTTATAACAACAATATACAGGATAAGTGTATACTTTATTTCTAGTCTATAGATTGTTACATTCCATCTTCGTACATTTAATGATTACCATAGGAGGACGGTATTTAATACATCAGGTATAGTTTCATTAGTAGTTAGGTGTGTTATGATGGGAGACCATATATATGTAATATCATTATGTCCTCCAATAGTTTTTGTTTGTTTCATTATATCTGAATTTTTTCCCATTATGTAAGGGCTCCATAGTTTTTTGTACCAGAGCTTTACAGATAGTTTGTTTTTGGATTAATCTAAGTAAATCCGTTGTGTTCCCACTTAGATTTAAGCAGCTTAATTTGCTGGTGTTTCTGATGCCTTTTCGTACACGACAGGCAAGTGTATTAGTATTGCAGTGGTATGCCGAATATATTCTGAAATGATCGGGCCTTGCAGGAGATAACAAGAGAGCGCACGAATCCTTCACAACGAACTTCATACATCTGTTGCCGTATTAGGAGATTGGAACCGAATGTTTGCCTGCGCTTCAGCTGTCCGAAATGGAAGCTACCCAGCATCAACTTCACATCTCAGGGGACGAAATTGTTCATAACAAAGAACTGGGTTTGTTCCTATCCCGTCATTAAGTGTGGCTATATTAGTATAAACCCGAAGTGTTTTTGAATCGGGATTTATTAAATGGCACACTTTTCTCTAAGCAGCCGCCCACGGCAATGATGATTTCAAGTCTGATTGGTTGGATTTGGATCCAGTTTCACGGAACATAGTTTGCCGTACTGAGAGTGCAAAGAACACTGATCGTTTGTTTTCCTCCTTGAAAGCATGCTGAAGACTTATTATAAATCCAACAACTACTCTGAATACATGAACTATATATTATAAATCAGGATGGGTAGCCGTGTCAGTCTGTCTGTAGCAGTAGAAAAGAGCAAGCGTCCAGTAGCACCTTAAAGTCCAGTAGAACCTTCGTGAGTCTGAAGAAGTGAGCAGTAGTCAGTGGTCTGGGAAAGACCTGGTTTTGTGATACCTTTTGTGGGCACTTAACTTTCAACGGTTTGTTGGTGGTGGTGGAAAGTGCTTTCAAGTTGCAACTTTCTTATGGTAACCCCATAAGATTTTCAAGGCAAAAGTTGTGCAGAGGAGGTTTGTCATTGCCTGCCTCTGGGTAGCAACCCTGGACTTCTTTGGAGGTCTCCCATCCATGGACAAACCAGGGCTGACCTTGTTTAGCTTCCAGGATCTGGGACAGGGGTCATTTTGTAGAAAAAGAAGTGCAGGAGCTCATTAGCATCACTCATTTGCACAACTCATTTGCATATGCCACACCCCCTAACATACCGGAAGTGTGTCAGAAGTGAGCACCCACCCCTCAGGCTCCACTCCACAGGTGAGTGAAACTGACCTGCTCTTCCTCCAGTCCCTTCCCCATCCAATACTTTGTGCAATAAAAATAAGCGTGAAGAACACACCCTCATTCTCTTCCTGCTCCCTTGAAACCACCAGGTTTCAAGTAGACTTGAGAGACCCAGGACATGTGCACCACCCATCCCTTCCCTTTCCCCTCCCCACAGCAAGACACCTTTTGAGGTAGGTGGGGCTGAGAGAGGTCTTTTGAGAACTGCTCATGAGAGAACAGCTCTGAGAGAACTTGTGACTGGCCCAAGGTCACACCAGCAGCTGCATGTGGAGGAGTGGGGAATCAAACCCGGTTCTCCCAGATTAGAGTCCAACTCCTGACCACTACACCAAATTGATGGGGTGGAAGCTGCTGAAGGGTTGGTGAAATTTCTCCAGTACTTATGTGCCATGTGCCCAGATAAAAAATGGTACACTTAGAAAATTTATATGCCACCTTGAGCAAGTCTCTGGAAAAGCAGCACACAGTCATAAAAGGAACAATGATAAAATTATCAATATTAAAATAAAACATTAAAATCAATAAAGACCCCAGCAGGGCTTTCTCCGGGGCGCTGTGCCTCTGCACTGCTGGGGGAAGTCGAGGAGGGGGCGGGGCTTGGTCATGTGCCCGCCCATGGGCTTCTCACTCCCGGAGCTGCGCTCCTGTGCACTCCCACTCCAACGGACCCCTGATCTGGGGAGAATGGGCTAGTCTGGGCCATCCAGGTCAGGATACTTGAATGGTTTACTTGGTCATATACTAGGTAAGTGCCATCATCTCAATGGACTTTAGGGTGATCTCAGCAAGGGCCGTTGAAGGCAAGTAAGAAGCAGAGGTGGCTGTCCATTGCCTTCCTCTGTAGGTCATTCCTTGGCTGTCTCCTGTCTAAGCACCGACCCTGTTTAGCTAGCGAGATCTGACAATGTCAGGCTATACCATGCTGCATCCCTCCCTTGATCATATAACTATTTTATGATATTATCATGTTATTATATATAAGAAAGCCCAGGGCTCGTTTCGTAGCAGGAGCTCCTTTGCATATTAAACCACACACCCCTGATGTAGCCAGTCTTCCAAGAGCTTACAGTTGCCCCTGTAAGAAGAGCTCCGTAAACTCTTGGAGGATTGGCTACATTAGGGGTGTGTGGCCTAATATGCAAAGGAGCTTCTGCTATGAAATAAGCCCTGAGAAAGCCTGTGTTGTTAATAAATCCAGATGGGAATTCTTTCTTCAGATGATGGGCTATATTCAGTTTCCTGGAATGGATTAGAAAGTATATCTTAATTATCTTTTTTTAAAAAAGGTCTTAAAGGCATCACCGGACTCAAACCTTGTTCTGTTGCTTTAGACCAACGCGGCTACTTACCTGGATCTATCCCTACCTTAACTCTGCTGACCTAGGCATGCCGACCCATGCCACGGTAACATCCAGATTGGGTTGCTGCAACAGAGACCTTGGGGTTGTCTGTCCTTGAGCACAAATCTCAGTTATGAGGCAGTCTGACTTTTATTCAGGGGTCGTCGCTTGGAGGAACATAAAACACTTCTGCTCTTACATTTACAACGCAAGATGATGTTTTTCACCTTTAAAGCCCTTCGAGAGCCAGTTTGGTGTCGTGGTTAAGTGCGCGGACTCTAATCTGGGAGAACTGGGTTTGATTCCCCACTCTTCCACTTGCACCTGGCTGGATGACCTTGGGTCAGCCACAGTTCTGTCAGAGCTGTTCTTGAAAGAGCAGTTGTCTCAGAGCTCTCTCAGCCCCACCTACCTCACAGGGTGTCTGTTTATAAGCCGCTCTGAGACTCCCAAGTGAGTGAAGGGCGGGATATAAATCCAATCTCTTCTTCTTCTTCTTCTTTTTCTTCTTCCCTAACTTTTTGCACCTACTGACCTTGTGTGACCTTGGAAGCTGAGCAGGCTTGGCCCTGGATGGGAGACCCCCAAGGAAGTCCAGAGTTGCTATGCAGAGGCAGGCAATGGCAAACCACCTCTGAACATCTCTTGCTTTGCAAACCCTGCAGGTTCACCATAAGTCAGCTGTGACTTGAGGGCAATTAATTATTGCCCTGACCCAGATGGCCCAGGCTGGCCTGATCTCATCTGATCTCGGAAGCTAAGCAGGCCCTGGCCTGGTTAATACTTCGATGGGAGACCACCAAGGAAGTCCAGGGTTGCTGCACAGAGGCAGGCATTGGCTAACCACCTCTGACCGTCTCTTGCCTTGAAAACCCAACAGGGTTGCCATAAGTCAGCTGTGATTTGACAGTACTTTCCCCCTCTGCCCCCACTTTGTATTTCTTCAGCTCGGGAAACAGAATTTTTTTTTGGCGGGGTAGGATCGATAGTTTGGAATGACTTTCCTGGCACTGTTGCAATCCATATTTTAAGGACCCTTCTCAAGGACTGATTTCCCACAAGGCGCTGCCTTGGCGTCATTCCTCTGTTTTCCCCGATTGCGTGCTTCAATTTCTCACTATTTGCCGCATGGTGCATTTTGACCTGCGGCTTCGCACGATTTCCCCTGCGGCTTCAGTGATCCTGTTTTTTGAGGATCACTGAAGCTGTGGGGAAAATCGGGTGGGGCTGCATGTTAAAATGTGCCCCATGGCAAATAGTGGGAAATTCAAGCACACAATCGAGGAAAATGGAGGAATGATGCTGGGGCAGCGTCTTGTGGGAAATCGGTCAAGGTGTTGTTTTATGGAGGCCTCTTTCAAGGCTGATGCAGTAGAAAAGAGCTTTAAGACTAGCAAAATATGTGGCAGGGGATGAGCTTTCATGAGTCACGGCTCACCTCTTCAGATACAGCTAGAATGGGAGTCCATCTGTCCTACTTACTGGAAAGTTGAGTGATTTCAGATGCCAAATTACATTAGCAGGAAAATGACAATAGCAGGCAAATAACAATAGCAGGCTGATGCAGCGTTCGAATATTTTGATAGGCAGCTTCAGAGAAAGGAAGCCCTGAAGGCTGTTGTGGATTATTTATACGTGTGGTTGGATTTTGATGATGTTTTCACCTGTCTTTGTAACTGAACATTGTGAGGTGAGCGACGCTGAATTGTTGGGAAAAGACGAGCTAGCATAAACGTTTAAATAAATAATGAAATAAACAGCAGGGCAGAGAGGACAGACCGCAGGGAAATGCCATGGGCCCATGCGACAGTCCCCCGAAGTGATCTTCTGAAACTGGCGGGTCAGTAGGACAGGACCCTTGGGAATAGAAGAAGAAGGAGAGATTGGATTTATACCCTGCCCTTCACTCGGAGTCTCAGAGGGGTTTACAATCTCCTTTCCCTTCCCCTCCCCACAACAGACACCCTGGGCGGTAGGTGGGGCTGAGAGAGTTATTTTGAGGACCCCTCTTGAGAGAACAGCTCTAAGAGGACTTGTGACTGGTCCAAGGCCACACCAGCAGTTGCATGTGGAGGAATGGGGAGTATAGAGAAGTGGGGAGTCAAACCCGGTTCTCCCTGATTAGAGTCCGTGCTCTTAACCACTACACCGAACTAAATATGTGGTATCCGGTCTCGACTCATCCTGTGCAGAAGGACAGTACTGTTGATAGTGCTGAAAGCTTGACTGATGTGGTTTAGTATGTATGTTCACCAAATCACACCTGCTACCTGTCTCTTTTTACCAAGAAAGCCATGGGTCCACCTTTGAAACCTTGGGTTAGATTTATTGGCTGTGGAGAATTTCCTCCTGGAACAGGCTAGCCCGATCTCGTCAGATCTCAGAAGCTAAGCTGGGTTGGCCTTGGCTAGTACCTGGGGAGGGGGAGGAACTGCCAAGGAAGCCCAGGGTTGCTATGCAGAGGCAGGTAATGGAAAACCACCTCTGAACACTCCTTGCCTTGGAAACCCTACGGGGCAGCCATAAGTAGGCTGCGACTCGGTGGCACTTTCTACCGCCACCTACTGAGGATTATCCACCGTGGTTCTTTGTCCACTCCTTGCTTGGACTTCTGTTACTTTCACAGTCCAGCTTTCCTGGTCTTCTGTTGCAGAGAGGCTGTTTGCTAGAGCAGGTGCCTATAGATTCCGGTGCTGACCTCTACACTTACAGTGCAAGAGACCCAGACATTCTCATCTGAGTGTTGCATCACCCAGACGTTCACATGAACTCTAGAATGGGAAGGGTTTTACCCAAGTTGATCGGTTGCCACGTAAAGTATTATTTCCTGTTGATGGTCAACGGGAACCCATTCAGAAAGGATATTTCGACAGAAAGCTTTGACACGTGTATCGTGTTGGAGCTGCTAAAGTCAGAAGAGGAGGAGGAGGAGGAGATTGGATTTGTACCCTGCCCTTCACTCGGAGTTTCAGAGTGGCTTAAAGTCTCCTTTTCCATCCCCCTCCCCACAACAGACACCCTGTGAGGTAGGTGGGGCTGAGAGAGCTCTGAGAGAACTGCTTGTGAGAGAACAGCTCGGACAGAACTATGGCTTGCCCAAGGTCATCCAGCAGGTGCAAGTGGAGGAGTGGGGAATCAAACCCGGTTCTCCCAGATCAGAGTGCGTGTTGGTCTTAAAGGTGCCACCGGACTCAAACTTTGTTCTACTGCTTCAGAGCAACATGGCTAACCCACCTGGATCTATCAAAATAAACGTAGCCCCATCTGCGGATACTTAAATCTGCAGATTGGGGCCATGTTGACAGAAGGGAGATATTTCTCCTATCTAGGAGGATCCTAGTCTGAAAAATCCGTAACATTAGAAAGGGGGAGAGCCCCAAAACCCTCAAAATAGAGCACAAGCACAGACAACTGTCTCGAGGGACATCACATGTGATGAAGAAATATGATTCACTACAGAGCAAGAAGTTTAAATATATTTTCATAATACAACATCATAGTTGTTTTCCCCTGGAGAAAATGGCTGCTTTGAAGGGTGGACTCTATGGCATTTTACCCGGCTAAAGTCCCCCCCTCCCCAAACCCCGCCCTCTCCCGAACCCACCCCCAAAGTCTCCAGGTATTTTCCAACTCAGACCTGGCAACCCTATTTGGCTATGATGCATTGGGCATGAATTTCAGCAAGTTACTTGGAATGCGATCCCGTGCAGACTTATACCCTTCTAACCCCACTGAAAGTCAATGGCCTTAGAAAGGTGTTACTTGGCTGAGGATGGCTCCGTTACAATGTGAACCAAGGATTAATTAAACTAGCTATGGGCAAATCAACTATCTGAATGTCAGCCAATCCACAATGGTGAGGAAAATGCAAAGAAATCAGGGCCTACGACCATGGTTTATTTATTTATTATTTATAAATTAGTTTAACGTATACCCCGCCCTCCCCACTGAAGCAGGCTTAGGGCAGCTTACAGGCCCGTTGGCAGCATAAAAGCATGAAGACAGGGAAGACAGATTAAAATCATAAAAACAAATTCAGAAGGAGGTTTGAGGTTAACTTGGTAATAACGGTTAATCTTCTTTATGGCTTCATTTGAGGTATGAACCAGGATGGCCTGGGCTTAACCCTGTCATGTTTTCCTACCACCACCTTGCTTGGTTCCCAGTAGATCACAAAGCAGAATTTTGGCTCACAAGACTCCACAGCTTAGAGGGAGCATTGATTACAACTGATCTCCAGACGACAGTGATCAGTCCACCAGGAGAAAATGGCTGTTTTGGAGGGTGGACTCTATGGCACTTTAGCCTTGGGAAGTCCCTCCCCTCCCCAAACCCCGCTCTCCTCAGGCTCCACCCCCCAAATCTCCACAGGATCTGGCAGCCCTACCGACTTCTTCGTCTTCACAAGCCTTCCCACCCAGGAAACCCGTGCCTGGGATCTGTTATAGGGACATAGTCCGAAAATGGCAGACTGACAACTGCAGAGAACTAAGGCGGAGCCCTGTCTTGGAACGATAAGTTTAAGATCCCTTCATGTACAATAAATCCTCTAGAAACATTGCCGGGCAGATGACACAGTTGCAGTTCTTAAACCAGAGAACATTCTGGATCCTATAATTTTAGGCTGGAAAATTCTGAGAAAAACAAGCAAAGCAGCTTTTCATATGGTCAGGGTTTCTATGATCTTTAGGGGGGAAAAAAGAGAAACTGCAAGAAAACCACAATTCCTCCTTTGCTTGTCAACTGCTTTACAAGAAGGAACGCTAGCCACTGTGGGTGGATGTGGCAGGAAACTGCCACTTATATCCCGAAGAACAGCACTTTTATTCTTCAGAAATAGAAACGCAACGTGGCACAAAGACCTGCTTGTATCATACGGCTGGCGTTTTTGCTGGAGGAACGGACAATGGACACGGCCGTGGTTATTGTCCGTGGGCTATTCTTTAAATAGAAGCGTATGGACTGAAAATTCTTTCTAAGTTGCAAAAAATATAAAAAAATAATTATGCAGGTTGTGTGAATGATTGTTTTCCTGCCTTAAAAAACTTCCTTAATGTAAAAAAGTTAAATGCTCGATCAAGTGTTGGTATGTTGCATTGTTATGCGGTTGCCAAAAGGCTTGGAGAAAATTGCCTTATCCCTTTAACAACGGCAAAATAACCTTTTTCATGGCATGGAGGCAAAAGATGTCCTATTAAGGCCTCTGTTAAAAGGACAGGATATTATCCCTCTAAGCAAATGGCAACACGATTGAAGCAGTGGCCACAATAGTGGGGTTTGCATGGAGGTCCCTAGAGGGACGGAGGGACTCTTAACCGAGCACCCACTGTCTCCTTTGCATGTCGGTCTTCTCATAAAAAAAGGACTGCAGTGGCTCAGTGGTTAAGACACTGAACTGAATAGGTACTTCATTAATTCAATGCGGTATTTTGAATTTTTAAAAATATCACACTTTTCGTTGTGGCTGAAGGTAGCTTGCCAGTTGCAAGTAAAAAATATCACGATTTGAAACATACCCAGTAAGATCCCAAATAACTCTCTTACTATCAAAAGATGCCTGCATATTTGAGCCTGAGGGCATGTTGGGAGTTCTGACACAGAGGGGTGAGCACAACCACAAAATGGCTGCCACAGGAGGGAACCTGTCTCAGAAGACTTCGGAAATCTCAGAACCTGTTTTTTTGTGATCAAGCAGGCTAGTTTGGATCTATCTTGAAGCCCCAGTTTCTGAGGGAAACTTGTGAATGATCAGTGGTTTCTGAGAGGAGCTCACATTTGCACTGTGAGAATCCTGAGGTGGAGGGAAGGCCAGTATTCATCTCAAGAATATAAACTTGGCTGCTAACCACTGCCAGCTTTCCTATATTATCAACTGGAGCCTTAGAAATGAATGGCCCGAGCAAGACTGTGTTACACCTATAAACAGTTTCTGTTAGGATCACCAACTCCCAGGTGGTGGCTGGAGATCTCTTGGGCTTACAACTGATCCCCAGGTGACAGAGATCAGTTCACCAGGACAAAATGACTGCTTTGGAAGGCAAACTGTATGGCATTCTACCCCACTGAGATCCCTCCCCTCCCTAAACCCCATCCTCTTCAGACTCCACCCCCGAACCTCCAGGTATTTCCAACCAGGAGCAGGCAACGCTAGTTTCTGTCTTCTTTTCTGAACCTCCTTATTCTGCTACCCCTGGGAGCAAATAAAAGTCAGACTGATTTCCCACAAGGCGCTGCTCCAGCGTTGTTCTTCCCTTTGCCCTGATTGCATGCTTGAATTTCCCACTATTTGTCCCATACCACATTTTGACCCACGGCTTCGCCCAAATTCCCCCACGGCTTCAGTGATCCTCAAAAAACAGGATCACTGAAGCCGCGGGGGGAGTTTGGGCAAAGCCGCAAGTCAAAATGCGGCACGTGATACAAAAGGTGAGATAGATTCAGGTGCTGGTCAGAAGCAGCAAAACAAAGTTTAAGTCCAGCGGTAGCTTTAGGGCCAACAAAGTTTTATTTCCGGTATAAGCTTTTGTGTGCATGCACACAATAAAAAAATTGTTGGTTTTAAACAATTTAAACGCTGGACTAAACTTGAAAGGTGAGACAGGCATTCTCATAACTAGCTGTCTGACTAGGAGCAGGAAGAGGGACAGCCGGAAGTCCCTAAGATTAGCTGTCTAGGCAGAAAGTCGAGTTGCCAACTCCGGGTTGGGAAATTCCTGCAATACTGGCTCAGCTGGTCACCATGGTTATCATGCACTGGAAACTGGATACACAGTCCGAAATCAAGTCAGACAACAGAGCTGAAGGTCAAAAAGCTGGGAAATCAGTCACAGGCTGCAGGAGCTAGGACCGGATGCCAAACAGCCAGGATCAGGTTTGAGCTTGCACTGTTGCTTCCACGCTGAGGCAGGTGCATGGGTAGGGTTGCCAGCCTCCAGGTGGGGCCTGGGGATCTCCCGCTTTTATAACTGATCTCCAGCTGACAGAGATCAGCTCCCCTGGAGAAAATGGCTGCTTTGAAGGGTGGACTCTATGGCATTGTACCATGCTGAGCCCCCTCCCCTCCCCAAACCCCACCCTCTCCAGGCTCCACCCCCAAAGTCTCCAGGTATTTTCCAACCTGCACTTGGCAACCCTATGCGTGGAGGTGTTTATGACCAGGTCTTCCCTTCCCTGGGAGTCAATCTGCCAAGACTCATAGCCCCTCACAACTGACTTTGCAAGAGCTGCAGTCTGGCATTCTTCCTTCACTCTTGCACATCCAGCCTGCTGGCGTGCCTTGCGTCTGGTACACTCAAGAGAACTAGGAGGGGATTCTGGCCTCGGGGTATCTCTGCCTGGGGGTGCTGGGCCAGGCTCTGGATCAGTGTCTCCCTCTGGTTGCACCTCCTGTGCAGCTGCTGTGGTCTCTTCTCCCTCAGGTGCTGTTAAGGGTTCCTCTGCTAGGCTGACTTCGGAGGAGGCTGGGTTGCTCCATGCTTCTTCCTCCTCCTCTGAGGAGTAGTCAGCCTCAGCAGAGCCAGTACCCACAACACCTGGAGATTTTGGGGTGAAGCTTGGGGCCGGTGGAATATGAGGTGGGGAGAGACCTCCGTGGGGTATTAATGCCATGGAATCCACCCTCCAGAGCAGCCATTTTCTCCAGGGGACCTGATTTGTACAGTCTGGTGATAAGTCATAATTCTGGGAGATCTCCAGGCGCCTTTTGGAGGTTGGCAACCCTAGCTACCAACCTAGATGGCAGAGTTAGCACAGATGGCTGTGAAAGTAGAAAAGGATACTATAGAAAGAGGGAGGGGGAAGGTCATACATATTTTTTTGCCTTCTTTTTTCAAAACTGTTTTTGGCCATTAAAGACCGCCAGATGGTTGTCAGGCCAGGCGTATGCGCATGACGTCACAGCTTTGTCACTCTCTCCACGGCGACCTCATTTATAAACAAATGTAGCCATCTTGTCAGATGTAAGATATGGGGTTTGTGAACGTTAATTGCCCCACTCTGCTAAATATCAAAATCAATGAGTCCGTGTGCAGGGAAACATTGCCGAAATGCTCTGGAATGTCTCAGTGGGAGAACTTTTTTTTGGGGGGGGGGGGGGTTAAAAAAAGGCCACAATGAGCGTTAATTCTTGAACTGCAAAGAATCAGTTACGGCTGTGAGTATAATATGAGGGCTGCCATTTTGCTTTGAGTCTGTCAACCTTTTAATTGGTGTTACGTGGCCTTTTGAAGACCCGTCGGCAGGAACAGCCTGACCCAGATCCACTGCACACTTCGCAAAAATTGTAATGGACATTTGAGCTTCCCTTGTTTGCTGTGCCTATGCACTCCAGATTAATTTCCTCATCGAGGTGCTTGCAATTCAAAATGAATGGCATAATGAGTAGTTTAGCATGGGCCCAGAGTGGCATTCAACATGGCATAGGGTTACCAGCCCCCCCCCCCCAGTAGAGGTTGGGGTCTCCCACCGCCCGGCCCTGCCCCCAGCTGCCGATCAGCTGGCTGGCACGAGGGGCATAGCTGGAGAAAGGAAAGGCATAGGAAGTGATGTCATCACATCAGCGACATCCAGGTATTTGGGCAAAAACTCTATGGTAGAAACCATAGATTACCATAGATTTTTTTTGCCCAAATACTAGAGCATCACGATGATGTCGCAGTGTGATGCCGGTGACGAGGCCTGGGCCCTTCTCTTTCTCCAGGTAAGTTTCCCCCATCTCCCATCAGTTACCAGGAGGGATCTGGCAACCCTAACATTATTTATGTATTTATTTATACGTTAGATTTGTGAATCGCCCAGTCTCTGAGTACACTGGAAGATGTACAACGAAGTTAAAAACCTCAACATGACATTGTTAAAATCAGTAAGTCACCAGTAAACCATTATGGCTGGCAGATACCTTCTCACGCTCTCAGTTTAGTGACTTGCTTGGATTAAGTCTGCCTGGGGAAAACAGAGTTGCCAATTCTGGGTCAGGAACTTCCTGGATATTTGGGGGAGTAGGACCTTAACGATGGGCTGCAGTGGCTCAAGTGGTTCAGACGCTGAACTGCAGACGTGAAGGTCAGCAGTTCAGCAGTTTGGGACCCGAGTGCTGCGTGACGGAGTGAGCTCCCATCTCTGGCCCCGGCTCCTTCCAACCTAGCAGTTCGAAAGCAAGAAATGGCAAGTAGATAAATAGGTACCACTTTGGTGGAAAGGTAACAGCATTCCGTGTGCCTCGGCGTCTAGTCATGCCGGCCAAATGACCACGGAAACATCTTTGGACAGCGCTGGCTCTTCGGCTTGGAAACGGAGATGAGCACTGCATCCTTAGAGTCGGATTTGACTGGCTTTCGAGCAAGGGAAACCTTCACCTTTAGGACCTTAATGAGGTGCAGTGCCATAGAGTCCACCTCTCTATAAAGTAGAGTCTAGTGTCCACTCAGGCGCCCTGAGCCTGTTCTCGGGGAGGGCAGAGTATTAAATAAATAAATAAAGTAGTCATTTTCTCCAAAGGAACTGATCTCGGTTGTCTTGAGAACAGTTGTAATTCTGGGAGATCTCCAGGCCCCACCCGGAGGTTGGCAACCCTGAGGGAGACCAGGACTGCCACTTTCTTGCCTGCGGCTGCTCAGTGGGGCAGTGTGGGGAGGAAACTCCAGAAAGCTGCCATGAAGCCGATGGTGTGACGTCACCTTCATCAAATACCCATGTTTATGATAACAGTTTTTCCTGAGTCCTAGGCCGCGGCCACACGGCCCTTTAATGCGGGAGGAAGTGCTGTTTCTTCCCGCATTTAAAGGGACTGATCACACCGGCCACGGCTAGTCCTGCGCCGAAGCGGGCTCAATTGCGGATTCCTCCCGCGTTTTCCGATCCCGGGAAAATCAACTGTTTCCCCAGTGGTCACGCAAGGAGCCCGCAATTGAGCCTATCTGGACAGCCCTCTCTCGCAATCATTGCGAGAGAGATCTGTCCAGATCATCCCTCCATTCCCCCCCCCCCTTTGCACCTGGGTGCTTGGGCACTCAAGCACCCAAGTACAGAAGGGGAAAAAAAAGAACCCTAGACTTACCAGGCGGCCAGCGGGGCTCGGGGAAGGGTGCCTCCCCCGGCTGCCGCCACCAGCCGCCGCCACCAGTTGCCGCCAGCCGCCTCCTCCTCCACTGGTTGCCGCCGCCACCACACGCCTCTGCCTCCCCCTCCTCCTCCTCTGTCGCCACTGCCTGCCTCCTCCTCTGGCGCCCGCCGCCTCTGCCGCATGCCTCCTCCACTGCTGCCCACTGCCGCCTCCTCCTCCATCGCTGCTGCCGCCGGGGTTGGGATGCATAAACATCCCAACCCGAAATTAAAAACCCTGGCCCCTTTAAATCTGGGAGGGCTCCCGGGTTTAAAGGGCAGTGTGATCAGGTGCAAGTGGAGTATCCCAAGCTCATGGAACTCCAGAGTCATACAAATAACTCCCCCTGGGGGCCTTTTGGTTCAGGGAAAAGTTGGGGGGGGGAGAGCAGGAACCCTTATTTTCTGATAATGTGCTGTCCTGATTCAGACTGACATCCTGAGGTATTGGAGATTCTGTATAAGATTATTACATCACTGAAGATGTATGTGTGAGTACAGCTGCCATGTGAAGAGATCCATGGCCTGCTTTATAAGTTTACCTCTCACACACACAATATATGAGATAACAACACCTAGTCAGGACTGATGTATAGTATGTTCTGGATGCGTGTTTTTAAAAATAATTTGGTGGAGTGGTTGGGAGTGCGGACTCTAATCTGGGAGAACCAGGTTTGATTCCTTACTCCTCCACATGCAGCTGCTGGTGTGACCTTGGGGCAGTCACAAGTCCTTTCAGAGCTGTTCTCTCATGAGCAGTTCTTGAAAGAGCTCTCTCAGCCCCAGCTACCTCACAGGGTGTCTGTTGTGGTGGGGGGAAGGGAAAGGAGATTGTAAGCTGCTCTGAGACTTCAAGTGAAGGGCGGGGTATAAATTCCATCTATTATTATTATTATTATTATTATTATTATTATTATTACTACTACTACTATTACTACTACTACTACTGATCACTGAGGAAGGCCCCTGAGGCCGAAACACATATGGTCTGTGTTGGTCATTTGACATGTTTATCAATGTAAGGGAGATTACAGCTTGTTCTGACCCTTAGTGCAGCCTGATATTCAGGCCCTATGTTAATAATTTTGATACTGTGTACACTATACAATGGGGCCGCAGTGGCTCAGTGGTTAAGACACTGAACTGCAGACTGGAAGATCAGTAGTTTGGCAGTTTGAGACCCGAGTGCTGCATGACGGAGTGAGCTCCCGTCTCTGGCCCCAGCTCCTGCCAACCTAGCAGTTCGAAAGCAAGAAACTGCAAGTAGATAAACAGGTACTGCTGCGGCGGGAGAGTAACAGCATTCCGTGCGCCTCGGCGTCAAGTCATGCTGGCCACATGACCACAGAAACGTCTTTGGACAGCGCAGGCTCTTCAGCTTGGAAACGGAGATGAGCACCGCCCCCTTGAGTCGGATTCGACTGGCTTTCGAGCAAGGGAAACCTTTACCTTTATGCTATATAATAAATATTTATTTCAATATTATTTTATCTGCTGTTGCTTGACACTTGTAGCATTATCAGGGTATTTCAGGGTATTTCAATGTGGTTCCCCTTTTTCTTTGTTGGATAAAAACAGACTCCATCCACAAATTCCAGACATGCCCTCTAAAACTGGTGTGATGAAATCGCTCAGGGGAAATAGCAGTCACACCTGACACAGCCCTTTCTGTGTCATGTTATCTCTGTGGGTGGACAAAGACTGAGAGCATCTATAGACTGTCTGGGAAAGGCAAAGGTTCCCCTTGCTTGAAAGCCTGTCAAATCCGACTCTAGGGTTGGTGCCTGCCTGAAAAAATAAAATTAATGCCAGATGTTGCCAATGAGAAAGTACAAGCCGCTACCAACAGCTGTTATTGCTAACTCTGTTAACACTAAAAAGAAAGAGATCGGTTTCTTAAAGAGATTGAGAATGTCATTGAAACATTCATTCTGGGTGGGAGGGGAGACCCTGTATTCTGCGACAGAAACCTAAACAAGGAGCCCTCACCAAAAAAAGCCCTAAATATTTGGTAGAGAATTCCCAGTAACTAAATTTGTTTTCTTTGTTACTTTTAATACAAAATCCTGAGACAAATGTGGGTGTTTTTGGCAATCTCTGAAAATGGAACCTGGCTAGAATATTGACCGTATTTTTGCAGCATACAAAGCTTTTGTTGCACACAATCTTTTTTTTTTGTGTTGTTCTTTGGTTGGTGCTCGTGTGTGCAAGCAAGCACACTCACACCCAAGTTCCAAATCTATCCCCCAGAATCCTGTTTATTCAGTGTTTTCCGAGTATATCATTCCTGGAGTGAGAACTTGTTGGTATGATGTTGGGATTGTTGCTGCCAATTTTACAAGCGCTGAAAAAAGGATGCTTATTCCAGAAAAGCTGACACAGCTTTACCTATAATAGAGCAAACCGAGACATCTGTTTTCTATAAGATTTTTGTTATCCTTACTTTGCAGCTTGGATCGTGCCGTTATTTTTCTCTTTCCTTTCACGTATGACATTTCGAGCCAATTCAAATGGTTTCTTGGGGGGAAATAAAGGGACATACCATAGGTTTCTTGGGACTTTTACTGCTTCAAAATGAAGGTGGGAGATCACGAATTGCTCATTCCTGTCAAAGACTCCCTGCATGTAGGAAACTAGGGTTTTAGTTTGAGCCAGTTTGGTTAAGGTTGCCAGATTTGGATTGGAAAATACCTGAAGACTTTGGTGGTGGATCCAGGAGAGGGCGGGGTTTGGGAAGGAAAGGGGCTTCAGCATGGTATAGTGCCATAGAGTCCACCTTTCAAAGCAGCCATTTTCTCCAGGGAAGCTGATCTCCATCAGCTGGGGATCAGTTCTAAAAGCAGGAGATCTCCAGGCCCCACCTGGAGGCTGGCAACCCTAAGTTTGGTGTGTGGTTAAAAGCGCGTACTCTAATCTGGGAGCATCGGGTTTGATTCCCCTCTCCTCCACTTGCAGCTGCTGGATGACCTTGGGCAAGCCATAGTTCTTTCAGAGCTGTTCTCTTACAAGCAGTTCTCTCAGAGCTCTCTCAGCCCCACCTACCTCACAGGGTGTCTGTTGTGGGGAGGGGAAGGGAAAGGAGTTTGTAAGCCCCTCTGAGATTCTGAGTGAAGGGCAGGGTATAAATCCAAATTCCTCCTCCTCCTCTTCTGTTGCCAACCTCCAAGTGGTGGCTGGAGATCTCCCGCTATTACACCTGACCTCCGGGTGATAGAAAACAGTTCGCCTGGGGAAAATGGCTGCCTTGGAAGTTGGACTCTATGGCATTGTGCCCCAAACCCCACCCTCCTCAGGCTCCACCCCCAGAATCTCCAGGTAATTCCCAACCTGAATCTGGCAACCCGAGTTCTAGCCTACTCTAGAAACCTGGTATTTCATCTCCAGATGTGTTGAGCATCAGGAGTCATTAGAAATATGTGATTTTCTATTTCTAGCCCTATTCCACCCTCCAAAAAAAAAATCTTATTGTGTGCTAAAGGAGCCACGTTTTCTCTGTGGTTTTTTTTAAACCATAGTTTGCTAAGATGTGGAATTTAATTTAAGCTTAAGAAGGGACGTGTCGGACACCAAAAGACCGACACCTTTGAGAAATTGCTTTTGAAACGGTGCATATATGTGTTTGTCTGTGTGTATTTGTTTGGGGATTTTGTTTTGCAGTCAACTCACAGGCAAGAGCAGAGCAGAGCTGGTTTGCCATGGCCATCCTCTGCAGGGCAACCCTGGACTTCCTCGGTGGTCTCCCATCCAAGTACTAACCAGGGCTGACCCTCCTTAGCTTCTGGAATCTGATGATATCGGGCTAGCCTGGGCCATCCACGTCAGGGAGGTTCCTATATGATGGTGCTGTCAAGTCACAGCTGACTTATGGCAACCGGTAGGGTTTTCAAGGCAAGAAACATTCAGATGCAGTTCGCCCTTGCCTGCTTTCACATCACGACCCTGGTATTCCTTGGCGGTCCTGAACATGTGGAAGAGACCCACTTTGGTGTAGCGGTTAAGAGTCCGGACTCTAATCTGGGAGGACCGGGTTTGATTCCCCACTCTTACACACCTGGGCCAGTCATAAGTTCTTTCAGAGCTGTTCTCTAAAAGGACAGTCCTCGAAAGTGCTCTCTCAGCCCCACCTGCCTCACAGGGTGTCTGTTGTGGGGAGAGGAAGGGAAAGGAGATTGTAAACCGGGTAGTGAAGGGCGGGGTATAAATCCAATCTCCTCCTCCTTCCTCTTCTTCTCCCATCCAATGAATGAATGTCTCTGACTGGCAGCTAGTGGTGATAGATACTGCAGGAATGTTAACGGGATGTGTGTTGTTTTATGTGCTTCAACTAGGTTTTTTAAAGTGTGTACTGTAGGGGGCGGCTGTGGGCACGATGGTCCCCAATTACACCTTCCCTGGTGCCGGCCAACAGTTTTTAGAAAGTGGGCGAGGCCAGAGGGTGGTTTTGCTCAGCAGGGCTTCTGATTGGCCCTTGGAAATTTGATTGGCTGTGCCGATTTTTAAAAGAAGACTGCAGGGAAGCTGTGTGTGAACAAGAAAATACTTTCAAACGTTATGTTTGTTAAACAGGCATCCTATTAAGCAACTACTTCCTGAAGATGTGGAATATTTACTATTAGGATCATGCCTAGCCTCTCTCCCTGACATTTTGTGGTTGGCCCCGCCTCCCGCAGCAGCCATTTTGTGGTCGCGCCCACCAGAATCCCAAAGGTGCTCGCAGACTCGAAATGGTTAGAGACCCCTGGTGTACAGTTGTATTATACAGGCCACTTTGGACATTACTGAAAAGTGGGATGTAAATATTTTAAATCAATCAATCAATCAGTTAAAGGGCCAGCCTGCTCCTAAACCTTTGACTTTCAGGGGGTTCTAGGGTCCGGGATGCATTTTTAAAAAGTAATTTGAGGACACCAAAAAGGCTGCCTTGACCGATAAAGGCAACAGAAATGTTGCTGTAATAAAAACGAGGAAGTAATAAAGCCAGTTCGAGATTTTGCTGCAACAATAAAACCGAGAACATGAATGATTCCCCCCCCCCCTTTTAAAAATGAAAGACTCACGTCACCTTGCCCCATAAGCGTTTTATAATCTCCGAGTTGACAACCGGCTTTCAACACTTGCATACCAGTTAGCGTTCATCTTCTTTTAGGATTACCATTCCTAGGACACAGGAAATTAAAGAAAGATTTCACTGGAGGCTACGGGGCCCGAATTACTTACATGTGGCTCCTTGCTTTGGGATCGGATATTATGAACTCCTGCACTTCTTTGAGGAGAGAGTTGACATGAAACAGCTTTGTCTGAATTACAATTCAGAAAAGGACACATGCCTGAAAACAAATCGGCAGTGGCCATCTCCAGCTACAATGTGCTCTCCCATTCATTTACCACCTGTATCCCCTCCACTAAAGACTATGTTTTGTCTACCACTAGCACTTGATATGGAGTTTAATCCTTTTGAAAACTATGGGACAGGCTTCTTAGGAGACGTGTGAGCCTTTGTGACTCTTCCCATAATGCAGTTCTTTCTACTGGTTCTTTCTACTGTTCTTTCTATTGTTGTGGGTGCTTTTTCCAAAAAAAAAGCTACAGGAAACATACCCTTTATTCTGGCTGGACATTTTCTGTTGTCATCTGTGTGAGCAGTTAAGATTGTTCAGGGGTCATTTAGTAAAAAAAAGAGGTGCAGGAGCTCATTAGCATAACTCATTAGCATAACTCATTTGCATATGCCACACCCCCTAACATACCAGAAGTGTGTCAGAAGGCAGTACCCACCCCTCAGGCTCCACTCCACAGGTGAGTGAAACTGACCTGCTCTTCCTCCATTCCCTTCCCCATCCAATACTTTGTGCAATAAAAATCAGCGTAAAGAACACACCCTCATTCTCTTCCTGCTCCCTTGAAACCACCAGGTTTCAAGTAGACTTGAGATACCCAGGACATGTCCACCACCCATCCCTTCCCTTTCCCCTCCCCACAACAAGACACCCTGTGAGGTAGGTGGGGCTGAAAGAGGGCTTTTGAGAACTGCTCATGAGAGAACAGCTCTGAGAGAACTTGTGACTGGCCCAAGGTCACACCAGCAGCTGCATGTGGAGGAGTGGGGAATCAAACCCGGTTCTCCCAGATTAGAGTCCAACTCCTGACCACTACACCAAACTGATGGGGTGGAAGCTGCTGAAGGGTTGGTGAAATTTCTCCAGTACTTATGTGCCATGTGCCCAGATAAAAAATTGTATACTTAGAAAATTTATATGCCACTTTGAGCAAGTCTCTGGAAAAGCAGCACACAGTCATAAAAGGAACAATGACAAAATTATCAATATTAAAACAAAACATCAAAAACAATAAAGACCCTAGCAGGGCTTTCCCCGGGGCACTGCGCCTCTGTACTGCTCAGGGAAGCTGAGGAGGGGGTGGGGCTTAGTCATGTGCCTGCCCCCTGGGCTCCTCACTCCCGGAGCTGAGCTCCTGTGCGCTTCCGCTCCAACGGACCCCTGAGATTGTTTCAGTGAGACCATTTCTGCAGTAGTGAAATTCCCCATACTGATGTTTTAAAAACTGTGCGCTATGTAAAATTTCCCACAGTAGATTTTTCCTCACCAGGCACAAACCCAAAGTTTTCTCCTTCTTACCCTGCATTTTTGGAACCCCCGGGTTTAAACCATGGGGCAGGAGAAGCCGAACACATTTAAAGGGATAGTCCCTTTAAATGTGTTTGGCAAGCCAAACTGTGAGTGAATCCAGAAGGGTGAACCTTCGGGTTTACTGGCAGCGCGACTTGCAAAAAACTTTTAAAGGGTCAGTCCCTTGCTTAATAAATTTGGCAATTATTTCCTGAATCTCAATATTATACTGATATTGGGATTCGGGCATATTGGGGGAAAACAATATTTTTTGGGTTCAGTATAACCGAACCCGAAAATACCATTTTAAAAATATGTACTAGAGGTCGATCAGTGGCTATTAGCCACAAGGTATAGATAGGAACTCTCAGTCTGGGACAAGTGATGCTCTGTATTTGGGGGGGGGGGGCAACAGTGGGAGGGCTTCTGGTGTCCTGGCCCCACTGCTGGACTTCCTGAGGGCACCTGGTATTTTTGGCTACTGTGTGACAGAGTGTTGGACTGGAGGGGCCACTGGCCTGATCCAACATTGGCTTCTCTTATGTTCTCTTATGTACACCCCTAGATATTATCATTGAAATGTAGCTTATAGAGCAGGGGTGGCCAACCTTGCTTAACGTAAGAGCCACATAGAATAAACGTCAGATGTCTGAGAGCCGCAAGACAGGAACAAATATCACACACACGTTTTTATTTTTAAAAATATGCAAATTTGCTTTTTATTAACATTAAATGGGACTGCCAAAAATAAAAACAAACGAGGAAAACCGGTTATTGATAATGATATTACTTGTTTGCTAATGATATTGAGAGAGAGAGAGAAAGAGAGAGAGATGGAAAGAAAGAATTAAAGAAGTGGAAAGAAAGAGAGAGAGAGAAACTAGGAAAGCAAATAGATGGGAGGGAGGAGGGAAGGAAGGAAGGAAGGAGGGAAGGAAGGAAGGAAGGAAGGGAGAAAGAGAGAAAAAGCATGCCTCCCCTTTGCTTCCCCAGCCGCCCTGCCAGGAGCCGCACAATATGTGTGAAGGAGCCGCATGTGGCTCCCGAGCCACAGGTTGGCCACCCCTGTTATAGAGAATGTCATTTACAGCTAGGGTTGTACCCTCTGGCTGGTACCTGAAGATCTCTCCCTATTACAATTGATCTCCAGACAACCAAGATCAATTCCCCCAGCAAAAGTGGCTCCTTTGGAGGGCAAACTGTATGGCATTATACCCCACTGAGTTCCCTCCCCTCCCTAAACTCCACTCTCCCCAGACTCCACCCCTAAATCTCCGTGAATTTCCTAACTTGGAGTTGCCAGCCGTATTTACAGTCCAGCCCTAAATATGTATGTGTTCTACCTGACCCTTTTTTATGGTACCCTTCCTTCTATGGTAGACATCTGTCCCAGTTCTGCATTTGGGGGATATTTTGGAGATGTGTTGTGTTAAAAATAAATAAATCCACCAGTGTTTCCATTCAGTCACTGCACATCAATACATAACATGTTGTTGAATGTTTCTAAACTGCATTTATGCAAAAAAGATCTTTCTCACTGAGACTCAAGGTGTATTATACAGTCTAAATTGTAAGTCATTGTAGCTGATAGGATGAAACATCTAATAAGCACTGCAATAGGACTAGGACTATAAAAATCTGAAACAAAGTGTGACGTATTAGACATGATACATGTGACAGGCTATCAAGGGCTAATGCCTCACAGAGCCTAAGAACCTCTGAGTGACAGGCTATTCAAATGGGATTCTGTGGAGAGCATCAGTTAAGAAATGACAGTTGGGAACCTACAGGTGAAGAAGAGACAATTTAGCACTGACTGAGGACTGGGAAGGAGGCTGAAGGAGCGAGTGGATCACAGTGGGTCCCCATTCAAGCCAAAAAAAGACAGAGCTTCCAGTCAAGCGAAGTTATCCTTGCCCAGTGGAAAGGGATATAGTTCTAAAATGAGGAATGATCCCTGATCTGTGTATAGGGAAGCATTTTGGAAACTTGGTTGTATTTTTTTTAAACCTTAACAATCAGTGAGTTAAACCTTAACAATCAGTGAGACTCAGGAACCTATGCTTGAGTGTCTAAGCAGACACTAGAAAAAAAAGCCTCCTCAAAAAGATCTTATTGAATGACAGAAATATTTACCTGTTGGCAATTAGTTATCTGGATTTAGTGTGATTATAAAGTCACATCAGTTTTTATTATTGGTTCACCTCTTTCATCCCACCCGTGATTCCACCTGACCTTTTCCCCTCCAGGTTAAATAAAATATTTTATTTTGAACTTTCAAAAGCCTTTCATGTTCTATTACAGAAGCAGAATATAAACAGGTAATTTTGTCTCTTCCCTCAAGTCCCTGGGCTGTGCCAGCATCAAAATATATAATAACATGACAGGGTGGGACAGCCATACACCAACTAATAAGAAGAAAATAGATATAGGGGCTGCTCAGCAAGAAAGGAAAAAAATAAGAAAAAAGGGGAAATCCTATGAGGGAGGGAGGGAAGAGGGCAAGATCACCATAATATGTTAAACAATGCAAAAAATGGTCTTACCTAAGCAGAAGACGTATAACAAATAGACACCATTCACAATGCTACAGTCCATGGTCCCATGCCATTCATAAACACACCTTCTGAAACCATTCTGTTATAATACAGCCCTATTACCTTTATACACAAGACTCCTTAACAAAGAAAGGGTATGCCCCTGTTGTGCTGATGGTATTGAGTCTGTAGAACATGTAATTTTTGATTGTAAAGCATATAATAACATCCGTGAGTCTCTTCCTTTCCCTAAGACACCCCCTCTCTCTCGCAGGCAAAGAATCTGCCTTTTAAGAAATTTGCTATCGGATAGCTGGGCAGCAGTTACTTATCGGGTGGCTAGGTTCATATGGCTTGCCCTAAGAGTTAGAAAATCTATAGTAGCTCGAAAAGAGGAGAATTAAGATTAAGTTTTATTGATTTTAACCATTATGGTTTTTATGGTGTTTTTATAACCAGTCTTGGAATTCTGTTCCTATTTTAATGTGATATCTTTTACCCATGTTACAAAATGTCATCGTTTTATGAGTTGGTCAATGACCGTGAATAAAACTTATCTATCTATTGCCTTTATACAAATGCCCTCCTGAACAGGGTGGGTTTTATTTAAATAAAACCCACCCTGCCTCAGAAACAATATGATAACAATATCTTTTTATTGCAGAGGACACAAAGCCAGCAAAGAGAACCCTATGGCCTTTGACAGTGTAATAGTGGGAGTAGAGGCAGTGAATATTATAATTACAGGCAGGGGTCCTTTGACACCGGAGTGAGGCGCAGCGCCGCTCCGCCAGCTCAGGAGGGGCAGTAGGGCAGCCACGGGCCGAATCAGATTCTCTGATCTGATTTGGCCTGTCGCTGAATTGCTGCCGAAATTCGGTGGCAACTTTAAAAGCGGCTGTAGGGGAGGGGGTTTGAGGGAGAGACTCCAAACTTGCAGGGTAGCTTCTGGGACCTCTTCCCCAAATGCCCACCAAGTTTCAAGAAGATTGGACCAGGGGGTCCAATTCTACAGGCCTCCAAACAGGTTGCCCCCATTCCCCCCATTGTTCTCTATGGTGGGGAAAAAGTAATGTTTGTTCTCACCCTAGAGAACAATGGAGGGGATGGGGCAACCTGTTTGGGGGCCCATAGAATTGGACCCCGTGGTCCAATCTTCTTGAAACTTGGTGGGTATTTCAAGGAGAGGCCCCAGCAGCTACCCTGCAAGTTTGGAGCCTCTCCCTCAAACCCCCTTTCCTCCAGCCCCTAATATACCCTATGAGTTTTTGCCATTGATTTCAATGGCCCATAGGGTATAATGGGGCTGAAACTAACATTCCCTTTCTGACACACTTCTGGTGATGTCAGGGGATGTGGCATATGCTAATGAGTTATGCTAATGAGTTATGTTAATGAGCTCCTGCACCTCTTTTTCTATGAAAGGACCCCTGATTACAGGGATATTACAAGAACATAAACTTGTCCACTTCAATGTGCGGAATACTAGAGGGAACGATCTTCATTACTTATGTGCAACAAACTTGGCTCAACAAACTTGGGACCCCCTGGTTCAAGGCCTGTGTGTATGTGGGTAGCCTTCAGTATTTTTTCCCCCTGTGTTCAAAGCTGTCTGCCACTGTGAGGAACAGAAGCTTGCTTGGTTTGAGGATTCGGAGAATTTTAAAAGTTCTTAAGGACCACAAAAATGTTCAGTGGAGGGATTCAATACATTTTTTCCAGTCAGATGTTATTCACCATTATTTCATGGTGACATGAATAAACTCTCTACAGTGCCCAGTTAGAAATAAATATAATCATTTATGGTTTAGCTTAAAGAATGCTCAGCCTCACAGCCCTTAGTGTGGGTATGCGAAAACTGAAGGTCCCGTTTGTGTGAAGGCTTCCCAGATGTTTCTGATGTGGAGGGATTGTTTCTTTTAATATGTGCTCAAGGAATGGGTATATTTCACCTGCTTGTTTTATACTGCTGAATATAATGCTGAACAGGGGTCATTTCGAGCAGGAGCTCGGGGGAGCTCAGCTCCAGGAGTTGGTGCCAGCCCCCCTCCCCGGCGGGTGAATGTCTGCTTGTGTCATGGCTGCAGCAAAATGACCCCCGTCCCCTGGAAAGGTCCTTGTTCCTCCGACCAGCCTTCTGAAGGCTTCAGCCACCACTGAAGCTATCCTCCCGGAATAGTGGTATTTCTGAGGCTTGGATTAGTAGCTGTCCCCTCTCTGCCAGCTTTCTTTCTCTTTCTTTCTTTCTTTCTTTCTTTCTTTCTTTCTTTCTTTCTTTCTTTCTTTCTTTCTTTCTTTCTTTCTTTCTTTCTTTCTTTCTTTCTTTCTTTCTTTCTTCCTTCCTTCCTTCCTTCCTTCCTTCCTTCCTTCCTTCCTTCCTTCCTTCCTTCCTTCCTTTCTTCCTTCCTTCCTTTTTTTCTTTCTTTCTTTCTTTTTTTCTTCCTTCCTTCCTTCCTTTTTCTCTCTCTCGCTCTCTTTCCCTCTCTCTCTCTTGCCTTCTGACATACTTTCGGTGATGTCAGGTGGTTTAGCATATGCAAATAAGTTATGCTAATGAGTTATGCTAATTAGCTTTTGCACTTCTTTTTCTACTAAATGATCCCTGATTCTGAATATAATGCATATCTGTTATGTCAGAGACTGTGGCTGCTGCCCTCAGAACACTTTCCTGGGAGTAAGCCCCACTGAGGAAAAAAAAATATTTTAAAAATATACCCCATCTTTTGCTCTAATGGCAACCCAAAACAGAAGAAGAGAAGAGATTGGATTTATACCCCACCTTTCACTACCCGAAGGAGTCTCAGAGCAGCTTACAAACTCCTTTCCCTTCCCCTCCCCACAACAGGCACCCTGTGAGGTAGGCGGGGCTGAGAGAGCTCTTTCCAGAACTGTCCTGGCGAGAACAGCTTTGACAGAACTATGGCTTGCCCAAGGTCATCCAGCAGGTGCAAGTGGAGAAGTGGGGAATCAAACCCGGTTCTCCCAGATTAGAGTCCGCGCACTTAACTGCTGCACCAAACTGGCTCACATTGCTCACCTCTCCTCTGTTTTATCCAGGGGTCCTTTCGTAAAAAAAGAGGTGCAGGAGCTCATTAGCATAACTTATTTGCATATGCCACACCCCCTGACATCACCGGAAGTGTCATAAGGCCACACATCCCTGACGTCAGGTGTGTCAGAAGGCAACAAGGGAGGGAGGGAGGGGGAGGAAGGAAAGGAACAGGAAGGAAGGTAGGTAGGTGGAGAGAGAGAGAAAGAAAGAAAAAGAAAGGAAGGAAGGAAGGAGGGAAGGAAGAAAGAAAGAAAGGAACAGTAAGGTAGGTAGGTAGGTGGGGGGGAGAGAGAGAAGGAAGGAAGGAAGGGGCAAGAGAGGGAGGAAGGAAGGAAGGGAGAGGGGAAGGATGGGGAAAGGAAGGAACAGGAAGGTAGGTAGGTAGGTGGGGGAGAGAGAGAGAAGAAAGGAAGGAAGGAAGGGAGAGGGGAAGGAACAGGAAGGTAGGTAGGTGGAGAGAGAGAGAGAAGGAAGGAAGGAAGGAAGGAAGGGAGAGGGGAAGGAAGGGGGAAAGGAAGGTAGGTAGGTGGGGGGGAGAGAGAGAAGGAAGGAAGGAAGGAAGGGGGGAGAGAGGAAGGAAGGGAGAGGGGAAGGATGGGGAAAGGAAGGAGCAGGGGGAGCGGGGAAGGAGCAGTCGGAGGGGGAAGGCTTCTCCTTCCTGGGGCCGGCGGAGCACCGCCGGCCCCGGGACTATTGACGGGGGGGGGAGGACAGGGGCTTCCTGGGGCCGGCGGCGCTCTGCTGCGGCCCCAGGAGCAGTGGGAGGGTGGAGGGACGGGCTTCTCGGGGGGGGGAGGAAAGGGGCTTCCTGGGGCCGCAGTGTTCTGCCGCGGCCCCAGGAGCAGTGGGAGGGGGGAGGGATGGGCTTCTCCCTGGGGCCGGCGGAGCGCCGCCAGCCTCGGGACTATTGATGGGGGGGGGAGGAAAGGGGCTTCCTGGGGCCGTGGCGCTCTGCTGCGGCCCCAGGAGCAGTGGGAGGGTGGAGGGATGGGCTTCTCCCCGGGGCCGGCAGAGTGCCGCCGGCCCTGGGAAGCATTGACGGGGGGGAGGCCGGGGGGGCGGGGCTTTGTTAAGCGCCCGCCCCCCGCCTCCTCTCTCCCGGAGCGGCGCTCCGGCACGCCCCGGCCCCAACGGAGCCCTGGTTTTATCCTTACAGCAAGGCTGGTTGGGCTGAGAATGTGTGGCTGGCCACGGATCATTCCACTAGCATCCATGGCCAACTGAGGATTCTAACCTGGGTCTCCCATGGACTTACTGCTGAGTAGAACTGTGTAGGATTGGCTGCATTGGACGAAGCAGGCCCTTGAATGCTCTCAACAAATCTGGCAGTCTCTGTGTACACTTTTCTGACCATTTAAGTTCCAAAATCTCTCTCTCGGTTCTTAAATTTTTACCTGCCATCCTCGCATGTGTGAATGGTTAGTTCACAGGAGGGATGCCAGCCTCCAGGTGGGACCAGGAGAGCCAGCATGGTGTGGTGGTTAAAAGTGGCAGCCTCTACAGGGTTGATTCCCCACTCCTCCACATGAAAGTCAGTCACGGTTCTCTCAGGACTCTCTCAGCCCCACCTGCCTCACAAGACGCCTGATGTGGGGAGAGGAAGGGAAAGTGATTGTCAGCCACTCTGAGACACGAGGTTTGCTGGGTGACCTTGGGCCAGTCACGGTTCCCTCAGGACTCTCTCAGCCCCACCTGCCTCACTAGGGGCCTGTTGTGGGGAGAGGAAGGGAAGGCGATTGCCAGCTGCTTTGAGACACATGAGGCCTGCTGGGGGACCTTGGGCCAGTCATGGTTCTCTCAGGACTCTCTCAACCCCACCTGCCTCACAAAATGCCTTGTTGGGGGGAGAGGAAGGGAAGGAGATTGAGACTCCTCAGGGTAGAGAAAAGTGAGATATAAAAACCAACTCTCCTCCTCCTCCTCCTTGAATTACAGTCCATCTCCAGACTACAGAAATCAGTTCCTCTGGATAAAATGGCTGCTTTGGAGGGTGGACTCTATGGCATTGTACCCCACTGAGGTTAGGGTTGCCAAGTCTGGGTGGGAAAATACCTGGAGACTTTGGGGGTGGAGCCAGGAGAGGGTGGGGTTTGGGGAGGGGAGGGGCCTCTGCATGGTAGAATACAATAGACTCCACTCTCCAGAGCAGCCATTTTCTCCAGGGGAGCTGATCTCTGTCAGCTGGAGATCAGTTGTAAAAGCAGGAGATCCCCAGGCCCCACCTGGAGGCTGGCAACCCTGACTGATGTCCCTGTCCTCCCTAGGATGCACCCCTAAATCTCAAGGTGTTCCCCAACCTGGAGCTGGCAACCCTAGTTCCCAGAAGCACTTTACGTACCATTGCAGTGTCCTGTTGCTTTTTTCCTCCTTGGTACTATTGGTAAAGTCAAAATCTAGCTCCCGGCCACATTGAAATCTAAACATACTGACTGTGAGTTAGACAAATAGTAACTGGAGAGGCCAGGTCTGTCTTGTGGGCACTGTTGCTGGTTCTCTTGCTGGCTTTCTTTCTCAATTCCCCGCAGGCCCAGCCTTGCATTAGAGGAATACTTTTTGCTGTGCAGTCAGAATGTTCTTCATGTGGCTTTCGGGCCATAGCTGAAGCGGCGCAGCAATTTGCTCTTCAGCTGAGCATGTCTGAGTGTGAATCAAAACCATCTTCTCTTGAAAGGAGGCAGAACTTTCCAATTAAGAAGACTTTTTAAAGAAAATGCAGTGAGGGGTAGGATAAAAATGATCTCAGTCAAAACTTAACCCTGTGAAAATGTTTTCTTGGGATAAATAGGGTCCAGTCGCGGTCTGACTTTAAACCATCTACCTAGAGTTGCCGATTTGCAGGTCGAGCCCTGAGTTCTCCTGGAATTACAGCTGATCTCCAGTCTACAGATATTAGCTCCCATTAGGGTTGCAACTTCCAGGCTGAAGAAGAAATAGAAGAGATTGGATTTATACCCCGCCTTTCACTTGGAGTCTCAGAGAGGCTTACAATCTCCTTTCCTTTCTCATCCTGTGAGGTAGGTAGGGCTGAGAGAGCTCTTCTGAGGACTGCTCTTGAGAGAACAGCTCTGAGAGAACTTGTCACTGACCCAAGGCCACACCAGCAGCTGCACGTGGAGGAGTGGGGAATCAAACCCGGCTCTCCCAGATTAGAGTCCCTGCTCTTAACCACTACACCAAACTGGCATTGGGAAATACTTGGTGATTTTGAGGTTAAGCCTGAAAAGGGTGTGGTTTGTGGAGGGGAGGTACTTCAGTGGGGTATAATGCCATAGTGTCCACCTTCCAATATGGCCATTTTATCCAGGGGAAATGACCTCTATCGCCTGGAGGTAAGTTGTAATAACGGGAGATCTCCAGCTACCGCCTAGAAGTTGGCAATTCTAGCTCCCATGGAGAAAATGGCAGCTTTGGAGGTTGGAACTCTATAGTATACCGTAGAGCCTAGAAGAGTCCTAGAGTGACATCACATTTCCCCTGAGCTTCTTTCCATTTCCAGATTCTGCCCATCTCAGGCACTGCCCTCGAATCTCCAGGAATATCCCGAATTAAGAGCTGTCAGCCCCTTTTCTATCTCCTCTGAAGGCTCAGAATGGGAAACATATAACAATTTTTAAAACAAGTTTACTTTTTTAAAAAAGCCATCAGCCTTTCTAAGGACACATCCTGTCAAGAAAAACAATGTAACACTGCTACTATTGGTCCTTTCTGCATTTGCCTGCCACTCCCGATTTTCTCAGACTGCTTCTGGAAAAGCAGTTGTTCTGCCCTTGGTCTCCCATTTCCCCCAGCTGCTCTGCTAAATTTCCCACTATTTGCTGCATGGTAGCATTTTGACTCGCATCTCCCCCCGATTTCCCCCGTGTCTTCTTTTTTAGAATCAAGAAGACACGGGGGAAATCAGGGGAAAATGCAGGTCAAAATGCTGCTGGGCAGCAAATAGTGGGAAATTGAGCAGTGCAACCGGGGGAAATGGGAGACCGAGGGCGGAACAACTGCTTTTGTGGAATCAGTCCCAGTGTTCGAGTCGAGGCACAACAGCATCCAAATAACCTGGGGCAACAGCAGGCTGAAACTGGGTTGACCACTGAAGGGAGGTAACGTAATGCAGAAGGGGGGGGGACCTGGAACATAGGCGTAAACTACGGGGGGGCTCGAGCCACCCCCGAAATTTCCCGGGGGGGGCTCAGCCTCCCCCGGGAAAATGGAGCGCCCAGGCTGGCTGGCTGGCCAGCTGCCGCCGCCACCACCTCTCCCCCTGCTCCGTTCCTCCCTCCCTCCATCCAGGAACCAGCTGGGCAAATGCCCAGAGTGCTGGACGGAGGAACGGAGGCAGGAGCAGGCGGGGGGGAGGCAGCGGGGCAGGCGCGGGCTGCCGCCTTGTTTGCCCGCCTGCCGGCTGCTGCCGCCGCCGCCTCCCCCCCCAGGACTGACCTGGCACGCTGGGAGGCAGGAGTGGCAAGGCTAGGCCAGTCCGGGGGGGGGGGGGGGGCGGCGGGGACATGGTCCCAGCGCGCGTGCGCTTCGCACGTGCGCACAAGAGCCCCTGCCCCCCCTGGGATTTTAAAAGTCGATGCCTCTGACCTGGAATAAAAAGAACGTTGAATTCAATTTTAGTACAGAATTGCTTGGAGGACACACAGTGAACATGGATTAAAAGGAGAGTGCAAAAAGGGCCATTGTTATCGTTATTTATACCAAAAGTGAGGCTGGGATTGAACATGGCACTCTTTTTTTACTTGCCCATTAGGGCATTAGGCAATTTCCCTCCATTGCCCCTCCTTGATGCTATGCCTTTATTTATTTATTATAATCTGCCAGCCTTCAACAGAATATTGGGAGGGACCGGGCGGGTCTCAGGTGAAAGATGTGCCTCTCTGAGAAGGAAGTCCACTGGTTCCAAACTACGGTGATTTTTGAATTGACGGACAACGGGCAGTGTCCTTGTCCCGAGCAACCTACCCTGTCGATTGCATTTTTATCCTGTCTTCCTTCAAAGGAGTTCATGACAGATTGTGTGTTCCGTTCCTCCTCATCTCTCAAAACAGGCCTGTGAGGTAGGTTAGGCTAGGAGATTGCCTAGCCCACCTTCCAGGGGGAGCCTGGAAATCTCCCTGAATTACAACCGATCTCCAGTCTACAGAGACCAGTCCCCATGGGAAAAAATGGCGCCTTCAGAGGACAAACTCTATGTTATACAATAGTTATACAATAGTTCCTATATGAAATCATTCTCCAAATTCAACCCCCCCCCCCACAGGCACCCTTCTCCCAAATCTCCAGGAAATTCCCACGCCAGAGTCGGCAACCCTATCTCCTGGAATTATAAAGGATTTTCCGACTACAGAGCTCATTTCCTTGGGGAAAATGGCTGCTTTGGAGGGTGGATTGTGTGGCACGATACCCCCCACCGAGCTCCCCCCCTCCCGAGGCTCTGCCTCCCAAAATTTCCTAGCCCAGAATTGGTAATCCTACTGAGAGAGCAAAAGGAGTGAATTGTGGATCACTTCCAATGTGAGGCAGGGGCCGTGGTGGCTCAGAGGTTGAGACGCTGAGTTGCAGACTGGAAGGTCGGTAGTTCGGCAGTTCGAGACCCGAGTGCCCTGTGGCGGAGTGAGCTCCCGTCTCTGGCCCCAGCTCCTGCCAGCCTAGCAGTTCTAAAGCAAGAAATTGCAAGTAGATAAATAGGTATTGCTTTGGTGGGAAGGTAACAGTGTTCCATGCGCCTCAGCATTTAGCCAGGCCGGCCACATGATCATGGAAATGTCTTTGGACAGCGCTGGCTCTTTGGCTTGGAAATGGAGATGAGCACCACCCCCTAGAGTCGGATTCGACTAGCTCTCAAGCAAGGGAAACCTTTACTTCCAATGCAATGTGGACTTTCAGTCTAAACTAGCTTAAGTTCAAAGAACCTAGGCTGGAGTAATCATGTCGGGAAAAGTCCCTGGAATGCCTTTAAACAGTGCGACCCTGGTAACACTTTCCTGGGAGTAAGTCCCATTGAGCAGACTTTAGTAGAATTCTGAGTAGACCGGAATTTTGTTGGCAGGAACGGAGAGGATGAAAAAGAATGTTGGTGTCCATCCATTTTAGCAGAAGGCGACGCTTTCTTTCCAGCCCTGGCTTCGACTGTAGCATGATCCATTTGTTGGTCAATGACTAAGTGCCCCAAAAATGTTGTCTTAGCTAGGCAAATTCTAGAGGGTGGATTGACGTCCAAGGACCGTAACCAGACGTTTCTGCTAGCAACTGCCCTCGAGACCTGTGCCCAAACTCCAGAAAAGACCACAAAGAAAGGCATCTTTCATGGAGTTATGTGGTCTACACAACACAGCAGAATGACCTGTACCACTTCACTGTGGGGGTGGAAGAAGAGCACATGTTTAATGCCCCCTATGCCAAAACCTTGTTAATAAATGAGCACATTTGGTAGAATGTTTCCAGGCCAGCCCTTTGCATGCTGTGTTAGTTCTCCTCTTAGAGGGAATTATTAATGTAGATGAACTTTGATGTCTTTACATACAGTATGAAATGGTACAGTCCTTCCGATCACCCCCCAGTATTTGTTCAGGGTTGCCCGGTTTGTTGCCCACCAGCACCTGAAGAAGGCAACAAATGGGGGGAGAAACAGTGCTATGTGCTGCCACTCTTCCAGCACACTGACATCAGTTCCAGTGAAACCCGGAAGTGACATCATGGGTTACTCTAGGATTTGCAAACACTAGAGTTTTTGTAGCTCCTAGGACATCCCATAGTGTCATGTCCAGTTTCAGTGGTACACCAGTCCCTGACTGCTCCCAGGAGTTGCTGGCTGCGGCAACTCATTGACCACTAACTAGTTAACCATGAACTCATTTACCATCAGCTACTGCTACATGTATAGATCAGACCTTAGATTTAGCTTAAGTTTAAGAACATAAGAGCCTGCTGGATCAGACCTCGGAAGGTGGTGGGCTCTCCTTCTTTGGAGGTTTTCGAACAGAGGCTAGATGGCCATCTGACAGCCATGCTGACGCTGTGAACTTGGGAAGATCACAAGAAGGAAGAAGAAGAAGAAGAGATTGGATTTATACCCCGCCTTTCACTCACTTGGAGTCTCAGAGCGGCTTACAAACTCCTTTCCCTTCCCCTCCCCACAACAGACACCCTGTGAGGTAGGTGGGGCTGAGAGAGCTCTTTCCCAAGCTGTCCTTGAGGGAACAGCTTGTACAGAGCTATGGCTTGCCCAAGGTCATCCAGCCAGGTGCAAGTGGAGGAGTGGGGAATCAAACCCGGTTCTCCCAGATTAGAGTCCGCGCACTTAACCACTACACCAAACTGGGAAGACAGGGAGGGTTGCCTCAGTGCTTAGTTCTCCTGGCCCTTTCTTACACGCCCAGGGAAAGGCCGATCACCACTTTGGGATCAGGAAGCAATTTTTCTCCAGGCCAGTTTGGCTGGAGATCCTGGAGGGTTTTTGCCATCTTCTGGGTGTGGAACAGGGGTCACTGGGTGTGTGGGAGATAATTGTGAATTTCCTGCATTTCCTGCATTATGCAGAGGGCTGGACTAGATGACCCTGGAGGTCCCTTCCAACTCCGTGATTCTATGAGTTACTAAGCAGAGGCAGGCAATGGCAAACAACCTCTGTGTCTTGCTTTGAAAACCCTATGGGGGTCGCCATGAGTCGGCTGTGACTAAACGGCACTTTACACACACACAGTTCTCTTTGCCCTTACGTTATGTCTTTGGTGTGCCTTGGGTTATAACTTTTAGGGTCATAGTACTGTCAAGAGCGGGAAGAGAAGCTTGGGATGTCTCTTACTTCTGCACAGCTGCACACTGCTTTCAGATAGCAGCTTTCACATTGATTTATTCCAGCCTTTCTGGTTTGATAATCACAAAGATTAATTCACTGGCACTATGCACTTGAGCCGCAGAGAGAGGAAAATGTGAAGCATGTGAGAGGCAGGGAAGCGCTTATAGAAATGGAACGCATTCATTCCTTTAAAATAGGATTACCAGATGTCCGCTTTTTAGAGGACATGTCCTCTCTGTCTGGTGTGTCTGTCCTCTTTTGGGCTCTTTTAAAAAAAACTAATGAAAATGTCCACTTTTTGGGTTGGAAGGTTAGGAATATTCCTAGTTAGTAGCAATGATCACAGCTTCAACAGTAGGGGGTGTTTAAAATTAGATTTGTCATAGCGATCACTTGTTCGAAGCAGTTTGGTGTAGTGGTTAGAAGCGCGAATTATAATCTGGGAGAAACGAGTTTGATTCCCCACTTCTCCGCCTGCAGCTGCTGGCATGACCTTAAGCCAGTTACAAGTTCTTTCAGTGCTGTTCTCTCAAGGGCGGTTCTCGAGAGAGCTCTCTCAGCCCCACCTACCTCACAAGGTGTCTGTTGTGGGGAGGGGAAGGGAAAGGAAAGGAGATTGTAAGCCCCTCTGAGACTCCTTCAGGTAGTGAAGGGCGGGGTAGAAATCCTATCTCCTCTTCTGCTTCTTTTTCTGTAGTCAATTGCTTTTCAAAATATGGGAACCCTATTTAAGATATGCTTAATTAGTAATGGACTCTTTGCAAAAAAAACCATTTCAAGCTTTTTTCCTACCCCATCCTAAGCACTGCAAGCATCTTCTTGTCTCCTTTTCTTCCTAACAACAACTTTGTTGGGTAGGCTGGACCCAGCTGCTCAGATGGGGATTCACTTTTAACCTCAAATAAGCTACCTGGGACCCCCTTTAGATTTGGTCCTACTCCCAAGGCTTGTGGGGTTTTTTGGACTCTTTGAATCTCTCACCTCCTGCTTTTTCTTTACCCAGGTCCGTGTTAGGGGTAAGGTGGTGTCCCCTGCTTTTCAAAGGATCTATTGCTGATTTTCTCCATTCTGGTTCTTTGCTTTTTGCAGTCACTTTTGTAGAGCTGTTTGCATTGTGTACACGTGGTGCGGTTTTATATGCAACGTGAACAGTATTTGTAATAGAATACATAAAGTATATGTGTAATGTGGTGTGCATAATGAACTGGGTAGCAGCGTTTCTGAACAATGTCTTGGGGTAGGGGTGGACCGTAAGTTAAATATGAGCAGCCAGTGTGATGCAGCAACAAAAAAGGCTAATGCAATCTTGGGGGGTATCAACAGAGGCATAGCATCCAAATCTCAAGATGTCATAGTCCCACTGAACACTATATTGGCCAGGCCACACCTGGAGTGTTGTGTGCAGTTCTGGAGGCCTCACTTCAAAAAGGAGGTGGACAGAATGGAGCGGGTGCAGAGGAGAGCGACAAGGATGATCGGGGGCCTGGAGACCAAGAACCCCGATGAGGAAAGGCTGAGAAACTTGGGAATGTTCAGTCTGGAGAAGAGGAGGTTGAGGGACACACACACAATTGCGCTCTTGAAGTATTTGAAGGGCTGTGAGTTAGAGGAGGGCAGGGAGCTGTTCCTGTTGGCAGCAGAGGAGAGGACTCACAGTAATGGGTTTAAATGATGGGTGGGAAGGTACCGGATGGATATTAGGAAAAACGTTTTTACAGTAAGAGTTATTCAACAGTGGAATCAGTTACCTAGGGGGGTGTTGAACTCCCCCCACTGCAGTCATTAAGCAGCGGCTGGACAAACATTTGTCAGGGATGCTCTAGGCCCGGTGTGGCCAGTGTGATGTTGTCACCCAGAAGTGTGGTACCATAGAGTTTTAGGGCGATTACCAGAGCATCACCCCAGCAATGTGCCCAGCATGATGATGTCACTTCCAGGTGACGTCATTTTGGTGTGCACGTGCTTCGCGCGCATGCGGGGCTACCAGAGAAAGAAGAGGACTCCCCCGCTATTTTCAGAGTAAGACTTGGCAACCCTATGTGATGAGTTCAAAGAGGCCTGAGAGAAGCTCATGTCCTGCATCTTTATCAGAAACTCGCTCTATCCTCAGTTCTTTGTTACTTTGTCCCCACTCACCTGTTGTGTGTCCTGCGGGATGAGGACTTGCTGGGGACAGGTTTGACTGCCACCACCGGAGTCTCATTACCCACAAAACGGCCTGGCCCAGCAGCTGGAACTGTGCAGAGTTTTCACAGGGAGATGTTGCCAGGGGGAGGGAAAGCTTAAGAAATGGCTGCAAATAAAGGTAGGTTGGCTGGTGTGTGGGAAGGAGAGAAGGAAGCAGGAAAAGGGGGAAAGTCTATGAGGGATGCCAGGAGGCAGGAAAGAGGAAATGGAGGAGGGGATATACAGGGGAAAATGAGATGTCCCCCATTTGTATGCTTCTAATTAAGATAATAGATACTATCTTGGCTTCTCAGTCGGTGGAAGACAGGCAACTGAAGAGTAACAATATGGCCGACAGCAAGCGGAATCAAACCTTCGGCTGTGTGAAATAATGGTTGAGGGGTTGCCGTTTCCATGGCAATCCTCCCTCTGAAAATAAAGGGGATCACAGCCACATGCCAGATTTCCTCTGTCAAATTGTGGAGGTTAACACCGTCTGAAATATTCCTTTCTATACTGCCCTGTCATCCCATCTCTTTGAACGACATTTGAGAAGTGAACCTGGAAAGGTAGCAGGCAAGCGATTCTGCTTCCACACTTCTCTTAGCTTTGCAGGGGTTCCTTGGAGAGAAATGTCCCTCGTAAGTTTTGTCTGCCAGTAAAGGGGCTCCACCCCCACGCTTTGATCAGCCTGTTTCCACCCTTCCCACCTCTTCTTTTTGTTGTGTGGGGGTTAATCCTTAAATCTTTCAAACAATGGTCTTCAGAAGGAAGGGGATATTGCGAAATGCCCATTCCTCTGGGTATCCTGCCTGTGTCAAGGGAATTCCCTTTCCCATATATGGCAAATCAGTTGAGCAACTGAGATGGGGAGACATTCCCTGCTTGTTCTGTTCTGCCTTCAGGATTTTCAGTTCACTAATCTGATTTTTTTTTTTACATGAGAAACCATCAAGGGGCTTTAAGGTCAAGCCAAGGGGGCTGTGAAATACAAGAATGCGGGGGGAGGAGTATTTTCCTCCAGTGGACTCGGAGGTTCTCCCTGTCCGCAAAGAAGTATTTTCTTGCAAAATGTCAAGATGAGTCAGAGGAACCGGGGATGTGAACCAAGGGTCATTTCAATACTGCATGCAAAGTTTCGTAGGCTGTGGCAGTCCAGATTTACTTAGGGCTGTTCAAAGACATTCGGCGTCCGGTTCAAGCGCTAAGGACGTTCTCTTAAGGCAGAGGTACACCCTTCTAAACCCGTTGGCTTCTAATTCAAACGGAGGAGGGCACTCCGCTTTGGACAGCTCTGTGAAAATATCGGCCATTTTTCCAGTGCAAGAAGAAGAAAACACCCCGAACTGTATTGTGCGAAATTTCATACATGCACGAAACGGGATTTTTGTTGGCAATCTCAGTTCTGAGGAGAAGAAACTTAAAGTGAAAGAGAGGGGGGAAAGTTTTTAAAAGACATTATTAGAGTATCCTTCTGCTGGGAAACGTCCTTCAGAAGAGCATATGCTCTGGGAGCGCTGTTCTCCTCTCTCTTTTATTTCTCATCTGCATGGCAATTTTCACGAGCTGTGATTTAGTCATCTTGGAAGGAACCCAGTGGGCAGGTCTCCGGGGGAGCGAATGTCAAATTTTCAAATGTCAACTTTGTTCACCAGCTCAAGCATAAAGATGCTGCTGCAGTGCCTATTTTAAAAACCGCAGGCACACCACTTATTTTTCCTTTGCAGCGCAGAGGAGAAAATTCACTCAGAGAAATTCCTTTGGCAGGATGTCGAAATCCAAGACAATCCTGATCCCAAATAAGTTTAAATGAAGGAGATCCGGGGGCCCTAACTTGGTTAGTCCGGCAAGGAGAATTTCTGGCTATTAAACTGGCTTTGTCTGCCACCTACTGGTTGCACTTGGAATTTCTTTTAACTCCGCTGTCAAAGTTATCTGTGAGCGATTCCCCAAGTCTGAGCCCTATTATATTAGGGTTACCAGATGACCTCTTTTTAGAGGATGTGTCCTCTTTTTTTTGGTGTCCATCCTCTCCGGGGCTCTTTTTAAGAAACGGATGAAAATGTCCTCTTCTTGGATTAGAAGTTTAGGAATATTCCTAGTTAGTAGCGATTAAGATAACTAAGGTAAAGGTTTCCCTTGCTTGAAAGCCAGTTGAATCTGACTCCAGTGGGCGGTGCTCATCTCCATTTCCAAGCAGAAGAACCAGCACTGTCCGAAAACTTCTCTGTGGTCATGTGGCCAGCATGACTAAATGCCAAGGTTCATGGAATGCTGTTCCCTTCCCACTGAAGCAGTACCTATTTATCTACTTGCCATTTCTTGCTTTCGAACTGCTAGGTTGACAGGAGCTGGGGCCAAAGACAGGAGCTCACTCCGTCATGCGGCGCTAGGGTCTCAAACTGCCTAGCCACTAGCCTTCCGGTCTGCAACTCAGTGTCTTAACCTCTGAGCCACCGTGGCCCCTTAGTAGCGATTATCACACCGTAAAAAGGAGTGGTATCTAAACTGAGATTTGTGATCACTTGTTTAAAGTACTCAGTTGGGAAACAGGTTCTCTTTTGTCCTTTTCAAAATATGTTAGCCCCGATTTATATGAAATCAGAAACATTAACCTTTAGGAGCTCATTTTGCCAATTGTAACAGCCTCGCACAAGGGAAACAACGAGGTCCCTTTCATTCCTTCCTTGTTCATTCACATGCCCATTTTTTAAACATACATATTTTAATGCTCTTATTCCTTATATGTGACCAGTTGCTGGAACTGTATAACTTTAAAAAATTAAGATACATTTCTCTTGATTCTGTTGCTCCTACAATTTATAAAGCAAAAAGAGAGATTACCAAAAACCTGGACTGTACTCAAATGATATGATTTTTTTATGCGCACATTCCAGTGGAGGGGACATGACTCAGTGGGAGAGCATCTGCTTGGCCTGCAGAAGGTCCCAGGTTCAGTCCCCTGCATCTCCAGTTAAAAGGACCAGGCAGGAGGTGATGGGAAAGACCTCCACCTGAGACCCTGGAGAGCCATGGAGAGGTGCCGTGGCTTAGCTGTTAGAGCCTCTGCTTGGCATGCAGAAGGTCCCTGGCTCAATCCCCAGCATCTCCAGTTAGAAGGACCAGGCAGGAGGTGACGTGAAAGACCTCTGCCTGAGTCCTTGGAGAGCCACTGCCAGTTTGAGTAGACGATACTGACTCTGATGGGCCAAGAGGTATTCATCAGGGGTATAGCACCTACCTGACATGCAGAAGGTCTCAGGTTCAATCCCCGACATCTCCAGTTAAGGATCAGGTAGGAGGTGATGTGAAAGGCTTCAGCCTGAGAGCCTGGAGAGCTGCCTGCCAGTCTGAGTAGACAATACTGACCATAATGGACAAAGGGGGTCTGATTCATTATAAGGCAGCCTCGTGTGTTGCAGAGGGGCCGTGGCTCAGTGGCAGAGCATCTGCTTGGCATGTCGGGTTCCATCCCCAACACCTCCAGTTAAAAAGGACCAGGCAGGAGGGGATGGGAAAGGTGTCTGCCTGAGACCCTGGGCAGCCACTGCCAATCTGAGTAGAGAATACAGACCCTGATGGACCAAGGGTCTGATCTGGTATAAGTAGGGTTGCCAAGTCCCTCGAGCTTACCGGCGGGGGGGAGTCCTCTGCCGGCCGGGAGCTTCATCGGTGCGCGCGCAAAGTGCGCGCGCCGGCTGACGTCACCCGGAAGTGACGTCAGCACGTTGGGGGCGTTGCCAGGGCAACGCTCTGGCAATCGCCCCAAAACTCTATCATAGAGTTTTGGGGCGATTGCCAGAGTGTCGCCCTGGCAACGCCCCCAACGTGCTGACGTCACTTCCAGGTGACGTCATTACGTGAGGGAAGTCGTCCAGGCTGGACAACTTCGGGGGCGGGGTTTCCCCCGCCGGCCGAATGCTGGCTGGAGGATCGGGAACCCCTGTAGCGGGGGATCCCCCGCCCCCCGGGCTGACTTGGCAGCCCTGGGTATAAGGCAGCTTTATGTGTTGTAGAGTCAGCATTGCATAGTGATTACCGAGTGTCAAACTAGGATCTGGGAGACCCAGTTTCGAATGCCCACTCTGCCATGAAAGCTGGCTGGGTGACCTTGGACTAGTCACACACTTGACACCTAACCACCTCACAGGGTTGTTGTGAGGAACAACCATCCAGGAAGTTCCCAACCTGGAGCCAGCAACCCTAAGCTGGGGAGCTGATCTTTGCAGTTGGGAGATCTGTTGTAATTCTAGGACATCTCCAGGCCCCACCTGGAGGTTGGCAACCCTAGAAGGACATACGGAAGCCAAGAAAGGGGAGGGGCTATGGGGCTTTTCTGAAAGGGAAAGGGGAAATAGTGGGGAGAGAGAAATGAGGTGCCTCCCACAAGTCCTTGGGAGTTCCCACCTGTACAGTTCTAGAACAGCCATATGGGATGAGGCTGAATGGTAGCACATTTGCTTGGCACGTGGCAGGTCCCGGGTTCAATCCCCAGCACCTCCAGTTAAAAGGATCTAGTAGCAGGTGGTGTGAAAGACCTCTGGCCTGAGACCCCGGAGAGCCACTGCCAGTCTGAGTAGAGAAGACTGGCCTTGATGGACCGAGGGTCTGGTTCAGCTGAAGGCAAATTCTTGTGTTCATGTGGAAAAGCACACAGCGTGGTCCGCAGTTCATTTCCAGAACCTTCTCATAGCATTGGCAGGGGAAACTCATAATGAGAACAGGAAGAAAAAAAAAAAACACTGTTGGGGTGGCCCCAGACCTGTTCTGCAAACTCGGTCCCTTTCCGTGCCATCCTTAGCAGAGTTTTACCCTTCTAATTCCTTTGACGTCAAAGAGCTTAGAAGGGTGTAACTCTGTCTGGAATGCAGGGCTGCCAAGTCCCCCTGGGGGCAGGGATTCCCCTGCTAAATGGGTCCCCAATCCGCCGGTCCGGATCCAGCCAGCAGGGGAAACCCCACCCCCGAAGTGGCCCGATGAGGCTGACATCACCATGCTGGCACGTTGCTGGGGCGACGCTCTAGCAATCACCCTGAAAACTCTATGGTACCATAGAGTTTTAGGGCAATTACCAGAGCGTTGCCCCGGCAACATGCCCAGTGTGATGTCGTCACTTCCGGGTGATGTCATCGCGGCGCATGCACACTCCGCACGCGCACCGGACTCCTGGAGAGGGACCAGGACTCCCCCGCTTTTTAAAAGGTAGACTTGGAAACCCTACTGCAGGGGTCCTCAAACTACGGCCCGCGGGCCACATGCGGCCCGCCGAGGGCATTTTTCTGGCCCGCCGGGTGTGCCACTGCCTGCCCTCCAATTCCCAGCAGCACACAAAGCAGCGGAAAAATTGCAGCCGACTCGTCCCGGGCCACATGACAAAGCCCCGCCCCCTGCTTCCAGTCAGCCAGGAGGAGGCAAAAGGAAGACTGGAAGAGGGGAAGGGTGGGGTGGCAGGCGCTCCAACTGGCCCCAAGTCTCCTAGCCGGCTGAGAGGCCTCTCAGCCGGCTAGGAGACCTGCGCCAGTCCCAAGAGCCGGGCGGGGGTCTTTTTCGAGGCTTTTTGTGCTGCTGGGAATCGGAGGGGGGGAGAGAGAGAGAGAGAGAGAGAGAGAGGTTTCTCTTTCCCATCATGATGCCTGCAGTAGTGGAGTTTCAGGGAGAAGCAGCTGGGGGCTTGCTGCCTTAAAAAGTTTGTGAGGATGCCGAGTTCTTTGTTTCTTCGGAGAGGGAAAGAAAACAGCCCCGTCAAGGGTGCCTTGCTTGCGCGTGCACCCCCCCCCCCCGGTGCACCTACCCTACCCGCAAAATAACCAAAGAAAAAGCCCATCTTCATAGTTTGTTTGTTTTTAGACTATAGTCTGGCCCTCCAACGGTCTGAGGGACAGTAAACTGGCCCCCTGTTTAAAAAGTTTGAGGACCCCTGCCCTACTGGAACGGCAGAGTTAGTGGTTTATTTCAAGACAGGGTGGAAGGCCTCTGCAACTCAGAAACTTCCTGCTGCTTTTCTGAGCCACTTGGTCATTTCTAGAGATGACACATTAAGCTGGGCAGAACCCATATGCTGAACATCTGGGGAGAGAGGCCACATCAGACAGCATGTGATGTCCGGCACGTGAGGGAACTGTGAGAAACTTTCACACTCTTCCAAGCATACCACTTGTCACACAGCGGGTCCTGTCTTCCTTTCACCCTGGTGACCTTTTCCCTCTAATATTCTGCATCGGGAGCCAGAGCCCAGTTTTCTCAATTTAGTTGAGGCCCCAAAGCCTTAAACGAACAGGCCAGAAGCTGAACCCTGATTCCAGAAGCTGAAGAAGAGAGTGCCGGTAGGTAACAGTTAATGACACATCTGTTCCCCTTCCCCTTGCTTTGACATTGGCAGAATAACTTTACTTGAATCGAGATGCACAGTTTCAATCTTCCAACATGCTCATGCACAGCGCGCTTTCGTGAGTCTGCCAACATCTGGTTTGCGTTAGGATCAGCAGGTCAGCTGACACGGTGTCATGTTTCGTGATCTTTAAACTTCCTCATCTTGCAATATAAGGCCTCAATCCAGGGAATGGGAGAAAGCTGCCTCTAGGCTTGCTCAGGCATTTACTGTCTCTGTGGGAAAAAGAAGGGAATAGATCTGAGGCCTTGCATGTTTTCCTCTTCAGCTTCTTCACCCTTGTGGAGGGACGAAACCTGAAGACCCTTCAGTTGTTCCAATCCTGGATCTTTTCTCCTTTAACCTCCCAGAGTGAGGAGAGGCTCTTGTTGTCGTAACACTGGAAAATCCTTCAGGTTTTCCGTCCCGTCGAGATCAGGATGAGTGGAGAGAAGGAATGAATTTCTGTTTTGTCTCTCGGAAGAAAGTACACAGTGAACAAGCATCAAGTCACACTGAAATCTATGAGGTTTCACAACATGTAACTCACTCTGGATTGTGTCCATTAAAATAATTCAGGGGGAAATGGCCCCCTTGGTTGCACTTTCCTTTTGTATAATGTGTCGAGAGGTAGCTCTTACGCTTTCATGCACACTGGTAAATAATGCCCCCAAAGTACAGCCATTTATCACTAACGTAGCTTTCCACATTCTCACTTTCCTGTGTTGTAACTTCCTGTTTCTTTGGGAGAGAGCGGGATATGTTCTGCATGTGTTTTGCTCCCTCTAGTGCTTGATTCAATATCAGACAGGTTTATTTCCTGCGTATCTCCCTGCAGATTTAAACTGCAGATTTTTACGTTGGAAATAAACCTGTTTGACATTGAATCAACCACTAGAGGGAGCAGAACGCGTGTGGAACAGAAAACCAACCCTGAAGAAACAGGAACTCACAAGCAAGAAAAATGAGAATATAGAAAACCCCAACGGAAAAGGACCAGAGCAGAAACTCCTTAATTTTACATTTCCAGTGAGTTTCCCAAAGAGAATTGAAAAGACAAAAGCCACCCCCACCCCCAATATGTGGTAATGCTTTTGTTTTGATGCTTTGTTTGGGAAATTGTATTTTTGGAATTGGTGCAATCTAGGGGTTAGAAGGAAGAATGTGAGATGGAAGTCCATCAGGGTTCAAACTCTTGTTAGGTCTTGTGAAATCACTGCTTTTCAGTTTTTCAGCTGTAAAAATGCATTTGTGGTTAATAATAATAATAATAATAATAATAATTGTGTGTGTGTATGTGTGTTTGGGAGGGCAAAGCCAGAACTGTAGGGAGTCTACAAGCCCGGTGAGCAACCAGCAATTGAAATGCAAATTCCTACGTCTGTGTCAGCCACATAGATGAAATGAGCATCCCAGATTGCGTACTTTATATCACTTTGCATCTCAAAAATCGCCTTGTTGAATTAAAAGCCATCTCTATCTGAATTAAATGACCACAAGCCAAAGAAACATGTCATTGTACATGCAAACATCATATACCTTGCCTATAAAACTATACCACATGCATTTATTATGTACAAAGCTACAAAACCAACCGTGAAATGCAGAGAACGGAAATGGCAGACAAAATATAAAGGAGTGTAAAAAGAAAGAAAATCCTTACTTTGTGGCACAGCCCCCCCCCCCAATAGATGTTTGTCATAGTAACAACACAGAGTCTATACGTGTAAAATCCTACCCTCTCTTTGATGTCTCTGCACGCATGCATGTATCGTATCTATATGTTGTGTTCTGCTGGTTTTTAGGTACTCCAAGGTTGCGTTCAGACGGCTATTTTGAGCTGCGCTAGGCATGAGTGCCTGGTGGATTTAAAGTGCACATCCAGACAACAACATTTGGGAATCGTGCCGCTTCTGTGATCAACCTGTTGATCCCCGTCAGGGACCCATACTTAAAAGATAGTGGTGAAAGTCCAGTCCTAAGCTGGCTGACAGGCCAATGGTGGACTTTCCCCCATCAGGTCATTCCACCAGTGCACAATCATCCCATAGGGATGGTCTCCAGACCATCTCAAATGGCCGCCATTTTAAAAAAGACTTAGTGATGCGCACACAACCGCTTAAACATGTGATGTCCACAGAGCTCCGCTCAAATGATCTGAAAAATTTAATGTTTCTGAAGGTCCCGTGATATTAATGCACTTTGTTAACTGAAATGGTACCTAGAGGAAGGTACTGCTGGCGGTGCTTTTACCATTTTAGTCTGCGCGTGTGGAAAAACAAGTAGACAGTGAGGCACATATGCGCATGCGCAAACAGGATTTTTTTTTTAAAAAAAAAACGGCTGGCTGCATGGCTCCTTATGGTGGATAGAGAATCCACCTAGAGAATCCACTGTGGAGTCACGCACGGTAAAGCATTCACGGGGTAGCTGTCTGGTCATGCAACACTGGATCAAAAAGATCTAGATCAAATTACAGCTGGCCAGTGGTGGGATTAGCTGCCCGTTTGAACGCGCCCCAAGTTCTGACAAAAGGTATTAAAATAAATGCACCATTTAGGTTTTAATTGGCAGTTCCAATAGTGACTCAGATCTTACTATATTTGCATTATTGCCAAAGTGTTTTTAAGAATAAAGAGTTACTGATTCATGTACCCAGACTGACCTTATTGTTAAAATTGCTGATAGTGGATTCAGGGGCTTTCTTTTATCTATCTGTCTGTCTGTCTGTCTGTCTGTCATCTACCTACCTACCTATCTACCTACCATCTATATCTTTCTTTTACACACACACACTCCTTTATTTTTGGAAAAACAGAGAAATAATGTAAGGGAAATACAGAAAAGAGAAAGAGGATTGCATAATATAATTATATATATCAAAGATAATTATATCTAACAAAGTATAAAATATTTCTCCCCAACATCCCCTTCATTACTTTAAGAAGTTTATGGGATACTGTCTATAAAATACAATGATACTTACTTCTTTTGGGGTACATTTATATTTAACATTTTATGTGTCAAATTTAATAACTAATCTATTTTAATAACTAATCTATGTTTTACAGCTACATTATTAGTTTCGTCATTGCTACATACTCAGTATTGCAAGCCGACGCTAGCCCGATCTTGTCAGCTCTCAGAAGCTAAGCAGGGTCGGCCCTGGTTAGTATTTGGAAGGGCAACCTCCAAGGAATACCAGGGTCATGATGCAGAGACAGGCAATGGCAAACCACCTATAAAACGTCTCTTGCCTTAAAAAAAGTCTAGCTTGCCGCCTAGTGCTGCATAATGCTGTAAGAGCTAGAACTTCTGACTGCCGGACAATCTTAGGATCTCCTGGCTATTCTACACACAATGCCATACAATAATAACAACAACTTAGAATTGCATGTTTTCTCCTCTTCTGCATACTCGCTATTACTTGGGAGCTTTTTTGAAGGAAAACAGTTCTATGTCTTTATGACTCACACCAAATCCGATGAGACCTCTAGGCTGGGGGTTGTCATGGAGTCCATTGCACAGGAAAGGATTGCGCCGACTCAGTCAGGAAATTATTTGTGTGAGCTGTTAGGACAGAAATGTGTCCTGTTTATAGGACTGGATTCGCTCTCAGGCATCTTTGTAAGATTTATTTGCATGCCTTGTTTCTAGTCAAAAAAAGATGTGGACAGAATGGAGTGGGTGCAGAGGAGAGCGACGAGGATGAACGGGGGCCTGGAGACCAAGAAGCCCTACGAGGAAAGGCTGAGGGACCTCTTGGGAATGTTCAGTCTGGCGAAGAGGAGGTTGAGGGAGGACTTGATTGCTCTCTTTAAGTATTTGAAGGGCTGTCACTTGGAGGAGGGCAGGGAGCTGTTCCTGTTGGCAGCAGAGGATAGAACTCACAAGAATGGGTTTAAATTAAAGGCGGGAAGGCTGGATGTTGTAGAGTCCACCTTCCAAAGCCACCATGTCCTCCAGATGAACTTTATACTCTGGAGATCAGTGGTGATTCTAGGAGAACTGCTGGCCGTACCTGGAGGATGGCAGTGCTAGGTGAATCGCTAGCTGAGTCTTTGGAATAGTATCGTATCAGTTGTGGAATCACTCCAGAAGAAAGGCCTTGCTAAAACAGCACTCTGGTAGTAACTATATAAACCTTATCCAGGGTGCTAAGATCAGCCAACAATCTTCCCTGCTTCAGATACCTGGAGATCTGCTATTACAATTGTTCTCCAGATGATCAAGATCTCTCCCCCTGGAGAAAATGACTGCTCTGGAGGGTGGACTGTAGGGCATTTTGCTCTGCCGAGGCCCCTCCCCTCCCCAAACCCTGCCCTCCTCAGGCTCCACCCCAAATCTCCAGGTATTTCCCAACCTAGAGCTGGCAACCCTAGACTGGTTTCCACAACAATCAGGACACCTGCTGTTAAAAAATGATGTATAAGTGTTTTAATGTTGTTTTAATGGTTTTAATTAAGTAGTAGTATTTTTACTGATTTGTTGTAACACCTTAAGGTCTAAGTGTGAATTGTGATCCGCCCTGAGCCCATTTGTGAGGAGGGCAGAATATAAATGTAATAAATAAATAAATAAATAAAGTGACAGGGATGCTGCACAATGTTCCTGTCACGATGATGTCACCCAGAAGTGACGTCAGCGTGTTGCTGATGTTGGGGTGACACTCTAAGTTTTGGGCAAACTCTATGGTTTTGAGAGCAAAAAACCCATAGAGTTTTGCCCCCAAACTAGAACGTTCACCACCACAATGACATCAGCAATGCGATGACGTCATTTCTGCGTTTCCCCTAACCAACGCAGTAAATTTAGTCATTGATACAAAGTCTAACAGCTTCTTCAACCGTTCTTCTGTTGGAGGTATTGTTGGACACTTCTATTTCTGTGTGTAAGATTCTTGCTACCATAGTCATATAGAGAAGTAAAGTTCCATGGCTTCTGGACCAATTGTCTATTAGTCCTAACAAAAAGGACTCCAGTTTCAGTTGTATATTAGCCTTTAAAATCTTCTATATTAATATCTGTAATATCTGTATCCATAGACATTATTCTTTTCTGCTGTTTTATTCCTTCTTCCAGAACTTGATGCTGAAGAGGTTGCCTGCACGCAGAATGGGCAAGTCTATCTGAACCGGGACATATGGAAACCTTCACCGTGCCAGATTTGCGTTTGTGACAATGGAGCCATTCTCTGCGATGAGATCCAGTGTCTTGACGTTTTGGAATGCGAAAGCCCCCAGGTGCCCCCTGGAGAGTGCTGCCCCGTTTGCCCAAACACTGCCCGAAATGGCTTTGAAGGCGCCTTCGGTAAGAGTGCTTCCAAGGGCTAATAGAACGAGATTTTAAAATAAATCAATCATAGCCTCTCTTGGGTTTCAGCACTTGTGGAAATGAGATTGCCCTCACCCTTGCCATGCCCCGCCATACCTACTGATACTGGGGTATATCGTATAGGGTTGTCAGCTCTGGGTTGGGAAATACCTGGAAATTTTGGGGATGGAGCCTGGGGAGGGCAGGGTTTGGGGAAGCGAGGGACCTTAGCAGAGTATAATTAGGGGTGTGCAATCCCCCTCCCCCAAATCAGAATTTTTTTGGGTTTGAAGCTACCAAACCCGAAAAATTTTGGTATTTGCTGATGTTTCTGAATCCGAGTATTGGTATGATAGTGGGGTTTGGGAATTATTGGACTAGCCGAATTTATTTGGCTCAACTTTACCCTATGGGGACTGTCCCCATAGGGTATAATAATCCCCCCCCCTTGAACGGGGGAGGTTCCTATCATTGAATTTGCCTTCCCTTCAATGAAGGGAGCGTGCCGGCTCTGTGGTGCAATTCCAGACTGAGAAGATTAAAGTTTAAATCCCCTCCCACTGGAGTCATGCCTTCCTTTCAATGATGGGAGCCTGCTGCCCACTAAGCTACTTTGGGGGGGGGGGAATACCGCCCTGATTTTTTTCCTTCTCCAGAAAAGGGAGAAAAGATCAGAGAGGCATTTAAACATGCCTCCCCACACCTTCCCCAGCCCACCCGTCAATGCAGGCGAGCTGGGGGAGGCATGCAGAGCGCCAGAAGGCATGTTAAATGACTCCCTGTGCCTTCCCCAGCCTGCCCGCTTTTGGCAGGTGGGCTGGGGAAGGCGGGCAGAGAGCGGGGAGGCATTTAAAGGTATTTAAAGGGAACTGCCTTCCCTTGGCTGGGGAGTCATGCTGCAGAGGCGGCACAAGCCCCAGAAGCAAGGGGAAGTGTTTTATCTTTAAACATTTACCCTTCACTAGGGAGGTGTGCTGCTCCCCGGCAAAAGGATTCCCTGAATGTATACCGAATATTCAACATCCATTCGGGGAATCCCTGTTCGGCCAGCTGAATCAGGTTCGGGAATCTGATTTGGCTTTCGGCATGCCCCAAAGTGCCGAATAGGCATTATTCAGTGGGGTTTTTTGGTCCATCTGAACCGAATGCACACCCCTAGGTATAATGTCATAGATTCCATCCTCCAAAGCATCCATTTTCTCCAGGAGAACTGATCTGTATTGTCCGTAGATCAGTTGTAATACTGGGAGATCTCCAGGCCCCACCTGGGGGTTGGCAGCCGTAGTATCCTACCACTCCACAATGCAAATTTTGAAGCCTTTGAAGCCTAAGGAACCTTCCAAATAGAAGAGCCACTCAAGTTGGAGGAAGAGTCCTTGGAGCATGGCTGGGTCTACGTTATTGCTGTATATGTGATCTTATTCCTCCCCCAGAAAGGAGAGAATGAGATGAAGTCCATTGCATGCTTATATGGTTATGTATTATGTGCACATGTGTTATCTCCAGTTAAATAATCGGAGCCAGCCCTGGCTCCAACAGCAGTGGGGGTATTTGTGAAACGGAGACTGGCAAAACAGCCTTGCATGATGCTCTGATGTCACTTCCTGCTTAGGACCTAGAAATGACATCACCACATTGTGCAACACTCTACGATTCCCCCCCCCCAATCTCGATGTTAAAACCCACAAAAGAAGAAGAGACTGGATTTATTTATTTGTTTTTGAGATTTATATCCCGCCCTACCCACCGTACGGCGGCTCACAACAAGTATATAAAACAGACAGAATTGTAATGCCCAACACTTCATTGTGAAAGGAAAGGAAAGATTTATATCCTGCCCTTCCCTACTTGAAGGAGTCTCAGAGCAGTTTACAATCTCCTTTCCCTTCCCCTCCCCACAACAGACACCCTGTGAGGTAGGTGCGGCTGAGAGAGCTCCGCTGAGAACTGCCCTTGAGAGAACAGCTCTGAAAGAGATTGAGAATATGCCTAGTGCTCATTGACACTTTTCCTGGCACCCACCAAACATTTTTAGAAACTGGGTGAGGCCACATGGCTCTCTTGCTTAGCAAGGCTTCTGAGTGGCCACTGAAATCTGACTGACCATTAAGATTAAAATAACATTTCAGTAGCAGCTGCCACCAGAATGTTGGTTTTAATCTATCACACGCCTTATTTTTCAGTGTATTTTTCAAAAAATTACTTCTCTTTAACCTGCACATTGGTTTCCCCTGTGAGTGTGGCTCCGCCTTCTGCAGCAGCCATGTTATAATTGGCTCCACCTCCTGTGGCAGCCATGTTGTGGCAGCACTCACCACCCGGTGTCAGAGTTCCAAAGGTGCTTGCAGGCTCAAAAAGGCTGGGGACCCCTGTCCCGGAGTGTCACAGCAACGTCACTTCCAGGTTCCTAGGCAGAAGTGATGTCACAGTGTTTCACGGTGCCCCCCACCCTATTCTCTCCCGCTGCACCATTGCTGGAGTTTGCATATGGCAATCTTAAATTTTTGAGCCAACATACCTGGGACGGAACTCTTCCCTGGAACTGCTGCCTTTTAAAGAGAGAATGCTGAGCTGCTCTATGACAATTTCATCTGTCCCTGGGTGTGATGAGGGTACATTCCACAAACGCTTCTTTATCAAAGGAGCTCTTTAAGTAAGGCTGTGTGCCGTGAGCTAAAATTCAGACCTCTGGCTGGATTTGTTGGAACTAGATTTTATTAGATGTTTTGGAAACCCTGCCCTTCTTCCAAGGAATTTACCCCCTCCCGTTTTATCCTCATGACATCTTTGTGTGGCAGGTTAGACTGGAAAGCAGTGCCTGACCCAAGCTCATCCTAAAGAGCTGCATGAAAAAGTGAGGATTTGAACCCAGGACTCCCTAAATTTAGCCTGTCTCTCTAGCCACTGTTATCATTCGTGGGGGTGGATCCAGCCGGCTTTTTCAGGCCCTCTGCCCTGTTCCCATCCTTACTGCACCCACCGTGCCACGCAGGTTTTGTCTATGCAGGTCCCATAATCCCCAGCCCTTTTGGCCACCTGCCAAAAATCTGTTCGGATCCAACCCTTCGTGTTTACATTAAACACAAAGGGAAAACGAAGCTCTTCCAAACTGCTGGGCATCTGTTCATGCGTACTGAGATGTCATGACTGCCTCCCTTTGTAATATTCTTTCAGTGCCACCTACCTCACAAGATGCCTGTTGTGGAGAGAGGAAGGGAATGATTGTGAGCCACTCTAGGACTTAGGACTGCTGGGTCCCTCAGAGAAGCCACTGGGGAATGGGAGGTAGACTTACTGGGAGTGGGGCGGAATGCCGGCAGTTAAGGCAACATACCTACATAACCCAGAAGTGACATAGGCACTTTGTGGACATTTGAGGGGGGGGCACTCTGGGATATTTGGGCAAAACTCTATGGTAGAATTAGCTTCTACCATAGAGTTTTGCCCAAAAATCACAGCACTGCATAGGCAAATCTGATTAATTGCTGACATTCCTGCCTTTTTTGGGGGGTGGAAATTCTGCCCCATTGGCCAGCTGGCTGGTGACAGAGAGGTTTGGGCTGGGAGTGGGAGACCCTTACCCCCACTGGGGGGGGTCGGTCATCTGGCATCCCTACTGAGAATCCTTAGGGTAGATAAAAGCAGGGTATAAAACCCAGCTCTTCTTCTATTCTCAGCCCCCTGATGATACCAGTGGTTGTCTGCCATCATGGGCCTCACTCTGACTGTATCTCTTGCCTAGTTGACGCACTGTAAGAACAGATTTGAGAATTGAGGTTTCTTCCTTTATTGATGTTGTTTATACCCTGTTTTCCTCCACAGTGCAGACCCAAGGTCGCTTACATCATTCTTCCCTTCTCCAATTTATCCTCACAACTTCCCTGTGAGGTAGGTTAGGCTGAGAGCGCATGACTAGCTCAAGATCACCTAGCAAGCTTCTGTGGTAGGGCAGAGATTCAAATCTGGGTTTCCCCACTCCCAGTCCAATAATCTAATCACTACACCAGGAAAGTTTACCTCCAGATGCTGGGGAGGGGGAAAGGTGGTGGCATCCCTTTGCTTTTTGTGGGTATGAAGGAACTGGTGAGAGCCAGTTTGGTGTAGTGGTTAGGAGCGCAGACTCTAATCTGGGAGAACCGGGTTTGATTCCCCACTCCTCCATGTGCAGCTGCTGGTGTGACCTTGGGTCAGTCACAAGTTCTCTCAGAGCTGTTCTCTCAAGGGCAGTTCTCAAGAGAGCTCTCTCAGCCCCACCTACCTCACAGGGTGCCTGCTGCGGGGAGGGGAAGGGAAAAAAGATTTTAAGACGCTCTGAGACTCCTTCGGGTAGTGAAGGGCGGGGTGTAAATCCAATCTTTTCTTCTTCTCTCTAATATGCAAAATTAATCCTAGCCTCTGGCCTCCTTCCCAGCGGTATGCACGTGCAGGAGTAAACTGTTGCATGCTCCATTCTCGTATATGTCACTGTAAGAGAGCCAGTTTGGTATAGTGGTTAAGAGTGGTGTTCTCTAATCTGGAGAACCGGGTTCGATTCCCCACTCCTCCACTTGAAGCCAGCTGGGTGACCTTGGGTCAGTCACAGCTCTTTCAGCCCGGAAAATAAACCTCGCTCGCCGCAATAAAGAGCTAGAGTTTCAGGCTGCCAGCCAATCCCCAGATCTCCTGGCTATACCACAGCCACTGCCATAGGATAATTAATGAATAAATACACCACTCTGCATTGGATCTGCTGCACTGCAATCCTGTGCGGAGTTCTTGCATTGGATGTAGCAATCCATGGATTTAAGGATCTCCCAGTAGTCGTTCCCATGACAAAGTGAAAGAACCTGTTGCTGAAGGGAAACTGCTGAAGTACCGTCATATTTCAAGCAAGTGAGAGGTTGTATTCGGCTATGCACTGGATAGCCCTCACTTAAAAAGACACGGGAGAAATAATCTTATCAGGGACCTCACAAGCCAAGTTATACCATTATAGCCCACTGATTTTAACGGATTACTCATTTAGATTAGCTCCGGTTCCTTGGAGTATGTATAAAGGGAACGGAGTCGGTTGCAGCATAGTTAAGCAATATAGCAAGACCTGGCATGCTGACATGAGCGAATGGTGCATCTCTGGGTTGTGTTTAGGGGATTTTAGGCCAAAGGCTGGCTGTTTTAAACCCTCCCAGGCAAAGCAGAAGCTGCAGAGTGCTTCTAAATCCATCCATCTAGTGTATTTTTTCAACCTTTTTTGGATTTTTTTGGGTATTTTTCTTATGTGCATGTATGTATGAGTGTGTGTGCACCTAGGAATCATGGCAACCTCTGGGGACTGACCCCTGTTGGGGGCCTGGAGGGTGTTCAGAGAGATGGCTGAATAAAGCCTGCCCCTGCCTCCTGCCTCTGGTATTCCAAGGCTAGGATTTCTTGGTCTGGAGCAAGTGATGCTCTGTATTCTTGGTGCTCAGGGGTGGGTGGGGGAACAGTGGGAGGGCTTCTAGTGTCCTGGCCCCACTGCTGGACCTCCTGATGGCATCTGGTGTTTTTGGCCACTGTGTGACACAGAGTGTTGGACTGGATGGGCCACTGGCCTGATCCAACATTGGCTTCTCTTATGTTCTGGGGCAGTGATACTCTGTATTCTTGGTGCTTGGGGCGGGGGAGCAACAGTGGGAGGGGCTTCTGGAGTTCTGGCCCCACTGGTGGACCTCCGGAGGGCACCTGCTGTTTTTGGCCACTGTGTGACACAGAGTGTTGGACTGGATGGGCCACTGGCCTGATCCAGCATTGGTTTCTCTTATGTTCTTATATTTCCTTTTTCACCTCTAGGCGGCCTGTCTGTGCATTAGCCAGTGTTAGCTTGTGGCAAGCCAGGTCCCTCTGCAGTCCATCAAACAGAGACCACACACTGGGATGACTGCAGTGGAATAGGGAATTAAGAGCGCTACATAACATAGTTGCCATTTCTGTTATTATTTGTTATTTAATGTTGGTAATGCTGAATCGCTCCCTCCAACATGGGCACCGCAATGGGGGGAACTCTGTCCTAGAGCATCCCATAATGCTGATTTCTGCAGTCCCTGACCGCCAGTGCTCACATGGTAGCCATTTGAGGGGCAGGTAACTCTGTGCCCCATGTTTCAGGAAAGTGGGCAAAGCTGTGTGTCTGGTTAGCAGGTGGTTCCCACCTTGAACAGGTAAGCTGCGGTCCTCCCTGAAATTCAGTATCATGCCGGGGAATGAAATAAATGTGGCTTTTTGGATTGATGGTAATTGGGAATGTGGGGTGGTGGGTTTTTTTGTTTATTTTGGAACTCTTTAAGGTGCTCCTAAACTCTTGCTCTTTTCTACTGAAGAAGTGCGCAGTGACTCAGGAAAGCTCCTCCCCGGCCACAAATTTTGTTAATCTTTAAAATGCCTCTGGACTCTTGCTCTTTCCTACTGAACAGTGAGCAGTGACTCACGAAAGCTCCTCCCCCGCCACAAATTCTGTTAGTCTTTAAGGTGCTCGTAAACTCTTGCTCTTTTCTACCAAAGAAGTGAGCAGTGACTCACGAAATCTCCTCCCCTGCATAGGCGTCAACTTCAGGGGGGCTGGGGAGCTGGAGCCCCCCCAAAACTTTTCCAGGAGGTGCTGAGCCTCCACCAGAGACAATGGACTGTGATGTCTCTGGCTCAGCCCCAGCCCCCACCCCCCCGGGAAATTGGAAAGTCTACACCCTTGCTGCCCTGCTACAAATTTTGTTAGTCTTTAAGGTGCTCCTGGACTCTTGCTCTTTTCTAGAAGAAGAAGAAGAGATTGGATTTATATCCCGCCCTTCACTCACTTAAGAGTCTCAGAGCGGCTTACAAACTCCTTTTCCCTTCCCCTCCCCACAACAGACACCCTGTGAGGTAGGTGGGGCTGAGAGAACTCTTTCCCAAGCTGTCCTTGAGGGAACAGCTGGTCCAGAGCTATGGCTTGCCCAAGATCATCCAGCCAGGTGCAAGTGGAGGAGTGGGGAATCAAACCCGGTTCTCCCAGATTAGAGTCCGCACACTTAACCACTACACCAGACTGGCTCTTCTACTGAAGAAGTGAGCAGTGACTCATGAAAGCTCCTACCTTGCCACAAATTTTGTTAGTCTTTAAGATGCCACTGGACTCTTGCTCCTTTCTATTATTAGGGACTGTGGTATAGCTTCCTGAAACTAGGATCCTGCTACATCATTTTGCATCATTTAATGTGTCATGTTAACACTTCAGTTCTGTTTCTTAGATTTCTGGTGGGTTCCACAACCCAAAACCTGTTGCGTTGTTTATTGAATGTCCCACCAGTCAGTTGCATTGACTCACTCTGTGTAACCTGCCTTAAGTCCAAGTGAAAAAGGCAGACTTTAAATAGTGTGAATAAATAGTTCTGTGCATATCGTACACTACTAGCAATACGTCAGCCAAGGCCCTCTTACAAGGCTTTGTACTAGGGCTGCCAAGTCAGCCCGGGGGGCAGGGGATCCCCCGCTAAAGGGGTTCCCGATCTGCCGGCCAGAATTTGGCCGGCGGGGGGAACCCCACCCCCGACGTCGTCCAGCGAGGACGACGTAATGACGTCACCGGAAGTGACGACAGCACGTTGGGGGCGTTGCCAGGGCGACAATTGCCAGAGCGTCGCCCTGGCAACGCCCCCAACATGCTGATGTCACTTCCGGTGGCATCGCTGGGTGCGCGCACTTTGCGCACGCACCAGGAGAAACTCCCGGCTAGAGGAGGACTCCCCCCTGCCGGTGAGTTTTGAAGACTTGGCAACCCGACTTTGTACCAAATGCATTCACTACCAAAGCCAAGACGGCGCAGTGGACTAGGGGTGGCCCCAGATCCTGAAGCTCATGAGATGGACCAGTGGCTTCCTCTCAGGCTAAGCTCCATCGCAGGATTGTTGTAAGGATAAAGAAGAGTACCGTTATGTCATAGAATCAAAGAGTTGGAAGGGACCTCCAGGGTCATCTAGTCCGACCCCCTGCACAGTGCAGGAAAGTCACAAATACCTCCCCCTCCACACCCCCAGGGACCCCTGCTGTACGCCCAGAAGATGACCAAGCCAGGATCCCTGGCCAAACGGGCCTGGAGAAAAATTGCTTCCTGACCCCAAAGTGGCAATCAGCATTTCTGGGCAAGTCATAGGGCAAGCCATAGCTCTGTACCAGCTGTTCTCTCAAGGACAGCTTGGGAAAAAGCTCTCTCAGCCCCACCCACCTCACAGGGTGTCTGTTGTGGGGAGGGGAAGGGAAAAGGAGTTTGTAAGCCACTCTGAGACTCCAAGTGAGTGAAGGGCGGAGTATAAATCTAATCTCTTCTTCTTCTTCTTCTTCTTCTTCTTCTTCTTCTTCTTCCCTGGACGTGTAAGAAAGGGCCACGAGAACTAAGCACTGATGCAGCCCTCCCTGCCCTCATAAACTACCTGAGTTCAACCACCCTGAGCCCCTTGGAGGAATGTCATCTTTGGTGAAGCCCATCTTCATACTACTGATGGTGCTACACCTCAGTGTGGTTTCTGGAGCAAATACTCCTTTGCCTGCCCTTCGTAAGAATCCAGGGGCATAGAATCACCCTCTGCTGGTATGGCTAATGGTCAGTCCGTATCTGACACCATTCTAATTAACGTGTTAGTATTTGCACCACGATGTATGAGACGATTCTGCTTGCGTGTGGAGTGTGCAAGCGGTAGGAAGCATTTCTGCTCATTCACTGTGCCTCTTTGTTCTTCTTTTTGCAGGTAGAGGAAGGAAGGTAAGTTCTGTCTTTTTTATTTAGTGGCCTCTATCAGCCTCATACATGAGTTTCCATCCATTACTATGTGCCAGGACTCATTTCGTAGCAGAAGCTCCTTTGCATATTAGGCCACCCCCCCCCAATGTAGCCAATCCCCCAAGAGTTTAGAGAGCTCTTCTTACAGGGGCTACTGTAAGCTCTTGGAGGACTGGCTACGTCAGGGGTGTGTGGCCTAATATGCAGAGGAGCTCCTGCTACGAAATGAGCCCTGCTAGATGCGCTTTCCAAAGCATGGCAGAGATGCTGCAGGAAACCACTAAAAGGTGCCATCAGTATCAATTCTCTGACTTTATCTGACAAATTCACTATTTGGATATTTGGTGAATACGGCAGAATTCTGACCAGTCATAGAAGCGTGATACTGCGTGCGGTAAATAAAATTTCTGAAGAAGTATGTTGCAAAAAATGTAAACTTCCATTTATTTAGGTAGATTCGGTTCTCATTTAGGTTGCAGTCAAAGGAAGAGAAAGAGAAACCTAATCTAAAGAGTATTTTCCCTGTTCCCTATTAGCTTGTCTGGCATCACGTGTGTGGGAGTATGAGGGCATTATATCTACAGGAGAGAGCTGCAGGGACATGCGTCTCCATGGAAGGCCATGTGGACGGATGGAGAGGACAAAGTGTACTTTCCCTATCACAGACGGCCAGCTAGTCTGACATCACGTGTATGGGAGTATGAGGGCATTGTCTCTACAAGAGAGAGCTGTAGAGACATGTGTCTCCATGGAAGGCCATGTAGTGAGAGTGGGAAGACAAAGGGAGGGTGAGAGAGGAGGGCTCAGAGGGCAGCTCCCAGATGAAGACCAAAAGAAGTATCCCGTTCAAGGAGATAACACCTATAGAGTGACGTAGCGCCCCAAACAATATCCAGGCGTGCTGAGTCGCTCAATCCAACGTTCACTCTGGTGGAAGAACAAATGCCAGAAACCTCCTAAATCTTTTTTCAGTAGCTTCAAAACAGTAATAGAAGCTTCTTAAAAGAAAAATTGTTGGAAGGGTCCAGGGGAAGCTGGGACATAGAGATCTCCCAGAATTACAGCTGATCTTCAAATGACAAAGATCAGTTATCCTGGATGCAGAGGCAGTCGCATCCCTGCACAGGTCCCTTCCCACCAGGAAACTCCAGCCTCCACAGGCTCTGCCCCCAAACCTCCAGAAATTTCACAACTTGCGGTGGGCAATCCTAGTCCATCAAAATGACCTCCACTCCCAATACTGTGATACCTATTTGTTAGAACCAATCAAAATGGCACAAAACGGCAAATGCAACCTTCTGAGTTTCCCAGAACACCTCCTGAGGCTGGATGTTATGTAGAGAAAAGGAAAGGGAGGGAGAGAAAGAAAGGAAAAGTAGTTTCGAGGCATGTTGGAAGAGCCCAAATTCTTCCAAGAACAGGACTGGGAAACCCTAATGCTGTGGTGGTGCTAGGAGTGTGACCCACGATCTCAGTGATTTGGAAGACCATCTCCACATCAATTTTCATGTTGCAGAGGGCTATCAACTAGGGTTGTCAGGCCCAGCCAACATACAGCAACCTATCTATGTTAGTGCCCACGTGACGAGTCGGAAGTGACACTGTCACATTGGGGCAATGCTCTGATGTTTGGGCAAAAACCCTATGGTAAATTTGGCTTCTACCATAGAGTTTTTGCCTAAATACCAGAGCGTCGCCCCAATATCTTGGATGTGATGGCATCACTTCCGGGTCAAGTGGGCAGATACATCACTGTACATTGAATGGATCTCCCTCTTTTTTGGAGATAGTTCTCCCCGGCTGATTGGTGGCAGGGAGGGGGGGCCAGGCAGCAGGAACTAGCGTTGTCAGCCTCCAGGTGGGCCCTGGAGATCTGCTTTTACAACTCACCTCCAGCTGACAGAGATCAACTCCCCTGGAGAAAATGGCTTCTTTGGAGAGTGGACTCTATGGCATTGTACCATGCTGAGGCCCCTCCCCTCCCCAAACCCCATCCTCTCCTGGCTCCACCCCCAAAGTCCCCAGGTATTTTCCAAGCAAGATTTGGCAACCCTAGCAGGGACCCCCACCTCTACTGGGGGGGCTTCTGGCAACCCTCCTATTGGCTAGCAGTTTGGTTATAGGGAAGCCATATTTCCCAGCATTCCAAGTAAAGATGGCTGTTGGGGAGGGAACGTGTCACTCCCCAGTCCTAAGCCCTTTTGTAGTATGTAGTTGCTTTCTGAGATCTGAAATGTTTCTGATTAATCATTAAGTGCTGTCAAGTTGCAACCAACTTGTGACAACTCCAGGCAAGAGCGGAATAGAGGTGGTTTGCCACCATCTACCTCTGCGTAACAACCCTGGACTTCCATGGTGGTCTCCCATCCAAGTGCTAGCCAGGGCTGACCCTGCTCAGAATCCTTAGCTCTGACAAACTCGGGCTAGTATGGTCTATTCAGGCTGTGGAAGATTTTCTAAACACCTCAGAAGTCCTTTTTCTTCTTGGGCCTTGTAAAGTGGGCTGCATCTTACTACCTGTCCCACGGGCAAAAGGGTGGGGAAGCCACGAAAAGGGTATGCCGGGGATCAGGGCTATTTTTGGGCAGGAACGCACAGGAACGGAGTTCCGGCTGGCTCCTGAGTTGGCCACACCCAGCAGGAACTCATTAGTATAATAGGCCGCACCCAACAGCAGAAACTTATTAGGATTGGCTACATTTGGGGTATGTGGCCTAACATGCAAATTAATTCCTGCTACAAAAATGCCCTGGGTTTTGACAACAAACAAGGTAAACAGAATAAGAAGCAAAAGGTGGGTGTGGCTGGATGACTACTCTTCTGGTAACATGGGAGTGTCACCTAATATGCTAATAAGCTGTTCTGTCAGTGGTGTGGCCTAATATGCTAATGAGTTTCTGCTGTTGGGTGTGGTCTATTATGCTAACGAGTTCCTGCTGGGCTTTTTCTACAAAAAAAGCCCTGCCGGGGATTGTATGAGACAAAGCCATACGGGACAGTGGCTGCAGAGCGGAAGACAACTGGAAGAGAATGAGATGGGGGAAAGCTAGCAGGATCCAGCCCAGTTTCGTTATTCGCTTCGTGTGGAATGTGAATTCCTGAAGAGCCCTTTCTCAGCGAGCGTTCGTTCATATTCTGCCGCCACTGATAACTTTTCTCCTGTACCCTACAGGGTCAAAAAGGAGAACCCGGAGTTGTCCCAGTGGTAAGTTTTTGTTTGTGCTTTATTCTTCACTTACTGGGTTGGTTTTTTTAAAAAAAATAGTAATGTCTAGTGCGACAGTTACAACATAGAAGATAAGCCAGTACAAAAAAGTCATAGACAGAACACGCTGAACAAATGACCTCAGACACAGTAACGCGTAATTTCTAAAGAAGCATTTTACAGTAGGTATCTAGTTACTAAATACAAAAGACGATTTAAGTACACACTAACCGTCATAAGCAAGCACGTGTACAAATAATACAAACAGACAGACCCATAAGATAGCAATAATATGGTGCGAGGTTGATTTTCCACAGGACGAAGACTCCAGAGTCCATTCTTCATTTCATCAGCCTTCCTCAAGATGCTAAATATAGGTCATGTCATTACTAAAACATAACAGTGTAAGACTGTAAACCATATACGAAAGGAAATACTAATTTCAGAATACCTATGCTACACGTTATACATCGATGAATAACAGCTTCCAGTTTCACAGGGCGTTACGTATATAACAGCTTCCAGTTTTAAGGAGCAATGTATAGTGCGGCAGTTAGCCACATAGTGCGAAATTCTAGCACTGTTCATTTTTTTTTACCAGTTAAAAAAGGAGCGAGGATTTGGGAATGTCAAGGGCAGGAAGTGATGTGAATGAAAGACTTCCTCCCGAGACCCTGGAGAACTGCTGCCAGTCCGAGTAGACAGCAACTGATCTTGAGGGACAGGTGGTCTGATTCAGTATATGCCAGCAATTAAAAACATTCTTTAACATGGTGCCACATTCCTGTGGTGGCCTGAGGGATGCAGTTTGACCCTCGGTACCCATGTGGAAGCTGTCGGAGAGATAGAACTTTGAGGACCATCACAATTGACACATTACTGAGTCCTAGTGTGTTGGAGAGCCAGTTTGGTGTAGTGGTTAGGAGCACGGACTCTAATCTGGGAGAGCCGGGTTTGATTCCCCACTCCTCCAAATGCAGCTGCTGGTATGACCTTGGATCCATCACAAGTTCTCTGAGAGCTGTTTTCTCATGAGCAGTTCTTGAAAGAGCTCTCTCAGCCCCAGCCACCTCACAGGGTGTCTGCTGTGGGAAGGGGCAGGGAAAGGAGATTGCAAGCTGCTCTGAGTGAAGGGCGGGTTATAAATCCAATCTCTTCTAAAAGCTTTCTTTCTTCTCTCTGTGTAGGTTACGGGTATAAGAGGACGGGCCGGGCCAGCTGTAAGTAATCACTAACTCTTTGAAGAACAGTGCCAATGCTTCTAGCCCCGAGCCACATTTTTGTGTGTGATGTCTTTAGCCTCCGTTTCCAAGATCTGTACATAGCTGTCGGTTATCGCTGTGTTCTTTTGCTACTGCAGACTGAATGTTCGTGTGACTGTTTTGGGTTTCTGTGTGGGAGATCTTTCGAACAAGTTTGCCTGTTCTTTCTTCATTTCTTACTGTTTGTTCTTAAACTTTTATCTGGGGGGGGGGATATACTTTTCTATGAGTTTCTGTTTCTTGTGGCCCCCCCCCCCCGGTAAGACTTTCAAGTGTATGTTTGGAAGAAGGAATGCACATCTGGAATCCCAGTGGATGTTTGAGTTGTTGATAGCAGCTTGTGGGCGGACAGAAGTAGAAAAAAGGAAATGGGAAGTCCTTTCTGTCCTCCCCCTGCCATTCAAATTGCCCCATCCTTAGGAGGCTTTTGTCTGAGGAAAGCAGCCATCTGGATTTTGTTACACATGTGTGCATGTAATGGTTGGTCCAACTTGAAGTGCTGAATGTTGATCTGATAAAAGATAGTCTTAGTCCCAGTGGTAGGAAAAGACTAGCTTTCTGTGTGGGCTTGTTTGAGCCAGTTTTGGGGTAGTGGTTAAGTGCACAGACTCTAATCTGGGAGACCTGAGTTTGATTCCCCTCTCTTCCACATGTAGCTGCTGGTGTGACCTTTGGTCAGCCATAGTTTTGTCAGAGCTGTCCTTGAAAAGAGTAGTTTCTGTCAGCTCTCCCAGCCCCACCTACCTCACAGGGTGTCTGTTGTGGGGAGGGGAAGGGAAAGGAATTTGTAAGCCACTTTGAGACTCCAAGTGAAGGGTGGGGTATAAATCCAATCTCTCCTCCTCCTCCTCTTCTTCTGCATAAAAGAAATATGAAAAATTGCACAAAATGGTGAATCCTCTGTTCTCAGTAAATGTTTGAGAGGCACCTCAATTAACCTGAGAGACACTGGTACCCAAAGTATATACTAAACATGAGGGAGTTTGGGATGAATCAGCACTCATGCACATATACTTGTCCCAAAACTTTGAATCTTTTCACTCAAATTTTTAACCACTAGCATTTTGTTGTCATGAATTGCTGCTAGGGTTGCCACGTCATCCCAGCAAATGGGGGGAGGGATTTACTGCAGGTGCCCTCGCCGACTATGTGCTGATGTAACTTCCTGTTTGCACCAGAAGGGACATAAGTGCATCACCAGCAATACCAGGGGCGCTCTAGCATTTGAGCAAGACTCTATGGTTTAACCATAGATTTTCGCCCAAATGTCAGAGCCTCCCAAACGTCCCCCAGCAATACAATGACATCACTTCCTGGCACATGTGGAGTGACATCATGGCGTCAGGATGCTGCTGACACCCTCCTCTCCTGGTGCCATTTCCCTCCTGTATATTCAGCTGAGTGGCAGTGGGGAACTAGGGCTGCCAGCCTCCAGGTGGGGCCTGGGGATCTCCCGCTTTTACAACTGCTCTCCAGCTGACAGAGATCAGCTCCCCTGGAGAAAATGGCTGCTTTGAAGGCTGGACTCTATGGCACCGTACCATGCTGAGGCCCCTCCCCTCCCCAAACCCCACCCTCTCCTGGATTCACCCCCAAAGTCTCCAGGTATTTTCCAACCCAGACTTGGCAACCCTATGGGGAACACATTCTGGGGGTGAGGACCCTAATTGCTGCTGAATCAACTTCTGGAGAGTTCTACGTCGAAAACTTGCAATTCTAAGAGAAGGTAAATTAATGCCCACAGCAGCAGTTTCCAAAACCATTTCCCTTCAAAACTATTTCCTTGATTCATGTGCTCAGGACGTGGGGTGGGTGGATGGAGGACACTGTGCCTCTTCCAAAGAATTTGGGAGGGGAGGTGGAGGACATTGTGGAGGATTCTGGGACAGAGGCTGAAGGACACAGCTGGTTTAATTTGGGGAAACTGGTCAGACTTCTAGGGCTTCTCTGTTGCCCTGCACGAACAGAGACTACTATATATGTTCACAACCCTCTGTTGTGGCTTCATGTTCCATAGTAAGATAAGTAACTGGGCAAACCTCGTCCAGGGAATCTTGACTGACGTCTCCTTATTGACAGACTCTGACACCTTCCCAAGAATCCTTAGAAATACTGACTGAAAACCGCCACGGACGCGCAGTCCTCCACAGAGCACCAGATAAAAGTGGGGATCGCCTTTGCAACTGAACCGCGTTTCTTGAAAGAAGTTATGATTTAGTTTCCAAACTGGGACATGACAGCCTTTCAGAACAGTGGTGTGAATGTACAATTTTTTTTCTCGTTGTCGATTTAGGGACCCCCAGGATCACAGGGGCCGAGAGGACCGAGAGGATCCAAAGGAAAACCTGTAAGTTGTTAGGTATTTTGTTGAGAACCTTACTTGAAATATAGATACCAGACAATGTTCTAAAACTTTAAGAATATTAGAGTGGCTATAATGTTTTCTGCATTAGGCCTCCTCTATCCCCCCCGCCACAATTATATCCTAGAACATAGTTTGTAACCCTGTAGATGCATTCCATAGAATCACACATCCATAGGTTGTATTTGTGCGTGCTGAGTTGTGTTTTTGAAGACCCGTGTTCATCTTAAAACATGGCCCTATGGAAATGGACTCTGAAGATGAGGATAATGTTGGGATGCCAGCCTCCAGGTGGGACATGGGGATCCCCCAGAATTCCAACTCCTCTCCAGACTACACAGATCAGTTCCCCTGGAGAAAATGGCTGCTTTGGAGGGTGGACTCTATGGCATTGTACCCCACTGAGGTCCATATCCTCCCCAGGCTCCACCCCCAAATCTCCAGGAGTTTCCCAACCTGGAACTGGCAACCCTAAGCCCCACCTTTCTACATCTGTCTGTCTGTTGGTCTATCTGGGATGCTTTCAGGTGGGACCTGGGGATCCCTGGGAATTACAGCTCACCTCCAGACTGCAGAGATCAGATCCCCTGGAGGAAATGGCTGCTTTGGAGGGTGGACTCTCTGGCACTGTGCCCCACTGAGCTCCCTGTCCTCCCCATCCCTAAATCTCCGGGATCTGGCCACCCTACGAATGTTGCCCTCTGAGTCTTCCGGAAGCCTGTTCAGTGAAAATAGGAAAGGAATATGGTTATACAGTATTTCTAAATATGAAAATAATTTAACTCAAAGTCTTAAGCATATACTCTTGGAATAAATCCAGTGAAAATCAACCGGCCTTGTATCAAAGTAAACATGATAAAGTGGTGAACACAGTAAGGCTCACTGCTGGTCAGATTCTTTGTAGTCGTATTATACCTGGCAACTGGGGGGCGGGGGGGTGGAGTCTCAGTAAACAAGAGGTTGGATCTCATGGAAAGTTTCCATAGATGGAAGCAGGGCTCATTTCGTAGCAGGAGCTCCTTTGCATATTAGGCCACACACCCCTAATGTAGCCAATCCTCCAAGAGCTTACAGAGCTCTTCTTACAGAGGCTACTGTAAGCTCTTGGAGGATTGGCTACATCAGGGGTGTGTGGCCTAATATGCAAAGGCACTCCTGCTACGAAATGAGCCCTGGATGGAAGGATTTTCTCTCTGTGGAGAGTGGCTTTCTCACCTTTCCTAAGGACACCAGCCTCCAGGTGGGTCCTGGAGATCTCCCTTGAATCACAACGGCTCCCCAGACTACAGAGATCAGTTCCCCTGGGAAAAAAAATGGTGGGCTCTATGGTATTATATCCTGCTGAAGGCCCTCTCCCAAGCCCACCCCTAAATCTCTGTCAGTGGCCAAGGGTCCAACCCATAGGCATCAACTACGGGGGGGCTTGAGGGCTCGAGTCACCCCCGAAATTTCCGGGGGGGGGAATGAGGCCCCCTGGGAAAACGGAGTGCCCGCTGCCGCGCCTCTCCGGGCCCCTCCTAAGGCTGCTGCCACCACCACCGTCTCTCTCTCTCTTTCTCTCCCCCCCACCTGGCTGCCTCTGTCCCTCCCTCTCTCCGTCTGTCCAGTGGCCAGCTAATCAAATGCCCAGCTGGCCCCTGGACAGATGGAGGGAGGGACGGAAGCAGGAGTGGCCAGGCGGTGGGGGGAGAGGCAGCGGCGGCGGGGACACGGCGGCGGGGACACGGGCGAGCCCCCGCCCCCCCTGGGGATTTTAAAACTCGACGCCCCTGGTCCAACCGCTGCAGGGAGGTTGTACCCCTCCTTCTTGTGAAGAACATCTTAGTGAGGAGAAGGCAAGGAGGAGGTAGAGTTGTCCCATCTTGATACTGGCCTGTGGTTCAGGTTTTGGCATCTTTAGGTTTTCCAGCCTCCAGAGAGGGCCTGGATTTGTTGAGAGTCACAACTGGTCTCCAGACTCCAGGGGTCAGTTCCCTAAGAGAAAATGGCAGCTTTGGAGGGTAGACTGTACGGCATCACATCTCTACTGAGCTTCCTCCCCTCCCTGCCTTCCCCCAAGCTCCTCCCCCAAATATCCAGGAATTCCCCAACCTGGAGGTGGCAACCCTAGCCTCTCCTCTCCTCTCTCTCTCTCTCTGTCTCCTACACCCCTAAAAGCCTCCTGAAATGCTGCTCTTAGAGAACAGAGGACTTCAAGAAACAGCCTTCAGAGATTGTTTGGGGAGCAGGGTGGGGTGGGGTTTGCGCCTCTGATTTCAAATCCTTCCGTCATCCATAATAGACAGCAAACGTCCCCAGCCTTCTTGGTCCTGTGAGCACCCGCGAGAGGTGGAGGCATAGCCCCCCCTCCCCGATGAAGTCCAACCACAGTGTAGAAGAGGGGTACACCGGGAAAGAGGAGGCGAGAGACAGAATAAAATCAGCTACCATGAGAACATTATTTTAATCTGCACAGCCAATCAGATCTTCAGTGGCCAATCAGAAGCTATGCTGGGCAGGAGCCTAGGGTTGCCAGGTCTTACCTGACTGCCGGCAGGGTGGTGGTGGTGGTCCCTCTCTGTCTCCGGAATCGGATGTCATTGTGCTGGGCACGTTGGCACAAATGGGGCACTTTGGGGATGGGGTTCCCCCTGCTGGCCAGATCCGGGCCGGCGTATCAGGGCCCCCGAAAGCAGGCAAGCCCCCTCCCCTGTTGGGGGAATGGAAACCCTATAGGGTTGCCAAGTCCTTATGACTTGGGGAGGGAGTCCTCCTGAGGCTGGGAGCTTCCCCGGCGCGCATGCGCTGCAATGATATCACCCAGAAGTGACATCATCACATTGGGGGCATTGCCAGGGTGACACTCTGGCAATCACCCAAAAACTCTATGGTACTCTATGGTACCATAGAGTTTTGGGGTGATTGCTAGAGCGTCGTCCTGGCAATGTCCCCAACATGATGATGTCACTTCCAGGTGACGTCATAACGCTGGGGAAGTTGACAACTTCAGGGGTGGGGTTCCCCCTGCCGGCCGAATGCTGGCCGGCGGATCGGGAACCCCTGTAGCGGGGGATCCCCCGCCCCCCGGGCTGACTTGGCAGCCCTAAAACCCTACAGGAACCCCACCTGGCCCTACCCACTTTCTGAAAACATTTGGCTTGAGTCCACGGGAACCATGTTGGGGATCCCTGTTTATAAAGTCAGACCTTTCCGTTTTCTCATTGTGTAGCCTCTATAAACCTTAGGAAAAGCCTGTTTTAGATTATTTGAACTAGAACCAAACCCCGCTGTATGTTGTAATTTGTCAGTGATTCCTAAACTGCAGGCCAGACAGGCTTAATCCTGCTTTTCACAAGATAATTATAATTAAAAACAAACCATGATACTGTGTTATGTTTAAACAAAGCTGCTGGAGAGTTGTGCATAAAGGAGGGTCGCCCCGTTGTTTCTGCTAGCACTACAGCATTATGAAATAGTAACCCCAATGGAGCCGTAAGGCCCCCCAAAAATGTATGTGTGTGTTGAAGTTCCTGTATTGATCTGAGCAAATCAGCCAATTACTTGGTTCAGGGCTTTTAATAACAGTGATTTTCCCCAGATCTATTTTGGGCATCAAGTGAATGAGTAAGTAAGATAAGAATAGCAGTGTCCTCTCCTGCCATCTTGTGGCTCTCTTTAGCACCTGCTTATTTAAAAAGTGCGTTGCATTGTGGGAGAAGCCAACGTAGCAAACCTTGGTGTTTCCATTAATGCAGTGTTTTTTTTTTTAAATAAGTTTTTTGATTTGTTCCAAGGACCACCAGCGTCTTTTGTGATAAAGTGCTACTATTCTTCATTTTACATCCAACAATGTTCTTCTTTGCAGTGTGATACTAGCCTTGTTAACAAGTTAACAAGTTACATAAGAACCTAAGAAGAGCCCTGCTGGATGAGACCAGTCTCACACAGTGGCCAACCAATTCCTCTGGAGGGTCAACAACAGGGCAGAGAGGCCGAGGCCTTCCCCTCCTGGTTCTGGGATTCAGAGATGCTATACAGTGAGAAACTTGGCAGTTCTTACTTTATAAACAGGGCCTCTAAATGTGGAGGTTCTCCTCAGTCACTATTGCCAGTAGCCACTGATGACTGTATCCTCAATGAATCTATCTAATCCCCTTTTAAAGATATTTATTCCTGTGGCCATCACTACAACCTCTGGCAGTGAATTTCACATTTTAACCATTCTCTGTGTCAAGTAGTATTTCCTTTTGTCTGTCCCGAACCTACTGCCCATAAGCTTCACCGAATGCCCCCGAGTTCTAATATTTGGGGAGAGGGAGAAAAATTTCCCTTTGTCAACTCTCTCTCTCCCATGCATCATTTTATAAACCTCTATCATGTCCCCACTTAGTGCTGGAAAGACGTTGAAAGAGAGGCCTTCTTCTTTGAAGGCCCGGCACCAAATCTTTTGGCCGCTAGATAAAACCCAGGGCAGGGCTATTGGGATATTTGGTTAATATAGCAGAGTTTTGCCCAGCCATAGAAGTGTGATAAAACTTACATTTATCAAGAAGATCCAGTTCACATTCAGGTTGCAGTAGAAATAAGAGAACGAAGCTTAAGCTAAAGGGACTTTTCCCTATCACAAAGGGCCAGAGCTTGTCCAGCATCACATGTGTGGGAGTATGAGGGCGTTGTCTCTACAGGAGAGACCTGCGGAGACATGTGTCTCCATGGAAGGCCATGTTGAGAGCGTGAGAGGATAAAGCGAGAGAAAGGAAGGGTCAGAGGGCAGCTCCCAGGTTAAGACAAAGAGAGGCATCCCATTCAAGGAGATAACACCTAGACACCCTTAGAGTGATATAGCACCACACACTGTCCAGGCATGCTTAACAGATCTGGCAAGATAGGGCTAGCCTGCGCCATCAAGACCAGGGCCCTTCTTTAGTAGCGATAGTGAAACTGCATCCATTGGATGTTACCTTGTTTCGTAGATCGTAGAGCTTGTCCTCGGCGGTAGTTGTCCACCAGACGCCTAGTGGAACTGGTCTTTTTGAATGGCTTGCGTTTTTAGACGTTCTTCCCTTTCTGAACACCATCCCACTAGCCCCTCCCTTCCGTTTACACTCCTGCCTAGAGTTCCTTCTCCCTTTCTTTATTCTTTATTCTCCTCCTCCTCTTATGTATTCAACCACAGGCTCATCTGCTCATCTGGAGCCATAAATGCATGTGTGTGAGAGTCCTACAGAGTCAGTCAGCAACAAGTGTCCTTAAACAGGAATGCTTTATTGAGAAAGGTCTGCTATGGTCATCTGCACTTCTTGTGTCAGTAATGGTGGGCACCGCCTAAAGCAGGACAATTATACAGATTTCAAAATGACATCTGGTTATGCATTGTAACCAATCATCATATCAGGGGAAAAAAGCGCTTAAAATACTGGTTCATAGTTCCCAGGGGAAAAACAGGAAGAATAATATAGTCAGACAGGAGAAAAGATAACACGGGCTGGCACAAACTGTCTCTCAAGGTCGGAGCGGCACAGAGAGCGATAAGCATGCCCTGAGAAACATAACATAACATTCCACAATCCTGACGTCGAAGGTTTACCCAGCCCACCTCCCGTGCAGGAGATGGCAGCATTAGCTGACAATGTGGCTGTAAGGGCATTGCCCTGACCTGGATGGGCCAAGGTTAGCCTAGTCTCATCAGATCTCGAAAGCAAAGCAGGGTCAGCCCTGGTTAGTGCTTGGATAGGGGACCACCAAGGAGGTTTAGGGTTGCTACAAAGAGGCAGGCAATGGCATGCTGCCTCTGTTCCTCTCTTGCCTGGACCTGGATGGCCCAGGCTTGCTTAATCTTGTCAGATCTCAAAAGCAAAGCTGGTTTGGCCCTGGTTAATATTTGGATAGGAGACCATCAAGGAAGTCCATGGTCACTATGTAGCAGCAAGCCATGACAAACCAACTCTGCTCCTCTCTTGAGCCGGTTTGGTGTAGTGGTTAGGAGTGCGGACTCTAATCTGGGAGAACCGGGTTTGATCCTCCACTCCTCCGCTTGCACCTGCTGGATGACCTTGGGCAAGCCATAGCTCTGTACCAGCTGTTCTCGAAAAAGAGCAGTTTCTGTCAGAGCTCTCTCAGCCCCACCTACCTCACAGGGTGTCTGTTGTGGGGAGGGGAAGGGAAAGGAGTTTGTAAGCCACTCTGAGACTCCTTCGGGTAGTGGAGGGCGGGGTATAGGGTTGCCAAGTAGGGTCTACTTACCGGCGGGGGGGAGTTGTTCTCCCCCCGGGAGCTCTTCTGGCGCATGCGCTTTGCGTGCACGCCACGGCGATGTGATGACGTCACCCGGAGGTGACGTCATCACATTGGGGGCGTTGCCAGGGCAATGCTCTGGCAATCGCCCCAAAAACTCTATGGTATCATAGAGTTTTGGGGCGATTGCCAGAGCGTCGCCCTGGCAACGCCCCCAACGTAATGATGTCACCTCCGGGTGACGTCATTACACAGGGGAAGTCGTCCTCACCAGATGACTTCTGGGGCGGGGTTCCCCCCGCCGGCCGAATGCCGGCCGGCGGACCGGGAACCCCTATAGCGGGGGATCCCCCGCCCCCCAGGCTGACTTGGCAGCCCTAGCAGGGTATAAATCCAATCTCTTCTTCTCTTCTCTTCTCTTCTTCTCCACCCTGAAATCCTCAAGGGTCTGCCATAAGTCAACTGTGACTTGATGGCACTTTCTACCATCAAAAAAAGCCTCAATCAGTTTCATTTTAAATCCCTAGACCTGGAGCTGAGCTCCTCTGAAGGAATCCACTCCATACCACTGTCCTCTGTGGAGTGTTGCTGTGCAGAGGCAGGCAAAGGCAACCCGCCTCTGTTAGTCTCTTGCCTCGGAAAACCTACGCGGTGGCCACCAGTCAACTGCACCCTGATGAATTTTTAAACACGCACACACACATACAGAGTTGTTTTCTGTTGCCCCAGAAGGCCGGACCAGAACCAACAGGTTGAAATTAAATCAGAATCGTTTCCGGCTAAACATGAGGAAGAACTTCCTGACAGAGCGGTTCCTCAGTGGAACAGGCTTCCTCGGGAGGGGGTGGGCTCTCCTCCTTTGGAGGTTTTCAGACAGAGGCTCGATGGCCATCTGACAGCAGTGCTGATTCTGTGAACTTGGGCAGTTCACGAGAGGGAAGGCAGGAAGTGCTCAGTTCTTGTGGCCCTTTCTTACATGCCCAGGGAAATGCCGGTCACCACTTTGGGGTCAGGAAGCCATTTTTCTCCAGGCCAGTTTGGCTGGAGATCTTGGAGGGTTTTTTTTTTTGTCATCTTCTGGGCGTGGAACAGCAGCCACTGGGGGTGTGGAAGGGGAGGTATTTGTGAATTTCCTGCATTGTGCAGGGGTTGGACTAGATGACCCCGGAGGTCCCTTCCAACTTCATGATTCTGTAAATGGCATTCATTTACCAGTCGTGTTGGATTTCACAGACAGATCCAAGAAATCTTCCTACTGTTTTGCCTCCTCCCTGCCCCCCACTTTGGTTGTCTTCCAAAGCCTATTTTGCCTTTTCATATATGACTCACGAGAAGTTCTCGTGTAAAGTGATGCCAGGATAAATCTGGGATGGCGTCCTCTGGAATTTGAGAAGTCCCTCTGAACTGGTGCCAAAGTAAATGAAAACAGAAACTGGCTCATGTCTATCCTCCAGCCCGCCCCTGAGGATTTAGAAAAAAATGGGTAAATTGGTTAATGGGAAATCGTCAAAAATATGCGAAACTCACTATATGCATTTCCTAACGGGATGAATCAGCAGTTTCGCCAAATGCCTCTTTTTACATATCCGTTCCATGTATCGCTAACCATTTCTCATCCCATAATAAAAAAAAAATTCCTGGAACATGCGGTAATTGTATAGCTGCCTAGAGGAATTTGACTGTAAACGTAAGAGCTGAGGGTTTCTTTTGCGCCGCCTCTGTGATTGGAGGAAAGGGTATAGCAAAAACTTTATTTCCCTTTTTGAGGTCTATTTTGCGTCCGTGTGCATGTGTGCATGCCTGGAAGCCATGGTGACTTCTGGCAACCCCTAGCAGGGCTACGATGTTTCAGAGAGGTGGCTTGAGCTTTGCCTGCCTCTTTCATGTGGCAGATGTGAAGTATATGCTGTTTCTAGATGCTGGTCCGCCATTTTCCCTTACGTTTGCACCTCTAAAGACAAAGAGAGCCAAATACTGGATAACAGGAAGTTCTTGCGTGTGTGTAAAGGGTGCTCAAGTCATGGCTGACAAGACAAGAGCCATTCAGAGGTGTTTTGTCATTGCCAGGGGTCCTTTTGTAGAAAAAGAGGTGCAGGAGCTCATTAGCATAACTCATTAGCATAACTCATTAGCATATGCCACGTCCCCTGACATCACCCGAAGTGTGTCAGAAAGGGAATGTCAGTTTCAGCCCCATTATATCCTATGGGCCGTTGAAATCAATGGCAAAAACTCATAGGGTATATGAGGGGCTGGAGGAAAAGGGGTTTGAGGGAGAGGCTCCAAACTTGCAGGGTAGCTGCTGGGGCCTCTCCTCGAAATATCCACTAAGTTTCAAGAAGATTGGACCACGGGGTCCAATTCTATGGCCCCCCAAACAGATTGTCCCATCCCCTCAATTGTTCTCTATGGAGGGAAATTTTTTTAACTTTTTTCCTACCATAGAGAACAATGGAGGGAATGGGGGCAACCTGTTTGGGGGCCCGTAGAATTGGACCCTCTGGTCAAATGTTCTTGAAACTTGGTGGGTATTTCAAGAAGAGGCCCCAGCAGCTACCCTGCAAGTTTGGAGCCTCTCCCTCAAACCCCCTCCCCTCCAGTTGCTTTTAAAGTTGCCACCGAATTTCGGCAGCAATTCGGCAGCAGGCTGAATCAGATTAGAGAATCTGATTCAGCCCGTGGCTGCCCTACTGGCCAGTCCTGAGCTGGCGGACCTTCGCTCTGCCTCGCTCCGGCCCCAACGGACCCCTGGTCATTGCCTGCTTTTGCATAGCAACCCTGGAATTCCTTGGTGGTCTCCCATCTAAATACTAAAACAGAGCCAACCCTTAGTTTCTGAGACCTGATGAGATCAAACTAGCCTGGGCTATCCAGGTCGAGGCAAGAGCCATTCAAAGGTGGTTGGCCGTTGCCTGCCTCTGCGTAGTGACCTCGGAATTCCTGGCTGTTCTCCCATCCAAATACTAGCCAGGGCCAGCTTAGCTTCTGAAGGCTAGCCCCTGGAATAATTATTGCATAGGCAGCCTCGATAAATGGAAAAGGGTGTGTGTTTTCTTGCAGCAGCAGCACACATATTGACTGCAATGTTTGACTTGTCTGGAAAATCTCTTTGCATCTTGCATCCCCACTTGTGTTAATTTATGCAACCTCTTCCTTTAGGGGGCCCGTGGCCCTCCTGGAATCGATGGGGAACCTGGTATACCTGGACAACCTGGTGATCCTGGACCTCCTGGACAACCATCTACAGGGCCCGATGGAATGACCAGAGTAAGTGAACTTCGTTACAGGTGTGAGAAGAAGGCTGGTGGGCTTACAATCTAGAGGCGGAGCAGTTCCAAGGAAGCACCGTGTTCCGTACTAGTATGAGATCAAACGCATGGACAGACACAAGAGATGGACACGGTAGAAGAGGTGATTGTTGAATGAGAAGCATGTCTATAAAGCAGGAAGGCATTCAGATCTCATCTGGCCACCTGTTGCAGGATGCAATAAGTCATCAGCAGATTGACCCTCAGAATCTAGCCTTGAATGGTTTGTCACTTTTTGCTTCTTGCTAGTATGAGTATCCAAGGTACAGGTCCATAGTTACATGGTGGGAGTAACACCCTGCCCCAACATGTCCTGGACTCCTGCCCCACCTCTGAATTCTCAGGCTTAATTTGTGATTTTGTAGCCCTTTTCATTGTGGAGCTATAAGGGGAAAGGTGCTGACAGTTTTTCCCAATTGCCTAAGAAGGAGGGAAGGAAAGCTGCAAGCGTACTGCAGCTGTCCCTTAACTCCTTCCTGACCAACTCTATTCTCATTTAATCTGTCCCATAATTCTTTCTTTCTTTCTTTCTTTCTTTCTTTCTTTCTTTCTTTCTTTCTTTCTTTCTTTCTTTCTTTCTTTCTTTCTCTCTCTCTCTCTCTCTCTCTCTCTCTCTCTCTCTCATTCTTTCTTTCTCTCTCTCTCTTTCTTTCTTTCTCTCTCTCTCTCTCTTTCTTTCTTTCTCTCTCTCTCTCTCTCTCTCTCTTTCTTTCTTTCTTTCTTTCATCTCCCCAGTGATAAATGAGACCATGTTTTTAATCAGGCAAAATAGCCCACCTCTTCAAGCCCGTAGAATTGTGATGATACACAGATACCATGTGGCACTGTTAAGGTTAATGTGATATCAGGGGGCGTGGTGGCTCAGAGTTTAAGACACTAAGTTGCAGACTGGAAGGTCGGTAGTTCGGCAGTTCGAGACCCGAGTGCCACATGACAGAGTGAGCTCCCGTCTCTGGTCCCAGCTCCTGCCAGTCTAGCAGTTTGAAAGCAAGAAATTGCAAGTAGATAAATAGGTGCTGCTTTGGTGGGAAGGTAACAGCATTCCACGCACCTCGGCGATTAGTCCTGCCAGCCACATGACCACGGAGAAGTCTTTCGGACAGCGCTGGCTCTTTGGCTTGGAAATGGAGATGAGCACCGCTCTGTGTAGTTGGATTTGACTGGCTTTTGAGCAAGGGAAACCTTTACCTTTACTAATGTGATATCACAAGGGCCTATCCTGTGGTACCACTGGATCCCCATCCATGATATCATCAGGCCTTGCCCAGTGATTCTCAGGATTTAGGACGAAGGAGGATTCGCAGGCCTGGTCTCCCCCCCCCCCCCCCCGGTTCCCCTCAGCATAACATTTCTGGCTATGGACCTGCCAAGATAAGATTATGAAGAGACCCCACCCAGGTGAAACTTGAGGTTTCCTGGTGCTTCAGTATTCCTGCTCATGGAAGTTTGTACAAGTATTTTCCCCTTTGATTCTCCTTTTCCTACTGATTATTATTCCTATTTTCAATTCTCAGAAGTTTGAATTTGTATGAGCACACGAACCTCAATAGTTGATGTCAGTTGGCCAGTCTTTATTACAGCCCCCGGCCATACAGAAGCAGAAAAATCACTATTATAAAATTAGTAACCAGCATACATCGTTCATCCCAATACGTCTAACAGTTTAAGGGTTAGAATCTGAGTAGATCATACACAGGACGTTAACTTGGCCTGTATTTTCATGGCAGAGAATAGAAACTTAGACACAGATCTCGCAGTCTTTTGGTCAACCCTCGCTAGTAAGAAGCAGTTGTCTGCTCAGATAACAGTTTGGTTTTATTGACCAATGCAGGTTTCAATAAATGAAAATACGCCCGTACATAAAATCTGCAATGGGAAAAAAACATATGAACCAATTTTTCAGTCAAGCTAGCAGAGCAAGAACAAGATCTATGGTTAGCAAGGGTGCCAGCTTTGGGTTAGGAAATACCTGGAGATTTTTGGGGTGGAGCCTGAAGAGAGTAGGGTTTGGGGAGGGAAGAGACGTTAATGGGGTACAGTACCCTTTTCATCTTAAGCCCAGGCCTTTCTGTGCCTCAAAGGCAACTTCTCTAAACATTATAGCTCTCTTGGGCTGCCTTTTCTGCTTTGCTTTCCCTCCTGTCTCTCTCTGGCTACACAGATCGGAAAGATAAATACAGGAAGCAAGAGAGCAGTGAACCTTTGATTAGGGTTGCCAGTTTAGGGTTGGGAAATTCCTGGAGATTTTGGGGGTGGAGCCTGAGGAAGGGGGGTTTGGGGAAGGGAAGGACTTCAATGCCATAGAGTCCGCCTTCCAAAGCAGCCATTTTCTCCAGGTGGACTGATCTCTGTCACCTGGAGATCAGTTGTAATCCCAGTAGGTCTCCGATCACTACCTGGAGGTTGGCCATCCTAACAATCAGAGGGAATGTTTTTGTATCTTCCTTTCAAGAGTGTAGTTGGTGGCACTGCATCCCAGTCGTACGAGCATTCTCGCAAACTTCAGACGGTCATGATTTCTGGGGCTGAAGTCCTGCCTTCCTCATGACAGCAGAATATATTTCACTTAGGAGTCAGCGGCCATTCTTTTTAAACATAATGGACAGCAGAATATATTTCTGCTGTCCATTACTTTTAAAAAGAACGGCCGCTAATTCCTAAGTGAAAGTTCCAGAATCGAGTGGAGACCGGAATAGCCAGGCTGACAGTGCATTTGCTGATTGAACTATTTACATATATTGATATTTACCTCAGTAACTTGTGTGAAGTTTAATCAGTGCCGGGTTAATTATCAATTGTTCCTTTTTTAATTAAGGCTGGAATTATCCTTGCTCATTATTCATGTCACTGCCTTGAAGGGGGACAGGCAGAGAGTTTTGTTTTTTAAAAGGGCCCAGGATAATTTAATTCACATTCACCTTTCAAACTCTTGAACCCTCAGAGCTTAATGAGAGAATAAGACATTTTCCTTTTAATTAAAGTCGGCATACCTTCGGCAAAAAAAAATAATGAAAACGTGGGCGGTGGAAGGATGGATTTAAAGCGCAAATGATTAATGGAGTTTGGAACTGCTGACCTTTAAAGACACTCTTCATATAACTGAGTTTGTGATATTTAATGGTGACAGAACTTAGGCTTCTGTCCAAAGACTGTTAAAATCAATGGAAATCTTTTTGGCTGGTGTAATACCCAAGTGTGAGAGAGAGGTAATTCCAAGCAGGTCTGCTGAGAGGCCTGTTCCACTCTGAGCTGTGGAAATTACTCCCTGGACAGTGTCTTCATATGACGCTAACAGGAATCTAAAATGTTGCGTCACAGAACCGGGTGTAGAAATGAAAGGCAAAAATCCATGCCAGATTTTTAAAAAAAAAACTTGACTTAGGGTTGCCGACTTTGGGTTGGGAAATTCCTAGAGATTCAGGGTGGAGCCCAGAAAGGACTAGGTTTGTGGAGGGGAAGGACCTTCGTGCGGCACAGTGCCATAGAGTCCACTCTACAAAGCCGCCATTTTCTCCGGCAGAGCCATTCTCTATTGTTTGGAGATAAGTAGGAATTCTGGGAGATCCCCAGGCCTCACTTGGAGACTGCCAGCCTGGTTTGATGGCAAAACTTGATGGTTAAAATGGCCCTCAAACCATAGAGGTTTGCCCTCAAACCAGCATGTCGCCATGTGACATCCCCAACATGAATGACATCGCTTCCAGAGAGCCAGTTTAGTGTAGTGGTTAAATGTGTGGACTCTAATCAGGGAGAACCAGGTTTGATTCCCCACTCCTCCACTTGCACCCGCTGGATGACCTTGGGCAAGCCATAGCTCTGTACCAGCTGTTCTCTCAAGGCCAGTTGTCTCAGAGTTCTCTCAGCCCCACCTACCACACAGGGTGTCTGTTGTGGGGAGGGGAAGGGAAAGGAGTTTGTAAGCCGCTCTGAGACTCTTAAGTGAGTGAAGGGCGGGATATAAATCCAATCTTTTCTTCTTCGTCTTCTTCTTCTGCTGCTGCTGCTTAATGTCATTCTGACGGCAACGTTACTGTTTGGGGGCAGGGTGCTGGCTGGCTGGCAGTGGATAGAAGCCCCCCCAAAACGGGGGATTCCCTGCCCAGACCTGGGAATGGCAACCCTACATCTTGGTCTGTTATTGGTGAAGAGATGAACATTGCAGAGGGTGTGCATAAACCACTCCATCTCATTTTACATACTTATTTATTTATTTGAATTTATATCCCGCACTCCCCACGAGCAGGCTCAGGGTGGGTTACCACAGTGTGAAATACAACACAGTTAAAACCAAATTTAAAACAACAGGGTAAAATACCACACTCCCAACTTCCATGTCAGCTCTGATGGAACCTTATCAACAGAGGTGGAAGATTTTAAGAAGTTAGGGTCCAGGCCACTGGTGGGGTTGGCCCCAAAGAGGGGGCGCCCGCTGCCTCAGCCAAAAGCGTAGTGGAAGAGCTCCATCTTACAGGCCCTGCGGAATTGTAATAAATCCCGCAGTGCCCTGATCTCACTCAGGAGCTCATTCCACCAGGTAGGGGTCAGGGCCGAAAAGCCCCTGGCCCTGGTTGAGGCAAGTCGGACGTCCCTGGGGCCGGGGACTACCAAGAGATGTTGATTAGTCGACCTTAGTGCTGTACGGGGCTCATATGGGTTTATACAGCCCCGGCCACAAGACTGTTAAATTAAATTATAAAAAGGGGACTTGCAAATGGGTTACCCCTCCATGAGGTTTGATTGGGCTCCACCCTCTGGCCTGGTTCATTTCTCCTTCCTTCCCCAGGCTCGTCTCTCCAGCTCTTGCTGTCCTCCCCGCCTCAGTTCCTCCATTGCCACTGTCGCCGCCTCTTCATGGCTGACGTACCTTCAGCCCCAGTCTCTCATATAACCTTGTCAACATGGACCCTTCTTGTGCTGCTTCCTCCCGAGAAGGGAGTGAGAGAGGGGGTTGCTGATCTCCAGGGGGTACCTGGAGATCTCCCACTATTACAGTTGATCTCCAGGTGACCAAGATCACTTTCCCTGGAGAAAATGGCTGCTTTGAAGGGTGGATTTTATGGCATTGTACCCCGCTGAGGTCCCTCCCCTCCCCAGGCTCCATTCCCCAAATCTCCAGGTATTTCTGAACTCAGAACTGGCAACTCTAGTGAGAGACCCCTTTTGGAGGCTGCTCCCCCAGCTGAGGAATTCTCCCCCCCTTTCCCTTTCCCTGTGCCTGGTGCTTTTGCTTGAGATTTTCAGGCACCAAGCCTTTTTGGGGCTGTTGGTGTTTACCTGCTGGTTATTTGTATCGAGGCACAAAAAAACCCCTCTGGCTGAAATCACTAAAGTGTTGTATCGTAGTCCAACTTGAGATGCATTCATCATGGGAGCCATGATCCTTTGTGATTGAATAAACTGGTTTCTGTATGTACTACTACTGAGATTGGGTCCCGCTATAGCCTATTGGTTCTGAAAAAGAATTACTCGAAACATGGCAGCTTGCATCTGGACTATGTGTCTCTTCTATGGCTTATGAATTTCAAGACTATATGAATTCTCCAGGAACTATATGAGTGCACTCTGTGATGAATTCATGTCAAGTTGGACTGTGATACAACAGGAGTGAGACACGTTGAAACTTTTGGGGCTTTACTTCTCTGTACTATTGTTGTCTTTTGTAAGAATACTTTGACTTTATCTAGTTGTATGGTTATTGCATTATTGAACTTGGCATATATATATATATATCAGGGGTGGGCAATTGTTTTGGCTCGGGGGCCACTTTGTGGGAGCGGAGGTTAGCGGAGGGCCGCACCTTTTAAAATGACTGCATTCATTAGTTAACTTTGCATTTCAGAAAAGGTATAAATTGTATCATAAAAATCAATAAATATAAATTAAATAAAATAGTGGTAGTTTTATTCAATTTATTTATTGTGCTAATTTCATATAATCTATAGCGGCAAGCACATTTAATTTTAGAATCAGTTTAATGAGACAAATGTACCCTATCACACCACGTGGCCGACTGTCTTGGTGGGCCGCAAAAAACTCTGTGGCGGGCCGCATGTGGCCCCTGGGCCACAATTTGCCCACCCCTCATATATATATATATATTTCACCTTAGTGATTTCAGCCAGCGGTTTTTTGTGCCTTGTACCATTTCATGCCCCCCCCCCCCCTTTTGGGTTATTTGTATCAGCTGTTTTTAATTGTACTGCTATAGATGGTTTTGGCCTAAGTTGATTTTTAGGATGCTGCAAGGGTCAAGCTACAGCAAATAAAATTATATCAGAAGAAATGTTTGTTATAAGGTGTACACAAAAATGTAATTAAAAACATCGGGCCTGAATATCAGGCTACATAAAGAATAACCGAGAGCAAGCTTTACATAAGCTGTAATAATTTCTGATACAAGGTTGATGAAAATGGCGAATGACCAATGCAAGACGATAAGTGTTTCAGCCAGTAAGGCCTTCCTCAGTGGTCATTAAGCTACAACATAGTTTTTAGAATAGGGTTGCCAGCCTCCAGGTGGGGCCTGGGGATCTCCCGCTTTTAGAACTGATCTCCAGCTGACAGAGTTCATCTCCCCTGGAGAAAATGGCTGCTTTGAACAGTGAACTCTATGGCGTTGTACCATGCTGAGGCCCCTCCCCTCCCCAAACCCCACTCTCTCCTGGCTCTATCCCCAAAGTCTCCAGGTATTTCCCAACCCAGACCTGGCAACCCTATTTTAGAAGCACATCTGGAAAATAAATCAGTCCTGACCAGGTGTTGTTATCTCATATATCGTGTGGTTTGATGTAAGCTTATAAGGAAGACCATGGATCCTTTCACATGATAACTGCACTCGCACATAAATTTTGATTGATATCATAATATATATTTATTTAACTTTTACCCCCGCCCTCCCCACCAAGGCAGGCTCAGGGCAGCTTACGTAAAACCAATAAAACAGTGTACATTCCACTGTGAAATCCATAATAGACGATGTAAAACCGTTGATATAACAGTTGATATAACGATGGTGGTATGATATAACAAAGTGCATTCAAGAACACATTCAGTGGTGCTACCACTCTGGTAACTTCTAACTTTAGGTCGACACAGGGTGTGGCTGATAAGATGCAGCTCCTATCGGAAAGCCTGCCGGAAAAGCTCCATTTTCACGGCCCTGCAGAACTGTGGGAAGTCCCGCAGGGCCCTGATCTTACCAGGGAGCTAATTCCAATAGGTCAGAGCTGCCAAAGAAAACACCCTGGCCCTCATCGATGTCAACCTGGCATCCTTTGGCCTGGGGGGGTGGGGGGCAAGCGGTTTTGTGAACCTGACGCAGTGCTCTCTGGGGAACGTGTGGGGAAAGGCGGTCCCTCAGGTAGGCAGGTCCCTGCTCATAATAATTTGGTATAAAGTTTCAAATATACCCAGACGTGTATGTCACCAACCAGCAATACATATTTCTTTTGATATAATTTTATTTGCTGTAGCTTGACCCTTGCAGCATTCTCAGTATATTTCGGGTTGAGTTTGTTTTCCCCTTCTCCTTTCCCGCCCCCGGTTTGTTTCTAAGTTGTTTTTTAGTCATGAATTGGCCTACGGTGTTATCAGCTGCTGGTCTGCTTATATTGACGTTGATATTGTAATTTTGCCGTATGACTCATGATTCAGCCGAGAGGTACTATATATTCATGTTTTAAATATTTTCAAGAAATGCATACGATAAACGTTCACCCTCTTGTTCCACATGTGCCCCACAAAAAGTTTGACCTCCCCAATGACACCCGAAAATGCACTTTCTCCAAGGCTAATAAAATCCTAATGTTTGCAGCCCTTCACATCTCAGATGGCAGGACTGGATGAGAAAGCGGGGCTCGCCGGTCAAATGGGATTCATGCCTGGCGCCACGGTAAGAATTCATAGATCGGGACTCTTGGGAGGGAGGGTACAGCTTTAGAGATCAATCCTAAGTAGTTCTACTCAAAATCCTACTCAGGTCTCTTCAGTGGGGGCTTGCTCCCAGGAAAGTATTCTCAGGAGAGCACTGCGTGTAGTAGAACTAAGCCTTGCAGAGGACCTAGAAACCCGAAATGGGATTGGCCAGCATTTCCTTCATCAATTTACATACAAGTGCTAGGGTTGCTATCCCCTCAATGTGGACAGGGTTTTTCCTTCTTTCGGGGCCCCAATCTGCACCCGCCCAGCTGGCGGGGGATGCTCTAGCATTTGGGTAAAAACTCTATGGTGACTCACGGACAGAGGACTGGAGCCCCCCACCAACAGCCAGGTAAGGCATGACATATTATGTTTTATTAATGTTTTCGGGGCTTAAAGGACGGATATCAGCGGATGAAGAGGGAAGGTGGTGGGATTGGGGAGGGGGGGAAATGCCGGAAAATCGTATAAGAACTTTCTTGCTCAACTGGTATTTTTGCTCAGTCAAGAACTATTTGACCGCAGTTTATTATTTGTTTGTTTGTTTCCATTTATATCCCACCTTGCTGGATGAACTGGCTCAATGCGGCATACAAACAATTACATATAAAACATAATAAAATGATTAAAAATTTCCAATACAAAAATACAATACAATATACAGCATGTGTGCTGCTAAAAACAGTGCATCAGAACAGTGCAAGCAATGGCGGCATTCAGTATATTTTCCAATAATGGTTTGCAATATTCGGCTGGTTATGTCCCCGGGTATAAGATGTTCCTGTGCCAGATTATCAATTGTCACGTTCATTGGTGGCGGCTCGTAACTGAAAGCCTGATGGAAGAGTTCTGTTTTACAGGCCCTGCGGAACTGTAGAAGATCCTGCAGGGCCCTGATATCCTCGGGGAGCTCATTCCACCAGTACGGGGCCACCACTGAAAAGGCCCTAAATCTCTCGTAACGGCCAACCTGGCAACTTTCGGGGCAGGGAGAGTCAGGCGATGTTGCGATCCTGACCTCAGTGCTCTCTGGGGCTCATATGGGGAAAGGCGGTCCCTCAGGTAGGCAGGCCCCTGACCATATAGGGCTTTAAAGGTCAAAACCAGCACCTTGAACTGAATCCGGTATGCTATTGGCAAATCTGTGCAGATCACAGCTTGGCATCCGCTTGTGCAACGAAACAATGAGTGCTTGAGCTTTTCCATCCTCTCTGCACCCTGCCTGTTAATAAATATGTTGTGTGGGCAGGCCCTCTGTTTGGAAGAATCATTCTGTCCTGAGATAGAACATTTACCTGCTGGGATTTTGTACAGTTTCCCATCTGATCCACTTCTTCAGAACCAGCCTGATTAATGAGGTTTGTTTCCTTTCCAGGGTCCTGTAGGGCCGAGAGGGCCTCCAGGTTCACAGGGACAACCGGTAAGTAGCGCTTCAAGAGCTGTGTCCCTGTACTGGATTAGATCTATATAAAGAAGCATTGGGAGGCCTCAGTTGCCAATAAGTTACTGAGAAGTCAGACGGTTTTACCCAGTCCTTCTCTCCCCTATAAAACACACAATCTAACTTTATCACTCGTTTAATGGTGACATATAGGTTAGTTTTCCCATAAGAGAATGTCATTTGGTTTTTCAGATTCATTATTATTTTCTCGTTTACAAGATATCGCATCTTGTTCGCTCTTACGAGGGATGCCAAGGCGGCTAACTGTTTAAAATGTACCACAATATATATATTTACACATACAAGACTCCTTACGAAGAAAGGATATGCCCCTGTTGTGTGGATGGTATTGAGTCTGTAGAACATGTAATTTTTGATTATAAAGCATATAATAACATCCACGAGTCTCTTCCTTTCCCTAAGACATTCCCTCTCTCTCGCAGGCAAAGAATCTGCCTTTTAAGAAATTTGCTATCAGATAGCCGGGCAGAAGTTACTTTTCGGGTGCCTAGGTTTGGATGGCTTGCCACAAGAATTAGAAGATCTATAGTAGCTTGAAAAGAAGAGAATTAAGATTAAGTTTTATTAATTTTAACCATTATGATTTTATGGTGTTTTTATAACCAGTCTTATAATTCTGTTCCTGTTTGAATGTGATACCTTTTATCCATGTTACCATTTACCAAATTAGATTAGAGAATCTGATTTGGCTGAATTTGGTTTGGCTTATGCTGAATGCACACCCCTAAGTATGGGTGAGGAAGGAAGGATCACTGAGGGAATGTATTTATTTATTATTTATTAATTCCATTTATACCCCGCCCTCCCTGTGAATGGGCTCAGGGCGACTTACAACATTGGCACCATAGAAAACATTATAAAATGACACAATACAGATACATTATTAAATCATAAAATCATAGGTGCTATTAGTTATAACACTCATCACTTATGATGGCGTACTAGATGTCTACAGCTGCTGAGTTCCAGCTCAGAGTTGTCCTGAGTCACTTCATGTAATAAGCCTGATGTTGGAACTGTGGGCCGGGCTCATTGATGGTAACAGTGGGGGCGGCTCCTAGTTGAAAGCCTGGTGGAAGAGCTCCGTCTTGCAGGCCCTGTGGAACTGCAAAAGGTCCTGCAGGGCCCTAATCTCTTCTGGGAGCTTGTTCCATCAGTAAGGAGCAGCCACTGAAAAGGCCCTAGCCCTCGTTCCGGCGAGCCTGGCATCCTTGGGGCTGGGGAGGGTCAACCGGTTCTGTGACCCTTACCACAGTGCTTTCTGGGGTATATATGGGGAAAGGCGGTCCCTCAGGTTTGTATGCCAAACAAAATGTAAAAGTCTTCCCCCGCTGGTGATAGACAGCTACAGAAGGGGACTGATGAATCTTCCAGGATATTCACTCTCCAGCTGTAGGATGTTCACTCTCCCCCTGAATAAGGGACACTAGGTTGTGTTTCCCTCTTCATGAGCCATCTTTTAATTGTTAATTTTAACTGTTAGTATTTATTAGAATAATTGTGTCAATAGCCTAATTTTATAGACATTGTTTTACGAATATGTTGTTACCTGCTCTGATCCCTGTTGTACAGGGGAGGAAGGGCTATAAAAGAAAGAAAGAAAGAAAGAAAGAAAGAAAGAAAGAAAGAAAGAAAGAAAGAAAAAAAGAAAGAACTCCCTTTGTCAGATATTTGGTCTCTGTGATGCTACTGGACTCGAATCTAGCTATTCTACTACAGACCGGCATGGCTACCCTCCGAACTATCTGTTAATTGCTGTATCTTATTCTTTTTCTAATGTTTCCCCAAAGTTCTAATCTGTATGTACCCCATTTTAGGGTTCTACTGGCCCACCAGGCCCTCCAGGTGAACATGGGGACCCGGGATCAATGGTAAGACGTGTCATATACACATTTAACTAAACATGTTGTATAAACAGAGAGAGTACAAATGGAACTGTGTATTGTTGATTCAGACTATGCCCAATTTATGTAGGCTAACGCTGTGAGCCAGTCTTCCTATCAAGATGGCTGCTGGTCTTGCTGCTTTTTCATTTTATCCAGTTGTGAATGGTAATTTTTTGCTAGTGTAACCTGCGTTTTGTTGAGGTTTTGTTGAGGTTTTATTGAGGCTGACTTAAGAATGTATCTTTTCTCTTTCTAGGGACCTCCTGGTGCTCGTGGCCCAGAAGGTCCTGCAGGAAAACCTGGTGAAGATGTAAGTTTTACAGTTTTTGTCCTCTCAGCCCAGCCAGCCAAATGTTCTCTTGGGCAGGTGACACAACACAACACACATCCTAAAAACAAAACGCGTCCTAAAAACAACACAAAAACAGACCCAGTTCAAAAAGTCAAGTCCCGATGACTGCTGTTGACCAACTGTGGTCTTCTTCAGAAAGGTCTTATCCGGTTTTGTGTAGATTTTTTTGTGTAGATTTTTTTAAAAGTTGCTTTGGCAACCACTGCCACCGCAGCACGGGGATCTTCTGTGTGTGAGTTGAAAGTAAGTTGTGCATATACCAGAAAGTACTTTAAAGTGGTATCTTCATTTTAAAAGGCATCCCGTTAAACAGAGCCTCTGCCTGAGATGTTGAAGGGTGACCTCGCTCCTGGAGATTGTATGGATGGCTCCGCCTCTTGTGGCAGCCATTTTGTAGTTTGGCCCACCACCCTGTCTCAGAATTCTACATGTGTCCATAGGCTCAGAAAAGGTTGGGGATCAACTGCCAGAGGGTGTAATGATGGCCACAAGAATAAACAGTTTTAAAAGGGGATTAGATAGATTAATAGAGGATAAGACTATCCATGATTACTAGCCATGGTGACTGAGGGGAACCTCCACATTTGGAGGCACTAATCCTCTGAACCCCAGAGCCAGGAGGCAACATCAAGGGAAGGCCTTGGCCTATCTGCCCTGTTGTTGGCTCTTCATAGGAACTGGTTGGCCACTGTGTGAGACAGGATGCTGGACTAGATGGACCCCTGGTCTGATCCAGCAGGGCTCTTCTGATGTTCTTAGGAAGGCCTCAGCTTCTCTGCCCTGTTGTTGGCCCTCCAGAGGAACTGGCTGGCCACTGTGTGAGACAGGAGGCTGGAATAGACAGACCACTGGTCTGATCCAGCAGGGCTCTTCTGATGTTCTTAGGAAGGCCTCAGCTTCTCTGCCCTGTTGTTGGCCCTCCAGAGGAACTGGTTGGCCACTGTTATGAGACAGGATGCTGGACTAGGTGGACCACTGGTCTGATCCAGCAGGGCTCTTCTGATGTTCTTAGGAAGGTCATGGCCTCTCTGCCGTGTTGTTGACCCTACAGAGGAACTGGCTGGCTGCTGTGTGAGACAGATCCAGAGAAGTTAGCCATGTTAGTCTGTTGCTGCGGGGTTGCTGATTTTGTTGAAGATTAACACGCTCTTTTTTTTCATTTATCATCAAAACATTGTGCTGTGTTCCTATGGAACTGAGTGGCAAAAGAAAAGGGTTCAAGGACAAAGGGAAAGTTTTCCAAGGACTACTGCACCTTCATCTGGAAGTGTAGCGACTACAACACATTTCGAAGGGAGGGGGAAGGCTAATGGCTTATCACATGCTGTCAAGTTACCTTCCTTGTTAGGATATATAATTATGATTTTGGAAAGTACTGGAGTCGGGAGGCAAGTTGTATGATGATCATAACAAAGACTTTATTAAGTGAATCAGCATGTTCAGGAGATGGTCGGATCGAGCATGCTGCCAGGGCGCCAGGGCCCTCATTATATGCTGGCTGGAGCCACACCTCTGGCCGCACCCAAAATACCTGTTAGGGGCTTAGCATATGCGCATAGTCCTGATAGGGCCTTAAGTCTTAAGTTGTAGTTCATAGGTCCCCCGCGGGAGACCTAGGCTGGCTATTGGTGGTCATTTTGGATCCGACTTGTCTATTGTTCTACCTGGCTGAAGCTCAGGTAGAATCGGGCCATGTGCTCTGACCGCATGGCGGTCGCCATTACGTGACTAGTACACAACAGATTTGATTTGATTTGATATATTAGCTGTTTACCTCGCCCTCCCGGCCAAGGCCGGCTCAGGGCGGCTTACACAAAGACAATAAAACCCCAACCGTACAGCATAAAATCATCACGTCAATTAAGATAAATAACCATATTAAAACCAGAAACGTAATAAAGTGCTAGTAGACATAATTTCCTCATTTTACGGTCAGTTCTTTGGTCTTCTCCGATTGTCTTGGGTGATTAGCTGAGGCAGTGATTACAGGGCCCAGTGGATCAGGGCTCTCCCACCACAGAGTGTGAGTTGTTGGTAGTAGTTGTGGTGGTGGTAATGGGGACAGTGGTGGCAGCTGCTCCAAAGGCCTGGTGGAAGAGCTCTGTTTTACAGGCCCTGTGGAACTGTAAAAGGTCCCGCAGGGCCCTGATCTCTTCTGGGAGCTCATTCCACCAGAGTGGAGCCACCACCAGAAAAGCCCTGACCCTGGTTGTCACTAGCCTGGTCTCCTTAATACTCGGGAGAGCCAGCCCATTTTGAGTCCCTGAATGCAGTGCTCGCTAGGGTACATATGGAGAAAGGCGGTCCCTCAGGTATGATATATGAATGGTTTCTTGGGTATGTACAGTACATGAACATTAAAATAACACTGCAAGACTTACTGAATATGCTGCTTCTTTCTAGGGTGAATCGGGCCGACCCGGACAGGCAGGAGAAGTTGGGTTTCCAGGTTCCCCGGTACGTTTGGTATCAATTACGCACCCCAAACTCTCCTAGCATCAGGAGAGTGTCAGGGAGCTACGGTCTTGAAATTGTGTTGAAGGCAAGCGATACAGGTAGAGGGGGAAATCTTGTTCCCGGACCTCCGTCAGTGAGTCATGCATAGAAACTGGTGGCTCCCTATGGAGTTATTACTCATATCTGTATTGGGATGTTCATTGATTTTGGAGGATGCTTACGTGCTTTAAACTCTCCACCCATCTCTTGGAGGCTATCCAAGGGGCAATGAAAATGGACCTCCTGTGCCCTGACTCCAGCTAGAAGACTCGTATTGCAACACTGGAGAGACAAGTGCCCACCTCCTGCAAATCAGTGGATTGAAGACCTTACAACAGGACCAGTGTTTGAATGCATGGCATAAAAAAGACATTTGCATATGGACTTAGTTTGGGATATGTGTGAAAATCTTTTCCAGAAACTTATGCATAGATTTGCCTTCACTGTTCTTATATTTTTGTTTCAGATAGAGAGGGGGGGGGGATGGATGGATGGGTGGGTGGGTGGGTGGACAGCTGGAAAGACAGACAGATAGTAAATAGATCGTAGATGATAGAAGATGGATGGGTGGGTGGGTGGCAGATGGACGGACAGACAGACAGATAGTAAATAGATTGTAGATGATAGAAGATGGATGGGTGGGTGGGTGGCAGATGGACGGACAGACAGACAGATAGTAAATAGATCGTAGATGATAGAAGATGGATGGGTGGGTGGGTGGCAGATGGACGGACAGACAGACAGATAGTAAATAGATCGTAGATGATAGAAGATGGATGGGTGGGTGGGTGGCAGATGGACGGACAGACAGACAGATAGTAAATAGATCGTAGATGATAGAAGATGGATGGGTGAGTGGGTGGCAGATGGACGGACAGACAGACAGATAGTAAATAGACAATAGATGATAGAAGATGGATGGATGGGTGGGTGGCAGATGGACGGACAGACAGACAGATAGTAAATAGACAATAGATGATAGAAGATGGATGGATGGGTGGGTGGACAGGTGGATGGACGGACAGACAGACAGATAGTAAATAGATGATAGAAGATGGATGGATGGATGGATAGATAGATAGAGGATGGATGGATGTGTAGATAGATAGATAGATAGAGGATGGATGGGTGGGTAGATAGAGAGATAGATAGATAGATAGATAGATAGATAGATAGATAGATAGATAGATAGAGGATGGATGGATGGGTGGGTGGGTGGGTGGGTGGGTAGATAGAGGATGGATGGATGGGTGGGTAGATAGACCGTTCTTGTGCATTCCTGCCCCAAAATAGCTCTGAGCATGAAACAACACTGACCGGATAACAGCATCCATTTTAAAAACCTGGGTAAAACGCACAGGAATCGAGTTGAAAGGCTCACTCGTCTGATGATCTTAATGACTCCCCATGCCTCTCCCAGTTCACTCTGAACATCTGTAAAAATAGCCTAGCTTCACCCTGTTCTGAAAAATCAGTGAGTTCGGAAAGGTTTTCTGCCCGGGGGAGAAGCGAATAGAAAAGCAAAGGGCCTCTCTTTCTAAGTGAAAGTTTTTCTGTTTGAGTGGCTCTGCTGATTGCTTCTGGACAAAGGGAGGCAGGTCACCTCTTCTGCAAGCCCCCTGCTCCCCAGACCATTCAGAGCTCTCAAAGGCAGCATGTTCAACTCTGTGTGAAACTAATAGCCAGTCAGGAAGGGTTGAGGCAGGCTCTACATTTTGTCCACTGTCCAACTTCCCTGCTTTTCAAAAACCTTCCTTTTCTTTGAGAACAGCACCTACTTAGAATAACAGAATCATGGAATCATAGAGTTGGAAGGGACCTCCAGGGTCATCTAGTCCAACCTCCTGCACAGTGCAGGGAATTCACAAATACCTCCCCCCATACACACCTTCAGTGACCCCTGTTCCACACCCAGAAGATGACAAAAAACCTCCAGGATCTCCAACCAAACTGGCCTGGAGAAAAAATTGCTTCCTGACCCCAAAGTGGAGATACTTCCCCTCCGGAAGCTGGTCTTCAAGTTATTGTTCTAAGATAAGCAATGAAATGTTACTTCTCTGCCGCGTCTCATCCCGAAGCTAAGATTCTCTACTGTAGAATGCTCAGATATGATGGGCATTGCTGGGAGATTTTGATGTCCACAAATGACCCTGCTCACCTCTTCACTCAGCTGCCTCACATGAGCACACACATGAAGTTGTCTAATATTAGATCAGACCCTTAATCCATCAAAGTCAGGACTGTCTACTCAGACAGGTAGCAGCTCTTCAGGGCCTCAGGCAGAAGTCATCCATGTCACCTACAACCTGATCCTTTCAACTGGAGATGCTGGGGACAGAACCTGGGACCTTCTGCATGCCCAGCAGATGCTCTACCACTGAGCTGTGGCCCCTTTCATAATTTCTTATGAATCCGTCTGCTCTTGCATCACACCCTTGGTCTATCAAGGCCAGTCTTATCTACTCTTAACAGGGCTAGGGGGCAGCTACAAAGTAGGCTAACCATTCCCCCAGTCAGGTTGCAAAATTCCCTGCCTCCAATCCTCCTCGCCCACCATTGCTCTGAATGGTGATAGGGGGGAAACACCATATGCACTTCAGCGTCACTTCCACTGAAAATCCGTAAGTAATGCAAGGCAGCTCTAGGAATTGCTGGAAACTCCCTGGTTTTACCACAGAGTCTCCAGCAGTTTCTAGAGCTACCCAGCATCCCTTCTGGGTTTTCACCCGAAGTGACATCATGCTGCATGGAATGTCACGGCCCCTCCATGTTCCTGCCCCTGTGCCTCCCACTGGTTATCAGGCACAGCAACCCTCCTACCAGAGCCTTAGAACCAGTTTGGTGTAGTGGTGAAGAGCACAGACTCTAATCTGGGAGAACAGGGTTTGGTTCCCCACACCTCCACATGCAGCTGCTGGTGTGACCTTGGGTCAGTCACAAGTCCTCTCAGAGCTGTTGTTTCAAGGGCAGTTCTCTAAAAGAATTCTCTCAGGCCCACCTACCTCACAGGGTGTCTGTTGTGGGGTAGGGAAGGGAAAAGAGATTGTAAACTCCTCTGAGACTCCAAGTGAAGGGCAGGGTATAAATCCAACCTCCTCCTCCTCCACCAGTTTGGTGTAGTGGTTAGGTGCGCGGACTCTAATCTGGGAGAACCGGGTTTGATTCCCCACTCCTCCACTTGCACCTGGCTGGATGACCTTGGGCAAGCCATAGCTCTGTACCAGCTGTTCCCTCAAGGACAGCTTGGGAAAGAGCTCTCTCAGCCCCACCTACCTCACAGGGTGTCTGTTGTGGGGAGGGGGAGGGAAAAGGAGTTTGTAAGCCGCTCTGAGACTCCCTTGGGGAGTGGAGGGCGGAGTATAAATCCAATCTCTTCTTCTTCCTCTTCTTCTTCTTCTTCCATATCTGTGGAAATCCTTCATCAGGTGTCTAATTTGACTGGCTATGAACTACACGGAACTTTTTAATTCACCCATACTTGGGATTTATTTTATTTCTTACTGATGCCTAGTCTGAAATTGAGCGTTTTAATCGCTGGCTATTTTTAAAATATTTTAAATATTAGTTGCCAGCACAAGACTGCCATTACTGTGGTGGAACAGCACTCCATTGGAAGAAGAGGGAGCAGTGATTTCCCCCTCCCACTGTAGACACGCGCTTCGCTGTCCGCACAGCAGGCTCAATCTTGTTGTGTCCTTTGCAGCCCCCTCCATGCTGCCAAAACCACTGTATGAATGGCAGGCCAGTTCCAAACTGCAGCCACCCAGCACGTGAGCTCTTCCTTTCTTCGTGCCCCAGAGTTTTGTAGGGGAAACGGTGGAAGTGCTCATAAGGATCCCAAAAACTGTCCTAGGCTCCTCCTAAAACCATCACACACAGGCTTTGTACAGTTGAGAGACAGCCAAATGCATGTCTCAGAGAAGGAACATAAAAAGTGAAGGGATGCTTTGGTTCTGTTTCCTTTAAATGAAAATAATTGGTTCAATATAGGTCTGCCTAGAGGGAGTGTATAGCAATAAAACATATACACTATAGCAAGGTAGATCCACCCCCTATCCTGCTCCTCCACCAAGCAAAGTTTGTTTGTTTGTTCATTCATTCGTCCATTCATTTGTTCGTCCGTCCATCCATTTGTTCATCCATCCATCCATTCATTCGTTCATTGGTTCGTTCATTCATTGGTTCGTTCATTCATTCATTCAGATATTCATACCCGACCTTTCATGTTTGAAGCCTTCTTCCAATCTAAGGAGACCTCCTCCGATTTAAGAGCCACTTAAGAGAGGAAGAGCCCGTTGGCAGAAGGCACCCTTAGGCTAGAGGAAGACTTCTCGGTGGATGGTTGGATCTACCCTCCTCCCCCCCGGCAAAATATTTTAAGGAATCTGAAAACTATGCTAATTGGTATTCTTTCGTATCCAGCAAATGCTCAATGAATTAAATAACAACAAAGCCCTTTGAGTGTGTCGAAGGCATTCTCTCCTCTCGGACAATGCCCTTTTTTTTGTTCTAAGTGACCCACTCAGGACAGAAGATTAATAGCTCTACCATAGAAATCCCCTTCTTGACCTTTGATTCTCAAAATGACTCTCCGGCAGACACGTTTAATTAAAGAGTTCTAGCCCATCTTCTTGACGATGAAAAGTCTATTGTCCCATCTTACATAAAGTGGTTTAATTTGAATTAGTTTTTGCATATAAAGGACCATATTTAGGTACTGAAGGTAGTGCTGGGGGACTGATTTTTGTTTGTTTGCACAGCCCAGAAAGCATCGTTACACACTGTGATAATGGATGCATGGGTACCTGGTACTGTACTTTACTAGGAATATGAGAAAGAGCTTGCATTTTAAGCTGCTCAGCTCTTTGGGTTTTTATGCCATGGCTGGGCCTGTAATACTGGATTTTAATGAATGCGACTGAAAAACAACAAAAATGTTTTGTTTGTACTATGTTTTATCTTGTAAGCTGCCTCAGGCAGGTTCCCTGGAGAGGCGGTACAAAATTTGCTAAACCAATCAACAAACAGAGATCTGAATTCATGTAATGTGAGGTGTTACTTTATGTATGAATCTTAATAGTGTGTTCTGTAAGAGTGCTATCATGTTACCGGTGTGTTCTCACGTTTCAGGGTGCTCGAGGTTTCCCTGGGGCTCCTGGTCAGCCAGGTTTAAAGGGCCACAGAGTAAGTGTAAACATGGTTTCTTTGTTTCTCGGTGGGTTCCTTTATACCGTTACGCTTTAGGAAGCCGTTTAATCTATGTATCCTTGTTTTTTTTCCTCACAGGGTCATAAAGGGCTTGAAGGCCCAAAAGGTGAAATTGGAGCCACTGGATCAAAGGTAATATATGAACTGCAGTTTTCTCTCAGCGGTTAGGAATTTAGAATTGCAAAATGTCATGCATGTATTTGCCCTGAATTTTGACGCCACCTCGACTATGGTAGCTTGTTCTGCCTACAATGCATTTGACAGTCTCTCTGCTTTGTTCTTTTTAATCTTACAAAGTCACCAAAAGGATACAAGGAACTCACCTGTATTTGTCCCCTAAATGCTCTAAAAAGGAGGCAAGCAATTTCTTTCTCTCATCCATCTCTGCTCCCTCCCCCTCCCCCTCCCCCTTTCTTTAATAAGACACAACAGAACCAATTTCAGGAAGGGTAACAGGAACGACACAAGGGAAAGAACAGTAAAATAGTCCTTCAAGGCTGAGCTACATCTTACGCTTGGCTTGTGGAAGCAGCTCAAAGCCTCCACTTAGCACCCATAATGCAATGTGGTGGAAAGTCAAGTGAAATCACAGCTGACATAGAATCACAGAATCATAGAGTTGGAAGGGACCTCCAGGGTCATCTAGTCCAATCCCCTGCACAATGCAGGAAATTCACAAATATCTCCCCCCTACACACCCCCAGTGACCTCTGTTCCATGCCCAGAAGATGACAAAAAACCTCCAGGATCCCTGACCTGGAGAAAAATTGCTTCTTGATCCCAAAGTGGCGATCAGCATTTCCCTGGGCGGGTAAGAAAGGGCCACGAGAACTAAGCACTGAGGCAACCCCTTTTGCCCTCTCTTTCGTGATCTGCCTAAGTTCACAGAATCAGCAGTGCTGTCAGATGGTCATCTAGCCTCTGTTTGAAAACTTCCAAAAAGGAGAGCCCATCATCTCTTCAGGAAGCCTGTTCCACTGAGGAACCGCTCTGTCAGGAAGTTCTTCCTAATGTTTAGCTGAAAACTCTTTTGATTTAATTTCAACCTGTTGGTTTGATCCAATTCTCTGGGGCAGCAGAAGACAACTCCACCCCATCCTCTAGATGACAGCCCTTCAAGTACTTGAAGATGGTTATCAGATCACCTCTCAGTGGTCTCCTCTCCATTCTACGATGACCCTTTAGGAGTTTTCAAGGCAAGAGACATTCAGAAGAAGAAGAAGAAGAAGAAGAGATCGGATTTATACCCCGCCCTCCACTCCCCAAGGGAGTCTCAGAGCGGCTTACAAACTTTTTTCCCCTTCCCCTCCCCACAACAGACACCCTGTAAGGTAGATGGGGCTGAGAGAGCTCTTTCCCAAGCTGTCCTTGAGGGAACAGCTGGTACAGAGCTATGGCTTGCCCAAGGTCATCCAGCCAGGTGCAAGTGGAGGAGTGGGGAATCAAACCCGGTTCTCCCAGATTAGGGTCCGCGCACTTAACCACTACACCAAACTGGCTCTCATTCAGAGGTGGTTTTCCATTGCCCGCCTCTGTGTAGCAGCTTTGGACTTCCTTGGTGGTCTTCCACCCAAATACTAACCAGGGCTGGCCCTGCTTAGCTTCCAAGATCTGATGAGATCAGTCTAGCCTGAGCAAGCCAGGTTCAGATGTCTAGAGCAATAAGTCATGTGAATTTCCACATAAGGGAGTCAATGTCTGTATCACCTCCAAATGTTGCTGGTAGCAGCATGGAGAACCCTTGGACCAGTGGAGCCATTCATAGGATGAACTGCTGCATACCTTGCGGTGGCCATATGGCACATCTTTTATGTGGTAGATGTTGAATGTAGACTATGTTTAGGCACTAACGGTGGAAAGTGCCATGAAGTTGCAGACAACTTATGGCAACCAGGTGAGGTTTTCAAGGAAAGAGATGAAGAGAGATGGCTTGCCATTGCCTGCCTCTGTATAGCAATCTTAGACTTCCTTGGTGGTCTCCTATCCAAGTACTGAGCCGGTACCAACATCTGACCAAATCAGGCTAGCCTGGCCCATCCATCTTGAGGCTCTAGTCTAGCATTTGTCCTCAAGTTTGCACTTCTATAAGACAAAGAGAGTGAAATATTGTAAAACAGGATATTCTAAAGCAATATGTTGCTTCTTTATCAGAACTAAATGGCACTCTTGACACACTGTTGAGTTTTGATGGGTTAAGTCAGAGAGCAATCCTAAAGAAGTCTACTCAGAATCCTATTCAAGTCTATTCAGTGAAGCTGACTCCCAGGAAAGTGTTCAGAGCCAGTTTGGTGTAGTGGTTAAGTGCGCGGACTCTAATCTGGGAGAACCGGGTTTGATTCCCCACTCCTCCACTTGCACCTGGCTGGATGACCTTGGGCAAGCCATAGCTCTGTACCAGCTGTTCTCTCAAGGACAGCTTGGGAAAGAGCTCTCTCAGCCCCACCTACCTCACAGGGTGCCTGTTGTGGGGAGGGGAAGGGAAAGGAGTTTGTAAGCCGCTCTGAGACTCCCTTGGGTAGTGAGGGCAGGGTATAAATCCAATCTCTTCCTCCTCCTCTTCTTAAGATGGAACTGTCAATCACAGTTATCCCCAAGATGTCTTTCTTCGCTTGCAACATTTCTGTGCAAGATGCTATTCCTATCCTGTTTGGCATGGAACCTCTAGGTTCTATTTAGAATTCAGCGTTTTGTTTCTTCACCTCCCATTGCTGTCAAGGATACACCTGTACAAGGCTCATTTCGTAGCAGGAGCTCCTCTGCATATTAGGCCACACACCCCTTCTGTAGCCAGTCCTCCAAGAGCTTACAGTAGCCCCTGTAAGAAGAGCTCTGTAAGGTCTCGGAGGATTGGCTACATTAGGGGTGTGTGGCCTAATATGCAAAGGAGCCCTGCTCCTGTACTGGATGGATGGCTGTTCTCGGCTCTTGACAATGAAAGACTAGAGGAAGAGGAAGAAGAAGAAATTGGATTTATATCCCGCCCTTCATTACCCAAGTCCAAACAAATGGTCACATCCTACAAACAAACTTCGGTGTGCTCCTAAGATTGATAAAGATAATGGTGTCGCTATAAACCAAGATTTTCTTGGGGGTAACATTATTAAATTCATCTCTCTCTCTCTCTCTCCCCATCCATCCGTCTGTCCGTCTGTCTGTCTGTCTATCCAACTATCCATCTATCTACCCACCCACCTATCTATCTATCTATCTATCTATCTATCTATCTATCTATCTATCTATCTATCTATCTATCTATCCATCCATCCATCCATCCATCCATCCATCCATCCATCCATCCATCCATCCATCCATCCATCCATCCTATCTTATCTATCCTATCTAATCTATCCTATCTATCTATCTAATCTATCTAATCTATCTAATCTATCTATCTACCTGTATCTAGGCTGTCACTTAGAGGAGGGCAGGGAGCTGATCCTGTTGGCAGCTGAGAATACAATCAATAATTTCTTGCATATTCACTTCCTTATTTGTGGAATTCATGTGCTGAACATAGTTTTAGTTAACATATTGATATATTTTTGCTGCTTTTCCAGGGTGAACCTGGTGCATCGGGTCAGATGGGACAAAACGGACCTTTGGTGAGCATCATTTCATATCTATGTATATGCTACTTCCCCCCCTCCATTGAGAAAACAGGAAAACATGAAAGTTGAAAATATAGGAAGTATCAACATTATAGTGAAGTCAAGAATACTTATTATCTTGGCTCTGAATCAATCAGCGTATGTTCCATACCATTATGAATTAAAAATTAAAGAAATACAGCATTCAGCATTGACTGGGGAAGGGCTGTGGCTCAGCGGAAGAGCCTCTGGTTGGTGTGCAGAAGGTCCAGGGTTCAATCCCTGTCATCTCCAGTTAAAAAGAACCGGGCAGTAGGTGTTGTGAAAGACCTCTCCCTGAGACCCTGAAGTGCTGCTGCCAGTCTGAGTAGGCAGTACTGATCTTGATGGACCCATGTTCTGAGTCAGCATAAGGCAGCTTCATGCGTTATGTATCTGTAGGTGCACCTTTTCATTTCTGTTGCAAGCTTGAACATTTGTATAGCAACCAAAATAGGTCCAGTAAAGAAGATGTAGCATTCCAAGTCTCACCTATTTTGGATGCTGGCTTGGTTATGTATGTGGTTGAATGCCATACTGAGTTGAAAGTTGGGATTTGGTCAGAATTAGTTGGCGTTGCCCAATGCTCCCTCTAAGCAGGGAAGTTTTATGAGCAAACATTCTACTTTGTGAGCTACCTTCATTCAAGATGTGAGTGAGCGATTTGGCAGCTGCATGAATTAGTTTCGTCTGGAGCCATCCTTCCTGAGCTAAGACAAAAATCTGTGAGCCGGAGGCTAAAAAACTGTGAGCTGGCTCACACTAACTCAGCTTAGAGGAAACACTGGTGTTGATACTCATCAGCTTGGGGTGGGGGTGGGGGGTTCCCCTTTCCAGCAATGTCATTGTTGCCCAGCAATACACTGACATCATTTCTGGGTTCACCTAGCCCACCAAGCGGCTGTCCTAGATTTAGTCCATCCCCTCACTTACAAAGAATATCTGCTAAATGTATATACATATGTATTGGGATATTTGCTTAATATATCAGAGTTTTGTCCAGTCATAGAAGTGTGACCCAAGAAGTACATTGTAAAAGAGGTAAACTTACTCTTATTCAAGTAGATCCAGTTCATGTTCAGGTTGCAGTCAAAGGAAGAGAAAGAAGCATAATTGAAAGGGTACTTTTCCTATCACAAATGGCTAGCTTGTCTGGTATCATGTGTGTGGGAATACGAGGGCACTGTGTCTACAGGAGAGACCTGCAGAGACATGTGTCTCCATGGAAGGCCATGTGCAGAGAGGGAGAGGTCAAAGGGATAGAAAAGGGGTCATAGGGCAGCTCCCAGGTTAAGACAAAGAGAAGCAGCCCATTCAAGGAGATAAAACCTATATACAATTAGAGTGATGTAGCGCCCCCCAGTGTCCAGGCATGCTAAGTCACTCACTCCATCAATATGAACATAAGAATCTGCATTAAATTGAGCCGGTCTATTGGCCACCTTTATTTGTTATTGTCTACCTCCACACTTTTAAGCAGAGGAAGATTTTTTTTCAAGTACAGACAGAAATCCTTTAACTGGGGGCTGAGCCTGAGATTTTCACTAAAATCCTCTAGTGCAGGGGTCACCCAGAAACCTTCCGAGTTAGACTTCATGGTCTTGAGCTGATGTATTTTCTTTGTTGGCTGCAGGGTCCTCGTGGGATGCCAGGAGAAAGAGGACGACTTGGACCACAAGGGGCTCCAGTAAGTAGTTCTTTATACTGGACTAACTTTATAGTGGGCCGTCCCCTGTTTTGTTTCTTAGTTTAAATTTGTACGCTTCTCCAGGGCTTTTTTTTGTAGAAAAAAGCCCAGCAGGAACTCATTAGCATAATAGACCACACCCAACAGCAGAAACACATTAGCATATTAGGCCACACCCCTGACATCGCAGCTCCCTCCAAAGATCAGGTTCCCTAGATGTCCCATGGCTTGTGTGGGGCCTAGGGAACCCGATGGAAGGAAGGCAGTTTCTGGGTTGGCTTCCCCAGGCCCTCAGCAGCTGCGGGGTGCCTGGGGAACCTGAGGAGGGGAGGCAGTTTAAACTGCCTTCCCTCCCTGGATTGGATTGGCTTCCCCAGGCACCCCGCGGCTTGCGAGGCGCCTGGAGAACCCGGGGGGGGGGGGCTATAGGCGTGGCCAACTCAGAAGCCAGCCGGAACGCTGTTCCTGTGCGTTCCTGCTCAAAAATAGCCCTGCGCT